>OY660869.1:3733500-4414000 GCA_962446985.1 Xyrichtys novacula
ATTAAACTGATAAGAACAGATTTTTTTTTTCTTTCAAAAGGTTTATTGTTACAGAACAATTTATGTGCTTATTTCAGAACTGGACTTTTCCTAAGCGGGATGACAATTTACATCAACATCGAACACATGTTTTTTTGTTTTAAAAAGACATTTTTCAGACACAATACATTGTTGATATGTAAAACAAATTAAAAGGCAATGATGAGTTAAAATTCTCTGTGTCTTAAAAAGTGTCCATGTTGTTAAAACCACCTTAAAAGAAGAGCATTCATGTTAAAAGTTCTTTCTTTGGTTCTTTGTGCAGGAGCGGGTTAAGCCCCTACCAAAAAAAAACTCATTCTGCTCTACCAAACAGGTGTGGTCTCTCGGGGTCCTGCCTTGGTGCTCAGAGGAGACCCCCACCCTGCTGCTCCTTCCCGCCTGCCACTCCCGGAGAGCCAGGCTGCTGCTGCTTTGAACTTTTCCCGTGTAGCTCCGGCTCCTTCGTCCGAATGGGCACAGAGGCGATTCTTCTTTGTGGCTGTTTCCTAGGCCTGCCGCCTGCAGCCCCGGCCATTGTGACCGTTGCTGCTGCCATCCGGAGAACAGCCACGGGGGGATCTGCTTGTGCTTCCTTACCAGCAAGTTCCTGGAGGTCCATATGGCGTCCTTGATGGCGGCTAGAGTGAGCCATTGTTGGGAAAAGTCCTTTGGCGGCTGCTGTTCATGGCTCACTCCATAAAGCACTAGCTGTGCTGTGAGGACCTCCCTTGCTGGTAAGCACGGGAATTGCAAGGTGCCGGCCAGTGCCCACTGTTCTACAGCAGCGCTGCACTCCCAGAGCAGATGCCTCACCGACTCAGGCGCGCCACAACCTGGTCGGGGGCAAAGTGAGGACGTTGACATGCCCCGGGAGTGCATAACAGACCTGACTGGGAGGATCTCATGAGCCACCATCCATGACAGGTCCCGGAGTCTGTTTGGAAGAGCAGGATGGTTCACATTGCGCCAAACTGTGGAGGGCTCACCGAGTGCAAGCCCGCGCACTGGACTCACTGGCTCCCGCTCCTGCACAACAGAAATGAGAGAACGGTGGTTAGTTAAAATGTCCAACTGTTCTTCTTCAAGTTTAAAATGTTTTAAAAATTTCTGAATTAAAAGATATGCAGGGGGAAGGTTAAAGGACACTGGAATTCTCAGGTCCACAGGTAAGATTTTTAGCCGTTGCAGATATGACCCCATCCAGAATCTTGTAAGGGCAGCTGTTTTGGGGTTTCTGGATGGGGCCATGGCAGCCCTGATCGCCAGCGAAGCATATCTGCTTTTTAAAAACAGGCCAAGGTCCGGCACTCCTTTTCCTCCTTTTTCTTTGTTTTTTTTCATCGTCTCCCTCTTGATTCTCTCCCACTTGGTCCCCCACAGGAAATAAAAAATTGTACGGTCCAGTTCTAAAAGCACATGTCGAGGAGGGATAAAAACAGAGCCAATCAATAAAAGCAAAGGTAAAATCACTGCTTTAATAATTAAAACCTTCCCTTCCAAAGTCAGTTGTCTTTGTCTCCAAAACCCCAGTCTCTGTCTAACTTTCCCTACTTTGTCTGGCCAATTTGTTTTTCCTCCCCCTCCCTGTCAAATTTTACCCCAAGGATTTTCTGTTCCGTCTGGGTCACAGTCAAGGGGAGTCCAGTCATTTCAGTCGCCGTCCAAGGTCCGTGAAATTGGGCTTGGGTCTTTTGTCTGTTGAGTCTTGATCCAGAGGCCCGTCCAAAAAAGTCAGTCATGTCAAGGGTTCTGTAAACTGATAAAAGGTCAGTACATAAAATGTTGATGTCGTCCATGTATAAAATGCATTTGTTGGTCAGTCCTCCGCTCCCTGGTATCCCCACCCCTTTGATCCGTTGGTCCCTTCTCAAGATCTGCGCCAGGGGTTCAATGCAGAGGACATAGAGGAGGGCAGATAACGGACAACCCTGACGGACACCGCAGTTTATTTGAACTGCATTTTTTAGATGCCCGTTAACCACAAATTTGCTGATGATGTCCCTATACAGCAGTCCCACCCAAGCTATATACCTCTCTGGGAACCCCATCTTTTGCAGTACCTGGAAAAGATACTGGTGCGAGACCCGATCAAAGGCCTTTTCAAAATCTAAATTGAGGACTACTAGCCGAATGTTTCTGTCTCTCGCTAAACAGATGGTGTCTCGGATCAGTATCAGGCTGTCGGTGATCTTCCTCCCCGGGACGGCACAGGCTTGATCCGGGTGAATCAGCCCCTCTAAAAACACAGACATACGAGATGATAAAAGCTTACTAAAAAGTTTGCAGTCAAAATTTAAAAGGGTGATAGGTCTCCCGTTTTTTAGGTCTGTCTTGTCTTTGTCTTTAAAAAGGAGAGTCACTATCCCTAATCTAAAACTGTCAGGAAGTCTGTCAAGTTTTTCAAAATCCATAAAAACTGTCAAAAGGTCAGGTGCTAAAATGTCCCAGAAAGTCAAATAAAATTCCAGGGGAAGTCCGTCATGCCCTGGGGACTTCCCCCTCTTAAAACCTTTTAGGCAGGTTTCAAGTTCTAAAATGTTAAAATCTTGGGATAAAAGCACACTTTCTTCAATTGTATGTTCTATGAATTTCAAAACTTCTTTTAAGGTATCATGTTCAATAGGTTTTTCTTTATATAGTTTTTCATAAAAGCAGGTCACTGTTTCTTTTATTTCTTCTGTTGTTTCTGATATGCCACCATTTTCTTTCTTAAGTTTGAGTATTGTTTTGTCTTTGTTTATGATTTTCTTAAAAAAGTATCTGGTGCACTTTTCACCTTCTTCTATTTCCTTTTCTTTGCTTCTTAGAATGACACCTTTACTCTTGATGTCAGCCAAGGCTGACATTTGTAATTTAACTTCCTTTATTTCTTCATTAAAATCCATTCCATTATGATTTTGGTTAAAATATCTTTGTAGTCTTTTTTGCAATCCCAGCATGCGTCTATGTTCTTTTTGTTTTTTCCTTTTTCCAGCTTGCCTAAAAAAAGTCTGGGTCCTTCCCTTCACCATTTCCCACCAGTGTGCGCGTGTCTCGTAAAAGTCTTGAAGGGTCTGCCATTCTTCATACTGCTCCCTGTACTGCCTGACAATCTCCTTTCTTCTAACAGGGAGCAGTTGAGTTTCCACAGACCCTTCCCAGAAGTCACACCAGAAGGGAGTGAAAGGGTGCAGGAAAGCATAGCGTGATCTGAAAAGAAAACAGGGGTTACTCTAGCATCAGTTGGCGGGCAATCTCTTGATAAAATATAATCTATGCGAGAGGCTTTGGTGCCATCACCACTGAACCAGGTGAAGCCCTCCTCTCTGGGATGCATGACTTTAAAACAGTCGAGTAATTTAAAATCCCTGCATATAGCCCCCAATAAAACTGATGTTTTGTCAACTTTAAAATCCTCCCCTGCTCCTTTCCTATCCTTCCTACATAAAATACAATTAAAATCCCCTCCTAAAATCAGTGGCAGCCTGCCTAGCATGTGGGATTGCAAGTCTTCTAAAAGGTCATACCTGTCATTTTTGTCGTTAAAACCATAAATATTTAAACAATTAAAATCCTTCCCCATAAAAGTCAGGTGTGCTAAAAGTGCCCTGCCATCTCTCACCACGGTGCTGCCCTTCACCAAGACCTGGGGGTTTTTGATTAAAATGGCCACGCCATCATTTTTATTTTGGTTGGATCCACTCCATAGGGATGTATGTGGCCAAAGTTTCTCCCACTCTGTGTAACTGGTCTTAAAAGGCAATCCGCACTCTTGTAATAAAAACACATCTGACTTCAGAGAATAAAGGAATGATAAAACGGCTTGGGCTCTAACTTGCGACTTCACACTTCTCACATTGATGGTAGAGAAGGTGAGAGCCATAAGTATGGTTAAAAACAACAGGTACGACATTTAAAATGCTAAAAATAAAGGGCAATCAATTTGTCAGAGGAGCTCTTCTTTCACTCTCATGGGGGGAGAGTGACTGAACTGAGCTCCAATTCCCTTACAGGCTCTACAGGTCTACCTACAGGTAGACCATGCATTATATTAACAGCCCTTCTAGGGGTTGATTGCAGAGCTATATTGAGAAAAGAGACCTCATTGGGTGAATCGGAGGGGAAGACTCTGAGATCCTCCACAGATGAACTGTCTGAGGAGCTCCCAGCTCTTCCCCTTTTCTCTGAGACTACGGGAGACTCAGAGGACAATTCAGACAAAGGTCTCTTGGCTTGGGCATTGGGAAGGGTGGAGTCCTTGCTGTTAGTTTTTGGTGTTTCTGAGGTAGCTCCACCCTCTGCCTGCACAGCTCCACGATAAGAACAGATACTACACTTGATCTTAGCCAAAAGGCCGAGAAGCGATGCTGCACGGAGGTGGGAGGGCAGACACACACTCTCCGCACTGTGCCTCCCGCTAACGGTCCATTTCATCTCACTTACGCCAACAGCACTCCAGGAGACCCAAATTGAGCCTTCTGCGCCAGGTCAAGGAGTGACAGGGGAAGCAACGTCAGCAAACAAAGCTATGTTGAAAAGTTGGGTCCTTGCAACTTTAGCTACACCAAACTTCCTGGTCGGTCTTTGTCCATTGCTGGTGGAAAACCCTGCCACTGCCACCTACTGCTCTGGCAGCTCTGTAATAGAGGCTCTGTGCTGCTTTACAGTGTACACCGGTAAATCACAACGTAGCGTCGAGACAAGCCAGTGTGTGAAACTCACACCTTCCTTCCTCGCGGGGAAAGTTCCTCACCTGGTCCCAGGACACAGGATCCTATACATTTCTCTAGACTTGTTTGGACTTTCAGGTTACACAACCGGAGGTTGGCCCAAACCTCTGGCTCTTCTCAACTGGTCAATGCCAAGAACAGAGACAGAGTTGTTCATTACCTTTCAAACTGACTCTATCACTGACCATCTAAATAATTACTCATGCCTCAACCCTGGTCTCCCAATTGAGATTTACTGTCCTCAGTGTGTGTGAACGCCTGGAATCCAAGGAAAGGTCTGAGGAGCAGGACGCTGACCTCCAGACCCAGACCTCTGTCGTATCAACCGTATGCTGCTTAAAACCGCACTCCTTTAGGCAAAGGATACAAATGACTGATTATCACGTCTGACGTATTCAGCAATGTGCTAATCTGTCTTGTCGTGAAATTTGTATCAACATATCTTTATTTTCATTTTTTATCAGGCAGTCTCATTGAGATCGAGATCTCTCATACAAGAGAGGCCTGAGAACAAGGAACATTCACAATCAACACACAACACAGCATACAAACAAACAAACAAACAAAAAAAGAACCAGTTAAAACAGTTACAGCGACTATTGTAAACATCAGACAACATGTATTTAAAATCTCCAAGATGAAAAAAAAGCTCCAGTTTAAGAGCGGTTTGCAGCTCATTCCATTTCAAGGGAGCATAGTAATTGAAACCAGTTCTGCCAATATTAGTACGGGTATATGGAATATCTAAGGTTAGATAGTTACTGGATCGTGTTCTGTAGCTACCAGGTTTAAATGAAAGAAGAGATGTGAGGTAGCTGGGAGGCTTCAGCAGAAGGGCTTTATAGATGAATAACATGAGACGGATATTGCGTCTGGACTGTAAAGAGGTCCAGGCAACCTTTTAATTAGTGATGTGTCCTTCAGTGCCGAGGCTTCGAAGCGTGTGTCGAGTAATGAAGGGGGCGTTTCCGCGAAGCGCGTATCGAGGCTTGCTTCATGTAGGGGTGGAGCCAAAAATGATGACGTCCGAAGCCTCGCTACCCGGCTATACCACGTGACTGGTTCAAGAAACGGTTCACGGGTTTGGCGGATGATTTAACAGGCAGCGAAACGCAATGGAGTCCTGCCCTACTCACAATCCATAGACTCGAGACTTGTTGAAAAGTTGTTTTTAAATAAAAATAAATAAATATAAATGAATTGTTTATGTTTTATTTGTTGTCCCCGTAACAAAAGTACGAACAACAAACTAAGTAACACATTCACATCACAACCCTCTCGATAATTTATGTCCTCTTCCCCTTTTTGACACTGCAACTGTGTCTTAAAGACAAACACCATATTAATAACTTTATCATTTCTGTATTGTATCACAAACACACGGCATCACATCCATTCATTCATTGGATTCAAAGCTTCGCGCACCAAAGCCTCGGGGTGTCTTTGGTTTATCACTCTGTCTGTTTTACATTTATTGTCCACTTGATGGCGCAACAGAGCAAATGAAGCACGACCATGAAGCTTCGGCCCAGGAGGCGAGTAATTGGATGGAAAGCTTCGATGCTTCATGAGGCTTCATCTCGCCATCACTACTTTTAATAGAGGGAACAGTGATGAGTGCGAAATGTGTCGTTAGCAGTGAGACGTAGTGCACTGTGATACACAGGATTTAAGAGCTGAAGAGTTGATGGGGCTGCAGCCGTGTTTCCATTGCAAGCAGGATGGCTGTGGCATCAGGATCTGACCGGAGCAGGGGATGCTTACCGGGTGCTCGCCGATGTCGGTCGGTCCGGGGCCCGTGAGGGCCGGACGGGCAGAGACCTGAGGCCACTCTTTTCTTTCCACATGAGATCAGGGGAGAGCGCGGACGCAGTCCCCCACTACCAGAAATTATGCAGTCGAGATTCCCACATTTGGGGAATTCGCAAGGGTCAGCACAACCGGATGTGCAATGGCTGAGCCTCGCCCTGGGTGAACCACCTTCGTGATCATGGTATCTCCCCTGCCAGGTAAGTATGAGTTGCAGAGCTCAGAGACACGCAACGCATTCACTGCCATATCACACTGACCGATGGTGCTGACCATCTAAGTCAAAGGGTGTTTGTGTGTGTGTGTGTGGGGGGAGGGGTCCACAAAACCATATGTCACAAGGAACTGCCCAGCAAGGCTTGAAACTGCCTTACAGTTTACAATGCTGCAGCGCAAGCTAGGTATTTTTGCATCAGTTAACACAAACAAAAGCTGACTGACTGCAGACTTAGGGTTTCTTGACTGCGTCAGCTCAACCCACTGGTGACCACGCACTGGTTAGACCATCCAAATCTTTGTCATAGCGCATGGCACCCATAGAATGCGGACTCTGGCGCATTAAAACAAGACAGGCGGATCGCGGCCTTTGCAAAGATTCTCAACAGCAGCTGACCCAGACACAGCAACCTTTGTCATTTCACCACAGAGAGGGGGGTGCACCGTTCCTGGAGGTGCTGCAATACCAGGTCGATGCGTGGAGTGGACGGAGCAAGCCCCTATTCCATCTCCCAGCTCCAAAAATCAATTTAATATATGGTCCCCGGGTAGGGGACGTATCAGATATTAAACTGATAAGAACAGATACTACACTTGATCTTAGCCAAAAGGCCGAGAAGCGATGCTGCACGGAGGTGGGAGGGCAGACACACACTCTCCGCACTGTGCCTCCCGCTAACGGTCCATTTCATCTCACTTACGCCAACAGCACTCCAGGAGACCCAAATTGAGCCTTCTGCGCCAGGTCAAGGAGTGACAGGGGAAGCAACGTCAGCAAACAAAGCTATGTTGAAAAGTTGGGTCCTTGCAACTTTAGCTACACCAAACTTCCTGGTCGGTCTTTGTCCATTGCTGGTGGAAAACCCTGCCACTGCCACCTACTGCTCTGGCAGCTCTGTAATAGAGGCTCTGTGCTGCTTTACAGTGTACACCGGTAAATCACAACGTAGCGTCGAGACAAGCCAGTGTGTGAAACTCACACCTTCCTTCCTCGCGGGGAAAGTTCCTCACCTGGTCCCAGGACACAGGATCCTATACATTTCTCTAGACTTGTTTGGACTTTCAGGTTACACAACCGGAGGTTGGCCCAAACCTCTGGCTCTTCTCAACTGGTCAATGCCAAGAACAGAGACAGAGTTGTTCATTACCTTTCAAACTGACTCTATCACTGACCATCTAAATAATTACTCATGCCTCAACCCTGGTCTCCCAATTGAGATTTACTGTCCTCAGTGTGTGTGAACGCCTGGAATCCAAGGAAAGGTCTGAGGAGCAGGACGCTGACCTCCAGACCCAGACCTCTGTCCTAAAACCCTGCTCAACCGTATGCTGCTTAAAACCGCACTCCTTTAGGCAAAGGATACAAATGACTGATTATCACGTCTGACGTATTCAGCAATGTGCTAATCTGTCTTGTCGTGAAATTTGTATCAACATATCTTTATTTTCATTTTTTATCAGGCAGTCTCATTGAGATCGAGATCTCTCATACAAGAGAGGCCTGAGAACAAGGAACATTCACAATCAACACACAACACAGCATACAAACAAACAAACAAACAAAAAAAGAACCAGTTAAAACAGTTACAGCGACTATTGTAAACATCAGACAACATGTATTTAAAATCTCCAAGATGAAAAAAAAGCTCCAGTTTAAGAGCGGTTTGCAGCTCATTCCATTTCAAGGGAGCATAGTAATTGAAACCAGTTCTGCCAATATTAGTACGGGTATATGGAATATCTAAGGTTAGATAGTTACTGGATCGTGTTCTGTAGCTACCAGGTTTAAATGAAAGAAGAGATGTGAGGTAGCTGGGAGGCTTCAGCAGAAGGGCTTTATAGATGAATAACATGAGACGGATATTGCGTCTGGACTGTAAAGAGGTCCAGGCAACCTTTTAATAGAGGGAACAGTGATGAGTGCGAAATGTGTCGTTAGCAGTGAGACGTAGTGCACTGTGATACACAGGATTTAAGAGCTGAAGAGTTGATGGGGCTGCAGCCGTGTTTCCATTGCAAGCAGGATGGCTGTGGCATCAGGATCTGACCGGAGCAGGGGATGCCTACCGGGTGCTCGCCGATGTTGGTCGGTCCGGGGCCCGTGAGGGCCGGACAGGCAGAGACCTGAGGCCACTCTTTTCTTTCCACATGAGATCAGGGGAGAGCGCGGACGCAGTCCCCCACTACCAGAAATTATGCAGTCGAGATTCCCACATTTGGGGAATTCGCAAGGGTCAGCACAACCGGATGTGCAATGGCTGAGCCTCGCCCTGGGTGAACCACCTTCGTGATCATGGTATCTCCCCTGCCAGGTAAGTATGAGTTGCAGAGCTCAGAGACACGCAACGCATTCACTGCCATATCACACTGACCGATGGTGCTGACCATCTAAGTCAAAGGGTGTTTGTGTGTGTGTGGGGGGAGGGGTCCACAAAACCATATGTCACAAGGAACTGCCCAGCAAGGCTTGAAACTGCCTTACAGTTTACAATGCTGCAGCGCAAGCTAGGTATTTTTGCATCAGTTAACACAAACAAAAGCTGACTGACTGCAGACTTAGTGTTTCTTGACTGCGTCAGCTCAACCCACTGGTGACCACGCACTGGTTAGACCATCCAAATCTTTGTCATAGCGCATGGCACCCATAGAATGCGGACTCTGGCGCATTAAAACAAGACAGGCGGATCGCGGCCTTTGCAAAGATTCTCAACAGCAGCTGACGCAGACACAACAACCTTTGTCATTTCACCACAGAGAGGGGGGTGCACCGTTCCTGGAGGTGCTGCAATACCAGGTCGATGCGTGGAGTGGACGGAGCAAGCCCCTATTCCATCTCCCAGCTCCAAAAATCAATTTAATATATGGTCCCCGGGTAGGGGACGTATCAGATATTAAACTGATAAGAACAGATACTACACTTGATCTTAGCCAAAAGGCCGAGAAGCGATGCTGCACGGAGGTGGGAGGGCAGACACACACTCTCCGCACTGTGCCTCCCGCTAACGGTCCATTTCATCTCACTTACGCCAACAGCACTCCAGGAGACCCAAATTGAGCCTTCTGCGCCAGGTCAAGGAGTGACAGGGGAAGCAACGTCAGCAAACAAAGCTATGTTGAAAAGTTGGGTCCTTGCAACTTTAGCTACACCAAACTTCCTGGTCGGTCTTTGTCCATTGCTGGTGGAAAACCCTGCCACTGCCACCTACTGCTCTGGCAGCTCTGTAATAGAGGCTCTGTGCTGCTTTACAGTGTACACCGGTAAATCACAACGTAGCGTCGAGACAAGCCAGTGTGTGAAACTCACACCTTCCTTCCTCGCGGGGAAAGTTCCTCACCTGGTCCCAGGACACAGGATCCTATACATTTCTCTAGACTTGTTTGGACTTTCAGGTTACACAACCGGAGGTTGGCCCAAACCTCTGGCTCCTCTCAACTGGTCAATGCCAAGAACAGAGACAGAGTTGTTCATTACCTTTCAAACTGACTCTATCACTGACCATCTAAATAATTACTCATGCCTCAACCCTGGTCTCCCAATTGAGATTTACTGTCCTCAGTGTGTGTGAACGCCTGGAATCCAAGGAAAGGTCTGAGGAGCAGGACGCTGACCTCCAGACCCAGACCTCTGTCCTAAAACCCTGCTCAACCGTATGCTGCTTAAAACCGCACTCCTTTAGGCAAAGGATACAAATGACTGATTATCACGTCTGACGTATTCAGCAATGTGCTAATCTGTCTTGTCGTGAAATTTGTATCAACATATCTTTATTTTCATTTTTTATCAGGCAGTCTCATTGAGATCGAGATCTCTCATACAAGAGAGGCCTGAGAACAAGGAACATTCACAATCAACACACAACACAGCATACAAACAAACAAACAAACAAAAAAAGAACCAGTTAAAACAGTTACAGCGACTATTGTAAACATCAGACAACAGGTATTTAAAATCTCCAAGATGAAAAAAAAGCTCCAGTTTAAGAGCGGTTTGCAGCTCATTCCATTTCAAGGGAGCATAGTAATTGAAACCAGTTCTGCCAATATTAGTACGGGTATATGGAATATCTAAGGTTAGATAGTTACTGGATCGTGTTCTGTAGCTACCAGGTTTAAATGAAAGAAGAGATGTGAGGTAGCTGGGAGGCTTCAGCAGAAGGGCTTTATAGATGAATAACATGAGACGGATATTGCGTCTGGACTGTAAAGAGGTCCAGGCAACCTTTTAATAGAGGGAACAGTGATGAGTGCGAAATGTGTCGTTAGCAGTGAGACGTAGTGCACTGTGATACACAGGATTTAAGAGCTGAAGAGTTGATGGGGCTGCAGCCGTGTTTCCATTGCAAGCAGGATGGCTGTGGCATCAGGATCTGACCGGAGCAGGGGATGCTTACCGGGTGCTCGCCGATGTCGGTCGGTCCGGGGCCCGTGAGGGCCGGACAGGCAGAGACCTGAGGCCACTCTTTTCTTTCCACATGAGATCAGGGGAGAGCGCGGACGCAGTCCCCCACTACCAGAAATGATGCAGTCGAGATTCCCACATTTGGGGAATTCGCAAGGGTCAGCACAACCGGATGTGCAATGGCTGAGCCTCGCCCTGGGTGAACCACCTTCGTGATCATGGTATCTCCCCTGCCAGGTAAGTATGAGTTGCAGAGCTCAGAGACACGCAACGCATTCACTGCCATATCACACTGACCGATGGTGCTGACCATCTAAGTCAAAGGGTGTTTGTGTGTGTGTGGGGGGAGGGGTCCACAAAACCATATGTCACAAGGAACTGCCCAGCAAGGCTTGAAACTGCCTTACAGTTTACAATGCTGCAGCGCAAGCTAGGTATTTTTGCATCAGTTAACACAAACAAAAGCTGACTGACTGCAGACTTAGTGTTTCTTGACTGCGTCAGCTCAACCCACTGGTGACCACGCACTGGTTAGACCATCCAAATCTTTGTCATAGCGCATGGCACCCATAGAATGCGGACTCTGGCGCATTAAAACAAGACAGGCGGATGGCGGCCTTTGCAAAGATTCTCAACAGCAGCTGACCCAGACACAGCAACCTTTGTCATTTCACCACAGAGAGGGGGGTGCACCGTTCCTGGAGGTGCTGCAATACCAGGTCGATGCGTGGAGTGGACGGAGCAAGCCCCTATTCCATCTCCCAGCTCCAAAAATCAATTTAATATATGGTCCCCGGGTAGGGGACGTATCAGATATTAAACTGATAAGAACAGATACTACACTTGATCTTAGCCAAAAGGCCGAGAAGCGATGCTGCACGGAGGTGGGAGGGCAGACACACACTCTCCGCACTGTGCCTCCCGCTAACGGTCCATTTCATCTCACTTACGCCAACAGCACTCCAGGAGACCCAAATTGAGCCTTCTGCGCCAGGTCAAGGAGTGACAGGGGAAGCAACGTCAGCAAACAAAGCTATGTTGAAAAGTTGGGTCCTTGCAACTTTAGCTACACCAAACTTCCTGGTCGGTCTTTGTCCATTGCTGGTGGAAAACCCTGCCACTGCCACCTACTGCTCTGGCAGCTCTGTAATAGAGGCTCTGTGCTGCTTTACAGTGTACACCGGTAAATCACAACGTAGCGTCGAGACAAGCCAGTGTGTGAAACTCACACCTTCCTTCCTCGCGGGGAAAGTTCCTCACCTGGTCCCAGGACACAGGATCCTATACATTTCTCTAGACTTGTTTGGACTTTCAGGTTACACAACCGGAGGTTGGCCCAAACCTCTGGCTCTTCTCAACTGGTCAATGCCAAGAACAGAGACAGAGTTGTTCATTACCTTTCAAACTGACTCTATCACTGACCATCTAAATAATTACTCATGCCTCAACCCTGGTCTCCCAATTGAGATTTACTGTCCTCAGTGTGTGTGAACGCCTGGAATCCAAGGAAAGGTCTGAGGAGCAGGACGCTGACCTCCAGACCCAGACCTCTGTCCTAAAACCCTGCTCAACCGTATGCTGCTTAAAACCGCACTCCTTTAGGCAAAGGATACAAATGACTGATTATCACGTCTGACGTATTCAGCAATGTGCTAATCTGTCTTGTCGTGAAATTTGTATCAACATATCTTTATTTTCATTTTTTATCAGGCAGTCTCATTGAGATCGAGATCTCTCATACAAGAGAGGCCTGAGAACAAGGAACATTCACAATCAACACACAACACAGCATACAAACAAACAAACAAACAAAAAAAGAACCAGTTAAAACAGTTACAGCGACTATTGTAAACATCAGACAACAGGTATTTAAAATCTCCAAGATGAAAAAAAAGCTCCAGTTTAAGAGCGGTTTGCAGCTCATTCCATTTCAAGGGAGCATAGTAATTGAAACCAGTTCTGCCAATATTAGTACGGGTATATGGAATATCTAAGGTTAGATAGTTACTGGATCGTGTTCTGTAGCTACCAGGTTTAAATGAAAGAAGAGATGTGAGGTAGCTGGGAGGCTTCAGCAGAAGGGCTTTATAGATGAATAACATGAGACGGATATTGCGTCTGGACTGTAAAGAGGTCCAGGCAACCTTTTAATAGAGGGAACAGTGATGAGTGCGAAATGTGTCGTTAGCAGTGAGACGTAGTGCACTGTGATACACAGGATTTAAGAGCTGAAGAGTTGATGGGGCTGCAGCCGTGTTTCCATTGCAAGCAGGATGGCTGTGGCATCAGGATCTGACCGGAGCAGGGGATGCTTACCGGGTGCTCGCCGATGTCGGTCGGTCCGGGGCCCGTGAGGGCCGGACAGGCAGAGACCTGAGGCCACTCTTTTCTTTCCACATGAGATCAGGGGAGAGCGCGGACGCAGTCCCCCACTACCAGAAATTATGCAGTCGAGATTCCCACATTTGGGGAATTCGCAAGGGTCAGCACAACCGGATGTGCAATGGCTGAGCCTCGCCCTGGGTGAACCACCTTCGTGATCATGGTATCTCCCCTGCCAGGTAAGTATGAGTTGCAGAGCTCAGAGACACGCAACGCATTCACTGCCATATCACACTGACCGATGGTGCTGACCATCTAAGTCAAAGGGTGTTTGTGTGTGTGTGTGTGGGGGGAGGGGTCCACAAAACCATATGTCACAAGGAACTGCCCAGCAAGGCTTGAAACTGCCTTACAGTTTACAATGCTGCAGCGCAAGCTAGGTATTTTTGCATCAGTTAACACAAACAAAAGCTGACTGACTGCAGACTTAGTGTTTCTTGACTGCGTCAGCTCAACCCACTGGTGACCACGCACTGGTTAGACCATCCAAATCTTTGTCATAGCGCATGGCACCCATAGAATGCGGACTCTGGCGCATTAAAACAAGACAGGCGGATCGCGGCCTTTGCAAAGATTCTCAACAGCAGCTGACCCGGACACAGCAACCTTTGTCATTTCACCACAGAGAGGGGGGTGCACCGTTCCTGGAGGTGCTGCAATACCAGGTCGATGCGTGGAGTGGACGGAGCAAGCCCCTATTCCATCTCCCAGCTCCAAAAATCAATTTAATATATGGTCCCCGGGTAGGGGACGTATCAGATATTAAACTGATAAGAACAGATACTACACTTGATCTTAGCCAAAAGGCCGAGAAGCGATGCTGCACGGAGGTGGGAGGGCAGACACACACTCTCCGCACTGTGCCTCCCGCTAACGGTCCATTTCATCTCACTTACGCCAACAGCACTCCAGGAGACCCAAATTGAGCCTTCTGCGCCAGGTCAAGGAGTGACAGGGGAAGCAACGTCAGCAAACAAAGCTATGTTGAAAAGTTGGGTCCTTGCAACTTTAGCTACACCAAACTTCCTGGTCGGTCTTTGTCCATTGCTGGTGGAAAACCCTGCCACTGCCACCTACTGCTCTGGCAGCTCTGTAATAGAGGCTCTGTGCTGCTTTACAGTGTACACCGGTAAATCACAACGTAGCGTCGAGACAAGCCAGTGTGTGAAACTCACACCTTCCTTCCTCGCGGGGAAAGTTCCTCACCTGGTCCCAGGACACAGGATCCTATACATTTCTCTAGACTTGTTTGGACTTTCAGGTTACACAACCGGAGGTTGGCCCAAACCTCTGGCTCTTCTCAACTGGTCAATGCCAAGAACAGAGACAGAGTTGTTCATTACCTTTCAAACTGACTCTATCACTGACCATCTAAATAATTACTCATGCCTCAACCCTGGTCTCCCAATTGAGATTTACTGTCCTCAGTGTGTGTGAACGCCTGGAATCCAAGGAAAGGTCTGAGGAGCAGGACGCTGACCTCCAGACCCAGACCTCTGTCCTAAAACCCTGCTCAACCGTATGCTGCTTAAAACCGCACTCCTTTAGGCAAAGGATACAAATGACTGATTATCACGTCTGACGTATTCAGCAATGTGCTAATCTGTCTTGTCGTGAAATTTGTATCAACATATCTTTATTTTCATTTTTTATCAGGCAGTCTCATTGAGATCGAGATCTCTCATACAAGAGAGGCCTGAGAACAAGGAACATTCACAATCAACACACAACACAGCATACAAACAAACAAACAAACAAAAAAAGAACCAGTTAAAACAGTTACAGCGACTATTGTAAACATCAGACAACAGGTATTTAAAATCTCCAAGATGAAAAAAAAGCTCCAGTTTAAGAGCGGTTTGCAGCTCATTCCATTTCAAGGGAGCATAGTAATTGAAACCAGTTCTGCCAATATTAGTACGGGTATATGGAATATCTAAGGTTAGATAGTTACTGGATCGTGTTCTGTAGCTACCAGGTTTAAATGAAAGAAGAGATGTGAGGTAGCTGGGAGGCTTCAGCAGAAGGGCTTTATAGATGAATAACATGAGACGGATATTGCGTCTGGACTGTAAAGAGGTCCAGGCAACCTTTTAATAGAGGGAACAGTGATGAGTGCGAAATGTGTCGTTAGCAGTGAGACGTAGTGCACTGTGATACACAGGATTTAAGAGCTGAAGAGTTGATGGGGCTGCAGCCGTGTTTCCATTGCAAGCAGGATGGCTGTGGCATCAGGATCTGACCGGAGCAGGGGATGCCTACCGGGTGCTCGCCGATGTCGGTCGGTCCGGGGCCCGTGAGGGCCGGACAGGCAGAGACCTGAGGCCACTCTTTTCTTTCCACATGAGATCAGGGGAGAGCGCGGACGCAGTCCCCCACTACCAGAAATTATGCAGTCGAGATTCCCACATTTGGGGACTTCGCAAGGGTCAGCACAACCGGATGTGCAATGGCTGAGCCTCGCCCTGGGTGAACCACCTTCGTGATCATGGTATCTCCCCTGCCAGGTAAGTATGAGTTGCAGAGCTCAGAGACACGCAACGCATTCACTGCCATATCACACTGACCGATGGTGCTGACCATCTAAGTCAAAGGGTGTTTGTGTGTGTGTGTGTGGGGGGGAGGGGTCCACAAAACCATATGTCACAAGGAACTGCCCAGCAAGGCTTGAAACTGCCTTACAGTTTACAATGCTGCAGCGCAAGCTAGGTATTTTTGCATCAGTTAACACAAACAAAAGCTGACTGACTGCAGACTTAGTGTTTCTTGACTGCGTCAGCTCAACCCACTGGTGACCACGCACTGGTTAGACCATCCAAATCTTTGTCATAGCGCATGGCACCCATAGAATGCGGACTCTGGCGCATTAAAACAAGACAGGCGGATCGCGGCCTTTGCAAAGATTCTCAACAGCAGCTGACCCGGACACAGCAACCTTTGTCATTTCACCACAGAGAGGGGGTGCACCGTTCCTGGAGGTGCTGCAATACCAGGTCGATGCGTGGAGTGGACGGAGCAAGCCCCTATTCCATCTCCCAGCTCCAAAAATCAATTTAATATATGGTCCCCGGGTAGGGGACGTATCAGATATTAAACTGATAAGAACAGATACTACACTTGATCTTAGCCAAAAGGCCGAGAAGCGATGCTGCACGGAGGTGGGAGGGCAGACACACACTCTCCGCACTGTGCCTCCCGCTAACGGTCCATTTCATCTCACTTACGCCAACAGCACTCCAGGAGACCCAAATTGAGCCTTCTGCGCCAGGTCAAGGAGTGACAGGGGAAGCAACGTCAGCAAACAAAGCTATGTTGAAAAGTTGGGTCCTTGCAACTTTAGCTACACCAAACTTCCTGGTCGGTCTTTGTCCATTGCTGGTGGAAAACCCTGCCACTGCCACCTACTGCTCTGGCAGCTCTGTAATAGAGGCTCTGTGCTGCTTTACAGTGTACACCGGTAAATCACAACGTAGCGTCGAGACAAGCCAGTGTGTGAAACTCACACCTTCCTTCCTCGCGGGGAAAGTTCCTCACCTGGTCCCAGGACACAGGATCCTATACATTTCTCTAGACTTGTTTGGACTTTCAGGTTACACAACCGGAGGTTGGCCCAAACCTCTGGCTCTTCTCAACTGGTCAATGCCAAGAACAGAGACAGAGTTGTTCATTACCTTTCAAACTGACTCTATCACTGACCATCTAAATAATTACTCATGCCTCAACCCTGGTCTCCCAATTGAGATTTACTGTCCTCAGTGTGTGTGAACGCCTGGAATCCAAGGAAAGGTCTGAGGAGCAGGACGCTGACCTCCAGACCCAGACCTCTGTCCTAAAACCCTGCTCAACCGTATGCTGCTTAAAACCGCACTCCTTTAGGCAAAGGATACAAATGACTGATTATCACGTCTGACGTATTCAGCAATGTGCTAATCTGTCTTGTCGTGAAATTTGTATCAACATATCTTTATTTTCATTTTTTATCAGGCAGTCTCATTGAGATCGAGATCTCTCATACAAGAGAGGCCTGAGAACAAGGAACATTCACAATCAACACACAACACAGCATACAAACAAACAAACAAACAAAAAAAGAACCAGTTAAAACAGTTACAGCGACTATTGTAAACATCAGACAACAGGAGTATTTAAAATCTCCAAGATGAAAAAAAAGCTCCAGTTTAAGAGCGGTTTGCAGCTCATTCCATTTCAAGGGAGCATAGTAATTGAAACCAGTTCTGCCAATATTAGTACGGGTATATGGAATATCTAAGGTTAGATAGTTACTGGATCGTGTTCTGTAGCTACCAGGTTTAAATGAAAGAAGAGATGTGAGGTAGCTGGGAGGCTTCAGCAGAAGGGCTTTATAGATGAATAACATGAGACGGATATTGCGTCTGGACTGTAAAGAGGTCCAGGCAACCTTTTAATAGAGGGAACAGTGATGAGTGCGAAATGTGTCGTTAGCAGTGAGACGTAGTGCACTGTGATACACAGGATTTAAGAGCTGAAGAGTTGATGGGGCTGCAGCCGTGTTTCCATTGCAAGCAGGATGGCTGTGGCATCAGGATCTGACCGGAGCAGGGGATGCTTACCGGGTGCTCGCCGATGTCGGTCGGTCCGGGGCCCGTGAGGGCCGGACAGGCAGAGACCTGAGGCCACTCTTTTCTTTCCACATGAGATCAGGGGAGAGCGCGGACGCAGTCCCCCACTACCAGAAATTATGCAGTCGAGATTCCCACATTTGGGGAATTCGCAAGGGTCAGCACAACCGGATGTGCAATGGCTGAGCCTCGCCCTGGGTGAACCACCTTCGTGATCATGGTATCTCCCCTGCCAGGTAAGTATGAGTTGCAGAGCTCAGAGACACGCAACGCATTCACTGCCATATCACACTGACCGATGGTGCTGACCATCTAAGTCAAAGGGTGTTTGTGTGTGTGTGTGTGGGGGGGGAGGGGTCCACAAAACCATATGTCACAAGGAACTGCCCAGCAAGGCTTGAAACTGCCTTACAGTTTACAATGCTGCAGCGCAAGCTAGGTATTTTTGCATCAGTTAACACAAACAAAAGCTGACTGACTGCAGACTTAGTGTTTCTTGACTGCGTCAGCTCAACCCACTGGTGACCACGCACTGGTTAGACCATCCAAATCTTTGTCATAGCGCATGGCACCCATAGAATGCGGACTCTGGCGCATTAAAACAAGACAGGCGGATCGCGGCCTTTGCAAAGATTCTCAACAGCAGCTGACCCGGACACAGCAACCTTTGTCATTTCACCACAGAGAGGGGGGTGCACCGTTCCTGGAGGTGCTGCAATACCAGGTCGATGCGTGGAGTGGACGGAGCAAGCCCCTATTCCATCTCCCAGCTCCAAAAATCAATTTAATATATGGTCCCCGGGTAGGGGACGTATCAGATATTAAACTGATAAGAACAGATACTACACTTGATCTTAGCCAAAAGGCCGAGAAGCGATGCTGCACGGAGGTGGGAGGGCAGACACACACTCTCCGCACTGTGCCTCCCGCTAACGGTCCATTTCATCTCACTTACGCCAACAGCACTCCAGGAGACCCAAATTGAGCCTTCTGCGCCAGGTCAAGGAGTGACAGGGGAAGCAACGTCAGCAAACAAAGCTATGTTGAAAAGTTGGGTCCTTGCAACTTTAGCTACACCAAACTTCCTGGTCGGTCTTTGTCCATTGCTGGTGGAAAACCCTGCCACTGCCACCTACTGCTCTGGCAGCTCTGTAATAGAGGCTCTGTGCTGCTTTACAGTGTACACCGGTAAATCACAACGTAGCGTCGAGACAAGCCAGTGTGTGAAACTCACACCTTCCTTCCTCGCGGGGAAAGTTCCTCACCTGGTCCCAGGACACAGGATCCTATACATTTCTCTAGACTTGTTTGGACTTTCAGGTTACACAACCGGAGGTTGGCCCAAACCTCTGGCTCTTCTCAACTGGTCAATGCCAAGAACAGAGACAGAGTTGTTCATTACCTTTCAAACTGACTCTATCACTGACCATCTAAATAATTACTCATGCCCAACCCTGGTCTCCCAATTGAGATTTACTGTCCTCAGTGTGTGTGAACGCCTGGAATCCAAGGAAAGGTCTGAGGAGCAGGACGCTGACCTCCAGACCCAGACCTCTGTCCTAAAACCCTGCTCAACCGTATGCTGCTTAAAACCGCACTCCTTTAGGCAAAGGATACAAATGACTGATTATCACGTCTGACGTATTCAGCAATGTGCTAATCTGTCTTGTCGTGAAATTTGTATCAACATATCTTTATTTTCATTTTTTATCAGGCAGTCTCATTGAGATCGAGATCTCTCATACAAGAGAGGCCTGAGAACAAGGAACATTCACAATCAACACACAACACAGCATACAAACAAACAAACAAACAAAAAAAGAACCAGTTAAAACAGTTACAGCGACTATTGTAAACATCAGACAACAGGTATTTAAAATCTCCAAGATGAAAAAAAAGCTCCAGTTTAAGAGCGGTTTGCAGCTCATTCCATTTCAAGGGAGCATAGTAATTGAAACCAGTTCTGCCAATATTAGTACGGGTATATGGAATATCTAAGGTTAGATAGTTACTGGATCGTGTTCTGTAGCTACCAGGTTTAAATGAAAGAAGAGATGTGAGGTAGCTGGGAGGCTTCAGCAGAAGGGCTTTATAGATGAATAACATGAGACGGATATTGCGTCTGGACTGTAAAGAGGTCCAGGCAACCTTTTAATAGAGGGAACAGTGATGAGTGCGAAATGTGTCGTTAGCAGTGAGACGTAGTGCACTGTGATACACAGGATTTAAGAGCTGAAGAGTTGATGGGGCTGCAGCCGTGTTTCCATTGCAAGCAGGATGGCTGTGGCATCAGGATCTGACCGGAGCAGGGGATGCCTACCGGGTGCTCGCCGATGTCGGTCGGTCCGGGGCCCGTGAGGGCCGGACAGGCAGAGACCTGAGGCCACTCTTTTCTTTCCATATGAGATCAGGGGAGAGCGAACGCAGTCCCCCACTACCAGAAATGATGCAGTCGAGATTCCCACATTTGGGGAATTCGCAAGGGTCAGCACAACCGGATGTGCAATGGCTGAGCCTCGCCCTGGGTGAACCACCTTCGTGATCATGGTATCTCCCCTGCCAGGTAAGTATGAGTTGCAGAGCTCAGAGACACGCAACGCATTCACTGCCATATCACACTGACCGATGGTGCTGACCATCTAAGTCAAAGGGTGTTTGTGTGTGTGTGGGGGGGGTGGGGTCCACAAAACCATATGTCACAAGGAACTGCCCAGCAAGGCTTGAAACTGCCTTACAGTTTACAATGCTGCAGCGCAAGCTAGGTATTTTTGCATCAGTTAACACAAACAAAAGCTGACTGACTGCAGACTTAGTGTTTCTTGACTGCGTCAGCTCAACCCACTGGTGACCACGCACTGGTTAGACCATCCAAATCTTTGTCATAGCGCATGGCACCCATAGAATGCGGACTCTGGCGCATTAAAACAAGACAGGCGGATCGCGGCCTTTGCAAAGATTCTCAACAGCAGCTGACCCAGACACAGCAACCTTTGTCATTTCACCACAGAGAGGGGGTGCACCGTTCCTGGAGGTGCTGCAATACCAGGTCGATGCGTGGAGTGGACGGAGCAAGCCCCTATTCCATCTCCCAGCTCCAAAAATCAATTTAATATATGGTCCCCGGGTAGGGGACGTATCAGATATTAAACTGATAAGAACAGATACTACACTTGATCTTAGCCAAAAGGCCGAGAAGCGATGCTGCACGGAGGTGGGAGGGCAGACACACACTCTCCGCACTGTGCCTCCCGCTAACGGTCCATTTCATCTCACTTACGCCAACAGCACTCCAGGAGACCCAAATTGAGCCTTCTGCGCCAGGTCAAGGAGTGACAGGGGAAGCAACGTCAGCAAACAAAGCTATGTTGAAAAGTTGGGTCCTTGCAACTTTAGCTACACCAAACTTCCTGGTCGGTCTTTGTCCATTGCTGGTGGAAAACCCTGCCACTGCCACCTACTGCTCTGGCAGCTCTGTAATAGAGGCTCTGTGCTGCTTTACAGTGTACACCGGTAAATCACAACGTAGCGTCGAGACAAGCCAGTGTGTGAAACTCACACCTTCCTTCCTCGCGGGGAAAGTTCCTCACCTGGTCCCAGGACACAGGATCCTATACATTTCTCTAGACTTGTTTGGACTTTCAGGTTACACAACCGGAGGTTGGCCCAAACCTCTGGCTCTTCTCAACTGGTCAATGCCAAGAACAGAGACAGAGTTGTTCATTACCTTTCAAACTGACTCTATCACTGACCATCTAAATAATTACTCATGCCTCAACCCTGGTCTCCCAATTGAGATTTACTGTCCTCAGTGTGTGTGAACGCCTGGAATCCAAGGAAAGGTCTGAGGAGCAGGACGCTGACCTCCAGACCCAGACCTCTGTCCTAAAACCCTGCTCAACCTTATGCTGCTTAAAACCGCACTCCTTTAGGCAAAGGATACAAATGACTGATTATCACGTCTGACGTATTCAGCAATGTGCTAATCTGTCTTGTCGTGAAATTTGTATCAACATATCTTTATTTTCATTTTTTATCAGGCAGTCTCATTGAGATCGAGATCTCTCATACAAGAGAGGCCTGAGAACAAGGAACATTCACAATCAACACACAACACAGCATACAAACAAACAAACAAACAAAAAAAGAACCAATTAAAACAGTTACAGCGACTATTGTAAACATCAGACAACATGTATTTAAAATCTCCAAGATGAAAAAAAAGCTCCAGTTTAAGAGCGGTTTGCAGCTCATTCCATTTCAAGGGAGCATAGTAATTGAAACCAGTTCTGCCAATATTAGTACGGGTATATGGAATATCTAAGGTTAGATAGTTACTGGATCGTGTTCTGTAGCTAGCAGGTTTAAATGAAAGAAGAGATGTGAGGTAGCTGGGAGGCTTCAGCAGAAGGGCTTTATAGATGAATAACATGAGACGGATATTGCGTCTGGACTGTAAAGAGGTCCAGGCAACCTTTTAATAGAGGGAACAGTGATGAGTGCGAAATGTGTCGTTAGCAGTGAGACGTAGTGCACTGTGATACACAGGATTTAAGAGCTGAAGAGTTGATGGGGCTGCAGCCGTGTTTCCATTGCAAGCAGGATGGCTGTGGCATCAGGATCTGACCGGAGCAGGGGATGCTTACCGGGTGCTCGCCGATGTCGGTCGGTCCGGGGCCCGTGAGGGCCGGACAGGCAGAGACCTGAGGCCACTCTTTTCTTTCCACATGAGATCAGGGGAGAGCGCGGACGCAGTCCCCCACTACCAGAAATTATGCAGTCGAGATTCCCACATTTGGGGAATTCGCAAGGGTCAGCACAACCGGATGTGCAATGGCTGAGCCTCGCCCTGGGTGAACCACCTTCGTGATCATGGTATCTCCCCTGCCAGGTAAGTATGAGTTGCAGAGCTCAGAGACACGCAACGCATTCACTGCCATATCACACTGACCGATGGTGCTGACCATCTAAGTCAAAGGGTGTTTGTGTGTGTGTGTGGGGGGGGAGGGGTCCACAAAACCATATGTCACAAGGAACTGCCCAGCAAGGCTTGAAACTGCCTTACAGTTTACAATGCTGCAGCGCAAGCTAGGTATTTTTGCATCAGTTAACACAAACAAAAGCTGACTGACTGCAGACTTAGTGTTTCTTGACTGCGTCAGCTCAACCCACTGGTGACCACGCACTGGTTAGACCATCCAAATCTTTGTCATAGCGCATGGCACCCATAGAATGCGGACTCTGGCGCATTAAAACAAGACAGGCGGATCGCGGCCTTTGCAAAGATTCTCAACAGCAGCTGACCCAGACACAGCAACCTTTGTCATTTCACCACAGAGAGGGGGGTGCACCGTTCCTGGAGGTGCTGCAATACCAGGTCGATGCGTGGAGTGGACGGAGCAAGCCCCTATTCCATCTCCCAGCTCCAAAAATCAATTTAATATATGGTCCCCGGGTAGGGGACGTATCAGATATTAAACTGATAAGAACAGATTTTTTTTTTTTTTTTTTTCTTTCAAAAGGTTTATTGTTACAGAACAATTTATGTGCTTATTTCAGAACTGGACTTTTCCTAAGCGGGATGACAATTTACATCAACATCGAACACATGTTTTTTTGTTTTAAAAAGACATTTTTCAGACACAATACATTGTTGATATGTAAAACAAATTAAAAGGCAATGATGAGTTAAAATTCTCTGTGTCTTAAAAAGTGTCCATGTTGTTAAAACCACCTTAAAAGAAGAGCATTCATGTTAAAAGTTCTTTCTTTGGTTCTTTGTGCAGGAGCGGGTTAAGCCCCTACCAAGAAAAAAAACTCATTCTGCTCTACCAAACAGGTGTGGTCTCTCGGGGTCCTGCCTTGGTGCTCAGAGGAGACCCCCACCCTGCTGCTCCTTCCCGCCTGCCACTCCCGGAGAGCCAGGCTGCTGCTGCTTTGAACTTTTCCCGTGTAGCTCCGGCTCCTTCGTCCGAATGGGCACAGAGGCGATTCTTCTTTGTGGCTGTTTCCTAGGCCTGCCGCCTGCAGCCCCGGCCATTGTGACCGTTGCTGCTGCCATCCGGAGAACAGCCACGGGGGGGATCTGCTTGTGCTTCCTTACCAGCAAGTTCCTGGAGGTCCATATGGCGTCCTTGATGGCGGCTAGAGTGAGCCATTGTTGGGAAAAGTCCTTTGGCGGCTGCTGTTCATGGCTCACTCCATAAAGCACTAGCTGTGCTGTGAGGACCTCCCTTGCTGGTAAGCACGGGAATTGCAAGGTGCCGGCCAGTGACCACTGTTCTACAGCAGCGCTGCACTCCCAGAGCAGATGCCTCACCGACTCAGGCGCGCCACAACCTGGTCGGGGGCAAAGTGAGGACGTTGACATGCCCCGGGAGTGCATAACAGACCTGACTGGGAGGATCTCATGAGCCACCATCCATGACAGGTCCCGGAGTCTGTTTGGAAGAGCAGGATGGTTCACATTGCGCCAAACTGTGGAGGGCTCACCGAGTGCAAGCCCGCGCACTGGACTCACTGGCTCCCGCTCCTGCACAACAGAAATGAGAGAACGGTGGTTAGTTAAAATGTCCAACTGTTCTTCTTCAAGTTTAAAATGTTTTAAAAATTTCTGAATTAAAAGATATGCAGGGGGAAGGTTAAAGGACACTGGAATTCTCAGGTCCACAGGTAAGATTTTTAGCCGTTGCAGATATGACCCCATCCAGAATCTTGTAAGGGCAGCTGTTTTGGGGTTTCTGGATGGGGCCATGGCAGCCCTGATCGCCAGCGAAGCATATCTGCTTTTTAAAAACAGGCCAAGGTCCGGCACTCCTTTTCCTCCTTTTTCTTTGTTTTTTTTCATCGTCTCCCTCTTGATTCTCTCCCACTTGGTCCCCCACAGGAAATAAAAAATTGTACGGTCCAGTTCTAAAAGCACATGTCGAGGAGGGATAAAAACAGAGCCAATCAATAAAAGCAAAGGTAAAATCACTGCTTTAATAATTAAAACCTTCCCTTCCAAAGTCAGTTGTCTTTGTCTCCAAAACCCCAGTCTCTGTCTAACTTTCCCTACTTTGTCTGGCCAATTTGTTTTTCCTCCCCCTCCCTGTCAAATTTTACCCCAAGGATTTTCTGTTCCGTCTGGGTCACAGTCAAGGGGAGTCCAGTCATTTCAGTCGCCGTCCAAGGTCCGTGAAATTGGGCTTGGGTCTTTTGTCTGTTGAGTCTTGATCCAGAGGCCCGTCCAAAAAAGTCAGTCATGTCAAGGGTTCTGTAAACTGATAAAAGGTCAGTACATAAAATGTTGATGTCGTCCATGTATAAAATGCATTTGTTGGTCAGTCCTCCGCTCCCTGGTATCCCCACCCCTTTGATCCGTTGGTCCCTTCTCAAGATCTGCGCCAGGGGTTCAATGCAGAGGACATAGAGGAGGGCAGATAACGGACAACCCTGACGGACACCGCAGTTTATTTGAACTGCATTTGTTAGATGCCCGTTAACCACAAATTTGCTGATGATGTCCCTATACAGCAGTCCCACCCAAGCTATATACCTCTCTGGGAACCCCATCTTTTGCAGTACCTGGAAAAGATACTGGTGCGAGACCCGATCAAAGGCCTTTTCAAAATCTAAATTGAGGACTACTAGCCGAATGTTTCTGTCTCTCGCTAAACAGATGGTGTCTCGGATCAGTATCAGGCTGTCTGTGATCTTCCTCCCCGGGACGGCACAGGCTTGATCCGGGTGAATCAGCCCCTCTAAAAACACAGACATACGAGATGATAAAAGCTTACTAAAAAGTTTGCAGTCAAAATTTAAAAGGGTGATAGGTCTCCAGTTTTTTAGGTCTGTCTTGTCTTTGTCTTTAAAAAGGAGAGTCACTATCCCTAATCTAAAACTGTCAGGAAGTCTGTCAAGTTTTTCAAAATCCATAAAAACTGTCAAAAGGTCAGGTGCTAAAATGTCCCAGAAAGTCAAATAAAATTCCAGGGGAAGTCCGTCATGCCCTGGGGACTTCCCCCTCTTAAAACCTTTTAGGCAGGTTTCAAGTTCTAAAATGTTAAAATCTTGGGATAAAAGCACACTTTCTTCAATTGTATGTTCTATGAATTTCAAAACTTCTTTTAAGGTATCATGTTCAATAGGTTTTTCTTTATATAGTTTTTCATAAAAGCAGGTCACTGTTTCTTTTATTTCTTCTGTTGTTTCTGATATGCCACCATTTTCTTTCTTAAGTTTGAGTATTGTTTTGTCTTTGTTTATGATTTTCTTAAAAAAGTATCTGGTGCACTTTTCACCTTCTTCTATTTCCTTTTCTTTGCTTCTTAGAATGACACCTTTACTCTTGATGTCAGCCAAGGCTGACATTTGTAATTTAACTTCCTTTATTTCTTCATTAAAATCCATTCCATTATGATTTTGGTTAAAATATCTTTGTAGTCTTTTTTGCAATCCCAGCATGCGTCTATGTTCTTTTTGTTTTTTCCTTTTTCCAGCTTGCCTAAAAAAAGTCTGGGTCCTTCCCTTCACCATTTCCCACCAGTGTGCGCGTGTCTCGTAAAAGTCTTGAAGGGTCTGCCATTCTTCATACTGCTCCCTGTACTGCCTGACAATCTCCCTTTCTTCTAACAGGGAGCAGTTGAGTTTCCACAGACCCTTCCCAGAAGTCACACCAGAAGGGAGTGAAAGGGTGCAGGAAAGCATAGCGTGATCAGAAAAGAAAACAGGGGTTACTCTAGCATCAGTTGGCGGGCAATCTCTTGATAAAATATAATCTATGCGAGAGGCTTTGGTGCCATCACCACTGAACCAGGTGAAGCCCTCCTCTCTGGGATGCATGACTTTAAAACAGTCGAGTAATTTAAAATCCCTGCATATAGCCCCCAATAAAACTGATGTTTTGTCAACTTTAAAATCCTCCCCTGCTCCTTTCCTATCCTTCCTACATAAAATACAATTAAAATCCCCTCCTAAAATCAGTGGCAGCCTGCCTAGCATGTGGGATTGCAAGTCTTCTAAAAGGTCATACCTGTCATTTTTGTCGTTAAAACCATAAATATTTAAACAATTAAAATCCTTCCCCATAAAAGTCAGGTGTGCTAAAAGTGCCCTGCCATCTCTCACCACGGTGCTGCCCTTCACCAAGACCTGGGGGTTTTTGATTAAAATGGCCACGCCATCATTTTTATTTTGGTTGGATCCACTCCATAGGGATGTATGTGGCCAAAGTTTCTCCCACTCTGTGTAACTGGTCTTAAAAGGCAATCCGCACTCTTGTAATAAAAACACATCTGACTTCAGAGAATAAAGGAATGATAAAACGGCTTGGGCTCTAACTTGCGACTTCACACTTCTCACATTGATGGTAGAGAAGGTGAGAGCCATAAGTATGGTTAAAAAACAACAGGTACGACATTTAAAATGCTAAAAATAAAGGGCAATCAATTTGTCAGAGGAGCTCTTCTTTCACTCTCATGGGGGGAGAGTGACTGAACTGAGCTCCAATTCCCTTACAGGCTTTACAGGTCTACCTACAGGTAGACCATGCATTATATTAACAGCCCTTCTAGGGGTTGATTGCAGAGCTATATTGAGAAAAGAGACCTCATTGGGTGAATCGGAGGGGAAGACTCTGAGATCCTCCACAGATGAACTGTCTGAGGAGCTCCCAGCTCTTCCCCTTTTCTCTGAGACTACGGGAGACTCAGAAGACAATTCAGACAAAGGTCTCTTGGCTTGGGCATTGGGAAGGGTGGAGTCCTTGCTGTTAGTTTTTGGTGTTTCTGAGGTAGCTCCACCCTCTGCCTGCACAGCTCCATTATCCTCCACAGACTCTGCCTGTGGAGCAGGAGCTGGCTCCTCCCTCTTTCCCTCCTCACCTGACCCTTCTTCTCCAGTCAGGGGTTTTGGAGGGAAATTTGAATTTAACTGCCCAAGCTCCTCAAAAAGCTCACTAAACAATTTGTCTGGTCCGCCATTTTCCACTCCATTTTCATTTTCCTTTTCTGTTTCCTTTTCCTTTTCCATTCTTTTTGCAGCCTTCAATTTGTTGGCAAAAGACTTTGGACAATCTCTAAAGAGGTGATTTGTGTCACCACAGAGATTACACTTTCTGCCATTGGTACATTCCTCAAAGGTATGACCAATTTCTCTGCATTTCGTACAAATGGTCTTCTGGCACGCTTCCACAAGGTGCCCATGCTCACCACACTTGCGGCAGAGTTTGGGCTGGCCTTGGTAATGAATATAGCCCCGGTTATTTCCCAGGACTATCATAGATGGCAGATGTTTCAGGCCTTGGAAGCCTTGGGGGTCCTGCCATTGTTGGATGGGGACCCTCCAAGCACAATTCCAAATGCCATCCTCATCTCTCACCTTCATAGCCTGGCCTTTAACCGTGCAATATCTCCCCAGCCACATGCAAATGTCTTCTGCATTCACAGTCTCATTGAACATTCTGACAATAACCGTCTTTAAGGCATTATCAGTCAGTCTCTCAACATTAAATGCAGAAAACTGGGTTTTCACACTTTCATATCGTGTCCAGAAGTTGTTTAGCAATACAGCTGAACGAAAGCTCAGGTCAAATCCTTTGTTCAGGGGCAAGGTGACAATACAATTGATTTCATCTGGTTTAAAACCGAGGGATCTTTGAATCAGTTTCCTTGAGAAATCAAGCCTTGACATCTGCAACAGCTTTCCATCATTCTCGCGGAACATGAAGCGGACTGTGTGGTGCCTCCGCACGCCGGCATTGGGAGCCGACATGGTGGAGGCACCTGGAACAGACAATCTATTCAGGAAAAAAAGTTATTGTACTTACCTGAAAAACCTAGGACTCCTTCTTCGCGCACCTTATATTCCTGTCTAAATGTGCTACCAGCAAAAGGTTCTGGGAGTACCTTTGACAGGAATGTGTTAGTTTACCTCCTATCAAGTGGTGGTCAGGTCACAGAGACAAAACCACACACGGCCGATTGGAGGCGACCGCTGTCAAAGCCTTGTGGCCAGAACAGTGCAGCAACTGATAAGAACAGATACTACACTTGATCTTAGCCAAAAGGCCGAGAAGCGATGCTGCACGGAGGTGGGAGGGCAGACACACACTCTCCGCACTGTGCCTCCCGCTAACGGTCCATTTCATCTCACTTACGCCAACAGCACTCCAGGAGACCCAAATTGAGCCTTCTGCGCCAGGTCAAGGAGTGACAGGGGAAGCAACGTCAGCAAACAAAGCTATGTTGAAAAGTTGGGTCCTTGCAACTTTAGCTACACCAAACTTCCTGGTCGGTCTTTGTCCATTGCTGGTGGAAAACCCTGCCACTGCCACCTACTGCTCTGGCAGCTCTGTAATAGAGGCTCTGTGCTGCTTTACAGTGTACACCGGTAAATCACAACGTAGCGTCGAGACAAGCCAGTGTGTGAAACTCACACCTTCCTTCCTCGCGGGGAAAGTTCCTCACCTGGTCCCAGGACACAGGATCCTATACATTTCTCTAGACTTGTTTGGACTTTCAGGTTACACAACCGGAGGTTGGCCCAAACCTCTGGCTCTTCTCAACTGGTCAATGCCAAGAACAGAGACAGAGTTGTTCATTACCTTTCAAACTGACTCTATCACTGACCATCTAAATAATTACTCATGCCTCAACCCTGGTCTCCCAATTGAGATTTACTGTCCTCAGTGTGTGTGAACGCCTGGAATCCAAGGAAAGGTCTGAGGAGCAGGACGCTGACCTCCAGACCCAGACCTCTGTCCTAAAACCCTGCTCAACCGTATGCTGCTTAAAACCGCACTCCTTTAGGCAAAGGATACAAATGACTGATTATCACGTCTGACGTATTCAGCAATGTGCTAATCTGTCTTGTCGTGAAATTTGTATCAACATATCTTTATTTTCATTTTTTATCAGGCAGTCTCATTGAGATCGAGATCTCTCATACAAGAGAGGCCTGAGAACAAGGAACATTCACAATCAACACACAACACAGCATACAAACAAACAAACAAACAAAAAAAGAACCAGTTAAAACAGTTACAGCGACTATTGTAAACATCAGACAACAGGTATTTAAAATCTCCAAGATGAAAAAAAAGCTCCAGTTTAAGAGCGGTTTGCAGCTCATTCCATTTCAAGGGAGCATAGTAATTGAAACCAGTTCTGCCAATATTAGTACGGGTATATGGAATATCTAAGGTTAGATAGTTACTGGATCGTGTTCTGTAGCTACCAGGTTTAAATGAAAGAAGAGATGTGAGGTAGCTGGGAGGCTTCAGCAGAAGGGCTTTATAGATGAATAACATGAGACGGATATTGCGTCTGGACTGTAAAGAGGTCCAGGCAACCTTTTAATAGAGGGAACAGTGATGAGTGCGAAATGTGTCGTTAGCAGTGAGACGTAGTGCACTGTGATACACAGGATTTAAGAGCTGAAGAGTTGATGGGGCTGCAGCCGTGTTTCCATTGCAAGCAGGATGGCTGTGGCATCAGGATCTGACCGGAGCAGGGGATGCTTACCGGGTGCTCGTCGATGTCGGTCGGTCCGGGGCCCGTGAGGGCCGGACAGGCAGAGACCTGAGGCCACTCTTTTCTTTCCACATTAGATCAGGGGAGAGCGCGGACGCAGTCCCCCACTACCAGAAATTATGCAGTCGCGATTCCCACATTTGGGGAATTCGCAAGGGTCAGCACAACCTGATGTGCAATGGCTGAGCCTCGCCCTGGGTGAACCACCTTCGTGATCATGGTATCTCCCCTGCCAGGTAAGTATGAGTTGCAGAGCTCAGAGACACGCAACGCATTCACTGCCATATCACACTGACCGATGGTGCTGACCATCTAAGTCAAAGGGTGTTTGTGTGTGTTGGTGGGGGGGCGGGGTCCACAAAACCATATGTCACAAGGAACTGCCCAGCAAGGCTTGAAACTGCCTTACAGTTTACAATGCTGCAGCGCAAGCTAGGTATTTTTGCATCAGTTAACACAAACAAAAGCTGACTGACTGCAGACTTAGTGTTTCTTGACTGCGTCAGCTCAACCCACTGGTGACCACGCACTGGTTAGACCATCCAAATCTTTGTCATAGCGCATGGCACCCATAGAATGCGGACTCTGGCGCATTAAAACAAGACAGGCGGATCGCGGCCTTTGCAAAGATTCTCAACAGCAGCTGACCCAGACACAGCAACCTTTGTCATTTCACCACAGAGAGGGGGTGCACCGTTCCTGGAGGTGCTGCAATACCAGGTCGATGCGTGGAGTGGACGGAGCAAGCCCCTATTCCATCTCCCAGCTCCAAAAATCAATTTAATATATGGTCCCCGGGTAGGGGACGTATCAGATATTAAACTGATAAGAACAGATACTACACTTGATCTTAGCCAAAAGGCCGAGAAGCGATGCTGCACGGAGGTGGGAGGGCAGACACACACTCTCCGCACTGTGCCTCCCGCTAACGGTCCATTTCATCTCACTTACGCCAACAGCACTCCAGGAGACCCAAATTGAGCCTTCTGCGCCAGGTCAAGGAGTGACAGGGGAAGCAACGTCAGCAAACAAAGCTATGTTGAAAAGTTGGGTCCTTGCAACTTTAGCTACACCAAACTTCCTGGTCGGTCTTTGTCCATTGCTGGTGGAAAACCCTGCCACTGCCACCTACTGCTCTGGCAGCTCTGTAATAGAGGCTCTGTGCTGCTTTACAGTGTACACCGGTAAATCACAACGTAGCGTCGAGACAAGCCAGTGTGTGAAACTCACACCTTCCTTCCTCGCGGGGAAAGTTCCTCACCTGGTCCCAGGACACAGGATCCTATACATTTCTCTAGACTTGTTTGGACTTTCAGGTTACACAACCGGAGGTTGGCCCAAACCTCTGGCTCTTCTCAACTGGTCAATGCCAAGAACAGAGACAGAGTTGTTCATTACCTTTCAAACTGACTCTATCACTGACCATCTAAATAATTACTCATGCCTCAACCCTGGTCTCCCAATTGAGATTTACTGTCCTCAGTGTGTGTGAACGCCTGGAATCCAAGGAAAGGTCTGAGGAGCAGGACGCTGACCTCCAGACCCAGACCTCTGTCCTAAAACCCTGCTCAACCGTATGCTGCTTAAAACCGCACTCCTTTAGGCAAAGGATACAAATGACTGATTATCACGTCTGACGTATTCAGCAATGTGCTAATCTGTCTTGTCGTGAAATTTGTATCAACATATCTTTATTTTCATTTTTTATCAGGCAGTCTCATTGAGATCGAGATCTCTCATACAAGAGAGGCCTGAGAACAAGGAACATTCACAATCAACACACAACACAGCATACAAACAAACAAACAAACAAAAAAAGAACCAGTTAAAACAGTTACAGCGACTATTGTAAACATCAGACAACAGGTATTTAAAATCTCCAAGATGAAAAAAAAGCTCCAGTTTAAGAGCGGTTTGCAGCTCATTCCATTTCAAGGGAGCATAGTAATTGAAACCAGTTCTGCCAATATTAGTACGGGTATATGGAATATCTAAGGTTAGATAGTTACTGGATCGTGTTCTGTAGCTACCAGGTTTAAATGAAAGAAGAGATGTGAGGTAGCTGGGAGGCTTCAGCAGAAGGGCTTTATAGATGAATAACATGAGACGGATATTGCGTCTGGACTGTAAAGAGGTCCAGGCAACCTTTTAATAGAGGGAACAGTGATGAGTGCGAAATGTGTCGTTAGCAGTGAGACGTAGTGCACTGTGATACACAGGATTTAAGAGCTGAAGAGTTGATGGGGCTGCAGCCGTGTTTCCATTGCAAGCAGGATGGCTGTGGCATCAGGATCTGACCGGAGCAGGGGATGCTTACCGGGTGCTCGCCGATGTCGGTCGGTCCGGGGCCCGTGAGGGCCGGACAGGCAGAGACCTGAGGCCACTCTTTTCTTTCCACATGAGATCAGGGGAGAGCGCGGACGCAGTCCCCCACTACCAGAAATTATGCAGTCGAGATTCCCACATTTGGGGAATTCGCAAGGGTCAGCACAACCGGATGTGCAATGGCTGAGCCTCGCCCTGGGTGAACCACCTTCGTGATCATGGTATCTCCCCTGCCAGGTAAGTATGAGTTGCAGAGCTCAGAGACACGCAACGCATTCACTGCCATATCACACTGACCGATGGTGCTGACCATCTAAGTCAAAGGGTGTTTGTGTGTGTGTGTGTGTGGGGGGAGGGGTCCACAAAACCATATGTCACAAGGAACTGCCCAGCAAGGCTTGAAACTGCCTTACAGTTTACAATGCTGCAGCGCAAGCTAGGTATTTTTGCATCAGTTAACACAAACAAAAGCTGACTGACTGCAGACTTAGTGTTTCTTGACTGCGTCAGCTCAACCCACTGGTGACCACGCACTGGTTAGACCATCCAAATCTTTGTCATAGCGCATGGCACCCATAGAATGCGGACTCTGGCGCATTAAAACAAGACAGGCGGATGGCGGCCTTTGCAAAGATTCTCAACAGCAGCTGACCCGGACACAGCAACCTTTGTCATTTCACCACAGAGAGGGGGGTGCACCGTTCCTGGAGGTGCTGCAATACCAGGTCGATGCGTGGAGTGGACGGAGCAAGCCCCTATTCCATCTCCCAGCTCCAAAAATCAATTTAATATATGGTCCCCGGGTAGGGGACGTATCAGATATTAAACTGATAAGAACAGATACTACACTTGATCTTAGCCAAAAGGCCGAGAAGCGATGCTGCACGGAGGTGGGAGGGCAGACACACACTCTCCGCACTGTGCCTCCCGCTAACGGTCCATTTCATCTCACTTACGCCAACAGCACTCCAGGAGACCCAAATTGAGCCTTCTGCGCCAGGTCAAGGAGTGACAGGGGAAGCAACGTCAGCAAACAAAGCTATGTTGAAAAGTTGGGTCCTTGCAACTTTAGCTACACCAAACTTCCTGGTCGGTCTTTGTCCATTGCTGGTGGAAAACCCTGCCACTGCCACCTACTGCTCTGGCAGCTCTGTAATAGAGGCTCTGTGCTGCTTTACAGTGTACACCGGTAAATCACAACGTAGCGTCGAGACAAGCCAGTGTGTGAAACTCACACCTTCCTTCCTCGCGGGGAAAGTTCCTCACCTGGTCCCAGGACACAGGATCCTATACATTTCTCTAGACTTGTTTGGACTTTCAGGTTACACAACCGGAGGTTGGCCCAAACCTCTGGCTCTTCTCAACTGGTCAATGCCAAGAACAGAGACAGAGTTGTTCATTACCTTTCAAACTGACTCTATCACTGACCATCTAAATAATTACTCATGCCTCAACCCTGGTCTCCCAATTGAGATTTACTGTCCTCAGTGTGTGTGAACGCCTGGAATCCAAGGAAAGGTCTGAGGAGCAGGACGCTGACCTCCAGACCCAGACCTCTGTCCTAAAACCCTGCTCAACCGTATGCTGCTTAAAACCGCACTCCTTTAGGCAAAGGATACAAATGACTGATTATCACGTCTGACGTATTCAGCAATGTGCTAATCTGTCTTGTCGTGAAATTTGTATCAACATATCTTTATTTTCATTTTTTATCAGGCAGTCTCATTGAGATCGAGATCTCTCATACAAGAGAGGCCTGAGAACAAGGAACATTCACAATCAACACACAACACAGCATACAAACAAACAAACAAACAAAAAAAGAACCAGTTAAAACAGTTACAGCGACTATTGTAAACATCAGACAACAGGTATTTAAAATCTCCAAGATGAAAAAAAAGCTCCAGTTTAAGAGCGGTTTGCAGCTCATTCCATTTCAAGGGAGCATAGTAATTGAAACCAGTTCTGCCAATATTAGTACGGGTATATGGAATATCTAAGGTTAGATAGTTACTGGATCGTGTTCTGTAGCTACCAGGTTTAAATGAAAGAAGAGATGTGAGGTAGCTGGGAGGCTTCAGCAGAAGGGCTTTATAGATGAATAACATGAGACGGATATTGCGTCTGGACTGTAAAGAGGTCCAGGCAACCTTTTAATAGAGGGAACAGTGATGAGTGCGAAATGTGTCGTTAGCAGTGAGACGTAGTGCACTGTGATACACAGGATTTAAGAGCTGAAGAGTTGATGGGGCTGCAGCCGTGTTTCCATTGCAAGCAGGATGGCTGTGGCATCAGGATCTGACCGGAGCAGGGGATGCTTACCGGGTGCTCGCCGATGTCGGTCGGTCCGGGGCCCGTGAGGGCCGGACAGGCAGAGACCTGAGGCCACTCTTTTCTTTCCACATGAGATCAGGGGAGAGCGCGGACGCAGTCCCCCACTACCAGAAATTATGCAGTCGAGATTCCCACATTTGGGGAATTCGCAAGGGTCAGCACAACCGGATGTGCAATGGCTGAGCCTCGCCCTGGGTGAACCACCTTCGTGATCATGGTATCTCCCCTGCCAGGTAAGTATGAGTTGCAGAGCTCAGAGACACGCAACGCATTCACTGCCATATCACACTGACCGATGGTGCTGACCATCTAAGTCAAAGGGTGTTTGTGTGTGTGTGTGTGGGGGGAGGGGTCCACAAAACCATATGTCACAAGGAACTGCCCAGCAAGGCTTGAAACTGCCTTACAGTTTACAATGCTGCAGCGCAAGCTAGGTATTTTTGCATCAGTTAACACAAACAAAAGCTGACTGACTGCAGACTTAGTGTTTCTTGACTGCGTCAGCTCAACCCACTGGTGACCACGCACTGGTTAGACCATCCAAATCTTTGTCATAGCGCATGGCACCCATAGAATGCGGACTCTGGCGCATTAAAACAAGACAGGCGGATCGCGGCCTTTGCAAAGATTCTCAACAGCAGCTGACCCAGACACAGCAACCTTTGTCATTTCACCACAGAGAGGGGGGTGCACCGTTCCTGGAGGTGCTGCAATACCAGGTCGATGCGTGGAGTGGACGGAGCAAGCCCCTATTCCATCTCCCAGCTCCAAAAATCAATTTAATATATGGTCCCCGGGTAGGGGACGTATCAGATATTAAACTGATAAGAACAGATTTTTTTCTTTCAAAAGGTTTATTGTTACAGAACAATTTATGTGCTTATTTCAGAACTGGACTTTTCCTAAGCGGGATGACAATTTACATCAACATCGAACACATGTTTTTTTGTTTTAAAAAGACATTTTTCAGACACAATACATTGTTGATATGTAAAACAAATTAAAAGGCAATGATGAGTTAAAATTCTCTGTGTCTTAAAAAGTGTCCATGTTGTTAAAACCACCTTAAAAGAAGAGCATTCATGTTAAAAGTTCTTTCTTAGGTTCTTTGTGCAGGAGCGGGTTAAGCCCCTACCAAGAAAAAAAACTCATTCTGCTCTACCAAACAGGTGTGGTCACTCGGGGTCCTGCCTTGGTGCTCAGAGGAGACCCCCACCCTGCTGCTCCTTCCCGCCTGCCACTCCCGGAGAGCCAGGCTGCTGCTGCTTTGAACTTTTCCCGTGTAGCTCCGGCTCCTTCGTCCGAATGGGCACAGAGGCGATTCTTCTTTGTGGCTGTTTCCTAGGCCTGCCGCCTGCAGCCCCGGCCATTGTGACCGTTGCTGCTGCCATCCGGAGAACAGCCACGGGGGGATCTGCTTGTGCTTCCTTACCAGCAAGTTCCTGGAGGTCCATATGGCGTCCTTGATGGCGGCTAGAGTGAGCCATTGTTGGGAAAAGTCCTTTGGCGGCTGCTGTTCATGGCTCACTCCATAAAGCACTAGCTGTGCTGTGAGGACCTCCCTTGCTGGTAAGCACGGGAATTGCAAGGTGCCGGCCAGTGCCCACTGTTCTACAGCAGCGCTGCACTCCCAGAGCAGATGCCTCACCGACTCAGGCGTGCCACAACCTGGTCGGGGGCAAAGTGAGGACGTTGACATGCCCCGGGAGTGCATAACAGACCTGACTGGGAGGATCTCATGAGCCACCATCCATGACAGGTCCCGGAGTCTGTTTGGAAGAGCAGGATGGTTCACATTGCGCCAAACTGTGGAGGGCTCACCGAGTGCAAGCCCGCGCACTGTACTCACTGGCTCCCGCTCCTGCACAACAGAAATGAGAGAACGGTGGTTAGTTAAAATGTCCAGCTGTTCTTCTTCAAGTTTAAAATGTTTTAAAAATTTCTGAATTAAAAGATATGCAGGGGGAAGGTTAAAGGACACTGGAATTCTCAGGTCCACAGGTAAGATTTTTAGCCGTTGCAGATATGACCCCATCCAGAATCTTGTAAGGGCAGCTGTTTTGGGGTTTCTGGATGGGGCCATGGCAGCCCTGATCGCCAGCGAAGCATATCTGCTTTTTAAAAACAGGCCAAGGTCCGGCACTCCTTTTCCTCCTTTTTCTTTGTTTTTTTTCATCGTCTCCCTCTTGATTCTCTCCCACTTGGTCCCCCACAGGAAATAAAAAATTGTACGGTCCAGTTCTAAAAGCACATGTCGAGGAGGGATCAAAACAGAGCCAATCAATAAAAGCAAAGGTAAAATCACTGCTTTAATAATTAAAACCTTCCCTTCCAAAGTCAGTTGTCTTTGTCTCCAAAACCCCAGTCTCTGTCTAACTTTCCCTACTTTGTCTGGCCAATTTGTTTTTCCTCCACCCTCCCTGTCAAATTTTACCCCAAGGATTTTCTGTTCCGTCTGGGTCACAGTCAAGGGGAGTCCAGTCATTTCAGTCGCCGTCCAAGGTCCGTGAAATTGGGCTTGGGTCTTTTGTCTGTTGAGTCTTGATCCAGAGGCCCGTCCAAAAAAGTCAGTCATGTCAAGGGTTCTGTAAACTGATAAAAGGTCAGTACATAAAATGTTGATGTCGTCCATGTATAAAATGCATTTGTTGGTCAGTCCTCCGCTCCCTGGTATCCCCACCCCTTTGATCCGTTGGTCCCTTCTCAAGATCTGCGCCAGGGGTTCAATGCAGAGGACATAGAGGAGGGCAGATAACGGACAACCCTGACGGACACCGCAGTTTATTTGAACTGCATTTGTTAGATGCCCGTTAACCACAAATTTGCTGATGATGTCCCTATACAGCAGTCCCACCCAAGCTATATACCTCTCTGGGAACCCCATCTTTTGCAGTACCTGGAAAAGATACTGGTGCGAGACCCGATCAAAGGCCTTTTCAAAATCTAAATTGAGGACTACTAGCCGAATGTTTCTGTCTCTCGCTAAACAGATGGTGTCTCGGATCAGTATCAGGCTGTCGGTGATCTTCCTCCCCGGGACGGCACAGGCTTGATCCGGGTGAATCAGCCCCTCTAAAAACACAGACATACGAGATGATAAAAGCTTACTAAAAAGTTTGCAGTCAAAATTTAAAAGGGTGATAGGTCTCCAGTTTTTTAGGTCTGTCTTGTCTTTGTCTTTAAAAAGGAGAGTCACTATCCCTAATCTAAAACTGTCAGGAAGTCTGTCAAGTTTTTCAAAATCCATAAAAACTGTCAAAAGGTCAGGTGCTAAAATGTCCCAGAAAGTCAAATAAAATTCCAGGGGAAGTCCGTCATGCCCTGGGGACTTCCCCCTCTTAAAACCTTTTAGGCAGGTTTCAAGTTCTAAAATGTTAAAATCTTGGGATAAAAGCACACTTTCTTCAATTGTATGTTCTATGAATTTCAAAACTTCTTTTCAGGTATCATGTTCAATAGGTTTTTCTTTATATAGTTTTTCATAAAAGCAGGTCACTGTTTCTTTTATTTCTTCTGTTGTTTCTGATATGCCACCATTTTCTTTCTTAAGTTTGAGTATTGTTTTGTCTTTGTTTATGATTTTCTTAAAAAAGTATCTGGTGCACTTTTCACCTTCTTCTATTTCCTTTTCTTTGCTTCTTAGAATGACACCTTTACTCTTGATGTCAGCCAAGGCTGACATTTGTAATTTAACTTCCTTTATTTCTTCATTAAAATCCATTCCATTATGATTTTGGTTAAAATATCTTTGTAGTCTTTTTTGCAATCCCAGCATGCGTCTATGTTCTTTTTGTTTTTTCCTTTTTCCAGCTTGCCTAAAAAAAGTCTGGGTCCTTCCCTTCACCATTTCCCACCAGTGTGCGCGTGTCTCGTAAAAGTCTTGAAGGGTCTGCCATTCTTCATACTGCTCCCTGTACTGCCTGACAATCTCCCTTTCTTCTAACAGGGAGCAGTTGAGTTTCCACAGACCCTTCCCAGAAGTCACACCAGAAGGGAGTGAAAGGGTGCAGGAAAGCATAGTGTGATCTGAAAAGAAAACAGGGGTTACTCTAGCATCAGTTGGCGGGCAATCTCTTGATAAAATATAATCTATGCGAGAGGCTTTGGTGCCATCACCACTGAACCAGGTGAAGCCCTCCTCTCTGGGATGCATGACTTTAAAACAGTCGAGTAATTTAAAATCCCTGCATATAGCCCCCAATAAAACTGATGTTTTGTCAACTTTAAAATCCTCCCCTGCTCCTTTCCTATCCTTCCTACATAAAATACAATTAAAATCCCCTCCTAAAATCAGTGGCAGCCTGCCTAGCATGTGGGATTGCAAGTCTTCTAAAAGGTCATACCTGTCATTTTTGTCGTTAAAACCATAAATATTTAAACAATTAAAATCCTTCCCCATAAAAGTCAGGTGTGCTAAAAGTGCCCTGCCATCTCTCACCACGGTGCTGCCCTTCACCAAGACCTGGGGGTTTTTGATTAAAATGGCCACGCCATCATTTTTATTTTGGTTGGATCCACTCCATAGGGATGTATGTGGCCAAAGTTTCTCCCACTCTGTGTAACTGGTCTTAAAAGGCAATCCGCACTCTTGTAATAAAAACACATCTGACTTCAGAGAATAAAGGAATGATAAAACGGCTTGGGCTCTAACTTGCGACTTCACACTTCTCACATTGATGGTAGAGAAGGTGAGAGCCATAAGTATGGTTAAAAGCAACAGGTACGACATTTAAAATGCTAAAAATAAAGGGCAATCAATTTGTCAGAGGAGCTCTTCTTTCACTCTCATGGGGGGAGAGTGACTGAACTGAGCTCCAATTCCCTTACAGGCTCTACAGGTCTACCTACAGGTAGACCATGCATAATATTAACAGCCCTTCTAGGGGTTGATTGCAGAGCTATATTGAGAAAAGAGACCTCATTGGGTGAATCGGAGGGGAAGACTCTGAGATCCTCCACAGATGAACTGTCTGAGGAGCTCCCAGCTCTTCCCCTTTTCTCTGAGACTACAGGAGACTCAGAGGACAATTCAGACAAAGGTCTCTTGGCTTGGGCATTGGGAAGGGTGGAGTCCTTGCTGTTAGTTTTTGGTGTTTCTGAGGTAGCTCCACCCTCTGCCTGCACAGCTCCATTATCCTCCACAGACTCTGCCTGTGGAGCAGGAGCTGGCTCCTCCCTCTTTCCCTCCTCACCTGACCCTTCTTCTCCAGTCAGGGGTTTTGGAGGGAAATTTGAATTTAACTGCCCAAGCTCCTCAAAAAGCTCACTAAACAATTTGTCTGGTCCGCCATTTTCCACTCCATTTTCATTTTCCTTTTCTGTTTCCTTTTCCTTTTCCATTCTTTTTGCAGCCTTCAATTTGTTGGCAAAAGACTTTGGACAATCTCTAAAGAGGAGATTTGTGTCACCACAGAGATTACACTTTCTGCCATTGGTACATTCCTCAAAGGTATGACCAATTTCTCTGCATTTCGTACAAATGGTCTTCTGGCACGCTTCCACAAGGTGCCCATGCTCACCACACTTGCGGCAGAGTTTGGGCTGGCCTTGGTAATGAATATAGCCCCGGTTATTTCCCAGGACTATCATAGATGGCAGATGTTTCAGGCCTTGGAAGCCTTGGGGGTCCTGCCATTGTTGGATGGGGACCCTCCAAGCACAATTCCAAATGCCATCCTCATCTCTCACCTTCATAGCCTGGCCTTTAACCGTGCAATATCTCCCCAGCCACATGCAAATGTCTTCTGCATTCACAGTCTCATTGAACATTCTGACAATAACCGTCTTTAAGGCATTATCAGTCAGTCTCTCAACATTAAATGCAGAAAACTGGGTTTTCACACTTTCATATCGTGTCCAGAAGTTGTTTAGCAATACAGCTGAACGAAAGCTCAGGTCAAATCCTTTGTTCAGGGGCAAGGTGACAATACAATTGATTTCATCTGGTTTAAAACCGAGGGATCTTTGAATCAGTTTCCTTGAGAAATCAAGCCTTGACATCTGCAACAGCTTTCCATCATTCTCGCGGAACATGAAGCGGACTGTGTGGTGCCTCCGCACGCCGGCATTGGGAGCCGACATGGTGGAGGCACCTGGAACAGACAATCTATTCAGGAAAAAAGTTATTGTACTTACCTGAAAAACCTAGGACTCCTTCTTCGCGCACCTTATATTCCTGTCTAAATGTGCTACCAGCAAAAGGTTCTGGGAGTACCTTTGACAGGAATGTGTTAGTTTACCTCCTATCAAGTGGTGGTCAGGTCACAGAGACAAAACCACACACGGCCGATTGGAGGCGACCGCTGTCAAAGCCTTGTGGCCAGAACAGTGCAGCAACTGATAAGAACAGATACTACACTTGATCTTAGCCAAAAGGCCGAGAAGCGATGCTGCACGGAGGTGGGAGGGCAGACACACACTCTCCGCACTGTGCCTCCCGCTAACGGTCCATTTCATCTCACTTACGCCAACAGCACTCCAGGAGACCCAAATTGAGCCTTCTGCGCCAGGTCAAGGAGTGACAGGGGAAGCAACGTCAGCAAACAAAGCTATGTTGAAAAGTTGGGTCCTTGCAACTTTAGCTACACCAAACTTCCTGGTCGGTCTTTGTCCATTGCTGGTGGAAAACCCTGCCACTGCCACCTACTGCTCTGGCAGCTCTGTAATAGAGGCTCTGTGCTGCTTTACAGTGTACACCGGTAAATCACAACGTAGCGTCGAGACAAGCCAGTGTGTGAAACTCACACCTTCCTTCCTCGCGGGGAAAGTTCCTCACCTGGTCCCAGGACACAGGATCCTATACATTTCTCTAGACTTGTTTGGACTTTCAGGTTACACAACCGGAGGTTGGCCCAAACCTCTGGCTCTTCTCAACTGGTCAATGCCAAGAACAGAGACAGAGTTGTTCATTACCTTTCAAACTGACTCTATCACTGACCATCTAAATAATTACTCATGCCTCAACCCTGGTCTCCCAATTGAGATTTACTGTCCTCAGTGTGTGTGAACGCCTGGAATCCAAGGAAAGGTCTGAGGAGCAGGACGCTGACCTCCAGACCCAGACCTCTGTCCTAAAACCCTGCTCAACCGTATGCTGCTTAAAACCGCACTCCTTTAGGCAAAGGATACAAATGACTGATTATCACGTCTGACGTATTCAGCAATGTGCTAATCTGTCTTGTCGTGAAATTTGTATCAACATATCTTTATTTTCATTTTTTATCAGGCAGTCTCATTGAGATCGAGATCTCTCATACAAGAGAGGCCTGAGAACAAGGAACATTCACAATCAACACACAACACAGCATACAAACAAACAAACAAACAAAAAAAGAACCAGTTAAAACAGTTACAGCGACTATTGTAAACATCAGACAACAGGTATTTAAAATCTCCAAGATGAAAAAAAAGCTCCAGTTTAAGAGCGGTTTGCAGCTCATTCCATTTCAAGGGAGCATAGTAATTGAAACCAGTTCTGCCAATATTAGTACGGGTATATGGAATATCTAAGGTTAGATAGTTACTGGATCGTGTTCTGTAGCTACCAGGTTTAAATGAAAGAAGAGATGTGAGGTAGCTGGGAGGCTTCAGCAGAAGGGCTTTATAGATGAATAACATGAGACGGATATTGCGTCTGGACTGTAAAGAGGTCCAGGCAACCTTTTAATAGAGGGAACAGTGATGAGTGCGAAATGTGTCGTTAGCAGTGAGACGTAGTGCACTGTGATACACAGGATTTAAGAGCTGAAGAGTTGATGGGGCTGCAGCCGTGTTTCCATTGCAAGCAGGATGGCTGTGGCATCAGGATCTGACCGGAGCAGGGGATGCTTACCGGGTGCTCGCCGATGTCGGTCGGTCCGGGGCCCGTGAGGGCCGGACAGGCAGAGACCTGAGGCCACTCTTTTCTTTCCACATGAGATCAGGGGAGAGCGCGGACGCAGTCCCCCACTACCAGAAATTATGCAGTCGAGATTCCCACATTTGGGGAATTCGCAAGGGTCAGCACAACCGGATGTGCAATGGCTGAGCCTCGCCCTGGGTGAACCACCTTCGTGATCATGGTATCTCCCCTGCCAGGTAAGTATGAGTTGCAGAGCTCAGAGACACGCAACGCATTCACTGCCATATCACACTGACCGATGGTGCTGACCATCTAAGTCAAAGGGTGTGTTGTGTGTGTGTGTGTGTGGGGGGAGGGGTCCACAAAACCATATGTCACAAGGAACTGCCCAGCAAGGCTTGAAACTGCCTTACAGTTTACAATGCTGCAGCGCAAGCTAGGTATTTTTGCATCAGTTAACACAAACAAAAGCTGACTGACTGCAGACTTAGTGTTTCTTGACTGCGTCAGCTCAACCCACTGGTGACCACGCACTGGTTAGACCATCCAAATCTTTGTCATAGCGCATGGCACCCATAGAATGCGGACTCTGGCGCATTAAAACAAGACAGGCGGATCGCGGCCTTTGCAAAGATTCTCAACAGCAGCTGACCCAGACACAGCAACCTTTGTCATTTCACCACAGAGAGGGGGGTGCACCGTTCCTGGAGGTGCTGCAATACCAGGTCGATGCGTGGAGTGGACGGAGCAAGCCCCTATTCCATCTCCCAGCTCCAAAAATCAATTTAATATATGGTCCCCGGGTAGGGGACGTATCAGATATTAAACTGATAAGAACAGATACTACACTTGATCTTAGCCAAAAGGCCGAGAAGCGATGCTGCACGGAGGTGGGAGGGCAGACACACACTCTCCGCACTGTGCCTCCCGCTAACGGTCCATTTCATCTCACTTACGCCAACAGCACTCCAGGAGACCCAAATTGAGCCTTCTGCGCCAGGTCAAGGAGTGACAGGGGAAGCAACGTCAGCAAACAAAGCTATGTTGAAAAGTTGGGTCCTTGCAACTTTAGCTACACCAAACTTCCTGGTCGGTCTTTGTCCATTGCTGGTGGAAAACCCTGCCACTGCCACCTACTGCTCTGGCAGCTCTGTAATAGAGGCTCTGTGCTGCTTTACAGTGTACACCGGTAAATCACAACGTAGCGTCGAGACAAGCCAGTGTGTGAAACTCACACCTTCCTTCCTCGCGGGGAAAGTTCCTCACCTGGTCCCAGGACACAGGATCCTATACATTTCTCTAGACTTGTTTGGACTTTCAGGTTACACAACCGGAGGTTGGCCCAAACCTCTGGCTCTTCTCAACTGGTCAATGCCAAGAACAGAGACAGAGTTGTTCATTACCTTTCAAACTGACTCTATCACTGACCATCTAAATAATTACTCATGCCTCAACCCTGGTCTCCCAATTGAGATTTACTGTCCTCAGTGTGTGTGAACGCCTGGAATCCAAGGAAAGGTCTGAGGAGCAGGACGCTGACCTCCAGACCCAGACCTCTGTCCTAAAACCCTGCTCAACCGTATGCTGCTTAAAACCGCACTCCTTTAGGCAAAGGATACAAATGACTGATTATCACGTCTGACGTATTCAGCAATGTGCTAATCTGTCTTGTCGTGAAATTTGTATCAACATATCTTTATTTTCATTTTTTATCAGGCAGTCTCATTGAGATCGAGATCTCTCATACAAGAGAGGCCTGAGAACAAGGAACATTCACAATCAACACACAACACAGCATACAAACAAACAAACAAACAAAAAAAGAACCAGTTAAAACAGTTACAGCGACTATTGTAAACATCAGACAACAGGTATTTAAAATCTCCAAGATGAAAAAAAAGCTCCAGTTTAAGAGCGGTTTGCAGCTCATTCCATTTCAAGGGAGCATAGTAATTGAAACCAGTTCTGCCAATATTAGTACGGGTATATGGAATATCTAAGGTTAGATAGTTACTGGATCGTGTTCTGTAGCTACCAGGTTTAAATGAAAGAAGAGATGTGAGGTAGCTGGGAGGCTTCAGCAGAAGGGCTTTATAGATGAATAACATGAGACGGATATTGCGTCTGGACTGTAAAGAGGTCCAGGCAACCTTTTAATAGAGGGAACAGTGATGAGTGCGAAATGTGTCGTTAGCAGTGAGACGTAGTGCACTGTGATACACAGGATTTAAGAGCTGAAGAGTTGATGGGGCTGCAGCCGTGTTTCCATTGCAAGCAGGATGGCTGTGGCATCAGGATCTGACCGGAGCAGGGGATGCTTACCGGGTGCTCGCCGATGTCGGTCGGTCCGGGGCCCGTGAGGGCCGGACAGGCAGAGACCTGAGGCCACTCTTTTCTTTCCACATGAGATCAGGGGAGAGCGCGGACGCAGTCCCCCACTACCAGAAATTATGCAGTCGAGATTCCCACATTTGGGGAATTCGCAAGGGTCAGCACAACCGGATGTGCAATGGCTGAGCCTCGCCCTGGGTGAACCACCTTCGTGATCATGGTATCTCCCCTGCCAGGTAAGTATGAGTTGCAGAGCTCAGAGACACGCAACGCATTCACTGCCATATCACACTGACCGATGGTGCTGACCATCTAAGTCAAAGGGTGTTTGTGTGTGTGTGTGTGGGGGGAGGGGTCCACAAAACCATATGTCACAAGGAACTGCCCAGCAAGGCTTGAAACTGCCTTACAGTTTACAATGCTGCAGCGCAAGCTAGGTATTTTTGCATCAGTTAACACAAACAAAAGCTGACTGACTGCAGACTTAGTGTTTCTTGACTGCGTCAGCTCAACCCACTGGTGACCACGCACTGGTTAGACCATCCAAATCTTTGTCATAGCGCATGGCACCCATAGAATGCGGACTCTGGCGCATTAAAACAAGACAGGCGGATCGCGGCCTTTGCAAAGATTCTCAACAGCAGCTGACCCAGACACAGCAACCTTTGTCATTTCACCACAGAGAGGGGGGTGCACCGTTCCTGGAGGTGCTGCAATACCAGGTCGATGCGTGGAGTGGACGGAGCAAGCCCCTATTCCATCTCCCAGCTCCAAAAATCAATTTAATATATGGTCCCCGGGTAGGGGACGTATCAGATATTAAACTGATAAGAACAGATACTACACTTGATCTTAGCCAAAAGGCCGAGAAGCGATGCTGCACGGAGGTGGGAGGGCAGACACACACTCTCCGCACTGTGCCTCCCGCTAACGGTCCATTTCATCTCACTTACGCCAACAGCACTCCAGGAGACCCAAATTGAGCCTTCTGCGCCAGGTCAAGGAGTGACAGGGGAAGCAACGTCAGCAAACAAAGCTATGTTGAAAAGTTGGGTCCTTGCAACTTTAGCTACACCAAACTTCCTGGTCGGTCTTTGTCCATTGCTGGTGGAAAACCCTGCCACTGCCACCTACTGCTCTGGCAGCTCTGTAATAGAGGCTCTGTGCTGCTTTACAGTGTACACCGGTAAATCACAACGTAGCGTCGAGACAAGCCAGTGTGTGAAACTCACACCTTCCTTCCTCGCGGGGAAAGTTCCTCACCTGGTCCCAGGACACAGGATCCTATACATTTCTCTAGACTTGTTTGGACTTTCAGGTTACACAACCGGAGGTTGGCCCAAACCTCTGGCTCTTCTCAACTGGTCAATGCCAAGAACAGAGACAGAGTTGTTCATTACCTTTCAAACTGACTCTATCACTGACCATCTAAATAATTACTCATGCCTCAACCCTGGTCTCCCAATTGAGATTTACTGTCCTCAGTGTGTGTGAACGCCTGGAATCCAAGGAAAGGTCTGAGGAGCAGGACGCTGACCTCCAGACCCAGACCTCTGTCCTAAAACCCTGCTCAACCGTATGCTGCTTAAAACCGCACTCCTTTAGGCAAAGGATACAAATGACTGATTATCACGTCTGACGTATTCAGCAATGTGCTAATCTGTCTTGTCGTGAAATTTGTATCAACATATCTTTATTTTCATTTTTTATCAGGCAGTCTCATTGAGATCGAGATCTCTCATACAAGAGAGGCCTGAGAACAAGGAACATTCACAATCAACACACAACACAGCATACAAACAAACAAACAAACAAAAAAAGAACCAGTTAAAACAGTTACAGCGACTATTGTAAACATCAGACAACAGGTATTTAAAATCTCCAAGATGAAAAAAAAGCTCCAGTTTAAGAGCGGTTTGCAGCTCATTCCATTTCAAGGGAGCATAGTAATTGAAACCAGTTCTGCCAATATTAGTACGGGTATATGGAATATCTAAGGTTAGATAGTTACTGGATCGTGTTCTGTAGCTACCAGGTTTAAATGAAAGAAGAGATGTGAGGTAGCTGGGAGGCTTCAGCAGAAGGGCTTTATAGATGAATAACATGAGACGGATATTGCGTCTGGACTGTAAAGAGGTCCAGGCAACCTTTTAATAGAGGGAACAGTGATGAGTGCGAAATGTGTCGTTAGCAGTGAGACGTAGTGCACTGTGATACACAGGATTTAAGAGCTGAAGAGTTGATGGGGCTGCAGCCGTGTTTCCATTGCAAGCAGGATGGCTGTGGCATCAGGATCTGACCGGAGCAGGGGATGCTTACCGGGTGCTCGCCGATGTCGGTCGGTCCGGGGCCCGTGAGGGCCGGACAGGCAGAGACCTGAGGCCACTCTTTTCTTTCCACATGAGATCAGGGGAGAGCGCGGACGCAGTCCCCCACTACCAGAAATTATGCAGTCGAGATTCCCACATTTGGGGAATTCGCAAGGGTCAGCACAACCGGATGTGCAATGGCTGAGCCTCGCCCTGGGTGAACCACCTTCGTGATCATGGTATCTCCCCTGCCAGGTAAGTATGAGTTGCAGAGCTCAGAGACACGCAACGCATTCACTGCCATATCACACTGACCGATGGTGCTGACCATCTAAGTCAAAGGGTGTTTGTGTGTGTGTGTGTGGGGGGAGGGGTCCACAAAACCATATGTCACAAGGAACTGCCCAGCAAGGCTTGAAACTGCCTTACAGTTTACAATGCTGCAGCGCAAGCTAGGTATTTTTGCATCAGTTAACACAAACAAAAGCTGACTGACTGCAGACTTAGTGTTTCTTGACTGCGTCAGCTCAACCCACTGGTGACCACGCACTGGTTAGACCATCCAAATCTTTGTCATAGCGCATGGCACCCATAGAATGCGGACTCTGGCGCATTAAAACAAGACAGGCGGATCGCGGCCTTTGCAAAGATTCTCAACAGCAGCTGACCCAGACACAGCAACCTTTGTCATTTCACCACAGAGAGGGGGGTGCACCGTTCCTGGAGGTGCTGCAATACCAGGTCGATGCGTGGAGTGGACGGAGCAAGCCCCTATTCCATCTCCCAGCTCCAAAAATCAATTTAATATATGGTCCCCGGGTAGGGGACGTATCAGATATTAAACTGATAAGAACAGATTTTTTTTTTTTTTCTTTCAAAAGGTTTATTGTTACAGAACAATTTATGTGCTTATTTCAGAACTGGACTTTTCCTAAGCGGGATGACAATTTACATCAACATCGAACACATGTTTTTTTGTTTTAAAAAGACATTTTTCAGACACAATACATTGTTGATATGTAAAACAAATTAAAAGGCAATGATGAGTTAAAATTCTCTGTGTCTTAAAAAGTGTCCATGTTGTTAAAACCACCTTAAAAGAAGAGCATTCATGTTAAAAGTTCTTTCTTAGGTTCTTTGTGCAGGAGCGGGTTAAGCCCCTACCAAGAAAAAAAACTCATTCTGCTCTACCAAACAGGTGTGGTCTCTCGGGGTCCTGCCTTGGTGCTCAGAGGAGACCCCCACCCTGCTGCTCCTTCCCGCCTGCCACTCCCGGAGAGCCAGGCTGCTGCTGCTTTGAACTTTTCCCGTGTAGCTCCGGCTCCTTCGTCCGAATGGGCACAGAGGCGATTCTTCTTTGTGGCTGTTTCCTAGGCCTGCCGCCTGCAGCCCCGGCCATTGTGACCGTTGCTGCTGCCATCCGGAGAACAGCCACGGGGGGGATCTGCTTGTGCTTCCTTACCAGCAAGTTCCTGGAGGTCCATATGGCGTCCTTGATGGCGGCTAGAGTGAGCCATTGTTGGGAAAAGTCCTTTGGCGGCTGCTGTTCATGGCTCACTCCATAAAGCACTAGCTGTGCTGTGAGGACCTCCCTTGCTGGTAAGCACGGGAATTGCAAGGTGCCGGCCAGTGCCCACTGTTCTACAGCAGCGCTGCACTCCCAGAGCAGATGCCTCACCGACTCAGGCGCGCCACAACCTGGTCGGGGGCAAAGTGAGGACGTTGACATGCCCCGGGAGTGCATAACAGACCTGACTGGGAGGATCTCATGAGCCACCATCCATGACAGGTCCCGGAGTCTGTTTGGAAGAGCAGGATGGTTCACATTGCGCCAAACTGTGGAGGGCTCACCGAGTGCAAGCCCGCGCACTGGACTCACTGGCTCCCGCTCCTGCACAACAGAAATGAGAGAACGGTGGTTAGTTAAAATGTCCAACTGTTCTTCTTCAAGTTTAAAATGTTTTAAAAATTTCTGAATTAAAAGATATGCAGGGGGAAGGTTAAAGGACACTGGAATTCTCAGGTCCACAGGTAAGATTTTTAGCCGTTGCAGATATGACCCCATCCAGAATCTTGTAAGGGCAGCTGTTTTGGGGTTTCTGGATGGGGCCATGGCAGCCCTGATCGCCAGCGAAGCATATCTGCTTTTTAAAAACAGGCCAAGGTCCGGCACTCCTTTTCCTCCTTTTTCTTTGTTTTTTTTCATCGTCTCCCTCTTGATTCTCTCCCACTTGGTCCCCCACAGGAAATAAAAAATTGTACGGTCCAGTTCTAAAAGCACATGTCGAGGAGGGATAAAAACAGAGCCAATCAATAAAAGCAAAGGTAAAATCACTGCTTTAATAATTAAAACCTTCCCTTCCAAAGTCAGTTGTCTTTGTCTCCAAAACCCCAGTCTCTGTCTAACTTTCCCTACTTTGTCTGGCCAATTTGTTTTTCCTCCCCCCTCCCTGTCAAATTTTACCCCAAGGATTTTCTGTTCCGTCTGGGTCACAGTCAAGGGGAGTCCAGTCATTTCAGTCGCCGTCCAAGGTCCGTGAAATTGGGCTTGGGTCTTTTGTCTGTTGAGTCTTGATCCAGAGGCCCGTCCAAAAAAGTCAGTCATGTCAAGGGTTCTGTAAACTGATAAAAGGTCAGTACATAAAATGTTGATGTCGTCCATGTATAAAATGCATTTGTTGGTCAGTCCTCCGCTCCCTGGTATCCCCACCCCTTTGATCCGTTGGTCCCTTCTCAAGATCTGCGCCAGGGGTTCAATGCAGAGGACATAGAGGAGGGCAGATAACGGACAACCCTGACGGACACCGCAGTTTATTTGAACTGCATTTGTTAGATGCCCGTTAACCACAAATTTGCTGATGATGTCCCTATACAGCAGTCCCACCCAAGCTATATACCTCTCTGGGAACCCCATCTTTTGCAGTACCTGGAAAAGATACTGGTGCGAGACCCGATCAAAGGCCTTTTCAAAATCTAAATTGAGGACTACTAGCCGAATGTTTCTGTCTCTCGCTAAACAGATGGTGTCTCGGATCAGTATCAGGCTGTCGGTGATCTTCCTCCCCGGGACGGCACAGGCTTGATCCGGGTGAATCAGCCCCTCTAAAAACACAGACATACGAGATGATAAAAGCTTACTAAAAAGTTTGCAGTCAAAATTTAAAAGGGTGATAGGTCTCCAGTTTTTTAGGTCTGTCTTGTCTTTGTCTTTAAAAAGGAGAGTCACTATCCCTAATCTAAAACTGTCAGGAAGTCTGTCAAGTTTTTCAAAATCCATAAAAACTGTCAAAAGGTCAGGTGCTAAAATGTCCCAGAAAGTCAAATAAAATTCCAGGGGAAGTCCGTCATGCCCTGGGGACTTCCCCCTCTTAAAACCTTTTAGGCAGGTTTCAAGTTCTAAAATGTTAAAATCTTGGGATAAAAGCACACTTTCTTCAATTGTATGTTCTATGAATTTCAAAACTTCTTTTAAGGTATCATGTTCAATAGGTTTTTCTTTATATAGTTTTTCATAAAAGCAGGTCACTGTTTCTTTTATTTCTTCTGTTGTTTCTGATATGCCACCATTTTCTTTCTTAAGTTTGAGTATTGTTTTGTCTTTGTTTATGATTTTCTTAAAAAAGTATCTGGTGCACTTTTCACCTTCTTCTATTTCCTTTTCTTTGCTTCTTAGAATGACACCTTTACTCTTGATGTCAGCCAAGGCTGACATTTGTAATTTAACTTCCTTTATTTCTTCATTAAAATCCATTCCATTATGATTTTGGTTAAAATATCTTTGTAGTCTTTTTTGCAATCCCAGCATGCGTCTATGTTCTTTTTGTTTTTTCCTTTTTCCAGCTTGCCTAAAAAAAGTCTGGGTCCTTCCCTTCACCATTTCCCACCAGTGTGCGCGTGTCTCGTAAAAGTCTTGAAGGGTCTGCCATTCTTCATACTGCTCCCTGTACTGCCTGACAATCTCCCTTTCTTCTAACAGGGAGCAGTTGAGTTTCCACAGACCCTTCCCAGAAGTCACACCAGAAGGGAGTGAAAGGGTGCAGGAAAGCATAGCGTGATCTGAAAAGAAAACAGGGGTTACTCTAGCATCAGTTGGCGGGCAATCTCTTGATAAAATATAATCTATGCGAGAGGCTTTGGTGCCATCACCACTGAACCAGGTGAAGCCCTCCTCTCTGGGATGCATGACTTTAAAACAGTCGAGTAATTTAAAATCCCTGCATATAGCCCCCAATAAAACTGATGTTTTGTCAACTTTAAAATCCTCCCCTGCTCCTTTCCTATCCTTCCTACATAAAATACAATTAAAATCCCCTCCTAAAATCAGTGGCAGCCTGCCTAGCATGTGGGATTGCAAGTCTTCTAAAAGGTCATACCTGTCATTTTTGTCGTTAAAACCATAAATATTTAAACAATTAAAATCCTTCCCCATAAAAGTCAGGTGTGCTAAAAGTGCCCTGCCATCTCTCACCACGGTGCTGCCCTTCACCAAGACCTGGGGGTTTTTGCTTAAAATGGCCACGCCATCATTTTTATTTTGGTTGGATCCACTCCATAGGGATGTATGTGGCCAAAGTTTCTCCCACTCTGTGTAACTGGTCTTAAAAGGCAATCCGCACTCTTGCAATAAAAACACATCTGACTTCAGAGAATAAAGGAATGATAAAACGGCTTGGGCTCTAACTTGCGACTTCACACTTCTCACATTGATGGTAGAGAAGGTGAGAGCCATAAGTATGGTTAAAAACAACAGGTACGACATTTAAAATGCTAAAAATAAAGGGCAATCAATTTGTCAGAGGAGCTCTTCTTTCACTCTCATGGGGGGAGAGTGACTGAACTGAGCTCCAATTCCCTTACAGGCTCTACAGGTCTACCTACAGGTAGACCATGCATTATATTAACAGCCCTTCTAGGGGTTGATTGCAGAGCTATATTGAGAAAAGAGACCTCATTGGGTGAATCGGAGGGGAAGACTCTGAGATCCTCCACAGATGAACTGTCTGAGGAGCTCCCAGCTCTTCCCCTTTTCTCTGAGACTACGGGAGACTCAGAGGACAATTCAGACAAAGGTCTCTTGGCTTGGGCATTGGGAAGGGTGGAGTCCTTGCTGTTAGTTTTTGGTGTTTCTGAGGTAGCTCCACCCTCTGCCTGCACAGCTCCATTATCCTCCACAGACTCTGCCTGTGGAGCAGGAGCTGGCTCCTCCCTCTTTCCCTCCTCACCTGACCCTTCTTCTCCAGTCAGGGGTTTTGGAGGGAAATTTGAATTTAACTGCCCAAGCTCCTCAAAAAGCTCACTAAACAATTTGTCTGGTCCGCCATTTTCCACTCCATTTTCATTTTCCTTTTCTGTTTCCTTTTCCTTTTCCATTCTTTTTGCAGCCTTCAATTTGTTGGCAAAAGACTTTGGACAATCTCTAAAGAGGTGATTTGTGTCACCACAGAGATTACACTTTCTGCCATTGGTACATTCCTCAAAGGTATGACCAATTTCTCTGCATTTCGTACAAATGGTCTCCTGGCACGCTTCCACAAGGTGCCCATGCTCACCATACTTGCGGCAGAGTTTGGGCTGGCCTTGGTAATGAATATAGCCCCGGTTATTTCCCAGGACTATCATAGATGGCAGATGTTTCAGGCCTTGGAAGCCTTGGGGGTCCTGCCATTGTTGGATGGGGACCCTCCAAGCACAATTCCAAATGCCATCCTCATCTCTCACCTTCATAGCCTGGCCTTTAACCGTGCAATATCTCCCCAGCCACATGCAAATGTCTTCTGCATTCACAGTCTCATTGAACATTCTGACAATAACCGTCTTTAAGGCATTATCAGTCAGTCTCTCAACATTAAATGCAGAAAACTGGGTTTTCACACTTTCATATCGTGTCCAGAAGTTGTTTAGCAATACAGCTGAACGAAAGCTCAGGTCAAATCCTTTGTTCAGGGGCAAGGTGACAATACAATTGATTTCATCTGGTTTAAAACCGAGGGATCTTTGAATCAGTTTCCTTGAGAAATCAAGCCTTGACATCTGCAACAGCTTTCCATCATTCTCGCGGAACATGAAGCGGACTGTGTGGTGCCTCCGCACGCCGGCATTGGGAGCCGACATGGTGGAGGCACCTGGAACAGACAATCTATTCAGGAAAAAAAGTTATTGTACTTACCTGAAAAACCTAGGACTCCTTCTTCGCGCACCTTATATTCCTGTCTAAATGTGCTACCAGCAAAAGGTTCTGGGAGTACCTTTGACAGGAATGTGTTAGTTTACCTCCTATCAAGTGGTGGTCAGGTCACAGAGACAAAACCACACACGGCCGATTGGAGGCGACCGCTGTCAAAGCCTGTTGGCCAGAGCAATGCAGCACCTGATAAGAACAGTTACTACAATTGATCTTAGCCAAAAGGCCGAGAAGCGATGCTGCACGGAGGTGGGAGGGCAGACACACACTCTCCGCACTGTGCCTCCCGCTAACGGTCCATTTCATCTCACTTACGCCAACAGCACTCCAGGAGACCCAAATTGAGCCTTCTGCGCCAGGTCAAGGAGTGACAGGGGAAGCAACGTCAGCAAACAAAGCTATGTTGAAAAGTTGGGTCCTTGCAACTTTAGCTACACCAAACTTCCTGGTCGGTCTTTGTCCATTGCTGGTGGAAAACCCTGCCACTGCCACCTACTGCTCTGGCAGCTCTGTAATAGAGGCTCTGTGCTGCTTTACAGTGTACACCGGTAAATCACAACGTAGCGTCGAGACAAGCCAGTGTGTGAAACTCACACCTTCCTTCCTCGCGGGGAAAGTTCCTCACCTGGTCCCAGGACACAGGATCCTATACATTTCTCTAGACTTGTTTGGACTTTCAGGTTACACAACCGGAGGTTGGCCCAAACCTCTGGCTCTTCTCAACTGGTCAATGCCAAGAACAGAGACAGAGTTGTTCATTACCTTTCAAACTGACTCTATCACTGACCATCTAAATAATTACTCATGCCTCAACCCTGGTCTCCCAATTGAGATTTACTGTCCTCAGTGTGTGTGAACGCCTGGAATCCAAGGAAAGGTCTGAGGAGCAGGACGCTGACCTCCAGACCCAGACCTCTGTCCTAAAACCCTGCTCAACCGTATGCTGCTTAAAACCGCACTCCTTTAGGCAAAGGATACAAATGACTGATTATCACGTCTGACGTATTCAGCAATGTGCTAATCTGTCTTGTCGTGAAATTTGTATCAACATATCTTTATTTTCATTTTTTATCAGGCAGTCTCATTGAGATCGAGATCTCTCATACAAGAGAGGCCTGAGAACAAGGAACATTCACAATCAACACACAACACAGCATACAAACAAACAAACAAACAAAAAAAGAACCAGTTAAAACAGTTACAGCGACTATTGTAAACATCAGACAACAGGTATTTAAAATCTCCAAGATGAAAAAAAAGCTCCAGTTTAAGAGCGGTTTGCAGCTCATTCCATTTCAAGGGAGCATAGTAATTGAAACCAGTTCTGCCAATATTAGTACGGGTATATGGAATATCTAAGGTTAGATAGTTACTGGATCGTGTTCTGTAGCTACCAGGTTTAAATGAAAGAAGAGATGTGAGGTAGCTGGGAGGCTTCAGCAGAAGGGCTTTATAGATGAATAACATGAGACGGATATTGCGTCTGGACTGTAAAGAGGTCCAGGCAACCTTTTAATAGAGGGAACAGTGATGAGTGCGAAATGTGTCGTTAGCAGTGAGACGTAGTGCACTGTGATACACAGGATTTAAGAGCTGAAGAGTTGATGGGGCTGCAGCCGTGTTTCCATTGCAAGCAGGATGGCTGTGGCATCAGGATCTGACCGGAGCAGGGGATGCTTACCGGGTGCTCGCCGATGTCGGTCGGTCCGGGGCCCGTGAGGGCCGGACAGGCAGAGACCTGAGGCCACTCTTTTCTTTCCACATGAGATCAGGGGAGAGCGCGGACGCAGTCCCCCACTACCAGAAATTATGCAGTCGAGATTCCCACATTTGGGGAATTCGCAAGGGTCAGCACAACCGGATGTGCAATGGCTGAGCCTCGCCCTGGGTGAACCACCTTCGTGATCATGGTATCTCCCCTGCCAGGTAAGTATGAGTTGCAGAGCTCAGAGACACGCAACGCATTCACTGCCATATCACACTGACCGATGGTGCTGACCATCTAAGTCAAAGGGTGTTTGTGTGTGTGTGTGTGGGGGGAGGGGTCCACAAAACCAGGAACTGCCCAGCAAGGCTTGAAACTGCCTTACAGTTTACAATGCTGCAGCGCAAGCTAGGTATTTTTGCATCAGTTAACACAAACAAAAGCTGACTGACTGCAGACTTAGTGTTTCTTGACTGCGTCAGCTCAACCCACTGGTGACCACGCACTGGTTAGACCATCCAAATCTTTGTCATAGCGCATGGCACCCATAGAATGCGGACTCTGGCGCATTAAAACAAGACAGGCGGATCGCGGCCTTTGCAAAGATTCTCAACAGCAGCTGACCCAGACACAGCAACCTTTGTCATTTCACCACAGAGAGGGGGGTGCACTGTTCCTGGAGGTGCTGCAATACCAGGTCGATGCGTGGAGTGGACGGAGCAAGCCCCTATTCCATCTCCCAGCTCCAAAAATCAATTTAATATATGGTCCCCGGGTAGGGGACGTATCAGATATTAAACTGATAAGAACAGATTTTTTTCTTTCAAAAGGTTTATTGTTACAGAACAATTTATGTGCTTATTTCAGAACTGGACTTTTCCTAAGCGGGATGACAATTTACATCAACATCGAACACATGTTTTTTTGTTTTAAAAAGACATTTTTCAGACACAATACATTGTTGATATGTAAAACAAATTAAAAGGCAATGATGAGTTAAAATTCTCTGTGTCTTAAAAAGTGTCCATGTTGTTAAAACCACCTTAAAAGAAGAGCATTCATGTTAAAAGTTCTTTCTTAGGTTCTTTGTGCAGGAGCGGGTTAAGCCCCTACCAAGAAAAAAAACTCATTCTGCTCTACCAAACAGGTGTGGTCTCTCGGGGTCCTGCCTTGGTGCTCAGAGGAGACCCCCACCCTGCTGCTCCTTCCCGCCTGCCGCTCCCGGAGAGCCAGGCTGCTGCTGCTTTGAACTTTTCCCGTGTAGCTCCGGCTCCTTCGTCCGAATGGGCACAGAGGCGATTCTTCTTTGTGGCTGTTTCCTAGGCCTGCCGCCTGCAGCCCCGGCCATTGTGACCGTTGCTGCTGCCATCCGGAGAACAGCCACGGGGGGGATCTGCTTGTGCTTCCTTACCAGCAAGTTCCTGGAGGTCCATATGGCGTCCTTGATGGCGGCTAGAGTGAGCCATTGTTGGGAAAAGTCCTTTGGCGGCTGCTGTTCATGGCTCACTCCATAAAGCACTAGCTGTGCTGTGAGGACCTCCCTTGCTGGTAAGCACGGGAATTGCAAGGTGCCGGCCAGTGCCCACTGTTCTACAGCAGCGCTGCACTCCCAGAGCAGATGCCTCACCGACTCAGGCGCGCCACAACCTGGTCGGGGGCAAAGTGAGGACGTTGACATGCCCCGGGAGTGCATAACAGACCTGACTGGGAGGATCTCATGAGCCACCATCCATGACAGGTCCCGGAGTCTGTTTGGAAGAGCAGGATGGTTCACATTGCGCCAAACTGTGGAGGGCTCACCGAGTGCAAGCCCGCGCACTGGACTCACTGGCTCCCGCTCCTGCACAACAGAAATGAGAGAACGGTGGTTAGTTAAAATGTCCAACTGTTCTTCTTCAAGTTTAAAATGTTTTAAAAATTTCTGAATTAAAAGATATGCAGGGGGAAGGTTAAAGGACACTGGAATTCTCAGGTCCACAGGTAAGATTTTTAGCCGTTGCAGATATGACCCCATCCAGAATCTTGTAAGGGCAGCTGTTTTGGGGTTTCTGGATGGGGCCATGGCAGCCCTGATCGCCAGCGAAGCATATCTGCTTTTTAAAAACAGGCCAAGGTCCGGCACTCCTTTTCCTCCTTTTTCTTTGTTTTTTTTCATCGTCTCCCTCTTGATTCTCTCCCACTTGGTCCCCCACAGGAAATAAAAAATTGTACGGTCCAGTTCTAAAAGCACATGTCGAGGAGGGATCAAAACAGAGCCAATCAATAAAAGCAAAGGTAAAATCACTGCTTTAATAATTAAAACCTTCCCTTCCAAAGTCAGTTGTCTTTGTCTCCAAAACCCCAGTCTCTGTCTAACTTTCCCTACTTTGTCTGGCCAATTTGTTTTTCCTCCACCCTCCCTGTCAAATTTTACCCCAAGGATTTTCTGTTCCGTCTGGGTCACAGTCAAGGGGAGTCCAGTCATTTCAGTCGCCGTCCAAGGTCCGTGAAATTGGGCTTGGGTCTTTTGTCTGTTGAGTCTTGATCCAGAGGCCCGTCCAAAAAAGTCAGTCATGTCAAGGGTTCTGTAAACTGATAAAAGGTCAGTACATAAAATGTTGATGTCGTCCATGTATAAAATGCATTTGTTAGTCAGTCCTCCGCTCCCTGGTATCCCCACCCCTTTGATCCGTTGGTCCCTTCTCAAGATCTGCGCCAGGGGTTCAATGCAGAGGACATAGAGGAGGGCAGATAACGGACAACCCTGACGGACACCGCAGTTTATTTGAACTGCATTTGTTAGATGCCCGTTAACCACAAATTTGCTGATGATGTCCCTATACAGCAGTCCCACCCAAGCTATATACCTCTCTGGGAACCCCATCTTTGCAGTACCTGGAAAAGATACTGGTGCGAGACCCGATCAAAGGCCTTTTCAAAATCTAAATTGAGGACTACTAGCCGAATGTTTCTGTCTCTCGCTAAACAGATGGTGTCTCGGATCAGTATCAGGCTGTCGGTGATCTTCCTCCCCGGGACGGCACAGGCTTGATCCGGGTGAATCAGCCCCTCTAAAAACACAGACATACGAGATGATAAAAGCTTACTAAAAAGTTTGCAGTCAAAATTTAAAAGGGTGATAGGTCTCCAGTTTTTTAGGTCTGTCTTGTCTTTGTCTTTAAAAAGGAGAGTCACTATCCCTAATCTAAAACTGTCAGGAAGTCTGTCAAGTTTTTCAAAATCCATGAAAACTGTCAAAAGGTCAGGTGCTAAAATGTCCCAGAAAGTCAAATAAAATTCCAGGGGAAGTCCGTCATGCCCTGGGGACTTCCCCCTCTTAAAACCTTTTAGGCAGGTTTCAAGTTCTAAAATGTTAAAATCTTGGGATAAAAGCACACTTTCTTCAATTGTATGTTCTATGAATTTCAAAACTTCTTTTAAGGTATCATGTTCAATAGGTTTTTCTTTATATAGTTTTTCATAAAAGCAGGTCACTGTTTCTTTTATTTCTTCTGTTGTTTCTGATATGCCACCATTTTCTTTCTTAAGTTTGAGTATTGTTTTGTCTTTGTTTATGATTTTCTTAAAAAAGTATCTGGTGCACTTTTCACCTTCTTCTATTTCCTTTTCTTTGCTTCTTAGAATGACACCTTTACTCTTGATGTCAGCCAAGGCTGACATTTGTAATTTAACTTCCTTTATTTCTTCATTAAAATCCATTCCATTATGATTTTGGTTAAAATATCTTTGTAGTCTTTTTTGCAATCCCAGCATGCGTCTATGTTCTTTTTGTTTTTTCCTTTTTCCAGCTTGCCTAAAAAAAAGTCTGGGTCCTTCCCTTCACCATTTCCCACCAGTGTGCGCGTGTCTCGTAAAAGTCTTGAAGGGTCTGCCATTCTTCATACTGCTCCCTGTACTGCCTGACAATCTCCCTTTCTTCTAACAGGGAGCAGTTGAGTTTCCACAGACCCTTCCCAGAAGTCACACCAGAAGGGAGTGAAAGGGTGCAGGAAAGCATAGCGTGATCTGAAAAGAAAACAGGGGTTACTCTAGCATCAGTTGGCGGGCAATCTCTTGATAAAATATAATCTATGCGAGAGGCTTTGGTGCCATCACCACTGAACCAGGTGAAGCCCTCCTCTCTGGGATGCATGACTTTAAAACAGTCGAGTAATTTAAAATCCCTGCATATAGCCCCCAATAAAACTGATGTTTTGTCAACTTTAAAATCCTCCCCTGCTCCTTTCCTATCCTTCCTACATAAAATACAATTAAAATCCCCTCCTAAAATCAGTGGCAGCCTGCCTAGCATGTGGGATTGCAAGTCTTCTAAAAGGTCATACCTGTCATTTTTGTCGTTAAAACCATAAATATTTAAACAATTAAAATCCTTCCCCATAAAAGTCAGGTGTGCTAAAAGTGCCCTGCCATCTCTCACCACGGTGCTGCCCTTCACCAAGACCTGGGGGTTTTTGATTAAAATGGCCACGCCATCATTTTTATTTTGGTTGGATCCACTCCATAGGGATGTATGTGGCCAAAGTTTCTCCCACTCTGTGTAACTGGTCTTAAAAGGCAATCCGCACTCTTGTAATAAAAACACATCTGACTTCAGAGAATAAAGGAATGATAAAACGGCTTGGGCTCTAACTTGCGACTTCACACTTCTCACATTGATGGTAGAGAAGGTGAGAGCCATAAGTATGGTTAAAAACAACAGGTACGACATTTAAAATGCTAAAAATAAAGGGCAATCAATTTGTCAGAGGAGCTCTTCTTTCACTCTCATGGGGGGAGAGTGACTGAACTGAGCTCCAATTCCCTTACAGGCTTTACAGGTCTACCTACAGGTAGACCATGCATTATATTAACAGCCCTTCTAGGGGTTGATTGCAGAGCTATATTGAGAAAAGAGACCTCATTGGGTGAATCGGAGGGGAAGACTCTGAGATCCTCCACAGATGAACTGTCTGAGGAGCTCCCAGCTCTTCCCCTTTTCTCTGAGACTACGGGAGACTCAGAGGACAATTCAGACAAAGGTCTCTTGGCTTGGGCATTGGGAAGGGTGGAGTCCTTGCTGTTAGTTTTTGGTGTTTCTGAGGTAGCTCCACCCTCTGCCTGCACAGCTCCATTATCCTCCACAGACTCTGCCTGTGGAGCAGGAGCTGGCTCCTCCCTCTTTCCCTCCTCACCTGACCCTTCTTCTCCAGTCAGGGGTTTTGGAGGGAAATTTGAATTTAACTGCCCAAGCTCCTCAAAAAGCTCACTAAACAATTTGTCTGGTCCGCCATTTTCCACTCCATTTTCATTTTCCTTTTCTGTTTCCTTTTCCTTTTCCATTCTTTTTGCAGCCTTCAATTTGTTGGCAAAAGACTTTGGACAATCTCTAAAGAGGTGATTTGTGTCACCACAGAGATTACACTTTCTGCCATTGGTACATTCCTCAAAGGTATGACCAATTTCTCTGCATTTCGTACAAATGGTCTCCTGGCACGCTTCCACAAGGTGCCCATGCTCACCACACTTGCGGCAGAGTTTGGGCTGGCCTTGGTAATGAATATAGCCCCGGTTATTTCCCAGGACTATCATAGATGGCAGATGTTTCAGGCCTTGGAAGCCTTGGGGGTCCTGCCATTGTTGGATGGGGACCCTCCAAGCACAATTCCAAATGCCATCCTCATCTCTCACCTTCATAGCCTGGCCTTTAACCGTGCAATATCTCCCCAGCCACATGCAAATGTCTTCTGCATTCACAGTCTCATTGAACATTCTGACAATAACCGTCTTTAAGGCATTATCAGTCAGTCTCTCAACATTAAATGCAGAAAACTGGGTTTTCACACTTTCATATCGTGTCCAGAAGTTGTTTAGCAATACAGCTGAACGAAAGCTCAGGTCAAATCCTTTGTTCAGGGGCAAGGTGACAATACAATTGATTTCATCTGGTTTAAAACCGAGGGATCTTTGAATCAGTTTCCTTGAGAAATCAAGCCTTGACATCTGCAACAGCTTTCCATCATTCTCGCAGAACATGAAGCGGACTGTGTGGTGCCTCCGCACGCCGGCATTGGGAGCCGACATGGTGGAGGCACCTGGAACAGACAATCTATTCAGGAAAAAAAGTTATTGTACTTACCTGAAAAACCTAGGACTCCTTCTTCGCGCACCTTATATTCCTGTCTAAATGTGCTACCAGCAAAAGGTTCTGGGAGTACCTTTGACAGGAATGTGTTAGTTTACCTCCTATCAAGTGGTGGTCAGGTCACAGAGACAAAACCACACACGGCCGTTTGGAGGCGACCGCTGTCAAAGCCTGTTGGCCAGAGCAATGCAGCACCTGATAAGAACAGTTACTAAAATTGATCTTAGCCAAAAGGCCGAGAAGCGATGCTGCACGGAGGTGGGAGGGCAGACACACACTCTCCGCACTGTGCCTCCCGCTAACGGTCCATTTCATCTCACTTACGCCAACAGCACTCCAGGAGACCCAAATTGAGCCTTCTGCGCCAGGTCAAGGAGTGACAGGGGAAGCAACGTCAGCAAACAAAGCTATGTTGAAAAGTTGGGTCCTTGCAACTTTAGCTACACCAAACTTCCTGGTCGGTCTTTGTCCATTGCTGGTGGAAAACCCTGCCACTGCCACCTACTGCTCTGGCAGCTCTGTAATAGAGGCTCTGTGCTGCTTTACAGTGTACACCGGTAAATCACAACGTAGCGTCGAGACAAGCCAGTGTGTGAAACTCACACCTTCCTTCCTCGCGGGGAAAGTTCCTCACCTGGTCCCAGGACACAGGATCCTATACATTTCTCTAGACTTGTTTGGACTTTCAGGTTACACAACCGGAGGTTGGCCCAAACCTCTGGCTCTTCTCAACTGGTCAATGCCAAGAACAGAGACAGAGTTGTTCATTACCTTTCAAACTGACTCTATCACTGACCATCTAAATAATTACTCATGCCTCAACCCTGGTCTCCCAATTGAGATTTACTGTCCTCAGTGTGTGTGAACGCCTGGAATCCAAGGAAAGGTCTGAGGAGCAGGACGCTGACCTCCAGACCCAGACCTCTGTCCTAAAACCCTGCTCAACCGTATGCTGCTTAAAACCGCACTCCTTTAGGCAAAGGATACAAATGACTGATTATCACGTCTGACGTATTCAGCAATGTGCTAATCTGTCTTGTCGTGAAATTTGTATCAACATATCTTTATTTTCATTTTTTATCAGGCAGTCTCATTGAGATCGAGATCTCTCATACAAGAGAGGCCTGAGAACAAGGAACATTCACAATCAACACACAACACAGCATACAAACAAACAAACAAACAAAAAAAGAACCAGTTAAAACAGTTACAGCGACTATTGTAAACATCAGACAACAGGTATTTAAAATCTCCAAGATGAAAAAAAAGCTCCAGTTTAAGAGCGGTTTGCAGCTCATTCCATTTCAAGGGAGCATAGTAATTGAAACCAGTTCTGCCAATATTAGTACGGGTATATGGAATATCTAAGGTTAGATAGTTACTGGATCGTGTTCTGTAGCTACCAGGTTTAAATGAAAGAAGAGATGTGAGGTAGCTGGGAGGCTTCAGCAGAAGGGCTTTATAGATGAATAACATGAGACGGATATTGCGTCTGGACTGTAAAGAGGTCCAGGCAACCTTTTAATAGAGGGAACAGTGATGAGTGCGAAATGTGTCGTTAGCAGTGAGACGTAGTGCACTGTGATACACAGGATTTAAGAGCTGAAGAGTTGATGGGGCTGCAGCCGTGTTTCCATTGCAAGCAGGATGGCTGTGGCATCAGGATCTGACCGGAGCAGGGGATGCTTACCGGGTGCTCGCCGATGTCGGTCGGTCCGGGGCCCGTGAGGGCCGGACAGGCAGAGACCTGAGGCCACTCTTTTCTTTCCACATGAGATCAGGGGAGAGCGCGGACGCAGTCCCCCACTACCAGAAATTATGCAGTCGAGATTCCCACATTTGGGGAATTCGCAAGGGTCAGCACAACCGGATGTGCAATGGCTGAGCCTCGCCCTGGGTGAACCACCTTCGTGATCATGGTATCTCCCCTGCCAGGTAAGTATGAGTTGCAGAGCTCAGAGACACGCAACGCATTCACTGCCATATCACACTGACCGATGGTGCTGACCATCTAAGTCAAAGGGTGTTTGTGTGTGTGTGTGGGGGGAGGGGTCCACAAAACCATATGTCACAAGGAACTGCCCAGCAAGGCTTGAAACTGCCTTACAGTTTACAATGCTGCAGCGCAAGCTAGGTATTTTTGCATCAGTTAACACAAACAAAAGCTGACTGACTGCAGACTTAGTGTTTCTTGACTGCGTCAGCTCAACCCACTGGTGACCACGCACTGGTTAGACCATCCAAATCTTTGTCATAGCGCATGGCACCCATAGAATGCGGACTCTGGCGCATTAAAACAAGACAGGCGGATCGCGGCCTTTGCAAAGATTCTCAACAGCAGCTGACCCAGACACAGCAACCTTTGTCATTTCACCACAGAGAGGGGGGTGCACCGTTCCTGGAGGTGCTGCAATACCAGGTCGATGCGTGGAGTGGACGGAGCAAGCCCCTATTCCATCTCCCAGCTCCAAAAATCAATTTAATATATGGTCCCCGGGTAGGGGACGTATCAGATATTAAACTGATAAGAACAGATACTACACTTGATCTTAGCCAAAAGGCCGAGAAGCGATGCTGCACGGAGGTGGGAGGGCAGACACACACTCTCCGCACTGTGCCTCCCGCTAACGGTCCATTTCATCTCACTTACGCCAACAGCACTCCAGGAGACCCAAATTGAGCCTTCTGCGCCAGGTCAAGGAGTGACAGGGGAAGCAACGTCAGCAAACAAAGCTATGTTGAAAAGTTGGGTCCTTGCAACTTTAGCTACACCAAACTTCCTGGTCGGTCTTTGTCCATTGCTGGTGGAAAACCCTGCCACTGCCACCTACTGCTCTGGCAGCTCTGTAATAGAGGCTCTGTGCTGCTTTACAGTGTACACCGGTAAATCACAACGTAGCGTCGAGACAAGCCAGTGTGTGAAACTCACACCTTCCTTCCTCGCGGGGAAAGTTCCTCACCTGGTCCCAGGACACAGGATCCTATACATTTCTCTAGACTTGTTTGGACTTTCAGGTTACACAACCGGAGGTTGGCCCAAACCTCTGGCTCTTCTCAACTGGTCAATGCCAAGAACAGAGACAGAGTTGTTCATTACCTTTCAAACTGACTCTATCACTGACCATCTAAATAATTACTCATGCCTCAACCCTGGTCTCCCAATTGAGATTTACTGTCCTCAGTGTGTGTGAACGCCTGGAATCCAAGGAAAGGTCTGAGGAGCAGGACGCTGACCTCCAGACCCAGACCTCTGTCCTAAAACCCTGCTCAACCGTATGCTGCTTAAAACCGCACTCCTTTAGGCAAAGGATACAAATGACTGATTATCACGTCTGACGTATTCAGCAATGTGCTAATCTGTCTTGTCGTGAAATTTGTATCAACATATCTTTATTTTCATTTTTTATCAGGCAGTCTCATTGAGATCGAGATCTCTCATACAAGAGAGGCCTGAGAACAAGGAACATTCACAATCAACACACAACACAGCATACAAACAAACAAACAAACAAAAAAAGAACCAGTTAAAACAGTTACAGCGACTATTGTAAACATCAGACAACAGGTATTTAAAATCTCCAAGATGAAAAAAAAGCTCCAGTTTAAGAGCGGTTTGCAGCTCATTCCATTTCAAGGGAGCATAGTAATTGAAACCAGTTCTGCCAATATTAGTACGGGTATATGGAATATCTAAGGTTAGATAGTTACTGGATCGTGTTCTGTAGCTACCAGGTTTAAATGAAAGAAGAGATGTGAGGTAGCTGGGAGGCTTCAGCAGAAGGGCTTTATAGATGAATAACATGAGACGGATATTGCGTCTGGACTGTAAAGAGGTCCAGGCAACCTTTTAATAGAGGGAACAGTGATGAGTGCGAAATGTGTCGTTAGCAGTGAGACGTAGTGCACTGTGATACACAGGATTTAAGAGCTGAAGAGTTGATGGGGCTGCAGCCGTGTTTCCATTGCAAGCAGGATGGCTGTGGCATCAGGATCTGACCGGAGCAGGGGATGCTTACCGGGTGCTCGCCGATGTCGGTCGGTCCGGGGCCCGTGAGGGCCGGACAGGCAGAGACCTGAGGCCACTCTTTTCTTTCCACATGAGATCAGGGGAGAGCGCGGACGCAGTCCCCCACTACCAGAAATTATGCAGTCGAGATTCCCACATTTGGGGAATTCGCAAGGGTCAGCACAACCGGATGTGCAATGGCTGAGCCTCGCCCTGGGTGAACCACCTTCGTGATCATGGTATCTCCCCTGCCAGGTAAGTATGAGTTGCAGAGCTCAGAGACACGCAACGCATTCACTGCCATATCACACTGACCGATGGTGCTGACCATCTAAGTCAAAGGGTGTTTGTGTGTGTGTGTGTGGGGGGAGGGGTCCACAAAACCATATGTCACAAGGAACTGCCCAGCAAGGCTTGAAACTGCCTTACAGTTTACAATGCTGCAGCGCAAGCTAGGTATTTTTGCATCAGTTAACACAAACAAAAGCTGACTGACTGCAGACTTAGTGTTTCTTGACTGCGTCAGCTCAACCCACTGGTGACCACGCACTGGTTAGACCATCCAAATCTTTGTCATAGCGCATGGCACCCATAGAATGCGGACTCTGGCGCATTAAAACAAGACAGGCGGATCGCGGCCTTTGCAAAGATTCTCAACAGCAGCTGACCCAGACACAGCAACCTTTGTCATTTCACCACAGAGAGGGGGGTGCACCGTTCCTGGAGGTGCTGCAATACCAGGTCGATGCGTGGAGTGGACGGAGCAAGCCCCTATTCCATCTCCCAGCTCCAAAAATCAATTTAATATATGGTCCCCGGGTAGGGGACGTATCAGATATTAAACTGATAAGAACAGATACTACACTTGATCTTAGCCAAAAGGCCGAGAAGCGATGCTGCACGGAGGTGGGAGGGCAGACACACACTCTCCGCACTGTGCCTCCCGCTAACGGTCCATTTCATCTCACTTACGCCAACAGCACTCCAGGAGACCCAAATTGAGCCTTCTGCGCCAGGTCAAGGAGTGACAGGGGAAGCAACGTCAGCAAACAAAGCTATGTTGAAAAGTTGGGTCCTTGCAACTTTAGCTACACCAAACTTCCTGGTCGGTCTTTGTCCATTGCTGGTGGAAAACCCTGCCACTGCCACCTACTGCTCTGGCAGCTCTGTAATAGAGGCTCTGTGCTGCTTTACAGTGTACACCGGTAAATCACAACGTAGCGTCGAGACAAGCCAGTGTGTGAAACTCACACCTTCCTTCCTCGCGGGGAAAGTTCCTCACCTGGTCCCAGGACACAGGATCCTATACATTTCTCTAGACTTGTTTGGACTTTCAGGTTACACAACCGGAGGTTGGCCCAAACCTCTGGCTCTTCTCAACTGGTCAATGCCAAGAACAGAGACAGAGTTGTTCATTACCTTTCAAACTGACTCTATCACTGACCATCTAAATAATTACTCATGCCTCAACCCTGGTCTCCCAATTGAGATTTACTGTCCTCAGTGTGTGTGAACGCCTGGAATCCAAGGAAAGGTCTGAGGAGCAGGACGCTGACCTCCAGACCCAGACCTCTGTCCTAAAACCCTGCTCAACCGTATGCTGCTTAAAACCGCACTCCTTTAGGCAAAGGATACAAATGACTGATTATCACGTCTGACGTATTCAGCAATGTGCTAATCTGTCTTGTCGTGAAATTTGTATCAACATATCTTTATTTTCATTTTTTATCAGGCAGTCTCATTGAGATCGAGATCTCTCATACAAGAGAGGCCTGAGAACAAGGAACATTCACAATCAACACACAACACAGCATACAAACAAACAAACAAACAAAAAAAGAACCAGTTAAAACAGTTACAGCGACTATTGTAAACATCAGACAACAGGTATTTAAAATCTCCAAGATGAAAAAAAAGCTCCAGTTTAAGAGCGGTTTGCAGCTCATTCCATTTCAAGGGAGCATAGTAATTGAAACCAGTTCTGCCAATATTAGTACGGGTATATGGAATATCTAAGGTTAGATAGTTACTGGATCGTGTTCTGTAGCTACCAGGTTTAAATGAAAGAAGAGATGTGAGGTAGCTGGGAGGCTTCAGCAGAAGGGCTTTATAGATGAATAACATGAGACGGATATTGCGTCTGGACTGTAAAGAGGTCCAGGCAACCTTTTAATAGAGGGAACAGTGATGAGTGCGAAATGTGTCGTTAGCAGTGAGACGTAGTGCACTGTGATACACAGGATTTAAGAGCTGAAGAGTTGATGGGGCTGCAGCCGTGTTTCCATTGCAAGCAGGATGGCTGTGGCATCAGGATCTGACCGGAGCAGGGGATGCTTACCGGGTGCTCGCCGATGTCGGTCGGTCCGGGGCCCGTGAGGGCCGGACAGGCAGAGACCTGAGGCCACTCTTTTCTTTCCACATGAGATCAGGGGAGAGCGCGGACGCAGTCCCCCACTACCAGAAATTATGCAGTCGAGATTCCCACATTTGGGGAATTCGCAAGGGTCAGCACAACCGGATGTGCAATGGCTGAGCCTCGCCCTGGGTGAACCACCTTCGTGATCATGGTATCTCCCCTGCCAGGTAAGTATGAGTTGCAGAGCTCAGAGACACGCAACGCATTCACTGCCATATCACACTGACCGATGGTGCTGACCATCTAAGTCAAAGGGTGTTTGTGTGTGTGTGTGTGGGGGGAGGGGTCCACAAAACCATATGTCACAAGGAACTGCCCAGCAAGGCTTGAAACTGCCTTACAGTTTACAATGCTGCAGCGCAAGCTAGGTATTTTTGCATCAGTTAACACAAACAAAAGCTGACTGACTGCAGACTTAGTGTTTCTTGACTGCGTCAGCTCAACCCACTGGTGACCACGCACTGGTTAGACCATCCAAATCTTTGTCATAGCGCATGGCACCCATAGAATGCGGACTCTGGCGCATTAAAACAAGACAGGCGGATCGCGGCCTTTGCAAAGATTCTCAACAGCAGCTGACCCAGACACAGCAACCTTTGTCATTTCACCACAGAGAGGGGGGTGCACCGTTCCTGGAGGTGCTGCAATACCAGGTCGATGCGTGGAGTGGACGGAGCAAGCCCCTATTCCATCTCCCAGCTCCAAAAATCAATTTAATATATGGTCCCCGGGTAGGGGACGTATCAGATATTAAACTGATAAGAACAGATACTACACTTGATCTTAGCCAAAAGGCCGAGAAGCGATGCTGCACGGAGGTGGGAGGGCAGACACACACTCTCCGCACTGTGCCTCCCGCTAACGGTCCATTTCATCTCACTTACGCCAACAGCACTCCAGGAGACCCAAATTGAGCCTTCTGCGCCAGGTCAAGGAGTGACAGGGGAAGCAACGTCAGCAAACAAAGCTATGTTGAAAAGTTGGGTCCTTGCAACTTTAGCTACACCAAACTTCCTGGTCGGTCTTTGTCCATTGCTGGTGGAAAACCCTGCCACTGCCACCTACTGCTCTGGCAGCTCTGTAATAGAGGCTCTGTGCTGCTTTACAGTGTACACCGGTAAATCACAACGTAGCGTCGAGACAAGCCAGTGTGTGAAACTCACACCTTCCTTCCTCGCGGGGAAAGTTCCTCACCTGGTCCCAGGACACAGGATCCTATACATTTCTCTAGACTTGTTTGGACTTTCAGGTTACACAACCGGAGGTTGGCCCAAACCTCTGGCTCTTCTCAACTGGTCAATGCCAAGAACAGAGACAGAGTTGTTCATTACCTTTCAAACTGACTCTATCACTGACCATCTAAATAATTACTCATGCCTCAACCCTGGTCTCCCAATTGAGATTTACTGTCCTCAGTGTGTGTGAACGCCTGGAATCCAAGGAAAGGTCTGAGGAGCAGGACGCTGACCTCCAGACCCAGACCTCTGTCCTAAAACCCTGCTCAACCGTATGCTGCTTAAAACCGCACTCCTTTAGGCAAAGGATACAAATGACTGATTATCACGTCTGACGTATTCAGCAATGTGCTAATCTGTCTTGTCGTGAAATTTGTATCAACATATCTTTATTTTCATTTTTTATCAGGCAGTCTCATTGAGATCGAGATCTCTCATACAAGAGAGGCCTGAGAACAAGGAACATTCACAATCAACACACAACACAGCATACAAACAAACAAACAAACAAAAAAAGAACCAGTTAAAACAGTTACAGCGACTATTGTAAACATCAGACAACAGGTATTTAAAATCTCCAAGATGAAAAAAAAGCTCCAGTTTAAGAGCGGTTTGCAGCTCATTCCATTTCAAGGGAGCATAGTAATTGAAACCAGTTCTGCCAATATTAGTACGGGTATATGGAATATCTAAGGTTAGATAGTTACTGGATCGTGTTCTGTAGCTACCAGGTTTAAATGAAAGAAGAGATGTGAGGTAGCTGGGAGGCTTCAGCAGAAGGGCTTTATAGATGAATAACATGAGACGGATATTGCGTCTGGACTGTAAAGAGGTCCAGGCAACCTTTTAATAGAGGGAACAGTGATGAGTGCGAAATGTGTCGTTAGCAGTGAGACGTAGTGCACTGTGATACACAGGATTTAAGAGCTGAAGAGTTGATGGGGCTGCAGCCGTGTTTCCATTGCAAGCAGGATGGCTGTGGCATCAGGATCTGACCGGAGCAGGGGATGCTTACCGGGTGCTCGCCGATGTCGGTCGGTCCGGGGCCCGTGAGGGCCGGACAGGCAGAGACCTGAGGCCACTCTTTTCTTTCCACATGAGATCAGGGGAGAGCGCGGACGCAGTCCCCCACTACCAGAAATTATGCAGTCGAGATTCCCACATTTGGGGAATTCGCAAGGGTCAGCACAACCGGATGTGCAATGGCTGAGCCTCGCCCTGGGTGAACCACCTTCGTGATCATGGTATCTCCCCTGCCAGGTAAGTATGAGTTGCAGAGCTCAGAGACACGCAACGCATTCACTGCCATATCACACTGACCGATGGTGCTGACCATCTAAGTCAAAGGGTGTTTGTGTGTGTGTGTGTGGGGGGAGGGGTCCACAAAACCATATGTCACAAGGAACTGCCCAGCAAGGCTTGAAACTGCCTTACAGTTTACAATGCTGCAGCGCAAGCTAGGTATTTTTGCATCAGTTAACACAAACAAAAGCTGACTGACTGCAGACTTAGTGTTTCTTGACTGCGTCAGCTCAACCCACTGGTGACCACGCACTGGTTAGACCATCCAAATCTTTGTCATAGCGCATGGCACCCATAGAATGCGGACTCTGGGGCATTAAAACAAGACAGGCGGATCGCGGCCTTTGCAAAGATTCTCAACAGCAGCTGACCCAGACACAGCAACCTTTGTCATTTCACCACAGAGAGGGGGGTGCACCGTTCCTGGAGGTGCTGCAATACCAGGTCGATGCGTGGAGTGGACGGAGCAAGCCCCTATTCCATCTCCCAGCTCCAAAAATCAATTTAATATATGGTCCCCGGGTAGGGGACGTATCAGATATTAAACTGATAAGAACAGATACTACACTTGATCTTAGCCAAAAGGCCGAGAAGCGATGCTGCACGGAGGTGGGAGGGCAGACACACACTCTCCGCACTGTGCCTCCCGCTAACGGTCCATTTCATCTCACTTACGCCAACAGCACTCCAGGAGACCCAAATTGAGCCTTCTGCGCCAGGTCAAGGAGTGACAGGGGAAGCAACGTCAGCAAACAAAGCTATGTTGAAAAGTTGGGTCCTTGCAACTTTAGCTACACCAAACTTCCTGGTCGGTCTTTGTCCATTGCTGGTGGAAAACCCTGCCACTGCCACCTACTGCTCTGGCAGCTCTGTAATAGAGGCTCTGTGCTGCTTTACAGTGTACACCGGTAAATCACAACGTAGCGTCGAGACAAGCCAGTGTGTGAAACTCACACCTTCCTTCCTCGCGGGGAAAGTTCCTCACCTGGTCCCAGGACACAGGATCCTATACATTTCTCTAGACTTGTTTGGACTTTCAGGTTACACAACCGGAGGTTGGCCCAAACCTCTGGCTCTTCTCAACTGGTCAATGCCAAGAACAGAGACAGAGTTGTTCATTACCTTTCAAACTGACTCTATCACTGACCATCTAAATAATTACTCATGCCTCAACCCTGGTCTCCCAATTGAGATTTACTGTCCTCAGTGTGTGTGAACGCCTGGAATCCAAGGAAAGGTCTGAGGAGCAGGACGCTGACCTCCAGACCCAGACCTCTGTCCTAAAACCCTGCTCAACCGTATGCTGCTTAAAACCGCACTCCTTTAGGCAAAGGATACAAATGACTGATTATCACGTCTGACGTATTCAGCAATGTGCTAATCTGTCTTGTCGTGAAATTTGTATCAACATATCTTTATTTTCATTTTTTATCAGGCAGTCTCATTGAGATCGAGATCTCTCATACAAGAGAGGCCTGAGAACAAGGAACATTCACAATCAACACACAACACAGCATACAAACAAACAAACAAACAAAAAAAGAACCAGTTAAAACAGTTACAGCGACTATTGTAAACATCAGACAACAGGTATTTAAAATCTCCAAGATGAAAAAAAAGCTCCAGTTTAAGAGCGGTTTGCAGCTCATTCCATTTCAAGGGAGCATAGTAATTGAAACCAGTTCTGCCAATATTAGTACGGGTATATGGAATATCTAAGGTTAGATAGTTACTGGATCGTGTTCTGTAGCTACCAGGTTTAAATGAAAGAAGAGATGTGAGGTAGCTGGGAGGCTTCAGCAGAAGGGCTTTATAGATGAATAACATGAGACGGATATTGCGTCTGGACTGTAAAGAGGTCCAGGCAACCTTTTAATAGAGGGAACAGTGATGAGTGCGAAATGTGTCGTTAGCAGTGAGACGTAGTGCACTGTGATACACAGGATTTAAGAGCTGAAGAGTTGATGGGGCTGCAGCCGTGTTTCCATTGCAAGCAGGATGGCTGTGGCATCAGGATCTGACCGGAGCAGGGGATGCTTACCGGGTGCTCGCCGATGTCGGTCGGTCCGGGGCCCGTGAGGGCCGGACAGGCAGAGACCTGAGGCCACTCTTTTCTTTCCACATGAGATCAGGGGAGAGCGCGGACGCAGTCCCCCACTACCAGAAATTATGCAGTCGAGATTCCCACATTTGGGGAATTCGCAAGGGTCAGCACAACCGGATGTGCAATGGCTGAGCCTCGCCCTGGGTGAACCACCTTCGTGATCATGGTATCTCCCCTGCCAGGTAAGTATGAGTTGCAGAGCTCAGAGACACGCAACGCATTCACTGCCATATCACACTGACCGATGGTGCTGACCATCTAAGTCAAAGGGTGTTTGTGTGTGTGTGTGTGGGGGGAGGGGTCCACAAAACCATATGTCACAAGGAACTGCCCAGCAAGGCTTGAAACTGCCTTACAGTTTACAATGCTGCAGCGCAAGCTAGGTATTTTTGCATCAGTTAACACAAACAAAAGCTGACTGACTGCAGACTTAGTGTTTCTTGACTGCGTCAGCTCAACCCACTGGTGACCACGCACTGGTTAGACCATCCAAATCTTTGTCATAGCGCATGGAACCCATAGAATGCGGACTCTGGCGCATTAAAACAAGACAGGCGGATCGCGGCCTTTGCAAAGATTCTCAACAGCAGCTGACCCAGACACAGCAACCTTTGTCATTTCACCACAGAGAGGGGGTGCACCGTTCCTGGAGGTGCTGCAATACCAGGTCGATGCGTGGAGTGGACGGAGCAAGCCCCTATTCCATCTCCCAGCTCCAAAAATCAATTTAATATATGGTCCCCGGGTAGGGGACGTATCAGATATTAAACTGATAAGAACAGATACTACACTTGATCTTAGCCAAAAGGCCGAGAAGCGATGCTGCACGGAGGTGGGAGGGCAGACACACACTCTCCGCACTGTGCCTCCCGCTAACGGTCCATTTCATCTCACTTACGCCAACAGCACTCCAGGAGACCCAAATTGAGCCTTCTGCGCCAGGTCAAGGAGTGACAGGGGAAGCAACGTCAGCAAACAAAGCTATGTTGAAAAGTTGGGTCCTTGCAACTTTAGCTACACCAAACTTCCTGGTCGGTCTTTGTCCATTGCTGGTGGAAAACCCTGCCACTGCCACCTACTGCTCTGGCAGCTCTGTAATAGAGGCTCTGTGCTGCTTTACAGTGTACACCGGTAAATCACAACGTAGCGTCGAGACAAGCCAGTGTGTGAAACTCACACCTTCCTTCCTCGCGGGGAAAGTTCCTCACCTGGTCCCAGGACACAGGATCCTATACATTTCTCTAGACTTGTTTGGACTTTCAGGTTACACAACCGGAGGTTGGCCCAAACCTCTGGCTCTTCTCAACTGGTCAATGCCAAGAACAGAGACAGAGTTGTTCATTACCTTTCAAACTGACTCTATCACTGACCATCTAAATAATTACTCATGCCTCAACCCTGGTCGCCCAATTGAGATTTACTGTCCTCAGTGTGTGTGAACGCCTGGAATCCAAGGAAAGGTCTGAGGAGCAGGACGCTGACCTCCAGACCCAGACCTCTGTCCTAAAACCCTGCTCAACCGTATGCTGCTTAAAACCGCACTCCTTTAGGCAAAGGATACAAATGACTGATTATCACGTCTGACGTATTCAGCAATGTGCTAATCTGTCTTGTCGTGAAATTTGTATCAACATATCTTTATTTTCATTTTTTATCAGGCAGTCTCATTGAGATCGAGATCTCTCATACAAGAGAGGCCTGAGAACAAGGAACATTCACAATCAACACACAACACAGCATACAAACAAACAAACAAACAAAAAAAGAACCAGTTAAAACAGTTACAGCGACTATTGTAAACATCAGACAACAGGTATTTAAAATCTCCAAGATGAAAAAAAAGCTCCAGTTTAAGAGCGGTTTGCAGCTCATTCCATTTCAAGGGAGCATAGTAATTGAAACCAGTTCTGCCAATATTAGTACGGGTATATGGAATATCTAAGGTTAGATAGTTACTGGATCGTGTTCTGTAGCTACCAGGTTTAAATGAAAGAAGAGATGTGAGGTAGCTGGGAGGCTTCAGCAGAAGGGCTTTATAGATGAATAACATGAGACGGATATTGCGTCTGGACTGTAAAGAGGTCCAGGCAACCTTTTAATAGAGGGAACAGTGATGAGTGCGAAATGTGTCGTTAGCAGTGAGACGTAGTGCACTGTGATACACAGGATTTAAGAGCTGAAGAGTTGATGGGGCTGCAGCCGTGTTTCCATTGCAAGCAGGATGGCTGTGGCATCAGGATCTGACCGGAGCAGGGGATGCTTACCGGGTGCTCGCCGATGTCGGTCGGTCCGGGGCCCGTGAGGGCCGGACAGGCAGAGACCTGAGGCCACTCTTTTCTTTCCACATGAGATCAGGGGAGAGCGCGGACGCAGTCCCCCACTACCAGAAATTATGCAGTCGAGATTCCCACATTTGGGGAATTCGCAAGGGTCAGCACAACCGGATGTGCAATGGCTGAGCCTCGCCCTGGGTGAACCACCTTCGTGATCATGGTATCTCCCCTGCCAGGTAAGTATGAGTTGCAGAGCTCAGAGACACGCAACGCATTCACTGCCATATCACACTGACCGATGGTGCTGACCATCTAAGTCAAAGGGTGTTTGTGTGTGTGGGGGGGGGGGAGGGGTCCACAAAACCATATGTCACAAGGAACAGCCCAGCAAGGCTTGAAACTGCCTTTAGCTGGGCAGATAACTGTAATAATCATTCACTTGCGGATAAAAGCACCAAAATTGGCACACATACTTCTTACAAGTTGCTCTTTTGATATTTCCGTCAGGCCAAATGAAACTTCAAGATGGCGGCCATTTTTCAAGTTGACCACCATTGAAAATACAGTAATATTGCATTTTGCAATAAAATCCCATAGACTTGTCCTATTTGGATGAACTTGGTGTCAAATCATACATTTTCCACTATGCAGAATCCATGGACCCATGGACTTACTTACTGGCTTCCTTGTACCATATTTCAGTCCTGGAATCCTAATATTCTGATCCTAATTAGGTCTACATCATGTGAGACTCGAGTAAAATGGTTGGTAGCCTATATCTTTGTGTTGTTAGAGGTCTAGTGTGTGTGTGTGTGTGTGTGTGTGTGTGTGTGAGGGGGGGGGGTTGCAAGGAGGGCAAGGGCGTAGGCAAGGGTGTGTCCTCATTGCACATATCAGTCCCAGAATCCTAAAATTCTGATAAATTAGAATTTCACCTAAAATGAATGGTAGCACCATGGAGTACAATACTCCAGCCGGCATAGCTCTAGGGGTCATGGAGACACACTAAGTGCCCCACCACGATAAGGTGGTGATCCCACCGAGGCAGGTTTTTTTTTTTTTTACATGTCGGCTGTTTGGATGAGTAGGCTTTTACTACAGTGTTTCTAAACCTCACACCTGCAGCTGCACAGTGCTGAGCAGGTCAGACCACAGCAGTAGCATTTGTATCGACCGCAGCATTCCAACTTGCCAGCTGCTGGCAACTCTCTGCAATGGGTGGGAGCTCTGTCCAAACAATCTGCCACAGATCTCCTTTCTTGGTCCAGCCCCAGTTGGCAGGACTATGTGTTTCTGGTTGACATACTATTGACTGACTCCAGATGCAGCCCGCTTGTTAGGATGCACGCATGACATATTGCTTAAGTGCTGATCGAGTTGGAGGAGTGGCTTCGTACAGCCTCTGCTTCCGAGCAAACATGTCCAACCTTGTATCGCCGACACCTTCAGCTGTGCTGGATCTGTCGTACAACATGACCACAAACTTCTCTAGGGTTTTCAGGTCTTCATCATCCAATACAGGTGGGTAATGGCTGAGTTTGCTGAAGACACTGGAAGCCTCATCACAAACATTCCAGGTTTGCCAAGCAGACTTCTTCCCTTTGCCACGGAATGCTGAAACAACATTGCAACCAGTGAATGCATGGAAGAAGAGCATCCCTTTGCTCTTTTCTGCAAGAGTGCCACACAGGTCATGAACAGGAATCCACTTCAGGTTCTGTCTTTGGCCAAAGGCAACCTACAACTGCTGCAGACCGAGGTTCTGAAGTGCCTGCAGAACACTCACTGCGATGACAACAACATCTGTGTCGTTGGCTTTGACCATGATGACCTTGCTGCCTGCTTCTGTGGCATGCCTGGCATGCACAAAGATCTGGGTGTCAGCTTCTTCATGACTGCATGGTGCCAAGTCGGACATAATGTAAACCTCATAAATACCAGAATATTAGGATTCTGGGACTGAAATATGGTACAAGGAAGCCAGTAAGTAAGTCCATGGGTCCAAATTTGGATTCTGCATAGTGGAAAATGTATGATTTGACACCAAGATCATCCAAATAGGACAAGTCTATGGGATTTTATTGCAAAATGCAATATTACTGTATTTTCAATGGTGGCCATCTTGAAAAATGGCCGCCATCTTGAATTTTCATTTGGCCAGACGGAAATATCAAAAGAGCAACTCCTAAGGAGTATGTGTGCCAATTTTGGTGCTTTTATCCGCAAGTGAACGATTCTCCTGTAAAATGCTTTTATCCACCCCGCTACCATGCCATTCAATCAGCAAAAGCTGGATTTTTCTTTCCTTTCTTTTCTGGGCTTCAACTAACTGCCAAATTATTCAGATATGTTCTGACCTTGATCATAAGAATTGAATCGGAGTATTGATAAAGGTGGAGTAGGCAGGACCTTAGGAAGTGCCAGTTTTTGGGAGAAATCTTGAATGTTAACTCTACCCCTCCCAACCAGTTTTCCCCTCAGCTCCTCCTCTCCCCTCCCTCTCTGCTCAAGCAAGCCTCACCCACAAACAGACACTCCTGTTCGCTCATATTGTTTCAATTAAATTCAGATATAATGCAGATAAACACTTTAGATGATTACAAATGAGGCCCAGTCAACGTGAAAGTAAATAGCATTGGTGCAACTGTAGATGCCAACAGACTACCAGCAAACACAATGTTTGCAGGACTTCTACAACCAGGATAAAGTGACATACTCCAGAACCTAAGGTAAACAGTTTGACAGCGCTACAACACACAGCAGGTCCCTTTTGACAAGAAACACTTCTGTTATAGACACTTGGCTTACTTTGTTTAAGCGGTTTACCCATCCAGCAGAAAGGTTGTCTGTAAGATCCTGAAGCGTCCAAGAAGCGTTTATGCTCCGTTGATGTTGACCCAGCTTTTTAGCTCTTGTCCGGTCTACCCCCTTTTTAAGCCCCGTTATTCCACCAGAGTCTCTGGTATTTACTTTGTTTTCTTGCTTGTGTTGGCAGTCATGGCCAATCAAGGATTCAGACAATTTTCCATACTTCCTGGTTGATTTTTACTATCCGAAATTGTAGTACACTAACATTGTTTGGGCTCGTGAATGTTATTCGAGGACGTGGTGCGTGCCTCACAACACGAGGGAGCAGCGTCTGCCTTACAACCAATCAGCACTAAGGAGCAGTGTGCACCCCACAACCAGCCAGGTCGGAGAGGTGGAAAACAGCTTTGTTTACAATCAGAATGAGCGGGTCGCTCAAAAATTTTAGAATGTTGACTTCACAGACATAAGAGAGCACAGCGATATTGTGATATTCCCAAATAACTATTTCATCAATAACTAATAACTATTGACTGATATTAAAAGCTTTTTTGTATATACACCACAAAAACGATGCTTCTTTAGCGGATTACTGCCTACCCCACCTTTAACTCACCCTGATCATTTATGTCAGCTAATGAAAACTGCACAATTTGCATGTGTAACTTAGCATTCGCAACTCAGTGGCTAAAAAGTCAGCAGAGCAGAAACATTTAACTAAAATGCTAAAAATGAGCTACACATTTAATATGATACCTATAAGCCATTAAGCAAAGAAAAAATCACAACTTCACAGCATATCAGGGAAACTGATAAAGAAGGTTTATCTCATCTGAAGGGCTGATATAGGTTTTAAGTGTAGAGACTAAAACTACAGGTGGTGTAATTCCTGCCCTGGTGACCCTTTAAACATGTCAGTCTAGACAATAAAAAGCCCTTTACCGGAGGCCTTGAAACAACTCTTCAGCCAGGCTGAGACTGATGTCCTCTGAACTCAGCTGTGACATTTGTGGATTTCAGAAACAAAGACAGGCGAGTCCAATAAACAATGTACCACTATAAAGCTACAGTCAGTGTCTTTGCTTCCAAGTTAAACATTATTTCTTACATAAACTACAATAATAAGTATTTAAAATATGACAATGGCATCAAATAGAAAATGAGCCAGAACTTTTCACGAAACAATACAATTTATGTTCCAACATTTGATATATTTAGGCTTTAAATGATTTGCAAACTGGGGTTGTAATACAAATAAGCATACAAACAGTGTACTTCACAAGATTGTGCATGTGCATTTATGTGTTTATGTCAAGAAGTGTTAGCTGTGATAAACAAGGGCAAAATGTCCAGAGATTTTTTTGCTGAAACTAATCAGCAAAGTGTCAGTCACCAGACTGACCCAGCTTCAACTCTCCCCCTGCCATACACGGCATCAGCACCAATATCTGTTTTCCTCTTGTCCTCTGTGTCTTTACTGCATCTCTTCTACTTGACCTCCTTCTCATTCCTTCCTTGTTCATTTCATTTTCCTGATATGTCTCTCTTTGTTCGACTCCCTTCTGTCTTGCAGTGCCCCTTGATCCCTCACCCTTTTTTTGTCTCATCCTTTTAGTCTGCCTCGAAACACTCACACTTTTGTTTTCCTGCTTTGTAAACTTATTGTTTGTTAGCAAGCAGTGCCTCATACCCCACTGCTGCTGCAGTGTTATTGTCATTTCAGCTTGGCTCTGGTTCATTCTGTGTCAATTATTTATTTAATCTGTTAGTGTCTGGTGAAACCAAGCATTGCATTGAAAATACAAACATAAAAACTACTAAATAAATAAATAAATAAATAAATAAATAAATAAATAAATAAATAATAATAATAATAATAATAATAATAATAATAATAATAATAATTCAAACAAAGAGATTTCAATATACATGAAACGGGGCAAATCAAGCAAGTAAAAAAAGAAATCAAAAATCATACACATAGTACATACATACATACATTTTGCTTGGCCCTACCAACTCGTTCTCATTTCTACACAAATACTCTTGTTATTATCTGTCTGATATGTTCACCTTATTAAAATTCAAAGACACGTTTTAAATATTTATGTATCTTATCCTACTCAAAAACAGATTTTGAAATACAGGATTTAATGTCAAAAAGTCCATGTGAATCTATTCTAGGGTTGTTAAATTTGGCCAAAATAAGTATTCCCTTTAACAGATACTCATAGGGTTTGAACAATATGAATATCTATTCTTGAATTAGTTGTTAGCACTTAATTTGGGAAAGTCTACCTGTTGACACTCGACATGCTATCAGCACATATTTAGTTGCATGTCAACAGTGAGGAGCACTGTCGTCAACAGTTTTGAGTTTAATTGGATAGTCCTAACATGTCTAAAAATACTTGGTTGAGACTGTCCACTGATAGTCTATTGATGGTTCCAACATACAGAAAGATTTAGTGTAGCTGATTGTCAAAATGAAAAAGTTGAAATACACCTTAAGTCTGCAGACAGTTAAATGCATGTTGCTGGCCTGTTGACAGAATGTCGCTGACCATGTAAAGTATCAACAGTTGGACTATCAAAACAAAGTGTTACTAATTAATTTACTATTTATTGGATCATGAACTGAGAGACATTATATCAATAATTATGCATAATGTTATAATGCATGAGTCACAGACTACCTTATATATAGTATAATATCTCAAGAGTGAAGATGGAAAGTATTTTGTCAATGTTGCAGGTTCAACGTTACTTTCTCTTTATATAGCAGCACATTCTTAGCTGACCCATCCTGTGACTCATTGTGATTTCTTTTAACTTCATCCAGATCAATTTCTCATCATTCCAGTTGGTACAGTACACTATTATTCTCTTGTGCATCCCACACTCTGGTTGATCCTCAATCTTCCTTTTTCTGCCAGTAGAGGAGTCACCCATTTACCGTCTTTGCTTAGATATTTTAATTTGGTCATGTTCTCGGTCATCCTTTGAAAACACACAGAAACGTGTTGTCCTGCTGTTGAGCAAACTTGACAAACTGACAAACACTGTTTTCTTTTTGCCACCATACTGATAACAGAGCAGTATTTCACTGCTCTGTTATTAACCTGCACTGGTGTGAATTAGTGTTGACCTCTGATAGAAGATGATCACACCTTTTTTTAGATGTATTTAAATGGGACAAACATCCTATTTTTAGACCTATATGATGATGATTTATTTGATATTTGTCCATTTTCACTTTTTATATCTCTATCTGTCAGACAGCTGCGTGTGAAAGTGGCTTAAAGTCTGGACTGGCTGACATAAACCTGGCTCACTTCTGCAGCCTAGTTTGAGAAGTCTCTCTCACCATACCGGGTTTTTTGACTTCTCTAACTGTCACTCTTGCGGATCTTTTAGTTCCATAACAGAACCTGACTGTCTAAGAGTCACAGTGTAAGCATTTTTTATTTGTTTTTTTAATCGAACTGGATTTAATTCCCTGTCGAAATGTCCGCTTAAAAAATACTAGAACACATCTTTTAAATACATAATAGTAGTTCTTTGACAAAACTAATACATTACATGTTTGTCTTATACCATCTGACAATTGGAAATAAAATGAAGCAAGATGTTTTTGCTTTGGCAAAAAGCTCTGAAGTAATACAAAGATTAATAGTTATATGGCCACGAGAAAGACCCAGGAAGAGAGACACCATTTTGTTTGTAAACCATAAATGATTTTCCTCCACCAAAAAAAATAAGAGTAAGAGAAGTATATGATAAAACAAAATAAAAAATAAAGTCAATGAATAAAACAAAAACAAAAAAACAGCCTAAAAGAAATGAAAGAGTGGGGTCGTCATAGAGCTTTTTTATCACCAGCATCCATTTTGTTCCAAGCAGCTTTATAACAGTTAATGCAATAAATATAATTCCTGCTTCTCATCACGACAGATTATTGCTAGTGCTAAAAGATGAGAAAGGGGGGTAATTAATGATTTGAAGGATGGAGGGAAGTTTTTCCTTCTAATTAAATGGAACACACCATCCAGCCAGCAGAATTATAAATGCTATTATGGTCTTTGGATCTTACATACAGCTCTGGTGGAGAAGAGTTTCCCAGTGTGTCTGAGAGCATCTTGAAAACTCTATAACTTTTAGCACTGAGTTCTAGACAGAGCTAAAACATATGTGAAAGGGTAGCTGGCACTTTTCTGCAGTGATCAGATACAGGGTTTATGTTAGAGGAAAACTTGGCCAGTTTTTCCATGGACCATGTGTCCTGAACAAACTGAGGAAGAATGTATTTGGAGCAGCGATTTAAGAAATGTATTCAAAGTATTTCTGCATTATAGCACAAGACCAGACATTGATCTTAAACTGAGATTGCCTGTCTTGAATTTACATCTGAGTTATAAACCTTTTTAAAATAAAAGCATCTCCTTTAGCAAGAAGCACTTTTCTCAATGTGTGACATTGTTGTTAGTCAGAAATTATGTGTCTTTTGTGGTGAATAAGAAAAAATACTCCCTTTTGATTTGTCATATTTGGCCATAATCTGATTAAAAGTCATGTGTCATGAAAGAGCCGTGACAGTACTGTCAAATACATCACTTTAAGAGGAAATTTGACTGATTGTTCAACATTTGCAACCTGTAATAATAATACATTTTATTTATATTGCGCTTTACATCTGCAAAAACTGATCTCAAAGTGCATACAAGGCAATTGTGAAAACAACACATAAAAATAACAACAATAAAAGGCAATCGTAAAAACAGCCAATAAAAAGACAGGAAAAGGTTTCCCAAAAAAGGAAGGTCTTAAGTCCTTTTTTAAAAGCATCCACCGTCTGTGGAGCTCGGGAAACACATTATTTAGACTCGGGAAGTCGGGAAGAGCGTTCCACAGACGGGGAGCAGCAGCCTCAAAGGCCCTGTCACCCTTGATCTTGAGCCGGGGTGCAGACGGTGCATTAGGCCTGACCGGGTTCTGGCTGAGGTGGGTGGGGTGAGGAGTTCAGTGAGGTGGGTGGGGTACCGTGAAGACAGTGATGGGTGTGGAGGAGGATTTTGAATTCGATGCAGAGGTGGACGGGGAGCAGAGTGCAGAGTGCAAAGGATGGGTATGATGTGCTCATGTTTGCGCACCCTCATCATCTGGTTTTAGCAGCAGGGCAGCTGTGTTTGCATCACCTCTTCAATTAGAGAGAAAACCAAGCACAATCAGTCAAATGTACTCTCTCTTCTCTCTCACTCTCTCTCTCTCGGTGTGTTCTTACTCTTTTTATCAGAGCAGCATATTTAAAATCTACTGGAAACCAACCTATCATGGACCTACCCTTATGAACAAGCAAACAAAAAGATGGTATACAATAATCTACATTTTAGATTCTGCATCAGTTGTGCTTTAAAACTTATGCAAGATTGTGGTTTTACATCTGCTGTAGTTCTCTTTAAACAAGAAGGAAAAACAAAAGAGGGTTATATTTCAACAGTTCTGTCTACATGTACTAACGTGTACTTCTGTCAACTAAATGCAGTACAAATGTTTGGTTTTTTATAAGATAACTAGTTAAAATACAGTCTGGTGGATCAAACAGTTCAGTCAGTGGACCTGCAGAGTCGCCCACAGAGACCACAGTAAAGCAAAGCAGCCAATGGTTCTATTTTAATCTGTATCAAGCAGATATCCAGATTTCAGCAGTTAAAAAGGACCTAAAGTAAGATACATGAAACAAATGTGTTATGTAAAGTTTCCCCTCCGCCTCCAGTTATAATAGATGGGTTTACATTAAAATGCTCCTGAGGTGTTGAAAACAATAAAAGCATTGCAGCTGCATTTATGACTCACTGTCTAATTTTAACATGCTTATTGCTCTGCAAATGCCCTGCTTCTAAGACCAGATGACTAATTTTGTTAAAAGTAATTCTGTTTCTCTAACTAAAGTGTATTTACTGTTTTTGTTCCTGGATATGAGCCCTGAATCTCATTGCAGATGCTTCTAATGGAGACAATATTGCAGAACTTACAACCTATAGCACTGACTCCCCCCTGAATGTCTACAGACAAAGAAAAAGGCAGACTTGAATGGAGAAAGGGGAAGTAGAGGAAGTGGTATTGATAGAAATAACGGGGGACAAAAAGAGGAAGACTGATGATCATTGGGACACTGGGAAAAATGAGGCAGTGTAAACCAGGGCCAAGAGTTCTCTTCAAAAGCTGCTGCAGATTAATTGCTCATCTTCTGAAAGTGACTGAAACACTTTTTGGCTCTGAGTCTTAACAAGACTGGGTCGTTAATCACCATGGCAACAAATGAGACAATGGGTATCGATATGACATTGAGCCTGGGAACATTTGCCCGTATTGGAGCCAATCTTCCATTCCATTGCGTAGGATTGGAGCCAAGTGGCACACAGAAACTCTGGAGTTCAACATTAAACACCACCACAAATCTCAGAAGATGGCTCCTGCTGAGAATGTGCATATGCTGGTTTCTGTCTGAGCTACAGAGCTGGACTGCCTGTGCTTATGAGGGCCAAGGATGTAAAAAAAAGGCATATTTTTTGTGCTTCTTTTTACCCCTGTAATGTTATTGTTAGTATATGCTCCTACAATAATTATTTTTTATATGATATATAGTATAAATAGTATGTGGTGTAGTTCATAGTATGTTTGTACTTTTTATTGTACTGACCAATCAGCAGGCTTTGATGTATGCAGGAAAAAAAACAGCCCACACTGCAACCACTCACCAGGGGGTGCTGTTCTCGCAGAGGCTTCACCCAGCAAGGAGACAGATGACATCCATTCTATATACAGTCTATGGTCGTAATGTTGTAAAACTACCCCTAATAATATAATAATAATAATAATAATAATAATAATAATAACAATAAATAATTCTTAGCATTTCAACAGGGCTTCTGTCGCTGCTTGCAGCGTAGGCTTGGGCCCTTCTAAATACAGTGGATCTGAATAGTCTACACACCCCTGTTCAACTGCCAGGTTTTAGTGATGTAAGAAAATGACAGCAAGATAAATATTTTCACAACTTTTTCCACCTTTAATGTGACCTATAACCTATACAATGCAATTGAAAAACAAACGGAAACCTTTAAGGGGAAAAATTACAAAATATTAAAAAGTTAAAATAACCTGGTTGCATAAATGTGCCCACCCTTAAACTAATACTTTGTTGCAGCACCTTTGGCTTTTATTACAGCACTCATTCTTTTTGGGAAGGAGTCTATCAGCGTGGCACATCTTGATGACTTGCCCACTCTTCTTTGCAAAACTTCTTTGCAATACAAATCTGACAGATTGTGAAGGCATCTCCTATGCACAGCCCTCTTCAGATCACCCCACAAATGTTTGATAGGATTCAGGTCTGGGCTCTGGCTGGGCCATTCCAAAGTCTCAATCTTATTCCACTGAAGCCATTCTTTTGTTGATTTAGATGTGTGCTTTGGGTCATTGTCATGCTGAAAGATGAAGTTCCTCCTTAACTTCAGCTTTCTAGCAGAAAGCCAAAGGTTTTGTGTCAACACTGACTGATATTTGGAACTGTTCATAATTCCCTCCACCCTGACTAAGGCACCAGTTCCAGCTGAAGAAAAACAGCCCCAAAGCATGATGTTGCCACGACCATGCTTCACTTTGGTGATGAGCAGTGTTAATTTTGCGCCAAATATACCTTGCCCAAAAAGTTCAACTTTGGTTTCATCGGACCATAACACATTTTCCCACATGCGTTTGGGAGATCTCAGATGTCTTTTTGCAAAATTAAGCCGGGCTTTGATGGGTTTTTTTGTAAGATAAGGTTTCCGTCTTGCCACCCTACCCCATAGCCCAGACGTATGAAGACAGCGGGAGATTGTTGTCTCATGTTCTACACAGCCAGTACTCACCAGTAATTCATGCATCTCCTTCAGTGTTGCTGTCGGCCTCTTGGTAGCCTCCCTGACCAGTTTTCTTCTTGTCTTATCATCAATTTTGGACAGACTTCCTGTTCTTGATAATGTCACCACTGTGTTCCATGGTATATTTAATTCCTTGGAAATTATTTTGTAGCCCTCACCTGACTGATATCTTTGAATATTGAGATCCCTCTGATGCTTTGGGAGCTCTCTGCAGACCATGGCTTGTGTTGGAAGATGTGTCTACAAAAATGTCAGGAAAAGCCTACTAGAACAGCTGAACTTTATTTGGGGTTGATCAGAGGCTCTTTAATTGGTGACAGGTGTGTGCTGACTCCAATTTAACCTGAGTTTGAATGTTATTGGTTAAATCTGAACACAGCCACATCCCCAGTTATTAAAGGGAATGTGCACACTTATGCAACCACATGATCTCAGTTGTTTATTTTTACTTCACCTCCCTGAAAGATTTCTGTTTGCTTTTCAATTGTGTTGTACAGGTTATAGGTCACATTAAAGGTGGAAGAAGTTGTGAAATTATTTATCTTGATTTAATTTTTTTACATGACAAAAACCTGGCAGTTGAACAGGGGTGTGTAGACTTTTTATATACACTGTAAGTCCACAAATATTGGTGTAAATAATGAATACAGTAGGTTGACTGAAAGTAATCAGTCAAACTGAATATGCCAGTTCGAAAAGATGAGTTTTAGAACAGGATTTGAAAATGGAGAGAGAGTTTATATCAAAAATGTCTTGTGGGGGGGAGCTCCAAAGTCAAGGAGCAGAGCTACTAAAGGCTCTGGAGTCAAATGTGGTCAAATGGGCGGATAGAAAAATTCATTTACATATACTTAGAGTTATGACTAAATAAATATGAGGGACTGTGAGCTGAGAGACATTCAGAACATGACAAGTATTTCACCTCACCTTCAGTAATTTATATAACTTACAACAACATTAATCCCCAACTCTGATTAAATAACCAGTCCATGGGGTCTATTTTCATGCCACGCCTTCTCTCCTCCTTCTCTACTACTTGTGCCGCTGGGAGGAGCTGAGCAAAATACCAATTTGTAACTGACCTGACTTACGCCGCGCCTGCGGCACGCCGTCAGTGAGGCACGAAAATAGAGCTAAATATCTCAAAGCACATTTGTGTTGCTGCTTTGATTTAATATGCCAAAATTTAGTCTGATATCATCAGGTTAAATGACGTCTATGAAGCTAACAGTTGAAACATGACAGTGTACCCATCAGAATCAAAACAAAGAATCTTTTATGTATCTTGGAGTGCTTCAAACATTACAGGCTAAAGGTCAGACTGGCCCAGTGTAGTCTGTGACAGTATTCATAAAATACTGTCACAGATGGGTCTCAACGAAGGCGGTCGCATTTCTCTCCTCTCCCTGCTCTCTTCTTTGCCTCTTTGTCTTGTCCCATTTTGTCTGAGACTCTCAGAGCTTCTCATTGCCTGATCTCCGAAACCAACCATGGAATTGATAAACTGGTCTCTCAACGCAATTGACAAGATTGTCTCTACGAGACACAGAGGTTCGGGGGAACCTGCCCCGACGGAACGTTTGCCGCGGGCTACGTGATGGACAGCTGGGGGAAGTGGAATGTCGCGTGCCTGTCGGTCCTTTCCGTGGAGGATGTGGAAGATGTCTACATTTTTGGAACCATTATAACAGGTCTGTTGCTGTTTGGCTTTTGCTTCGCCCTGACTTATCTACAAAACAAAGAGATGCTGTTGGCGGTCAGGAGCCTCCAAAGGCTGCCCGTCATGATTTTTGAGGTGGGCAAAGCCGTAGGAACTCTTTCTGGGACAGTTTCCAGTCTTGACCAAAAAGTCATGACTGTGGATTGCAAGGGAGATGTCATCTGGGAGAGGCTTTTGACTTTGCATAAGAAAATGGATCGATATAGAGACCAGGATGGACAATCAGAGTAGCTGAAGTCTATTGGAACGTGGCTACTCGCCCTAACCCAAACATTCGAATCTACATACTACTACTATCGGCTCCCTCGGGATCGGCCTTGGCCAAGGTCGATGCTGGCACAACTCCTCCAGGAGATCTCAGCAATTCGACGCTCTGAACTTTCCTCCCCATCCCCCCCTTCACGGACACCTGCGGATTGTGACTTCGTCTGGAACCCAATCAAGGTCACAAAGATTGCGGCGATGGACGGAGTGACCTCCTGGGCCTACGCACACACACATCCACGAACCTTCACACACATGCACATACGCACACCCTCACCTCTCCCCCACCCAACGCCTTCGACGCTCCACCCCTCAGTGCTGTGGGCGGTACCCTGACCGGCGGTGCCTGTGGCAGTGGCTGCGGGTTTCCCTCCATCACTGATGACCCATCCCACTACCCCCCTCCCTCAGCAACCATGGCATGTCTACGAATCTCTGTGTATGTGGTGTTAGTAATGTGCTCATGTTGCTGAGGGTTTTTTTTTGCCACAGCACTAGTATTAATGAGAGCTGTCTCTTTTTTTACCCCTTCCTCTTGTGTGTACTTTCCCCATCTGTAGATGCAATTTCATTGTGACAGTGTGGCAATTGTGACAATGACAATAAAAGCATTCAATTCAATTCAATTCAATTCAAAATTCAATTCAATTCAATTTAATTTAAAAAAAAAAGAAACATAAAATAAAACAAGAGAGAGTTTAAAAAGGTTTCTATAAGTTTGGGTAAAAACATCAAACTCAGCAAGAGGTGATTTCACTATGTAAATACAGTGTATACAGTTAATCAATGGATTCAAAGTCATTTATGAATATATCCTGAGTTCACCTTTAGAGATATTAAACTTTCCAAGTGGTTCACTGATCTTCAGACTGTCGGATAATAGAATAATAGAAGGTTTAAAAAAAATGTAAACCTAATATTTTTCATGAAGATTTTACAGCTCATGTAGTTGCTAAAACAGGGTCAGAAAACACCATGCTTTTTAAAGTCCATTTACAGTGGACTGTATCGTTTGTCCCTTGCTTCTGGTTGCGTCTGTTCTCATTTAGTGCAGCACGCACACAGAAAAAGAGTCTCAGCTGAATGTCAGGTAAACTTAAACAGCTATAGCCAAATAGCTGTAGCAGCTCTGTTGTAGCTAAATAAGAGCTCTGTTACCTTTTGATTATCCACCTAATTGATTCATTGTCTGGATAAACAGGTAAATTAATCAGCAAAAAATTGCAAATGCAGAAAAAAATACCATTCATTTACTTATTTACCACCTTGGATATCAACGTGAAAGGTCAGTGTGTTATACTGTGAATTTTGGCATGGCTCACTCTGATCACTGGACATTTAATTCACACATGCAGTATAACTCAAACCCCTCCTCATATTGACCTCTGGATAATATGCTTTATAGGCAGATGTGTTTTCCTCAGTGCCCTTGAAGGTGCCGCAGTTGCAGCAGACAGCCAGATTCAGAGCACCATGCCTCATGCCCCCATGAGACCTCAAGCTCCCAGAGGTGCACTGAATATCCCTTGCACTTTTGTCTTTGTTCGACTTTTGTTTTGTTTTCCCTTTTCACCATGTTACTCTGGTGCCACATTAGCAGCTTTCTCACCGATGTTGCAACCTTTCTGTCTCTTCAATTGTAAATTAATGACTGACAGTCATCAAGTGTACCCTTCTTTGTCACCATATACAATAAAGAGATGATACTGTAAACAATGGTTCATGTATAAATTCAGAGAAACATATCCTACCATGAAATAATGTCCACTTGCTAACCTACTTCCTTGAGTTAGTTCCTCTGAGCTCCCACTGAGCATTTTTGATCTAAAAGAGGTCTTATATAAGTCTAAATGTAGCCTAGACGACTGGTCTAAAATCAGGCTACCACAGGTCTTAAAATAAAAGTTTTTTAGTCGTCTAAATTTAGACCAAGTCTAAATCTGGGCTGTATCTATACTACACTGTATATTGCTCAACAGTACTTGGAGATCAGTTATGCAACTCACAATTGCTTTTTAAAATAAATAGTAATCAAATAATGGGTTAAAGTGCAACGTCTTAATTCCGTCTAAAAATATACAGAATCTAGATGGTTGACATTAGGTCTAAAAAAAACTACATGTCTAATAGTCTAACATCAGCCTCAATGACATTAATAACATAAAACTAGAGTTGACTACTATTAGGCCTGCTGACTGTAATCACATTAAATTAATTTAACATAGTCCATAATCACTCATATCCTAACCCTGTAAACTGAACTCTTTTTTGTTTCACCATTACATGAGCTGTTGTTGCTGCTGTCCCCTGTCTCTCTCTCACCCTCGTTCTCTACTGTCTCCCTCCCCCTCCCTCTCCTTTACTCATTCTCTCTCTCCTTCCCCTTATCTTGTTCTCCCTCTCTCCCACCTGAGTTTATTCATGTTGCCAATGATGGATCCCAAAGTGTTTCCGTATGTTCAGTCTACTCACCTGTCTCACATTGGTCTAAATCCCACTAAGTTATCTATTAGTGGCTGAACAATCCAACAAAGCATGAATTCATTAAATCAGTATAAAACTAAGATTTGTTAGTAATGAAACCAGTTAAAATATATCTAAGTACACTCAGAAAAATGAATCATGGCATAGTTTATTTTTTACATCTAGTTGATTGTAATTAAAGTATTACAGTTTTTAGAAATTATGTATTCAAATTTTGTAAAATCAGCATAAATCTGTAAATTGTGAAAACAATTCAACGTAATCAGTTAAAATGTATTAATATAGTTTAAATATGAGCTATAGATCAACCAAGATTTCTTTAGTTATTATTTATGAGACACAAACAAATTAGATTTATCAATGATGAATACATAAATCTGTCATTATTTATTCTAAACACATTGGTATTATTACAGAAATCAAATTCTTAATTGCTTCATTTACATTTAACTGACAAATATGGTACATATAAAGTTTACTGGCCTGTTAATGTTAAATATAAGTTATTTAAATTGATGAAAATGTTGTATTCAATTAGGCTTACATGTTTCTGTGAGTCTATTACTGAGGATAACATTTAAAAAGTCTACAAAACCATCAAAAAAGTTTGATCTGCTTTTCAAGACCTCTGAGCATTTTATATGAATTTCCCCACAACTTTTGCTTCTACTTTAAAGTTTATTTATTCATCCTCAATTTCTAATTAGTTCCAAAAGTTTGTTCTCGCCCACACATTTGAGAAGGTGATATCATGTTTTTCATGTTTTTTCATGTTTTAGTCAAATGTTCACTTCAAATGTTTAATATTGATGTGAGACCTGGACAGATTTTCAAACTGTGAGGTAGTGTGGGTTAAATTTAATCTATCTTTACTGCGCATGAAATCATGAAATGTTTATGTTGTGGAGCGGAGGGGTCATCTGTTCTAATATTGTTGGAAGACAAAGCAAACACAGCTGAGAGCTGCTTCCGACGGCTATGCCGAACCCTGTAGTGAGATGATGCCGCAGACGGCTTGTGCAGAGTTAAAGTTAAACCATTGTATAGTCTGGCAGGGTTCCCATTCAATGTTGATGATTTTAGATATATCTTTACCACGTCTGAGACCATGAAATGTTTTTGTTGTGGAGTGGAGGGTCATTTTGTCTGATATTGTCTGAAGAAAAGCGAACACAGCAGAGAGCTGCTTCCAATGCCTCTCCCAAACCCTGAGTTGGGGGAGCCACCTTGGCCCACTAGTGCAGGTTAAAGGTAAACTGATGTAAAAGCAGGCAGGGTTTTCATTTAATGTTGATGGTTTTAGATATATTGTCACAACATGTGGAACCATGACATGTTTATGTCTTGGCACGGAGAAAAGCAAATGCAGCAGAGTGCTTCTTCTGATGCCTCTCCTGAATCCTGGGGTGGGGAGCCGTCCTGTGCCACCCAGGCCGAGTTGAAGGTTAGCTGATGTAAAGACTGGTGGAGTTTTCATTCAATGTTGATGGAAATTTATATATCTTTACCGCGTCTAAGATAATTGAAATGTTTATGTTGTGGAAGGGAGGGTCATCTGTTCTTAAATTGTTTGAAGACGAGTGAACTAAGCAGAGTGCTGCTTCTGATGGCTATCCTGAACCTTGTGGCAGGGAGCAGCTGCAGTCATCATATGCAGAGTTAGAGGGAAACTACCATGTATGCTGGCAGGGTTTCCATTTAATGTTAATGGTTTAAAATATATCTTTACCATGTCTGACAACATGAAATGTTTTTGTTGTGGAGGTTCATCTGGCCCAATCTTGACTGGAAAAAAGTGAGCACAGCAGGAAGCTGCTTTTTGTTGTTGAAAGGAGGGTCTTCTGCTCCAATAGTGTGAGGGGAAAAAAATCTATCACGCTGAAAGCTGTCTGCAACGTCTCTCCCAAACCTTGGGGCGAGGAGCTGCCATGTGCCACCTGGGCTGAATTTAACTGGTGTAAAGGACTGCTGGGTTTTTATGCAATGCTCATGGTATTAAGTAATGTAAGTATGAGTCTGTTCTGGTGTTTTTGTCTTACTTAGAGTTTTGTGTGAAAGTAGTCATTATTTAGCTTTGGTGACAAATTCGCAAACTAAGTGCAGTAAAAGTTCGGCAACATGACTGACTGCAGGCCTGCAGCTGTGAGTTGAGTCAGGAGCTGTAATATAAAGACTTATTCATCAACAGCTGGAGAGCAAAAGCCTATAGGTGCAAACACAGTCTATCAAAGTGTGAGACTAAATAAAAGGACAAAAGACGGCTAAGGAGACAGAGATGTGATCGTGGTGGGGACACTCAATATGTGTCCTTATCATAGATAGTATGCAGGATGGACCCCATGATCCTATAAGTGTGGCTAGAACATGTAGAGCCCCCCTGCTGACAGGTAGCAGTACAGATCATAAATCATCTCCCCTGTAAACAGATGTGACATGGGTGAAATATAAAAAAGGGTCTGTCATTAAAGTTCTTATCATGCTGATCAGAATCCCAGTGTTTATTTCTCTGAGTTCCGTTTGAAGCTGTAAAAAGGAGTGCAACATCATGATTGACAACTCTTGTGACAAATGAGCCTCCTGCTGCGCTGCATGCACAAGAATAGTGGAGTAGAGGAGACACAAATAACACCAACACAAGAGTTATTGAACTGTCAGTGTCTGCTACAAACCAACACAAGGATCCTCTGAATGCTCTGCTGTGTGATCTTTGCTGGTTTCTCAGGGGGGTTCATATCTGTTCATATCTGTGTATATGTGTGTAGGGGGGTGACCTTGAGGTTATCATGAAGGTCACCTCATACTTTGATTGCATCCCAGCCTGAACGCATAAGTTTGTTAACTGTTCATGCTTGTTTCAAGTGTTTTGTTGCAGTGAAGCTCATGGTCCAGGCAAAAGTAGGATAGTAGGATAGAATAGTAGGATAGGAAAGCAGGATAAAATCTGTCCTTCAGTGACAATTTAGATCTATAAATAAACAGGTTCTGACTTCACAAAATTTTACAAAAGGGTTGGAAATAATTAATTATAATGCTTCAGTAATACCAGTTTGGTAAATGTCAGAGTTTGGATCAATTCTTTCTGATGTAGTGAAGAAACTGGAGAAATGACTTGACTTGTACTTTACTCTGGTTTTAAAATTTATAGACTACAAAAATTATTATTATTATTATTATTATTATTATTATTATTATTACAGTTACTATTATCATGATCGTCATCATCATTACTATTTGGTAATAGATATCCTGAAAATTGTGTTCAGTTACTTTATTCCTAATGACCCCATCTCTTTGTTCCTGCAGCAGCATTCATTTCTCTTCGCTGACTTTCATTTCTTTCCTCTGATGCATAAACAACGAGTCTTTGAGACTGTCATACAGTCGCCTTTGGTGAGAGGAATCATTTGATTGCATACATTTCCTCCCCCCTCTGTTCTTAATTGAATTTCTTCCTCTCGTTTTAGATTGTCGTTTGTTTGATCTAACACTTCCCCTTCCTCCTCTTCTGTTACACCATCCATCTTTGAATCAGAAGAGCAAAGGAAGACAGAGAAGAGAGGAGTTAAAGGTTCAGGACAGTGGTTGGTGTGTAAAGAACAGTCTCTGGAGTGCAGCACTTTAAATAGTGCACTTGTGAGAATCTTCTAATTGACTCACCAGTGCATGAGGAGTTAAAATAGCAGAGCCCCCAGGTATTTACAGCATATTGAAATGCAAACATGTTTTAAAATGAAGTATTTTTAGACTTAATTCATATTTAAATTCTAAAACTATAGGGTACTACTACTGCTTATTCTCCTCAAGAATTATTGTCACTCATGAGTACGATTTTGCCAACAGCTGAGAGATTTAATGTGTCTGCAGTTATCATAAGCAGTTCTGAATAAGACCTGTCTGTGCAAAAGAGAGCAGTTGCTCATTGTACCATCTCTCCATTAGTGCATGTTCATGGGATCCTGTTCATGCATGGTGGTGTTTTCAGCCTATCAGTGTGTAGCATGTTTGAACTCTGTAAAAACAAAATGATTGGCCTCTTGGGAAACAATTAACTGTAAAGCCAAATCAATTAAATCCAGACCTTGTTATCTTTGAAAAATAATTGTGGACTATGTGGAAGGAAGAAAAAATAAATAAATAAATGAAAAATAAAATAATAATAATAATTATATATATATATATATATATATATATATATATATATATATATATATATATATATATATATACCTGAAGGGTATGCTAGAGCCATAAGGACTGCCTTTGATTTTGTTCAACGTTTGAAGTTTCTTTTTGGCTATAAGATTGCATGAAAGTTCTTCAAAGATTTATTGACAGATACTTTTTGTCAAAAAACAATATGCATCAGGTTCTTATCAGGTTGAAGGGGTGGCTGGGAGTGGCATTGGCCTCATTGACATAATGATTGGTCATCCCTGATGCCACCCTAAAAACCCTGAGCTGTTCTTGACTATTAAACTGATCTTAAAATCACTCATTTTAGCTGTATTATAACAGGCTGGCAGAGGCTTTCTTGCTATTTAACTTAAACACATTTTCTTTTACTTGGGCCTCAGTTGTGTCTTTGAAAAAAAAAAAAAAAAAAAAAAAAAAACATTCTGTCTTTGGGCAGCTAGAGAATCATGAAGAATCCTCAGCCACCCCTGCCTTTGCAGATGTCCCAGTTTGGCCAACCCAGTTGAGAAAGCCTGGACACACTCCTGGACATGCTTCAAACCTATTCTTGTTTTGGGACCACAAAATGACAAAAACCTCAACTGACATTTCTTAAAAGAACTGAGGTCACCAAATATCACCCTGTCACCACTCTATAATGTTAAAAATATGGTTTGTAGTTTGGTAAGGAGCACTTAGTTTATTTTCAGAAAATTCATTTTCCTCTCTGTTATTTTGTTTTTCAGGCACACCACAGTTATCGTCTGACTTGATTTTTATAATTGATTTTCACATCACTTTATCTAGGTCCCTTCTGAACAGTGTAGTATCTTTGGACTAAGTTCTCAGGTCTTTCAGAAGAAAAACACACACTCACACACATACAAAGACACAAGCAACCATTAAAGCAGAAGTATGCAAAACATTCAAACATGCATGCAAATCTACACTGCACAAACACTCTCTACATAAAATTTGCATGTACTCTTAGATGTACAATCACACATGCAACACACATTAGCAAAACACACTCTGAAATCCCTCTTCTATAACAAACAGACAAGTGCGCGCACACGCGCATATACACGCACACACACACACACACACACACACACACACTGAAATAAACTTTCTTTATGGGTGCTAGCTCCTGTGACTGGTGGTGATAAATAATGAAAAGTATATAATAAAGCAGTAAGTCCCACTGGTGTAGATCTGTGCTATAGCCAGAGGAAAAAACAGAGGAACAGGAGGGTGTGTGCATGTGTGTGTGCATGTGTGTGCATTGCCATAACCCTGTCAGGTTAGACACAGAAGCCTTGACACAATAATAAGCTCATCCTCCTCTCAGAGTCTCTTTTTTTCATGATTATTATTATTCACTGGTCCAAATACGGAAATAAAGCACATACAATACCTCAGAGGTAACAGGGCTGAAGGGTAACAAAGAGGCAGACAGCAAAGTGTTTACTATGAGTGTGTTCCCATTAAAGTGTCCTGTTAATCAATATGTAATGACAGAATGAAGATGCAGACAGAATAGGAAGAGTTAACTGCATAGCAGTGTACGTGTCTCTTACTGTTATATGAGGTCCCTTGTGTCCATCAGTGAAGTGAAAATACCAGCACTAAAAGAGGGAAATACTCTTCAACAAAAGTAGCCCCAGGCTGCACCTGATGAAGCATCATGTAATTTTCATTTGACATTCATTTCTATATCAGGGAGTACAGCGATGGGAGTGTGATTGCTGATACTTTCAGCAGCTTTGTCAGCTTTTATCTATTTTAATCTATTTAAATTCACTGATTGTAGAGCTGCTGATGTCTTTTTACTGCATGATTATACATTCAGGCTTTTCTGCACACTAATATTGTGACTGTGTGTGTGTGTGTGTGTGTGTGCTCGTGCTTCCCTTCCTCCAGAAGTGTGTTTTTGCACCAACGCTTTTGAAAAAGCTCAACTCGCTATTAGACATGCAGTGAACTCACTTACAGTCTTTGTTTTAGTATGAAAAATGAATAGGGATCTGACAAGGATATGCAGATGGGGATGGTTTTGCAGTGAGTGTGTATGTGGGAGGGAGAAGGAGAACACACAAAATTTGCATTAGTGTCTGGGTTTGCGTGTGTGTAGATCACCTTATGCAAGCTTGTCTTTGTGTGTGTGTGTGTGTGTGTGTGTGTGTGTGTGTGTGTGTGTGTATACACAGCAGACTGTTTGTCAGCTACACAAAGGACTACCCTATTAATTAGGAATGATCCGTTAACCAGTGGAGACAGACAGGAGAAAAGTCAAAAGCAAAAAGTTCAAAAAGGTAATTCTTCAATTAAAATATTCATTAAGAGTAGCCTGTTTACTCAGTCATCCTTGACAAATGGCTTACTGCCTCTGGTCAGACTGCGACTTGAGTGAAGACACACAAACCCACACACACATACACGCACATACACGCACATACACGCACACACTCTGAGTCATCATGACTCAACACAAAGACAAATCTGCTTTCTGACAAAGCAATCTGTCAAAGAAGGGAGGGATTGAAATCAGTGTGTCTTCAATGTGTATCCAAGGTATTCGTGTTAGACTTTAAAGTGTCCTGAAGATGGTAAACAAATGACTTCATGCGGCTGCCACTGCTTCACATATTTCCTGTGTTTTATGAGATACTCTGTTACTGTCATCTGTTGGAGTGAAATCACTTTATTTGCTCTCCAGTGTGCTCCAAACAAAGATAATGCCTTGTCTGTATCTCTGTGAGCCTCCAAAATTTAAAGTCCTTGGAAATAAGATTTCATAGAGTTACCAGCATACAGACAATGCTTATACCAGTGTCTGAAAACATATTTGATAAGCCTGAAACAGAATCCCACAGTATAAAACTGTATCTAACCCCAACAAATGTGTCTTTTTCAAGGACAAGAAAGATTTTTATTTTTTGTCTTCAGAGTGGTCATTTATGTGTATAATTTTTTATGTGTTTGTCTTAGTGTTGGTTCAGATATGACAAAGTCAGGCTCAGTAAACAATTTATCAACTGACCCCATGACAGCCTGTGTCAGCTTATCAAATTTCAAAGGGGGTCTCCTGGCTAAACTCCTTCAGTTTGACCTTTCTTGCTGCTTCTTCCACAAACCCCTACGCAACCTGTCTCCACCCTCAGGTTCTTTCTTTTTATGCTGCCTAGTTTTACTTATATGTACATGAAGTTGACAATACATGTGGCATAAGTGCATTCCTGCACTTCCACCCACCCTGGGCGGTATTGTGTCTCTTCAAGTTCGGGTCCTCTACCAGAGGCCTGGGAGCTTGATGGTCCTGCGCAGTATCTTGGCTGTTCCTTGTGGGGAGCAACACCAAGACTTTCTCCCCTGGGCAGAACTCCCTGAGTTTGCCTTCCCTGTTGTAGAAATGGGCTTGTGCCAACTGGGCCTCCCTCACGTGTTCCCGGACTAGGGGCCATATCTGAGCCATTCGCTGTTGCATACTGTCCATGTGCTCAGTCACTGACAGGTGGGGGGATGGCCGCTGAACCCAGGCTTCCTTAGTGAGGTCGAGGATTCCCCCGAGGCCGTTGTCCATACAGGAGCTCGAATGGGGAGAAACCAGTAGAGCTCTGAGGCACTTCCCGGATAGCCCACAACACATGAGGCAACAGCTGATCCCAGTTTTTCTCGTCGATTTTTTATTACCTTTCGGAGCATGCTCTTCAGAGTCTTGTTGAACCACTGAACCAGGCCATCCATCGTGGGGTGGTAGACAGAGGTGCCAAGCTGTTTCATTTTCAACTGTGTGCATAGGTCTCGCATGACCTTTGACATGAAGGCTGTCCCCTGGTCCGTCAGGATTTCCTTTGCAATGCCCACTCTGGAAAACAACAAGACTACTTCTTTCGAGATGGCTTTTGTTGCTGCATTGCGAAGGCGGACCGCCCCAGGGAATGTGTAGAGTATTCAACCATGTCCATAATGAAGCGGTGCCCTCAGCCAGACTTCAGCAGGGGGCCAATGATGTTCATGGCCACCCACTTAAAGGGGGTGTTGATGATGGGAGGGGGAACTAGAGGGATCCTGATGCTCTGTTTTGGGGCCGTGAGCTGACACTCTGCACAATGGCGACAGTAGTCCTACACAGCTCCTCTTATGCCTGGCCAAAAGAACCAGGTACTCATCCTCTCAAGAGTTTTCTCCATCCCCAGGCAGGCACCTAACAGGTGTTTATGAGCCAGGTATAGAACGACATGGTACAACAGGCCATTTTGAAAGGAGAAGTGGGAATATGAGAGTTTACTCACCCCTGGCTGTAGATTGCCGTCAATGACCTGGATATCCCATAGAGCCTGGGCTAAGTTCGGATCCTCCCTTTGGCTCATGGCAAACCGGCCTGTGGATTGGTTGGACCCAGGTCCAGGGGAATTAAGTAAACACCTCACTGGTTGACACCTCCTTCAGGGCAGGGGCGATCGGGGCCTGGCTACCCGCTGAAGCAGTGTCTGTGTTCTCATTCACCTGAATTGGCAGAGCATCCTCATATTCTGAGGCCTCCGATTCCTCCGGACTTGCTTCTCCAGTGAGGGCAGCACATGCAGGCTGGGAGCCCTTTTTTCTTCCAGGATTTTTGTGGGGCCTTGGGGCCCTGCCCCCAGTATTTGGAAAACAGGGGGCAGTCTCTCCCAATCAGGACTGGCACTGGCAGGTTCTCTGCTACTCCCACTTTCAACCAGGAACGTCCCCAGAGGGTCTGGATCTCCACCATGGTGGTGGGGTAGGGTCTTTTGTCACCATGTACACAGGAGACATGGACAGTATCTGGGGCTGGCTCCCCAGCATACTCCAGTCTAACCAGGCTCACTTTGCTGCCAGAGTCTAGCAGGGCTTCTGTATCTTTTCCTAGAACAGGGATGCGATGGGATTTCTCCTCATGGGCCCAGCATGATGTGACCCAAAGGCAGGGTGCTCCAGAGTCCGAGGCAGCTGTGGGCATGGGGACATCTCTGTCGGGGCATTCATGGGATAAATTTCCCTCTTGTTCACAGGTGTAGCACTGGCAACCACTGGGGCTAGCTGGGGGGTGTCGTCTTTCTAGTTGTGTTGGGGGAGGGGTGGCTCGGTCTCTGCGGCCCCCCCCCTAGGCCGCGCATCCAACAGTGCCCCAGCTTGGGTTGCCTGCATCATCTGCTGCGCAACCTGATGGTTCTCTGGTAGAGCAATCAATGTTTCCATGTTATTAGGTGAAGTCTGGGCAGTGACCTTTTAGCGTCAACAGGCAGCACCCCAAGCATCGGTCCAGCACCACCCATTCAAACAGCGCTGGTCCATCCCCCTCAGCCAACCAGTTCCTGGTGAGGCACATCAGTTCAGCAATCTAGGGCCGTGCTGGCTGGGTGGGGTCATAGCACCATGCATGGACACGTTGGGCCCTGGCTGGCAGACTGAAACCATACCTGGTCAAAATGGTGGCCTTTAGTGTGGGGAAGTCTGCTGCCTGTGCTGCCATTAACTCCTGGCAGGTCCTCTGGGCCTCACCAGTGAGGAAGTGGGCCAAGATGGCTCCCCAGTCTGCTGCTCTCCATCCCTCCCTTGTGGCTGTCCTTTTCGAACACCTCCAGATAGGCTCTAACATCATACTCAGGAGTGAGTTTGGATAGCACATCACTGGGGGCTCAAGGCCTCTCAGCAGTCCCTGTCTGGTAATGGGCTAACCTTGCTAATGCTACCTGTAGCTCCGCCTGGCTCTATAGTAGTGCTGCAAGTGCCTCCTCCATCTTGTCTTTGTTCTCAGTGGCTTACAGCAACCAGGTCACTGTGCCTACATTCTCCACCATATGTAACAATGAAGGAGAGACCAGCCGAGACTACAGGGTTTGTTTTACCAAAAAATCAAGGTTTTAATAATAATAATAATAATAACAATAATAATAATAATGCATTTTATTTGGAGCGCCTTTCATGTCACTCAAGGACACTTTACAGAACATATAAAACAATGATAACAAAACACTATTAACAATTAAAATCATCAGTCATCAAAACAGTTAAAATTAACAAAGCAGCATAAACAACAGCAAAGGAATAAATAAAGAAATAAATAATACCAATTAAAATTAAATTAAAAGAGTGAGTTAGGGGTGGTGGGATGGATAGGCCAATTTAAACAGGTGTGTCTTGAGTTTGGAAGTGACGAGACTGTGGACGAGGATGGAGGCGGTGTTGGGGGAGAGGGAGGGACTGAGCCGATTGATGTGACAGAGATGGAAGTAGGCAGTCCGAGTGGTAAGGCTGATGTGGGATTTGGGATTTTAATTTCTCTCCATGTCACCTTGATCTTAGCCTCCAACCTTCTCCTCCATGGTGGGCAATGCCCTTTGTTCTCCTTGATGTTCACTTTATGTCCAAGCATCTCATGGATCACTGCTGCTGTACTGTATGTTAGTGCATTGGTCCCAGTGATGTTCATTGTGGGAATCGTCCATATCACTGCATTCACATTGGCTAGGATCTCTGGAGGTACTTCATATTCCTCGCTAGTCAGTGTCGGGGTTCACAGGAGCACACCTTAGCCAGTTAGCTCTTTGTTCTACTCAGGGGCTTGGGTAGAACAAAGTGTTAACTCCCCCATCTGACCTTGCATCCTGGCAGCTGCCGCTTGTGAATATTGGAACACTGAGCCACTAGCTGTTTCAGTGTTAGCATTGACTGTGTGTATAGAAGCAACCATATGTCCCTCAGCCTGTTCATGTAACCCTGCTGGTTAGGGTTACTGAAGTAGTGGTATTCCAACAGAGCCTTGTTCTCATCTCGTGTCCATTGCCTTCTCTTTGTTGTTCCAGTAGGCCATTTCTCATTACAATGCCCTGGTTCCTCAGCATGTGACACAGACCTTGTTAACCCGGGCAATGTCTGAGCAGTTTCGGCTTTCAATGGTGTTGCACCCATGTTTATGAGGGTCCTTAGGCAAGACCCTTAGTCTTAGGCTACACTGACCCACACTGGTAGATGTAGCAGCTCCTTACAGATGTGTCTTGCGCAGGATTCGAACCCCAACCCCCCAGCTAGGACCCAGATACTCTATATGCTGAGCTACCCAGCTGTTGGGGTGCATGCGGATATAAATATATTGCTGATAATAGTACCCCAACCTTTATGCCTTTATAATATATACATTTTAAAAAATTGATTCCTGTATGAAGTGATAGAACAGTAAACTCTTAATTTTGTTGGTGACAAAATCGAGACATTGTTAAACAACATTGTTTAAAAAATGGGGGAGCAGTGACTTGCCTTTTAAAGCGTCAATAAAAATCCATAGTACAGATGACAATAAAAACTGAATCTGAGACCCTGTATTAGAGTGCCTCAGACTTTCAAAGACTCAAAGAATCTTTGTCAGGACATTATGAGCAGATAGAAAACACATGTTTAAGTACAAAAGATGCTTCATGTGACACCATCACGTGACAAAAGGTCACTATGTTTCCATAATGCAGTTCCTTTATGATCAGGGGAACATTATTGAGGGAACCAGCTGTAAAATGACCAATGACCTCTGTTTTTGGAGGAGGCTCAGCAGAAGAATTATGTCAGGTAACATGCAATGTATCATAACTATGGGTATTTTACATTTTATTGTGTCGTGCAAATGCAGAACTTGCACACAATGAACACACACTTGCAACACTGATTTTCTCTCCCACCCTTGTGCATTTCTTGTGACTTTGTGCCAGCATGGTATAGATTTACATAGGGTTTTCTAAAAACACTTTCACAGTAGTCAAGAGAGCTTAGATTTTTTACATCTAGACCATAAAGCATAAGAAGGCGACATGGGGAATATTAAAACATGATTTATCAACTCTGCTGCAAAGGTGTGACGCTGTAGTTTAACACCGTCAGTTGGCCTTTGGTACCTTATATCCATGACTTACTCACTGTTATTATTTGTCTTTTTCCTCTGTGAGAAACGGCTTATACACATTTCTTTTCCTGGTCATCTTGTTTTTCATTATTTTATTTGGTGATTGATAGTACTAAACCCTTATGTTGTCTCATTGGATACATGGATTGCGTTCAGGTCATTATGTTTACGTGAAGGGCGTTCCATGTACATAAAAGCATTTACCCATAAGCAAATACATCGACTGTCCCTCAAGCACACATCCTCACACAAATGACAAATTTTCAAAGAGCCAAATTACAATGAAGGTGCCACAAAGTAAAACCTTTTAGTGCAGGTGCATCTTACCCCCTCTGTGACCCCACTTCTCTTCAGAATTCAAAGACTTTATGGTCAAAGTTTATTTCAGACAGTATTTTTCAGAGTACTGTTTATTGATGGAAAGCACCATCAAAGGGTGCCATCAGCTATAATAAAAGTGGAGTACACCTAGTTCTGTCTTTGCCAAAGCCACAAGTTCACACTTCGATGTTGTACAGGTCTAAGACCTGATTATTTCTTATCTTTTAGATGAAATGGAGGAAGATCTATCTGAAGGAGATTCAAAAGGGTACAACCCAAAGCAAAAGGCATCATCTTCAGATATCCAAAAAGCAGCAAGAGAGAGTTTCTGTCAACAAACATATGACTTCTGAGAAACAGAAACACTATCCATTTGAAAATAACCATCACATCAAAACAGCAATTTCCAACCTTTGTTCACTGAAGACTCCTTTTCTTTCCCCTTTTAAGGCCCACACAGAAAAAAAGTGATGCATTACTACAAAAAAAAAAGAAAAAAGAGCATAATTTTTCCTGCCCTCACCAAAAGAAAAAAGGGGGGAAAATCACATACTTTTATCCCCAGCCAGCATTATCCAAACTATCTAGCAAGTATGTTTTAATGATTTAAGCTAATAATTGTATATATAAAATCACCTCAGAGCATACAAAGCCCCTTAGAGATCTGCTCCTTAGAGATAGCTCTGGCCTTTGCTGACCCTGGGTTGAAGTAAAAGTCACAAATATTACTGCTATAATATAGCTTAGACCTTAGCCAAGCAGGCCAAGCATTCCTTTGGCTTTCTGAGAAAACTTTGCAGGTTTGTGTCTCTACTCAAGGATGGAGTCATTTTCTCTCCTTTCTTGTGAAAGTGAAGGTCGGTATACTTGTGGTGGTTTTTCACTTCAGAATGGAGTTTATATGTTTTGCATGAAGGGTTTTTACTATGGGAACTCTGGCATCTTCCAATTACTTGTGGTACAGAATAAAAATACCAATCTCCTTGCAGTTACCTGTTTGACCTCACTGTTAGCATATCACGTAAAAGCAACCCATCACAAGGGGGAAGAAGATGCAAAGTAAAAAATAAGGAGCAAGTATCTTCTGAGTGTGAAGTTATAAAAGCCCAAAGCTTTTTTCAAGTCCAGACTTCCACTTCTGCAGAACTAAGTTTGCAGAACTCATCCATCTTAAAGTGGAGCACACAAAAGGTATATTTCCCATTAAAATATTAATTAAGTTTAACCCATCTACTCAGTCATCTGTGACAAATTGCCTGATGAGCGCTGGACTAATTCTACTGAACTTTCCTGAGTCATCAAACAGTACAATATGCAAAGCAGACAGAGATGAAGCCCCACTGCTTCTCATTTGATTTTCTATCTGTGTCAAGATAAAAAGTGTTCATTTTACCTTCAAGGTAACACTTTTTTCTGCTTTTAATGACCACTGTGCTGATATCTAGGAAAACAGATGGCCACAGTGACTGTTAGTGATGAGAGGACATGCAGCTTTTATAAACAGTGTTTACTTAATTCAGGCTCCTGATGTTCAACATGATTTTAAAAAAGAAAAAAAAAATCTCGTTTTTAAATTTGTTGTTTAATTGGTTAATACTAGTGGTATTATGATTTCGCAACAGAGGCACATGATAACACCACACACTGCAGCTGATGCGAGCCTCTGTATGTTCTCATTTTTGTTGTTATTATGTATGGATGCAGGATATGTTGTTTTGACATCATCATCACGAAGTGTACGCAGTAGTCTCATTGCAGAGCCTGCAATGTAGGAGGCGAATGAATCATCTAATTTCAAGGGTAGCCGACTGAGATACACTGCATGTGACTCTGCATGTGCTGTGCAGCGATCCACCGATCGCATTCTTTCTTTACCCAAATGCCAAGCAGACTACCCTACCAGCCATCAATCAAAATCAGAGAAGAAGATACCACACCCTTGCACATGTTCTGCACATGGAGCAAGTCACTGGCGCTGCTGGTGTTGTCCCGAGAAACACGTGCCCACTGAGAATTACTTTCGAAACTTTACTCATCACTGTTTAGCCCCACAAATAAGAACTGTATGGGTTTTATATTGTACATTTCTGTGGACCACTCAACTATAAGCAGTGCGTGTTTCCAAGAGGTGCATGCAATGCTTGGTGGACATGTGTTTCTTGGCATAACACAACAACAACAACGAATGCAAAATAAGCGACGAACAAGATAAAACTACTGAAAATGAAGACTTGTTGCCAAAAAGAAAAGCAACATCAGTTGTCTGGAATTATTTCGGTTACAAAAAGGATGATGTCAATCATCTGTTGCCACAAGGAGAGAAAACAAGTCCCAGCACAATAAAAGCAAGCTAAAATATCTCCAAGACAGACAGAAACCATTCTACTAACATTCACAAAGAGAGGTAAGATCAGTGCAGGTTAACTGTCCACAAGATTTTAGCAGTGCAGCATTGCAAAATGTGCTATTCAGGTCATCTGGTGAAAATTCCTTTTTTTGTTTTTTAATATTGCAATATACATCGCAGGTTTGAAAAAAGATTTACCGTACAAAATGTAATGAATAAAACCAATGATCATAGACCGGACTAGTCTAAAAATTGCATCGGCCTTTGTGCTGTAAGAAAAAGAAAAAGAGTCAAGAATTGAATTGAATTGTGACCCTAATCTAGGATTTGTAGAATTGTGACACCCCTAGTTAATACATGATGCTCTTTTTGTTATCATTTGATCTGACCTGTTATATAATGTGAGTTAACAGTGATGTTACCATAGTTAAGGTCTCTCTCTTGGTTGTTTTGTTGGGGGTTATATATATGCGTTTTCAAATGTATTGATTCCCACTTCTGCTGCCTCAAATTTTCTTCCTTTTCCATTTTCCTTGCCTTCATAACTAGCTGATAATGTTTGCAGTCTGACAGCCAGACTTTGACACATTATTCTGTTGTCTAACTTTGAATGTTTTCTTCTCTGCTGCTCATTTTGGCAAGAAACAATGTGGATCCATTCGACCCATTCACCTCCAGCTCCTTACATAAGATGGGGTTGAGATCTCAGGAGTCTCTGTGATATTCTGCATTTGCGTTCAGATTCAACCCCTAGAAGTTCACGTCCCTCTCATTTTCACAGATGAATAGAGAACCAAAGTAGTGCTCAAACTCATATGGACATTTTTTCTTTTATACACAACACTACAGTACAGTGCCTATCTCAGAATGCTAAAATTAAGATACCCTCATCGCTATCAACTCACAAACCAGCTCAACCTCAGCCTGGACAAGCAGAACCCTCTAGACTGAGACTGCCATTAAACTCTCCATTATGGGCACTTGCAGATATCAGCAAAAACAGACACGTTTAGACACAACTTAAAGGTGGGGTGAGCAGGATTCTGTTAAAGAATATTTTTGTGGTATATATACAAAAAAGCTTTTAATATCAGTCAAAAGCTATTAGTTATTGATGATATTTGGTAATATAACAATATCACTGTGTTTTGTTCTGTCTGTGTAGTCAACATTTTACAATTTTTGAGCGGCCCACTCTTTCTGACTGTCAACAAAGCCATTCTCCACCTCCCCCAACACGATTGCTTGTGAGGCAGACGCTGCTCCTTAGTGCTGATTGGTTGTGAGGCAGACTCTTCTCCCTTGTATTTTGAGGCACGCTTTATGTCCTCAAATAATGTGCACAAGCCCAAACAAAGATAGCATGGTTCAACATCAGTCAGTAGAAAACAACCAGAAAGTACAGAAAACACAAGCAAGAAAATGAAGTGAATACCGGAAATTCTGGTGGAATAACAGGCGCTTAAAACGGAGACAGACTGGACAAGAGCTAAGAAGCTGGGTCAATATCAGCATAAATGATGGGGGACCCTGTAACCTTTCTGCTGGACAGGTAAACCACTTAAACAAAGTAAGCCGAGTGTCTGTAACAGAAGTGTTTCTTGTCAAACAGGACCTGCTGCGTCTTGTAGTGCCGTTAAACTGTTTACCTCGGGTCATGGAGTATGTCACTTAATGCTATTTGTAGAGACATTGGGCTCTATTTTCGTGCGCGCCGGTGAGGCGGCAGAGGGCGGCGAGCCCCGCGCAGTTGTATTTTCGTCTGGCGGAGCCCGGCGTAAGGCCAGTTTGGTATTTGCGTGGACTGAGCCGCACGGAGGCGAGCCGAGATCCGTCAAGCTGGGCGTGGTGGCGTGGCAGGGGGAGGTGTCGACAGAATCAGCAGGCGCAGTGACATTTTCGTGCTCGCCACCGGCGTGTAAAGTGCGCTGAAAGCTCGCCGATTCAAACCTGGTCAGCTTTCAGCGCACGGCGGAGCGCAGCTGGTCTAGTAGTATTTTGGTAGACCGGCGGCGTATCGACATACGTCACTGATGCCTCACCGGTAGGTTTCCACAGTGTCAGGCACATTTCAGTGCAATAAATAATCATCAACAACTAATAATCTGAGTCAGCACATACATTTAGATCTATATAGATATATTCTGATCTATATCTGATCTGATGAGCGCGTTTGGCACGCATTTGGACACACAACCTGACCGAATCAACACAGCTGAAACCGCATCAAATTAAATTAAATATCTAGTAAATAGACACACATGATGAAGTTAACTAGATATGTAATTCGTCTCCCTCCTTTTCTTTCTTCCTCTTCCTCTTATTTCTCGCACAGCTCGACCTGGACACGTCTCTGTGTCCTCTGTCCGTCTTGCTGCTGCTGCGGCTGAACAGATGATTTGTTTCAGTGCTCAGATGCGTGATCTACTTTAAGCCGACATACGGATATTATAATATTCAGTTTTGTGAGCCAAATTTATTTTATATGCCAACATCTATGAAAGAAAGAGCCAGGCCACGGAGCGCGATGCGTCATTTACGCACAGATGGTTCTGATTTTAATACCATTTATGGAGTTTATGTTGTGATCTGTGCGCTCAACCCACTTTTGTCACGTGAGGTTTGAATACATGCAACTTTATGTGAGTGTCTTTATTTGTGGAAAAGGGTGTTTGTCTTACCACTGGGTCCAACATTACCCACACCAAATCCATCTGTGCTCATATGAGAGAGTGTGGAGGACACTTGTTGAGGAGCTGCCCTCTGTCGCCATCTTGTGGCATTACTGTCTTAAGACATCTCTTGATCTTGTAATACGCCTTGCCTGTGGCGGATTTAAAGGCAAGGAGAGGAGCTTATGTGATTGGTGAAAACAGGTCTCGGCTGTGTTAAACCCACTCCACGCCCTCTCTCCTCCCCGTCTACGACTTATGCTGCTGGGAGGAGCTGAGTTAGGGAGGGGGGATACTTACGCCGGGCTGCGCGGCTCACCAAAATACCAAAATGTGCTTGGGAACGCCTTGTCAGCGCGGCGGATCTGACTGACGCTGCGCTTGCGGCACGTCTCCGGCAAGGCACGAAAATAGAGCCCATTGTGTTTGCTGGTAGTCTGTCGGCATCTACAGTAGCACCAATGCTTTTTATTTTCACGTTGACTGGGCCCAATTTTTAATCATGTGAAGTATTTATCTGCATTACATCTGAATTTAATTGTAATGATACGAGTGAGCAGGAGTGTCTGTTTGTGGGAGGGGCTTGCTGGAGCAGAGAGGGAGGGGAGAGGAGGAGCTGAGGGGAAAACTGGTTGGGAGGGGTAGAGTTTACATTCAAGATTTCTCCCAAAAACTAGCTCTTCCTCAGATCCTGCCTACCCTACTTTTAAGGAATTTATTTAAACTCTCAATGCCAATCCCCGTCCGCTCGAACCGCAGATATTGGCTGGTATAAAACAGTATCTATGTTGAATGGCGCACAGATACAGCCGTTAGATCTTGCAGCAAACAGTAAGTAAATGAAAATCAAAAGCCTTGACTTGAACTCACAAAGCACTATCTAATATTACCACTGCTGTGCCATGTGATTAAATGTACACATACGTCAATTTATTAAGTCACTGTTTTTTCCTGCAATTTTGGAGATATGATAGAAAGAAGGGGGTTAGATGTGCCCGCTCAAGCTCACTGTATTTAAGTGAAAAGACTCAAATCTGCTGTTTGAATAGTCACATGTCTGCCTGCAGGTGCACTTGTCTCTTTGCAGGGTGTAAGTACTGATACAGTGACTGGTTTGGTTATTCATAGGTGGGTTTTGAATGAAAACATGAGTCAAAGAACTTGATCCAACCTCTGTGCACCCTGTACCTCACCTAAGGCAAGATGGCACCAGCATTTATGGCCTGCCATCTGCCTGCTCTGTTGCATCTGGTTTTTGCTGTTGTCTTATTTTGTTTTCTTCGCCAAGATTCCTTTGCTTTGTTGGTAGATGATCAAAAAACACTCATCAACATTTAAGTATCGCAAGAAACTCTCCAGAAGCTTAATGTGAGAGGTCAAACATCAGGTCTCTCTCCTCACCTGGCGCCTGTACCAGCTTTCCTCTTGCGCACGTCAGCTGTCATCTCTCAGAGAAAGCACTCCAGGAGATGCAGAGAGAGAGCCAGAATCTTCGTGAAACTTAAGGTCCTCTGGATATCCATCTGTCCGACTGGCCCTCACCCCTCCAGAGGATCCTATTTGCAGTGTTGGCGACCCATTCTTACCCCTTGCCCGGATGCCAGCTGTCTTCACCTGCTGGTGGAGTTCAACCATCCCAGACACTGAGTCCACCCAGGCCAGCTAGGATGCTCTTAGCCTAGCTCACCTGAATGCCAGGTCACTAACAAACAAGACTTTTATCTTCAATGACTTTTCACTGACGTGGATTGGATTTCATGTTTTTGACAGAGATGTGGATGCAAGCAGGTGAGTCCTTCTAGTTCTCTGAGCTGCTCCCCCTGAACTGTGTCTACTTTAATTCACCCCAAACCTCTGCTGGAGGTGAAGGGGTAGCGTCTGATTTTAAATCATCCTTTCAGTGTCAACTTTCTCTGCCAACTCATGGGAAAGGAAACATTCTTGACTTAATTTTATCACTTGGTCTGCACAAAATATCTGGGTGATTTGTGACACATATATTTCCAATCTCTTTGATGTTTTATATAACATTACTTTGCCTCACTCCCATGTTAAAGTGTGCACTACGGACGGCCATGTACACACAATGAACCCTTTACTGCTTCTTAGTTTTCTGCAGCTTTTAAACAATCTGCTCATGCTCATAATGTTTGAGTGGCTACTCCTGATAGGTGCAAAAGCTTTAAGCCAGTCACAGAGCCATGGCCTAACGAGTCTACTTGCCTTTTAAGATGTGCATGCAGTGGTGTAGAGAGGAAGCGGAAGAAGGATCATCTCCAGGTCAACAAATCAATGAGCCTCTGTTCAGGTTCTGTTAAACTGTCTCAGTGATATTTGTTCTTGGATGGGAGTCAATGTTCTGTCTATCAACAAAAATTAAACTGAAATGATTTTATTTGGTCAACAAAACCTTTGACATGGTTATGACAGCATCAATGGCACACTTAATTCATATTTCCAGGGCTCTGCTAAAAACCTTGGTGTCATCTTGGACAGTGACCTTAAGCTCGACAGATTAGATCTACTGTAAATTTTTTTTTTTAAAGCTTTTTTCAGTCATGGTTACTGGCAAAAGTCTAGTATAACCTCCCATCTCGGACGGGCTATTCATTATTTTGTTGCATCACGCCTGGAGTACTGGAATTGACATTTTATTGGGCTTAGCCAGTCTGCTCTGCGCCCTCTACAGACCACTCAAAATGTAGCTGCCCATTTGGTGACTAGCAAGAAACGGCATGACCATATTAGCCCTGTCCTTGCCTCTTTGCATTGGCTGCCAGTCAATTTTAGAGTACAGTTTAAAGTTTAATTATTATTTTTTAAATGTATAAATGGTCCGGCACCATATTATTTATCGGAGCTGTTAAAGCCTCACACGGCGACCAGGGCACTTAGATCAGCAAACCAGCTGCTCCAGCAGGTCCTTATCCTGGGGGACAGAACCTTCTAAGTAGCTGCCCCAAAACTGCGGAACAGTCTGTGTTTCTAGGCTACAGCTGCACAGTCCACTGAACACTTGAAAACACTGCTGAAAACTGATCATTTTTCTTCAGCATTAAGTCCCAGTTATGAGTAACCTTGGCTTCTATCATCTTAGCCTTTTGTTTTTTATTTTCCATCTTCTCTTTTTTCATTGTTCTCAATATGATTTTATCCTATTTTTATAAATTTGCTTTTTAATATTGTGGGGTTTTTTATTTTTTATTATTCCATTACTTTTTTATTATTAATAAGTGTATGCATGATTATATTACACCAGTAATATAACTATTTCTGTACAGCACTTCGGTCAACTGAGTTTATTTTTACATGTGCTTTAGAAATAAATTTTGACTTGACTTTGACTTCTCTAGCATAAAGCAGTCAGACAGCCATGATTTATTCTGTGCCACGTCTTAAAAGCAGGAAAAATGTACAGAGGTAAGTGAGTGGTTTTCACACACACAGGCCAGTTTGTCACAGATGGACGACTAGGTAAGAGCATCAACAGTGTTGACCTCAAACTTTCAGCTCCTCCAAACTCCACAGATCTCAGTCTAATCATCCTGGACAGCTGAGTCTGAGCCATGGAGGCCTCACCTCTAATAAAATCTACTGATGGCTGTTTTTTTTCCCCTTGTATTATGTTAGGCAGAGGGTCTTCATATCATGGCTAATCAGTGTAAAAAAATACGAAGTTTGGATGAAGCTGCAAGAAAGAGAAATGCACAGGGTAAAAAGGATCACTTCAATCTGAGCTATCACAGGGTAATTAAGTCTTTGAAATTGTCAGTACAAAGGAGAAATAAGGAGTGTAATCTTGTTCTTGATTGTTGTATTATTGTTTTTATGTGTGTCTTATCTGGACGGCTGGGCTCCTGCCTGCAAACAAAATTTATCGCAAGGTATAAATAAAGAAACCTTTGAACCTTTGAACCTTTGTAATCTGAAGACTGTTTTACCTCCTAACTTTTGTAGTCTGTTGGTGTTTTCAGTTTACGCCAGTTTTCAACGGCTTTAAAGTATTAAAACAGCTGACAGCACAGATCTCCATTATAAGCATGTTTTTTTTTCGCCCTGAAGCTTCTTTTTGATTATTTTATTATTACTTTCACATTGCAGTTTGTGTGTGAGTGTGTGTTTGTTTTTCATCATTTTCTCTTTTTTTTTCAAGTATTACTGCTTCTTTGATGCTGTCAGAGAAGCTGTATATTAATTTTAACCTGTCAAAAAGTGATTCCTTTAAGAGTGAGAGGAATGAAGAGCAAAGTGTGTGTGTCTGTGTGTGTGTCTGTGTGTGTGTGTGTGTGTGTGCGTGTGTGTGCGTGTGTGTTTTATTTCCGAAGTGTTAACATGTCTGAGTGTTTGTGTAGATCTACTTGTAAAAGTAGACGTATTTGTCATGCATTGTGAGTCTGCATGTGCGTATTAAGGATTATCCATGTCCTGATTGATTGGTTTCCTTTTTGTTTATAACACATCAGCCTTTTTTTTAAAGAGCACAAAATAACATTTTACATGTGACTTAAAGTAAAGATGAAAATATGTCTGATTATGACATATGTTAATTTGTGGTTAAAATATGTTTTACAACATGCTGCACTTATATTGTAGATATGGAGCATTTCACTCATGCAGTAAATCTCCTCTGAGGAGTTTTTGAGTAGTTATGAAACTGACTGAAATGAACAGTGATGAGTCTCCAAGATATATGAAAACAAGACCAGTGACTACAAGATTGCCTGTTTCTTTATTAATAATAATAACTAGCGCCCCGCGGGGCACCGGCTGGTGCTTTGACTGCCTTGTACTCTGAAGAGTCTTTTGATGAATCATAAGAAGGATTCAGGTGTTACAACCCTTCTTTTAGCATCTTGACCTCCTGTTCACTGCTAAACATGGCACATCTCTCCTCCTTCAGCCTGTCCTGTAACTCTCAGATTTGGTCCTTGACATTATGGGCTCTATTTCTGTGCCTGCAGGTGGAGCGGTGGAGGGGGTCGCACCCTGCACAGTGGTATTTTTGTCTGGTGGAGCCCAGGGCACATACTGATCTATATCAATATATTCTGATCTAAATCTGATATGATGAGTGCGTTTGGCGTGCGTTTGGCATGCGTTTGGACACTCCACCTGACCGAATTAACACAGCTGAAACTGCTTTAAATCCAGTAAATAGTCACACATGATGAAGTTAACAAGATATTTACTTTGTCTCTGTGTCCTCTCCCCGTCCTGCTGCGGCAGCAAGTCTGACCAGATGATTTATTTTAGTAATCAGATGAGTTATTTACTATGACAGGGTATTAGGGCCACATTAAGAGAAAAAAAAAATTAAGACTTTAAGATTAAAGTTATTACTAACGAGAATAAAGCCGTAATAAACTCATTGTTTACAAGAATAAAGTCGTGATAAACTCATTATTTGAGAATAAAGTCGTAATAAAATCATTATTTATGAGAATAAAGCTGTAATAAAATCATTACTTACCAGAATAAAGTCGTAAATTAAGTCTTAAAGCTGCTTTTGTGGAGGAGGAAATGGCTGGAACTAGTTAACTGCAGAGTTTTCAGTGGGTGCATCAGCAGGCCATTCAGAGGGCTTTTGTGGTTTCTTAAGAAACATCCAACTGACAATCAATATTTGCAATTCAGAGGGAGTCAAGCTCCGACGAGCATCGCGTCTATCTCTGATGCTGGCACAACAAAATACAAATGGCTGCATTGAGGGATTTAGCCTCTGCACAGCCATTTACAGCCATTTCCCCCTCCTCAAAACAGCAATTCCCTACAAGTCTGCCTGGTTCTTTCTGCGGAAAAGACGAGTTTCTTGCATATGTCCTGATACTTATGACAACATGGTGCTAAAACGCTTAAGTATTTAGTATCTCCTTGTTTATGAAACCTAGCTACAGAAGTTCAATTCATCTACTGTAAATGCTCTACAGCGCTCATTTTAAACAACTGACAACAGATTTGAATAGCTATTAGCTATGACTTAATTCTTGTAGGTAATGATTTTAGTACGACTTTATTCTGGTAAGTAATGATTTTATTACAACTATATTCTTGTAAGTAATGATTTAAGTACGACTTTATTCTGGTAAGTAATGATTTTATTACAATTTTATTCTCTTACGTAATTATTTTATTGTGACTTTATTCTGGTAAGTAATGATTTTATTACAACTTTATTCTTGTAAGTAATTGCGATAATAATTAAGTCTTGACCCTAATACTACGTCGTAATTTACTTTGAAATTTTGATTAAAAAAATAAAAAAAGAAACTTTCATTCAAAATTATCCATTTATCTGATGTTCTCACATCCTTAAAATTCCATAAATATTCAATCCGGAGTCAGGCTTACATGCGTGTATTATAATATTCAGTTCTGTGAGCCAAGTTCGTCTTATATGCCAACATCAATGAAAGAAAGAGCCAGGCCATGGAAACCCACAGGATCCGGTACGGCTCTGCTCTTCTCCAGCACAGCCGGCAGATCAAATCCGCAAGCATTATAATCAATGTGTGTCATTCCACAGAATATGTCTGGCGTCCGGCTCCACTGCAGATCGGCTCCGGCGGCCGGATCAGATATGCAAGGCTTTTATTTTTGCCGGATGCCGGAGCTCGATGCATCAATTCAGTGAAGTGCAGCACGAGCAGCAGCGGAAGTTGTATGCAGTTACAGAGTAAAATATACGGTTCATTTTCAAAATAAAATAAAGCCAATACATTAAACCGTTCTTAACTTGATAATGGGAGAGGCCAGGGTTGTGGGATGTGCGTGTTTATATACACCGCTGTTTATTTACACCAATCAATGGATCTCATTCTATGACTCCTGGGGAAACACGCGAGAGCTCATGAGATCTCGTCCAGTCTGGTGAGAAATATTGGTAATCTCGCAAGCGATTCTCCTCCAATGGCAGCAGCAGATTGGATATAGTGGGCGCTGTATGCTTGCGAAACTGATCCATCTGCTGTTCTGGAGTAGAGAAGAGCCGTTCCGGATCCTGTGGGTTTAGCCAGTTACATCGCGCCTGCACCACACTGCCAGCGAGGCACAAAAATAGAGCCCGATATCAGTCCTTTCTTGGTGGGTGTCCCTGATAGGACATATGCTTAATATTTTCCTGGCAAGACCATGGAACCCAGGAACACTTTTCATGAGGACAAGACAAACACTTTGTTAGCATATATTTCATTTTAAAATAGAGGATCAGATTTTGGTGCTGTCTGCACCAAAATTAGGAGCGTGGAGCATTTTTTGATGTTATATGCTGGCAGAGGTTTCATTCATAGCTGAATCTCAGTCTAACTGTGCATCAGCGCCACACTCTTAATAGCATCAGGATTTACAATTAATTGTGGAAGAAAATTAAACAAGACTGAGGAAAGGCAGGCCAATAAACAGCTTGTGCACTCCCCCACCAACCATCTGTCATCACCTGGTGAGTTTAACTACAATATCATTTGACAGAAACTTTTGTCCATAGTGGCACACATTTAAGTGCAAGTACAACAAGCAAAGATCAGGATGAAAGGATACAGCATAAATCCCACTTAATGTTTCTAGTCCAACTGGATGTTGTGCTGCCAGTGCTCAAAGGCAATGCACATGTTATTCTTAAAATTCTAATGCATCATCATCATCACCAAAATTCACTTAAAACTACCAAGTGCTGTTGTTCACAAGGATCTGGGTTAAAAAGTGCCTCAGAAGTAGAAGGGGACTGTTTAGATCAAATTGGTTGTTTAGCTAATTCTACCACTGAGGACAGCAGAGGAGAAGAGCTGAGCTTCAGTGCAGAGGTGTTCTCTAAAAAGCTTAATCTGGAGTGTTTCCTTCAAAGCAGAAAAGGACCCTGGATCTGATAGAGTTTGGTAGTTCATTTTTACTCTGAGGGACAACAGAGCTAGTGACCTCAGTCTTGTTGTGATGGAAACACCAGGCACCTTTATTGGCAGAGTGTAGTGAGTGAGAGGAGGTGTAGACCTGCCTGAGTGACAGCAGTTAGACAGGAGATGATTTGTTGTAGTTTTGTAGGCAAGAAGTAGGGCTTTATATTTGATGTGGACTGCTGCTGGAAGCCAGGAAAGAGAGATGAACAGTAGAGTGACGTGCTGTTGAGGGTTTGTTGAAAACCAGATGGTCCGCTGCATTGGTGCATTACTGCATTAGACTTTCAGAGACATGACAAATGAGACGACAGACAATTGAATTTCCCTTTTTGGGATTAATAAAGTTCTTCTTATTCTTATTCATATTCTGGATTATCTGCAGAGGTTTTGATGTGTCTGCCAGTTGTTGATGCATGTACCAGGAGCTACGTTGTGTGCTCTGTCAGGTAGGGTCTGGTCCTTCTGATGTTATAGAGGGTCAAGCCAAAAATCACAAGATGACAAGACAGAGCAATCAGGATGACATGAATCTTAAAGGTCAATTGGTCGTCAATCATGGTACTCAGATTCCAAGCAGACTTGGTGGGCAAAATCTGAAAAGAAAATCCACAAATCAATGTGATTTTCTATACAGATTCTTTTAAAGGTGTTAACAAGTATTTGGTTGGGCAAATATACAAATGAGGTTGTGTTTTTTTTGTTTTTTGTTTTTCCTGTATCAACTGAGTGATTTTTTTTTTTTTTTTAAATAGTGTGTAAATATTGTTTTATTCCTGTCTTGGCAGAGTGCAGATACTTTCATCAGTTGTTTTATTATTATTTATTTATTCATTTATTATTCTTTATAATTATTTTTATTCTTAGGCAGCTGTTTGACCAGTTCCACTGCAGTAAAACTCATGTGCTCCAATTTCTACTCTTTGTTTTCTTTGTTGTGCTTCAAAAGTCATGGGACATTGGACATTTAATTCACTTTCTTTTGTTCTTTCATTTAATACTTTTTTGTTGTTGTTGTTGTTTTAAATCTTACATATTTCATACGTATTAAGTTTTCTCATAAAATTTGTTTAATAAACATCACAGTGCAGACCTCCTTAATATATGGGTGACACAGGTTAAAGTAAGCTCTAATTACAGATAAACGATATGATAGCGGACGCAAAATCCTTGTTTAAAGAGGGTGGTCTGCACCACTTTTGCACCTGTTATCAATTGTGCACCCAAGGATAGTAGATCACCCACAACATGCCCACTAATAGCACATGCAATTTTTTAGTTTGCACATGCAATTTAGCCCCCCCTTTTTTGGGATCTTAGTAGATCAGGCTCTATAGTCAAACAGACAGCTACTTTGTGACAGAAATGCGAGTTCTTTCTGAAAAGTATTTCTGATTTCCTAAACCTACATTCCCTACTTATTCGAGGGGATTTTCCGCTTTTATGGTATTCGTTTTGGAGCAACCTTAGTTACAAAAAACAAGAAAAACAAGAGAAAATAAAAACATTTCTGAGTGAAATGAAATGAAATGTCTTAAATTACAAAACATTTCCGAAAGGAAACAGGTTCAAATAAAAGTGAGCTGGCTGCCTCTGTCAAAAGTGAGTGTCTAATAAGGACTCTAACAATATAGTCTCTTTTATAAGGCCCGACATCTAGATCATCCGCAGAATATGGTCGTGGTATTTTTAAGACAAGGAAGTCTATATCCTCCTCAAAGTACTCATACAAATTGAACACTTCATCTTTGTACTTCAAAAAATTCAAACTAAGTGAAGCTGAAAAATCACTGCCAACATTTGAACTATTTGTACCCTTGAAAATCTGGAAAGGCATATCGCTTTTCCAGTTATGGATCAATGTAAACACAGATATCAGTAAATGTATTTACAGTATGTCCTGTAGGGATTACCAATGAGTCACTGTTCAGGTGATGTTATTTGCTCTAACTTTTTGCCAACCATTACTATGGCAACTAGCCACTCCAGTCAAACTCTGCAACTGCATTATGTTCAATATACTTTCTGCTTCAGAAATGTCTGCAGGGAAATCCTCTACGCACAATACCCTGCAACACAAACAACTTTTTTCTGTGTTTCCCTGGTAACATATTCAGCTCAGTCTGTAGCAGCACCTATATTTTATACAAAACCAAAAAGTTCAGCACTGTCAGCATTTAGCCCCTCTTTCTTTATTAGCTGAGCTCACACTAATCTCAGCTGAATATAGTTCAACTTTTAGAACATTTCAGCTCTCATCAATGTTACTTCTTTGTCGTTACTCAGTAAAAAAGAAAAAAAAACATTATTGGGTGAGACTTTTGGTGTGAACTCTGTTCAACGCAAACAGCAGCGCTGAAACTAATCCTGGCAGTCACTGACAACACAGTCATCTTTTTTTTTTTTTTTTTACCTCAACTTGAGGTAAATATGACTTAGATAAAACTGCTAGGCATGGGGCAATATGACTATACTGGAAAGAATGTCTAGTAACCCCTAAATCTGTTATGGTCTGTCTCTGTTCTGCCATGACAGTGGAGCAGAAGAGTTTTTCATTGTAGTCAATAAGTATGCTTCGACTGGCCTCAGTGCTTTGCATTTCTACTACATTCTAGCCATACAGCAGTCTGGGTCCCTTCACCCCAGATATGCATGTCCTCCATTTTTGCTGGGTGCCAGAGCAGTTATAAAGGTTCATAAAGAACTTATTCAATGTATCAAGGGAAAAATAGTTAATAATGAACAATTTCTATTATTCTCTATTCAGAAAATGTATTATGAATATTTACAACATGCTAAATCATGACTTTGGACTCTCTAAGTGACAGCACTGTATGAGGTTATTAACAACTTTATTACCCTATGACACATTTATAAGAATGTATGAGCAAAGATTTGTGTAAGTAAAGTGACAGACAAAAATACTTCACAATATACATACTTTATTATTATTATTATATATATTTATATTTGTTCATGTTTAAATTTCACTTTTATTACCTTAATCAAGTATGATGCTCACTGCTTATAACACTATAAACATTTATAAAGGCTGTTTTCCATAAAAAGATACACATATATTTGAACAACACTTAAGCTAAAAGACAGAATGAAACAATGAGATATCAACTGACCTCAGGCCGTTTCCGAGCCTTATAACTGTGCCAATGCTCATACCAAAATTGACCTGCGTTTCAACAAACAATGGTCCCCTTTTTGAGTTTGGCACAGATCTGAGGGCCTGATCTACTAGAGGTTTGCATTTGCAAAAACACACGCAAACCTGATCTACTAATCCGGTGCACTGAGAATTGCTTCTGTCAAATGAGCAAAACAGTGCGCACAATCCATTTAGCGTGTTTGTCTTCATGAATATGCAGAATGTACATAGATCATCAGACCACCCAAAATACCAAGAGGGGCAGATGCAAATGGAAATATTGAGCACCAGTAATGTGATGTCAAACCTGGAAACCTGTCTATATTGAGCGTGTTTGAAAGGCACGTGAAAACTGGCACAGCAATCGGCATGGTCATTGTGGGGTGAAGGAGGCAGACATGCCATGAAAGATCCATGATCCTTGTGCAAAAGCTTTTGATTTATTTAGTTTTTCTGGTTAATTATGATTTTTATAAATAAAAAGGTCAAACTCGGAACACACACAAAAAAATACACACACACACATATATATATATATATATATATATATATATATATATATATATATATATATATATATATATATGTATATCTTTGCCTTATTGATTTTAAATTGTTTGAATCCCTTTTTTTGATTTCTAGTATATCTTCTTGCATCTGTAAAGCACTTTGAGCTGCCTTGTGTATTAATGGTGCTACACAGATAAACTTGCCTTGCCTTTTATACAGTTCTGTGAAATGATATGTGCAACTCCATGGCTTCAAACTTCATTTGTCATCTACGATCACTTTGCTCTTACAAACTCTCCATGGTGACAGCCGATAGCACACGCAAAATCCTTGTTTAAAGAGGGCAGTCTGCAGCACTATTTCACCTGTTATCAATTGCACATGCAATGATAGTAGATCACCCTTAACACACCTGCTAATAGCACATGCAGTTGTTTTGTTTGCACACGCAATTTAGCGTTCATTATTTGGGATCTCAGTAGATCAGGCCCTGAGTCTTTATCTCATGCATTCAACTCTTCTGAACAACGGTACAATTCCCACATCTGCTACTAATGCCCGAAAACAATTCTCTTGCCCCTACGTATCTGCTTTCTTTGTAAGTTTCCTTAAATCATAAAATAGACCAAATGTTCATTACAACAGTTAACTGAGACAGTATTAGTTTCCTTGACTACCAACAAAGCCACAGCAAGACACACACTGAAATATAGAAGTCCTCACAGTTTGAGTGCAAAAACATCTTTAGAAGATTCACTTGACTTGTGTGGAAAGTTGATACAACTTTCATAGTAAGAAAGTAAAATTGTATTGAATGAAAAAGTGTTACCATAAATGAGACAACATTACATATTTCAATGTATTCCCTATATTTGTCACACAATCGTTAACGATGAAACAGAGCACAAAGGCAGTCATATAGAAAGTATATATTTCATGTTAGAAGTTGCAATGAAATTGACTGATATAACATGTCATGTTTCAACCAAGTTTTAATCAAGATATTATTGATGTGATGTGGGAGAGAAATAAACCTAAACCCAAAATGAGAGAAGGGGCCCTTAGCTGCATATGAGCTCAAAAGTAATGTTCACAAAAATGCAGCATGTTCAGTCATAAAATGAGTGTTGATACACCACACTGTATCACACAGAAGCTGCCACCCCTGTGATGTGTGTAACTTCTCTATTAGAGATTGATAGTTTCAATCACTCAGCTGATTAATTGTGAAAACAAATAGTACACAGCAGGAAATTGAAAAATTGTAAAGTCCTGATTGCTAGAAATAAATTCCCAGTCAAATCAAGTTGGAAAGTAAGCCTGTATTTGCCACTCGATACCTGGAGAAGTCGACAGTTTATTAATTTGAAAGTGGCCGTGCAGTCAGCTTATTGGGTCATTAGTTATAATAGCAAGCTACAAACCTCTTATTTTATTGTGTGCAGCACTGAGATTGTATTTAAGTGTTTTCTCCCACATTTATTCACTTTTACACACAGCACAGTCCTGAACACACACGCACGCACACACACACAAATATGTCTTGCATCTTTAGTTCTGGATTATTGTTTTGGAGTTTTAGGTGAAAGGGCCAAGCTCAAATCTGTGTTTGATTTTGAACAGCTGTGATAAATATTTGACAGTTTAAGCTAAAAGATGATGGTGATTATGTTTAGACTAAGGCAGTCGTGCAGAGCAAATAAAACAGCTTTTCCTTTTGCCTGAGGGTGGTCCACAGGCTATAGTTTCATGAAATCAAAGGAATTCAGATGATTGCTTCAGTGATTGCTTGTGAGAGCAGTGATTTCCTGCTAACCCAGAGTGCCTTACTCATCTGGTTGCTAAATTGTGGTTTACATTGAAGCCGCAGCCAGGAATGTGAAGTGCATCACAAGGCTAATGAACAGTAGATGGAAAAGACAAGGGTGTGTTAAAATCCCTGTGATGTAAATCAAGGACTTAAACACTGCAATGAAGATTCTTGAAAAAAAAAAAACCAGAAATAAAATACTGCTTGAGATATATTTGTATTCACAGTGTAACATCATATAAAGTTATCATTATCCATCAGTTTCAATTCTTACTGTTTTGTATTAATGTGAATAAAGAATACAGATTTTCACGCACAAAAAAATCACTTTTCAAGTTAACTGACTCATCTAACTCATATGATGAATGCTAGCAGAGCCAGCCCCATCCACCATCAGTCCCCCTGCAGGTTGATGTCCACATCCCTGTGCTGATTATGCATTGATCATATTGAGTAGTATATGTCAGTTCAACCAGACACAGTCTTCATAATACTGTCTCTCCATCCTCTAACTAAAAATACTAATGAACCATGCAGTGCTGAGAGATGCTTACTTGTCACTAATGCTCATTTACATTGGGATAGTTACAAAAGAGGATAAGGGCCACGTGAAGAGAAAAAATAATAATTTCAGGAAGGAGATTAAAGTCGAAATTTCGAGATTAAAAATTTTAAATTTTAAGCTTAAAGTCGAAATTTCAAGATGACAAAATGACAAAATGTTGTAAATAATGGTGAATTTTGAGATTAAAAATTTAGAATTTCAGGATTAAAGCTGAAATGTTGAAATCAAAATCGACATGATTAAAGTTGAAATTTTGCCTTTTTCAAATGTCGACTTTAATCTCGAAATCAAAATTAAAAAATCTCCCTCCTAATTATTTTTTTCTTTTCTTGTGGTCCTAATCCTCTTTCGTAGATAGTAGATTGGGGAAGCATGGCTGTTACACTTAACCAGAGCTACAGCCTTTGCTAGGGGCAGGTGGCTATGCTACAGTTTAGACACAACACATGGCCAAAAAAATTGTACAAATTTGTTTATCTGTCTATTGATTCTGGTGCTGATGATTAAAGGGGGTGATGGGGAATCGATTGTTAAGTTAACTAGTTGCACAAACCTGTTGCCTCAGGCCACCTTCAGAGGTCTAACAGAGTTCATTTCTTGTCAGGTCAGGGCCACACACACACACACACACACACACACACACACACACACACACACACACACACACACACACACACACACACACAGTTCTGGAAGACCAGCTAAACACCAGGTAGGAAGACATAAGGCTCTATTTTTATGCCTGCCGGCACCGCGGCGGACAGTGGCGCACCCCACAGTGGTATTTTTGTTTGGCAGAGCCCGGTGCACAGCCAGTTTGGTATTTTCGTAGACTGAGAGACTGAGTAGACTGAGGTCCACCAAGCTGGGCGTGAGGGGGAAGGCATGGCAGGGGAAGGTGTTAACAGAATCAGCTGGCGCAGTGACATTTTCGTGCTCGCCGGCGGCATGGAAAGTGCACTGAAAGCGCGCCGATTTAAACCTTGTCAGCTTTCAGCGCAGGCGGAGCGCAGCTGGTCTAGTGGTATTTTGGTAGACTGGCGGCGTAGTGCACATACGTCATTGATGCCTCACAGGCAGGTTTCCACAGTGTCAGGCACATTTCAGTGCAATAAATAATCAACAGCAACCAATAATTCAGCTAAAACCGCATTAAAGAAACTTTCATTCAAAATTATCCGTATATCCGATGATTTTACATGCTTAAAATTCTGTGAATATTCAATCCGGAGTCAGGCCCACATACGAATATTATAATATTCAGTTTTGTCAGCCAAATTTATTTTATTTGCCAATATCTATGAAAGAAAGAGCCAGGCCACGGAGCCCCATGTGTCCTTTCCGCACAGATGGTTCCGATTTTAATGCCATTATTGGAATTTATGTTGTGATCTGTGCGCACAACCCATCTTTGTCACGTGGGGTTTAAATATATGCAACTTGATGCGATTGTCTTTATTTGTGAAAATGGGTGTTTGTCTTACCGGTGGGTCCAACCTTACACACACCAAATCCATCTGTGCTCATATGAGAGAGTGTGCAGGACGCCCCGCAGTGCTTACAGCAACACTTGTTGAGGGGCTGCCTTCTGTTGCCATCGTGTGGCATTGCTGTCTTCAGACATCTCTTGATCTCTTCGACTACTGCACGAAACTTGTAATACACCTCGCCGGTGGCGCATTTAAAGGTGAGGAGAGGAGCTGATATGATTGGCGAAAACAGGTCTCGGCTGTGTTAAACCCACTCCACGCCCTCTCTCCTACCTCTCTACGACTTACGCCACTGGGAGGAGCTGAGTTAGGGATACTTACGCCGGGCTGTTAGCGCGGCAGACCTGACTTACGCTGCGCTTGCGCCACTCCGCCCGGCGAGGCACAAAAATAGAGCCCATAATGTTATGGCTGATTGGCGTAACATACAAGTGAAGACAGTAGTCTGTGCATTAATCTTTACAAAGACCTGGCAACATTTCACCCAGAGGAAACATGCAGCAACAACAGTGAGGAAACCATCCCTTTGACAAACTGTAGAACCTTTAAAAAGAGAAAGAGAAGAAAGAGTGATAGACCGTGATAGACTGTGAGAAACTGTGTACAATGCCAGAGCTTCACTGTATTATTGATCCAATTATTGTAACAATTACTGTCTCTGCAGCCTGATTTAATTTGTGCTCTTTCTTTCAATTTATTTTATCAATAGAGAGTTTGTTCCTGTATTCTGTGATTCAAGAGAGAGTTTGTAGAATATGTCTCATTAGACCTGGTATCATCATTGTACAGAGGAAAAAGCAAACAGAGAGACAAAGATAAAGATACATCAGATAATGGATCATAAAGTTGTTAGATTAAGTTTCCTTTTTTAATAAAGAGAATTCTCCCACTTTTATCAAAATTAATTACATTATTGTGATTTTCTTTTTTGCACCATATAAAAATACTAAACTGGCACTATCCCTTTTTTTTAATTTTTCATCTTTGTCATTCTCAAAAACAATGTCATAATATTAAACCATATGCAGGATTGTGTCTTGCACTTCATGCACCACAAGAAATGAAACTTCTTTACCTCTTTTAACTGCCTGAAACATCCTGTATTGTAATTGACTGGAATTTCCCCCAAACCTTGTTTAGATAAGGTGTATGTTTAGTATGTTTAGATAAGGTCTTTCCAAATAAATAATGCCTGATATGTGTTTCATCGCTGTAGAAACGGTATGTTTTACTACAGTCAATTCACCAGGTTTTAAAACAACTGTAAAGAGGTGACCTTCTGGATTTTTTGCAGATCTTCAGTTGGAATAAGGTAGGTCTTTGGAAGAACTTGAACATTTGAAAGCTCAGCCAGATAAGTGAAAACCCTGGAATCACACAGCCCTGCAGTAACATAGAGAATCAAAGTATTTCTCTGGAGGTTCTGTTTTTTTCTTTCCTTCTGATTGTTCTTATAGTTCCACAGACTTCCCCGCGCAGCCACAGATTTGACATCTCTGACATTTCCTTTAATCATGTCACTGCCATGAGTAGTTATAAATAACTTAAGACAGAGATAAAGGAAGAAGGTTAAAAGGTTATGTACCTCCATTCCTGTGCAGAGATGTAGAACTGCATGCACCCACAGTGAACGCTCTTATCCTCACCCCCCTGTCTTTGCCCCATCCTTCCCCACTCTTTTCTTTTTATCCTGAACCGCTGGGTGCTGAACCACCTGTTGCTCTCATGTGATGTGAGAGAATGGCAATTACTGTTGCATGTGTGCATGTACTGTATGTGTGAGAGAGGAAGAGGAGAAAGCGTTCTCCTATTAATTAAGATGTGCCCTGCTGCATGATTGACATGTGCAGAGAAACACATTGAGAAAATGTAGCGGTGCTTGATCTCTCTTATTTTTCATCCACTTGTCTGCCCTAAGCTGTTATTGTCTCTGCCAGTGCAGGAGAAAGACGGAGGGAAGCATAACAGAGAAATGAGTTGGACTCTGAAGAGATGAAAAAAAGATGCAAAAAGTCTCAAAAAGAGGCTGACACATCAGAATATCAGAAATACATTTTAATTAGACTGCTAAATAAATTTCTGTGCCCTGTCCCTCTCAAGTCGCACTTATTTACCTAGTTCGAAGTTTATGTCAAGATTGTACACTTTGTAGCATTGGAGATTAAGGAAAGCATTTATGTTTAATTTATGCTTTGCTTAAACAATTGGTAAACAAAGAAAGCCCTTGCTACAAGCATATACAGTATATATATATATATATATATATATATATATATATATATATATATATACACACACACACACAAACACTACTGGTCAAAAGTTTTAGAACACCTCGACTTTTCCAGAATTGTATTGAAAATGATGCAGTTTAATGTCTCAGTGTAATCTGAAATTAATGCATGGAACAAATAAACAATTGAAGTTAAAAAAGAAATCATAGAATCAATTTAGAAATGAAAATGTATTCTAAACTTTTGACTCATCAAAGTAGCCACCTTTGGCAGAAATAACACCTGAACACACTCGTTGCATTCTTTCTGCAATGGAAATCAAATATTCTTCAGAAAGTTCTTTCTAAATTTGTTGAAGTTTCCATAAATCTGTGGCACTTGTAGGTTGCTTTGCTTTCACTCTTCTGTCCAGTTCATTCCAAACCAGCTCCATGGGGTTTAAATCTGAAGACTGTGCTGGCCACTCCATGTTTTCAAGCTTACCATCTTGTTTTTTTTTCTTCAGGTAGTTCTGGCATAACTTGGACTTATGTTTTGGGTCATTATCTTGCTGTAGGATGAACCCCTGACCAACTAGGCGCATCCCAGAGGGTACTGCATGGCGCTGCAGAATGCTGTGTTAGCTGTTTTTGTTCAGGGTGCCTTTTACTCTATCCAGCAAAACAGCCCAAGACCATCACACTTCCACCTCCATGTTGACAGTTGACGTCACACACTAAGGAACCATCCTTTCGCCTACTCAACAGCATACAAAAATCCTGCGTGATGAACCAAAGATTTCAAATTTTGATTCATCAGTCCATAACAGAGATTGAGAAGCAAGGCTGTCTTGCAGGAGCCCAAACTATCTGTCTGTTGAAACATGTAATCTCTGCCAGGGTCAAGACGAACCTAAACAAAGTCTCGTGGGGTAGACATGTCATCATGAGGGGCCTTCTGGAGAAGTCACACACACACACACACACACACACACACACACACACACACACACACACACACACACACACACACACACACACACACACACACACACACACACACACACACACACACACACACCTAACAGCATAAAAGAGAGTAGAAGAGAAGCTAGAGAAGGCTTCCTTCGGTCTTGGTCGAGACTCTGTTTGTCATCTGTACTGATTTCTACATCTGTACTATTAAAGTGCCCAGGCTGTTCTTCAGATCTCATCATGTCTCCTGTGCATTGTTTATGCTGGACTTTCCACAACAGCTCCAAACAACTGCGAATTTTAAACGTAGGGTTGTAAATGAAGCTGAGAGAACAAATAACATGAGGGCAGGAAAAAGTTATGATGTGACTGAGTGCAACGTACAATGCTGGTGGTACCAGAAAGATGAGCTAAAAAAACGCTCACAGCAAAGGAGCTATTGTGGTCCACAAACTGGTCACTTCACTGAAATTGACAGAAGGGTGTGTGATTATGTGAATGAAAACATCGAATTCATAACTAGCATGGGCTAATGTCACAGAATGATGCGACGTAATGGCCTGTTGTAGGACAAGCCGAGCTTGGGGTCTGCTCACAGACTTCATAGAGAAGCTGGTAAATTACCAGCGTTTTGTAATCAAATTGAGAAAGAAGCATGAATATCCCCTGGATCAGATGGGCAACGCAGACCAGACACCTGTTGTTTTTTTTTTTGGTTTTGTTTTTACATACCCACACCTGTCACTGTTCATAAAAGAGGAGACAAATCAGTGATTGTTAAGTCTACAGGGAACAAGAAGAGCCGCGTTACCGTTATGTTAACCTGCCTCGCTGATGGGACCAAACTCCCCCCCTATGTGATTTCAAAACGAAAGACTCTCCCCAAAGACCTATGCCGGCTGGCATAATTGTGCATGCACAAGAAAAAGGATGGATGGAGTCCAGTCTTGTGGTGGACTGGCTTAAAGCTGTGTGGGCCAGACGTCCTGGGGGACTTAGAAGGAGGGAAAACATGCTGGTGCTAGATGCTTCCTGTGGACATGTGAGAGACAAGGTCAAGAAACAAGTTTAGGAGCTGAATGGTGACTTGGTGATCATCCCGGGTGGAACGGCAAGTCAGCTGCAGGTCAGTGTAGTTTGAGCCATTTTATTGGGAGATTGAAAAGATACAATAAACTTGTTACAGGTACTGGAAATGGTCGTTAATAAGCCATTCAAAAACAATCTGAGGAAGAACTACCCATCATGGCTCCTGGCTGGTTACCACGTTCTGACATCTACTGGAAAAATTCAGAAACCTTCTGCTCGTCTTCTCCACGAATGGATCCTACAAGCTTGGGGCAGATGTGTCGAGAGCATCGTTAATGGGTTCAAGAAATGTTGCATCTCAAACCTGATGGATGGAAGCGAGGATGATTTGATGCGGGAGAAGACGGTCGCAGCGGCAGAGAGACAGAAAGTGCGAGTGAGGAGGAGGAACCCGGTGATGCGGAGGATACAACTGAATAAATGAGGAAACAACTGTTTGTGGTGTTTTTGGATGTTATTGTTCTTAAATTTTGCAGACTGTTCTGACATTGTGAAGAAAATGTGCACAGTTTATTGCATAAATTAGGCCAGTAGGCCTATGCTCATTTAATTGCACTATTATATGGCACAGAACCATGAAGTGTGTTCTGCGCTATGCCTATTTGCAGAGCTATAGAATATTTTATGACCTTTTTTCCTTGGCATGTTAAACACCAAAAATGCTGAAATGTACAAGGAAAATAATGATTTTTTTATTTTATTTTTTTTTTTTTTATGCAAATGAAATTTTGTCCAAATACAAAGTATTTCTCCAAATATGGGTGTTGATAAAGAGGGGTCGTCTTATATTCGGGTCTATATGGTACTTCCAACTTAAAATACCACATTAATGCTTAGCCTCGTTAGTCCGGGATTCTGTTAGCAGTTTGGATTCCTTGCGTCTCTCCATCCATCCATTTTCTGAAGCCTATCCCTGCATCTTCAGACAAAGGCAGGGGACACCCTGGACAAGTTGCCAGTTCATCGCAGGGCTGACATATAGAGACAAACAACCATCCACACTCCCATTCACCCCTGCGGGCAATTTAAAAGTGGCCAATCAACCTAACCCCACTTATGCATGTTTTTGGGATGTGGGAGAAAACCGGGTACCCAGATTAAACCCATGCAGACACAGGGAGAACATGCAAACTCCACACAGAAATGGCCTGACCCGGTTCCAGACCCAGGACCTTCTTGCTGTGTGGCGACAGTGCTAACCACTACACCACTGTGCTGCCTTCTTGAGTCTCTACTGATGCAAAATAAAACACAATTAAGATAGATTAAAACTACTTATATTTAATTGTGGTTAATCAAAATTAGTCCACAGCAACCCTATGATTAATCTGATTTAAATTTTAATCATTCGACAGTATATACAGTGGTGGCCAAAATTATTAGAACACTTGGCATATTTAAGAATTTTCAGTTGTTTTTGTTGAGTTGGCCATTAAAATACCCATAAAACAAATTAAATATCTACAAAGTCATCATTTTGCTCTATAAACCCTAGAATAGAGCCATCATAAGGAGATTTAGGTCATTTTCCATACAAAAAACAAGCAAGGCCTGTCAGTGTCACACAATCATGTTCCTTCACAGAAGCAGCCAAATTACTTGTGTAATCCTTCTCAGGTGTGATCGTGGTTAAATTGATGGTGATGCAAGTCTTAGGACACAGCTGTGTGATTCTTTTGAACGTACAAGGCCTATCCTGCTCATTAAGTGATTGGTAACATGAGGGTTTTGTCACTGAGGCCACACCACCAATTGGTATAAATTCAAAGCCTCTAGAAGTAGTCTTGAAGCTCATGTTGCTCTTTGAACATGGCTAAGGTGAAGAAGGAATTAACGAGTGAGCAGCGGGTTCGAATAAAGGCCCTTTTTGATGCTGGCTGGAGTTACCGCCGCATAGCCAAGGACTTGAGATGCAGTCCAAGCACTGTAAAGTACACTTTAGACCGCCATGATGCCACCAATTCACACCAGAACCGAAAGGGGAGAGGTAGAAAAAGAAACTTTCTGACAGACAAGTGAAGCATCTCAAAATTCTCAGTCTTAAGGACCGAAGAAAGACCTCACGAGAACTGCGTGACGAGATCAACACCACAATGACTAATGGTGCAACAGTGTCTTCAAGAACTGTGCGTCGGAAACTGGGAGAAGAAGGACTTGTTGGCAGAATAGCAGCAAAGAAACCATTACTGAGAGAGAAAAATAGAGTGAAACGCCTGAAATTCGCTAAAGAACACAAGAAATGGACAAAGGGAGATTGGTATAAAGTGTTGTGGACTGATGAGTCCAAATTTGAACAGTTTGGCAACAAGCGAAGAGTGTATGTTCGACGGAGGGAGGGGGAGAGATATAAAAATGAGTGTCTCTTGCCAACAGTTAAACACGGAGGGGGTAGTATTATGGTGTGGGGTGCCATTGCAGCCTCAGGAACAGGTGACTTAGTGAAAATTGATGGCATCATGGATAAGAAAGTATACCACAACATTCTGGTGAGGCACGGAGTACCATCTGGGAGTCGTCTTATTGGGCCTGGATTTATTTTCCAAGAGGACAACGACCCTAAACATTCTTCTAAGTATTGCCGGAACTACCTGCGACAGAAGGAATCTGCTGGAACATTGAAAATGATGGACTGGCCCCCTCAAAGTCCGGACCTCAACCCCATTGAGCAAATTTGGGGCGAGTTGGAAAATAAACTGGACAGATCTATTGTACATTCAAAGGAAAGCCTTTGGCTTGAGTTGCAGAAGGCATGGGATAATATTAGTGTTCAAGTTCTCAAGAAATATATTGACACTATGCCAGAGAGATGTGCTGCTGTAATTGCTGCAAAAGGTGGACATACCAAATATTAAAGTTAAAAGTGGATAAAAACAGTAGGACTCACTTAATCTGATATTTGTTGTGCTCAGAGCAACCATCTGCATGCATCATGAACATTTTGAAAGGAAATCATGTTTTGGAGGCAAAAAAAAGTTCAATGTTTTCATTTCTGTCAGGTGTTCTAATAATTTTGGCCACCACTGTATAAGTATATATCCTGTTGTTATATACTATATATTATATATAGTATATAATATTGAGACAGAGCAAATCTGCAACATCCCAAAAAAGGACATCAAGAGGCTTTTTCATGTTTGCTGTGCTGGTGTAAAGGTGAAGCCAAGTTAAATGCTAGGAGTAGGAGATACAAACCATTTCTTTAATCAGTCATCATTGGAAACAATAACTCTCTGCCAAAAAATAGTGACGAGCTGGGGACATTTGTGAAAAATGAGAAAATATACCATGAGTGCAATCTCCTGTGTTTCTCTGAAACCTATTTGAATCAAAACAACTCAGGCTCCATTGTGGATCTACCTGGATTCACTCTCACAAGGTCAGACAGAGATGCTAAAGCTAGTGGCAAGAAGAAGAAGAAAAAGAAGAACTTTAATGATTCCTTAAGAGAAATTCAATTGCCTGTAGTCTCATGTCATCTCCTGTTTGTAGAAGAGTTATAAAGTCTGATGGCTATGGGTGCAAAAGATCTTCAAAATCTTTCTGTCCTGCAGCAAAGAGAGAGGAGTCGTCCACCACCATTGGTCTTTTGGTCCATCAAGGTGTTATGAAGTGGGTGATCCATGTTCTTTAGAATAGCTTCCACCTTCCTCAGTGTACATTCCTCCACCACATCCCCCAGTGAGTCCAACTTGAATCCAACCACAGAGCCAGCTTTTTTCACCAGTTTATTCAGACGTCTTGCATCTTTGTGTTTTGCAGGAGGGGGTCTTGCTTTATTTGCCAACCAGAGATGGTGTAACTCTTCACACATAACTGTCAAAGAGAAGTTGTGTTGTCAAGATATTGAATTGTTGGCAGTTGCTTTTCGGCCATATTATGTTCTAAGAGAATTCAGTCATATTATAACAATACTTGTTTACATTCCACCCAAAGCAATGGCTAAAATTCCATGCAATCTTTTGCATGATACTGTTGGTAGGCTACAGACTTAACACCCTGAGGCATTAATGATAATATCAGGAGACTTCAACCATGTCACACTCTCCTTTCACTTGACTGGATTTACAGCTTGTTCACTGTCTAAGAGAAAATTAAGTGACACATGAGTTAAAGGGGAGACGGAATATGGCAAAGCTGGAATACAAAAGAAAAAAAAAGATAGAGAGGAATTTAGAACACAACTACATCCGCAAAGAGTGGAGAAGAATCAGTACCATCTCTGGACACAACAATAAAAAGAAAAGACAGCCAATAGTGGGTGGTGTGGAAAGGGTTGATGAACTCAACCTGTTCTTCAACAGATTTGACACTGCTGACACATCCACTTCCACAGCTACTCCACCTTCTTCTACTCAACGGGTGGAATTCTCCACTTTTGCTCCTCCTTCTCCTCCTCCTTTTCCTACACGCCTCCACTGTTGTAGCTTCCTCCCTCCTAGTTCATCAGCCCTTGTCTGTCACCGAAACAGGGGTGGGGATGGAGCTTGGAAGAGTTATGGTGATAACTATCAAAATTATTTAACTGTTCCTGGGTCACATAAGGTCAGCTCCAATAACCTGGATTTAAATTAATTTAGAGCGCTGTAATTTGGAGCCAGAGATTTTGGGTTCTTTTTCAACTTGGTAATTAAGAGGTACTTGAGATTGGGGATTACATTTTCAGACATTATCAGTCTCTCTAGTCAAAACATTTTTTTGCTCCAGTTCACCAGGAGAGCAGTGATTGCTGGAAAATTCATCAGCAGAGATTTTTTGAAGGGCATCCAAATTGGGCAGAGATTGATCATAGAGTACCTACGTACATCAAACAGTGTGTTGATCCCCATTCTGTTTCATGCAACAGCTGACCCATCTACTTTAAAAAGGGCTATGGTGAAAGAACTCTAAATTTAAAGGGATATTCCGGCGTAAAATGAAGTTAGGGTCAAACACACCATAAAAATTGGTATAACTAGAGAAGCAAGCTGTTGGCAACATTCATCTCTCGAGGGGGTGTCTAACTCGGTGTTACAGTCTGTTTGACCCTAACTTCATTTTACGCTGGAATATCCCTTTAAGAAAATAGTGGGATGGTGTGAGTAGTTTCGAAACTTCAACCATCCTTCATTTCTCTTTCCATATAATGGCCTCATAAACTGTGGTCAGAGGTGATTGGTTTATCAGTCTCAAGGTCTCAGTCATCCATCATGTTGAATGAGTGAAGTATAATTTGTCAGAAAAGCTGCTGCTTGGGGCATAATGTGAGAAAATTTTCAGATAACTTCAGTTTAATGATTATTTAGTTTATTGATGATTAATAGACTGAGCATGGCATATTGAGTGTCTAATTGTAATATGTTACTGTTTTGGGAATTAAACTGAGCACTCTTTTTTTTTGGTCTTTTTTTATGTTAAAATTTCCTCCTCATATTAGTTATAGCACAGATGGAATTAGGCTTGTATTTAATTCAGACCCTCAGCAGAAAGAACAAGATCAGACACACAATTGTCACTTTCAATATTTTTTAACCTGATTAAAATCATTCTCCTAAAAGATTCAAAGGTCATTATTTACAAAGGAAAAAAAAGAAAAGAAAAAAAAAATATTTCTTCGGCTTGTTTTGTCAACAAAAAAATGGTGTTGCTGCACAGCTCCAAATATTACTCCTTTACATGTCCCCTTGCTATGCTCCAGAGATCCATCCTCGTCTGAGTCTGGTTGTTTAGGTCTATGGGGACTGCTGTTGCTCAGTAGTAGACTCACGCCTGGTTCACACAGGAAGTGTCGCACGCGGAACGGAAGCACCGTGCGCGCATCGCCGGCACGCGCGCCCTTGGCTGTTCACACATTAAGCGTTTTCTGCTGCGCTCTGACACGCCGGTCAGACATCGACTGAGCCCGGCAGTGCTCGGCCGTTTCCGTCTGCCCGCAGTTTTCCACACTTACGAGCGCTTTAAAAATGGGTAAATCAATATTTATTTACGTTTTTATTTTGTCATACTTAAATTAAAAATTGGCAGCATCTTCAAGTATTGTTTTAAATTATTATATAGGGGTAAACAACGAATGAATTGGGGAGTCTGTTGACTCCGTTGTATGTGTAGCCTTGTTAGCTCGAGGCTATTGACTGTATCGTAATAAAGTCCCCCTCCTTTGTCTCAATAACATCACTGAATCTCTGCAGCTCTCCCTCTGTGTGTGTGTGTGTGTGTGTGTGTGTGTGTGTGTGTGTGTGTGCGCGTGCATGCGTGTTCATCGGGAAAAAATAGACTGACAAGAAACACCGTAAATCCTTTTTTTCTAATTTATTGAAATTTATTTTATTTTGAAAATTGACCGGATGATCTCGCATCTCCTGTTCCGACTTCCTGTCTGGTCCGATCTGCTCTGTCCAGCTTTACAAATGGCGCGCGCGGCTCGCGCCAAAAATAGAGAGAAGCGGAGCGGCCATGCTCCAGAGCGTGAGCCCTTCAGTGTGCGGCGCTTCTGCGCGTGAGCTGTGTGAACAGTCTCATAGGTTAACACGGGCGCCGATCCGAAACTCTGTGCGCGGCGCTTCCATTCCGTGCGCAGCGCTTCCTGTGTGAACCAGGCGTCAGTCCTCTCTCACAGGGAAGGTTGGCAGCTAGATCGCAGGTCCTTAGGAAAGACTCTGAACACCAAATCACTCTAGAAATGTCAATACAAAGCACTGTCTGTCTATAGGGCAGGTCTTAAGGGAAGACCGGAAAATCCTTCTTGTCTGGGTTGGTTGTAATGACCATGAGGGTTTGGAATAGTTTAGCTCTATAGATAAAACTGGCTTTGCTTAAAGGTAAAGCACTTTATGGTTGTATTGATTTTACTGCCCCCCTGTGAATAAATTGGTATTTTATTTTTTTCTGCTGATTTTGGTCCTACAATCAGAGTCTTCCAAGCAGGTCATCATGTTGGAGCTGACGGTGCCCTGGGAGGAGAGGATGGAGGAAGCCAGCGGGAGGAAGAAGGAGAAGTACGCCGAGCTGGTGGAGGACTGCCGCAACAGGGGGTGGTGTGCAAGATGCCTGCCCACTGAGGTCAGGGGAAGGGGCTTTGCAGGGAAGTCACTCTGCAGGGTCTACAGTCTCCTAGGCATCACAGGGGCACGTAAGAGGAGAGCCATCTGCTCAGCTTCAGAAGCAGCTGAGAAAGCATCACGATGGCTGTGGATTCAAAAGGGACAAGGTGTGGATGAGCGCTTCTTGGACACAGGCCGGGAACTGATCACTTCCAGGTCGAATCGCCTGGGTGAGGGGGTCTGAAGTTGAAAGGCCCGAAACCCCCCATGACCCCAGGTACTATCACTGATGATGTGTCCAAGATTTTGCATCGCAAAATGTTTCGAACAACTATAACAGTCTGGCGAAGCCAGTGACATCCAGGAAGAGACTGGTTGACGACCATGAACAGAGTGGTGACAGCTTGGAGAGACAGTAGACAGCACGGAAAGACGGCAACTGGGGCAGGTAGGGCCATCGACCCGCCCTGCATCTTCTGTGAGGAAGAACCCCTACTCAGCTAAGAAACGTCATAAAGGAACACACCCCCAGGGGAGCCCGAGAGGGGGGGCGAATGAGCACCCCAACCGGACGGACAACCAGGCAACGACCCATGCAAACAGACATCCAACAATGAATACAACATGCATATGCAGCAAGAGCTACAAAAACCCGCGAGGTTTGAAGATCCACCAGACCAAGATGGGATGTCTGGTGAAAGAGCAGCCAGAGCAGCACACAAGGAGCAGCCTCCATGAGCTGCAGGAGGAGCCAGTGGGGGAAGAGCCCCACAGCCCCCTACACACTCCAGAGGACCTTGGTGAGACGCAGGAGGATCCGGGTCAGGAGTCAACCCACAGCGCCCAGAACCTCCATGCTCGGGAAACCCTAGCTTCAGACATCCCACAACATCAAAAGCAGGTCAAGTGGCCTCCTGCCAGTAAAGCAAGTGAGTGGCAGAAGCTCGATGATGATTTGTATCGTGGAAGCCACAATAAAAGGAGGGGCAGACAGGAAACTCCAAATAATGGCCACCATGGTCATTAGCATCGCCAGTGAAAGGTTTGGAACAGTTGAGAAGCGTGCTGCAGCAAACCCTTACTCCAAGAACCGTAGGGCAGAGAAGATCTCACAGCTGCGACGGGAACTCAGGGACCTGAAGAACCAGTTCAAAAGGGCAAGTGAGGACCTGAAGCCGGGGCTAGCAGAAATTCGTTGTGTCCTGAGGAAGAAGTTGCTAACCCTCAGAAGAGCAGAGTGGCATAGGAAACGGGCGAAGAAAAGAGCGAAAAGATGTGCTGCATTCCTAGCTAATCCATTTGGGTTCACCAAACAGCTGCTAGGCCAGAAGCGCAGCGGCCATCTAGCCTGCACAAAAGAGGAGGTAGACTCTTACCTCCATGAAACATACAGTGATGCAGTGAGGGAGGAAGACCTAGGCGAATGCAGAGACCTGATTAAGCCACCTGAGCCAGCCTGAGCGTTCAACACCAAAGCCCCCACCTGGAAAAAAATTCAGTCTGTGGTCAAGGCTGCAAGGAAAAACTCAGCACCTGGACCCAATGGAGTACCCTACCTGGTGTACAAAAGGTGCCTCAAGCTCCTGAACCGTCTGTGGAAAATCCTAAGGGGGATCTGGAGGAGAGGGATGGTTGCCCACCAATGGAGATCCGCAGAAGGGGTGTGGGTTCCGAAAGAAGAGAGGTCTACTACCATTGAGCAGTTTAGGACCATCTCGCTGCTCAATGTTGAGGGGAAGATATTTTTCAGTATCCTTTCCCACCGGCTGTCAGACAACCTTTTTCGGAATCAGTACATCGACCCTTCAGTGCAAAAGGGCGGGATCCCAGGGGTACCAGGGTGCCTGGTACACAGTGGGGTGGTGACACAACTAATAAGGGAGGCCCGAGAGGGGAAAGGGAAGCTACCTGTGCTTTGGCTGGACCCCTAGCAAATGCATACGGCTCTATACCCCATAAGTTGGTGGGGGTGGCATTGGAGAGGCACCATGTCCCATGTAAAATCAAGACCTTAATCATGGACTATTATAACAGCTTCTACGTGAGATCCTCCTCTGGCGCAGTTACATTAGAGTGCCAACGGCTAGAGAAAGGGATCATCACTGTATGTACCATCTCAGTGGTTCTCTTTATCTTGGCCATGAACATGCTGGTCAAGTCCGCCAAGCCAGAGTGCAGAGGGCCCACAACCAAGTCACCCCCCCATCAGCACATACATGGACGATCTGGCAGTAATGACAATGTCAGTACCAGGATGCAGATGGATCCTCCAGGGCTTGGAGAAGCTTACCACCTGGGCCCGCATGCGCTTCAAGCAGAAGAAATCCAGGTCTCTAGTCCTGAAGGGAGGGAAGGTGACTGACCGGTTCAGCTTCTTCCTAGGAGGCTCTCAGATCCCATCAGTCACAGAGAAGCCTGTTAAAAGCCTGGGGAAGATCTTCGACTGCTCCCTGAGGGATACAGCTTCCATCAGGGCTACCACGAACAACTGGAGGGCTGGCTAACTGCAGTGGACAAATCTGGTCTCCCGGGGAAGTTCAAGACATGGCATCCTGCCCAGGATACTGTGGCCATTGCTGGTATATGAATTTCCCATGTCCACCGTGGAAGGGTTTGAGCAGAGGGTCAGCAGCCACCTCCGGCACTGGTTGGGGCTTCCTCAGAGTCTCAGCAGCATTGCCCTCTATGGCAACAACAACAAGCTGACCCTACCAATCAACAGCCTCACCGAGGAGTTTATGGTTGCTCCTTGAACTCCGCTCTGAATCGTGTGTGGTTAGGACACCGGCAGCACTATGAGGGTCATGTTTTTGACTTCTCCAGTGCTTTTAACACCATCCAGCCTTCACTGCTCAGGGGGAAGCTCGAGAGGGCGGAAGTGGACTGTCACCTATCTGCATGGACCATGGACTACCTCACCGACAGACCACAGTTTGTGAGGCTTTAGAACTATGTGTCGAACATGGTGGTCTGCAGCACAGGGGCTCAACAGGGGACCTCCAGAAGTTCTCTGATGACACAGCCATCGTTGGATGTGTATCGTCAGGGGATGAGCGGGAATACAGGACTGTCATCACTGACTTTGTCAACTGGTGTGGCACAAACCACCTCCAGCTCAACGCCAGTAAGACAAAGGAGATGGTTGTGGATTTCCGCAGGAGGAGGACACCTCAGACTGTTCCGGTGAACATCCAGGGTCTGGACTTCGAGATGGTGGAGTCCTACAGATTCCTGGGTGTCCACCTCAACAATAAACTGGGCTGGTCAACCAACACAGACGTCCTGTACAAGAAGGGTCAAAGTCGTCTCCACCTGCTGAGGAGACTGAGGTCCTTTGGAGTGTGAAGGACTCTGCTCAGGACTTTCTTTGACTCTGTGGTAGCATCTGCACTTTTCTATGCAGTGGTCTGCTGGGGGGCAGCGAGCACCGAGAGGGACAGGAAGAGACTGAATAGACTGGTCAGGAGGGCAAGTTCTGTCCTGGACTGTTCTTTGGACTCCCTGGAGGAGGTGGGTGAGAGAAGGATGTTAACAAAGCTTGTATCCAGCATGGACAATCCCTCTCACCCACTGCACCAGACTGTGGACTCCCACCTTGCAAGATGGAGCGCTACCGCAGGTCATTCCTCCCTTCTGCAATAAGACTTTACAACGAACTGTAATAATTACTGGACTCACACCACCACTTTTTTTGGGGTATTTAAATTGTGTATATTGTAGATAGTTTTATTTTTCTTCTCCCTTTTTCTTAATTATTACATTTATTTAAGTTCTTAATATTACAATCCTTATTTTTTTGTAACTGCATTTTTGCACTCTTTGTCTGTGATGCTGCTGTGACAAAAAAAATTTCCTCCATGGGGGATCAATAAAGGAATATTCTATTCAATTCTAATATAGAGACTGAGTCTGTCCCTAGTCAAGTTAAATTCAGTGGTGTTGGCAGCAAAACAATCAACGTGTCTTTTAGACCTAATTCCATCTAAACTGCTGAAGGAAACTCTTCCTTTCATTAGTACATCCTTGCTTGACTTGATCAATACTTCTTTATTAACAGGATATCTTCCCCAGTCTTTTAAGACTGGGCTGATTAAACCTCTCCTTAAAAAACCTGCTCTTGACTCAGGCACCCAAGCTAACTATAGACCAGTATCCAACTGTCCTTTTATTTCTAAAATCCTAGAGAAAGTTGTTGTGAATCAACTTTGTGATTTTCTTCATAACAACAGTTTATTGGAGGATTTCCAGTCCAGCAAGGGTCAGTGCTAGGACCGATCCTCTCTACCTTGTACATGCTTCCTCTGGGTAAAATTTTGAGGAAGTTCTCGATTTATTTCCACTGTTGACACCCAGTTATACTGATCTATGAAGTCAGAAAAAACAAATCAGGTTACCAAATTAGGAGCTTGTCTCAAAGATATAAAATCCTGGATGACCAATAACTTTCTGATGCTCAACTCAGACAAAACGAGGACAAAAACAAGTTATTGTCCTCGGTCCTAAACACCTCAGAGAGGCATTCTCTAAAAACATAGCTACGCTAGATGGCATCCAGCCCCACTTTGCGAAAACTGGGAGTTTTATTAGATCAGGATTTGTCCTTCAGCTCCCACATTCAACAAATCTCTAGGATAGCTTTTTTCCACCTGCGCAATATCTCAAAAATTAGACCCATCCTGTCTCAGAGTTGTGCAGAAAAACTAATTCATGCTTTTGTTACCTCTAGGCTGGATTACTGTAATTCTCTCTTATTTGGCTGCTTTAATAAGTCTTTAAGGACTCTACAGCTGGTCCAAAACACAGCAGCTCAGGTATTGACAAGAACTAAAAGAAGGGAGCACATCCCGCACATTAGCCTCTCTTCACTGGCTCCCTATTAAATCTATAATTGAGTTTAAAATCCTTCTTATGACATATAAAGCACTTAATGGCCAGGCTCCATCATATCTCACAGATACCTTACTTTCTGTCTTGACCATTTCACTCACAGTCTGCAGGTCTGCCTGTTGTACCAAATGTCTCTAAAAATAGGATGAGAGGTAGAGGTTTCAGCTATCAGACACCTCTCCTCTGGAATCATTTACCGCTCAAGGTTTGGGGGGCAGACATCCTCTCAACTTTTAAGAGTAGACTTAAAACATTCTGCTTTGATAAAGCTTATAGTTAGGGCTGATTTTAACCAGCTCTTAGTTATGCTGCTATAGGTTTACTGGCTAAACCCACAGGATCCGGAGCGGCTCCACTCCGCTACGGACTGGCAGTCGGATCAGATCCGCAAGCATACAGCACCCACCAGATCCGATCCGCCGCCATCATTGGAGGACATTACCGCTATTTCTCACGAGATTGGACTAGATCTAATGAGCTCCCAGAATAAGAACAGCCAATCGGTGTATATAAACGGCAGTGTATATAAACGGCAGTTTATATAAACACCCACATCCCACAACCCTGGCTTCTGCCATTATCAAGTTAAAAACAGTTCAATGTATTGACTTTATTTTATTTTGAAAATTAACTTGATAATTTACTCTGTAACCGCATAAAACTTCCGCTACTGCTTGTGTCTGGTCTATGTGGTTCAACCGTGTCTTGTTGAATGTGTTGTCTACAATCAAACAATATGTCAAATGTCAGCAGTGTTGTTGCAGCTGACATTACATGTTGAACTGAGATCAAGGAAAAGTTATGACTTTGCCATGTGCACTGCATCTTGCAGTTCCTCGAGTAATGAGTGTAATGAATCTTGATGCTGAGGATGAGGTCACTGTTGGTTTATGGCATTGTTGTTAATTTTATCTCAGTGATACAGGTCGTACTCATGTAAAGATTGCGCCCAATGTAGGACTTGAACCCACGACCCTGAGATTAAAAGTCTCATGCCCTACCGACTGAGCTAACCGGGCCCATATCTATGGTGTTTTCCTTTTTTTTTTTTTGTGTGTGTGTGTGTCTGGTTCAATGTGTTGTCTGCAATCAAACAAGATGTCAAATGACAGCAGTGTTTTTGCAGTTGACATTACATGTTGAACTGAGATCAAGGAAAAGTTCAGACTTTGCCATGTTCAGTGGTTCCTGCAATTGCTTGAGGGTTGATTGTAATGAGTCTTGATGCTAAGGATAAGGACACTGTTGGTTTGTTAAGTATCTCTGAGTGATACAGTTGGTACTTATGTAAAGATTGCGCCCAATGTGGGGCTCGAACCCATGACCCTGAGATAAAGACACTCATGCTCTTCCGACTGAGCTAACCGGGCCCATGTTCAGGCCATTTTTTTCTGTTTGTGTCTGGTTGAATGTGTTGTCTACAATCAAACAATATGTCAAATGACAGCAGTGTTGTTGCAGCTGACATTACATGTTGAACTGAGATCAAGGAAAAGTTATGACTTTGCCCATGTGCACTGCTTCCCGCAATTGTTCGAGTGTTGATTGTAAGGAGTCTTGCTGATGAGGATGAGGACACTGTTGGTCTATGGTCACAGTGATGCAGGTAGTACTTAAGAAAAGCTTGCAACCAATGTGGGAGTTGAAGCCACGACGCTAAGATTAAAAGTCATATTCTATACCGACTTAGCGAACTTAGGCATTAATTACGGTTCTTTTCTGTATATATTTATTTTTTTTTTGTTTTGCTTGTGTGTCTGGTTGTATGTGTTGTCTACAATCAAACAATATGTCAAATGACAGCAGTGTTTTTGCAGTTGACATTACATGTTGAACTGAGATCAAGGATAACTTATGACTTTGCCATGTTCAGTGCTTCCTGCAGTTGCTCGAGGGTTGATTGTAATGAGTCTTGATGCTAAGGATAAGGACACTGTCGGTTTGTTAAGTATCTCTAAGTGATACAGGTGGTACTTATGTAAAGATTGCGCCCAATGTGGGACTTGAACCCACGACCCTGAGATTAAAAGTCTCATGCTCTACCGACTGAGCTAACCGGGCCCATATTTATGGTCATTTCCTTTTTTTTTTTTTTTTTTTTGTGTGTGTGTGTCTGGTTGAATGTGTTGTCTACAATCAAACAATATGTCAAATGACAGCAGTGTTGTTGCAGCTGACATTATATGTTGAACTGAGATCAAGGAAAAGTTATGACTTTGCCATGTGCAGTTCTTCCTGCAGTTGCTCGAGTAATGAGTGTAAGGAATCTTGATGCTTTGGATGAGGACACTGTTGGTTTATGGCATTGTTGTTAGGTTTATCTCAGTGATACAGTTGATACTCATGTAAAGATTGCGCCCAATGTGGGACTTGAACCCACGACCCTGAGATTAAAAGTCTCATGCTCTACCGACTGAGCTAACCGGGCCCATATTAATGGTCATTTCCTTTTTTTTTTTTTTTTTTTTGTGTGTGTGTGTCTGGTTGAATGTGTTGTCTACAATCAAACAATATGTCAAATGACAGCAGTGTTGTTGCAGCTGACATTACATGTTGAACTGAGATCAAGGAAAAGTTAAGACTTTGCCATGTGCAGTTCTTCCTGCAGTTGCTCGAGTAATGAGTGTAAGGAATCTTGATGCTGAGGATGAGGACACTGTTGGTTTATGGCATTGTTTTTAAGTTTATCTCAGTGATAGAGGTGGTTCTCATGTAAAGATTGCACCCAATGTGGGACTTGAACCCACGACCCTGAGATTAAAAGTCTCATGCTCTACCGACTGAGCTAACCGGGCCCATGTTCAGTAATTTTTTCTGTTTGTGTCTGGTTGTATGTGTTGCCTAAAATCAAACAATATGTCAAATGACAGCAGTGTTTTTGCAGCTGACATTACATGTTGAACTGAGATCAAGGAAAAGTAATGACTTTGCCATGTGCAGTTCTTCCTGCAGTTGCTCGAGTAATGAGTGAAAGGAATCTTGATGCTGAAGGATGAGGACACTGTTGGTTTATGGCATTGTTGTTAAGTTTATCTCAGTGATAGAGGTGGTTCTCATGTAAAGATTGCGCCCAATGTGGGACTTGAACCCACGACCCTGAGATTAAAAGTCTCATGCTCTACCGACTGAGCTAACCGGGCCCATATTTAGGCTCATTTCCTTTTTTTTATTTATTTATTTTTTGTGTGTGTGTGTCTGGTTGAATGTGTTGTCTACAATCAAACAATATGTCAAATGACAGCAGTGTTTTTGCAGTTGACATTACATGTTGAACTGAGATCAAGGATAACTTATGACTTTGCCATGTTCAGTGCTTCCTGCAGTTGCTCGAGGGTTGATTGTAATGAGTCTTGATGCTAAGGATGAGGACACTGTTCGTTTGTTAAGTATCTCTAAGTGATACAGGTGGTACTTATGTAAAGATTGCGCCCAATGTGGGGCTCGAACCCACGACCCTGAGATTAAGAGTCTCATGCTCTACCGACTGAGCTAACCGGGCCCATGTTCAGTAATTTTTTCTGTTTGTGTCTGGTTGTATGTGTTGCCTAAAATCAAACAATATGTCAAATGACAGCAGTGTTGTTGCAGCTGACATTACATTTTGAACTGAGATCAAGGAAAAGTTATGACTTTGCCATGTGCAGTTGTTCCTGCAGTTGCTCCAGTAATGAGTGCAAGGAATCTTGATGCTGAGGATGAGGACAGTGTTGGTTTATTGCATTGTTTTTAAGTTTATCTCAGTGATAGAGGTCGTTCTCATGTAAAGATTGCGCCCAATGTGGGACTTGAACCCACGACCCTGAGATTAAAAGTCTCATGCTCTACCGACTGAGCTAACCGGGCCCATATCTAGGCTCATTTCCTTTTTTTCTTTTTTTTTGTGTGTGTGTGTGTCTGGTTGAATGTGTTGTCTACAATAAAACAATATGTCAAATGACAGCAGTGTTTTTGCAGTTGACATTACATGTTGAACTGAGATCAAGGATAACTTATGACTTTGCCATGTTCAGTAATTCCTGCAGTTGCTCTAGGGTTGATTGTAATGAGTCTTGATGCTAAGGATGAGGACACTGTTCGTTTGTTAAGTATCTCTAAGTGATACAGGTGGTACTTATGTAAAGATTGCGCCCAATGTGGGACTTGAACCCACGACCCTGAGATTAAAAGTCTCATGCTCTACCGACTGAGCTAACCGGGCCCATGTTCAGTAATTTTTTCTGTTTGTGTCTGGTTGTATGTGTTGCCTACAATCAAACAATATGTCAAATGACAGCAGTGTTGTTGCAGCTGACATTACATGTTGAACTGAGATCAAGCAAAAGTTTAGACTTTGCCATGTGCAGTTGTTCGAGTAATGAGTGCAAGGAATCTTGATGCTGAGGATGAGGACACTGTTGGTTTATTGCATTGTGTTTAAGTTTATCTCAGTGATAGAGGTCGTTCTCATGTAAAGATTGCGCCCAATGTGGGACTTGAACCCACGACCCTGAGATTAAAAGTCTCATGCTCTACCGACTGAGCTAACCGGGCCCATATTTAGGCTCATTTCCTTTTTTTTTTTTTTCTTTTTTTTTGTGTGTGTCTGGTTGAATGTGGTGTCTACAATCAAACAATATGTCAAATGACAGCAGTGTTTTTGCAGTTGACATTACATGTTGAACTGAGATCAAGGATAACTTATGACTTTGCCATGTTCAGTGCTTCCTGCAGTTGCTCGAGGGTTGATTGTAATGAGTCTTGATGCTAAGGATGATGACACTGTTCGTTTGTTAAGTATCTCTAAGTGATACAGGTGGTACTTATGTAAAGATTGCGCCCAATGTGGGACTTGAACCCACGACCCTGAGATTAAGAGTCTCATGCTCTACCGACTGAGCTAACCGGGCCCATGTTCAGTAATTTGTTCTGTTTGTGTCTGGTTGTATGTGTTGCCTAAAATCAAACAATATGCCAAATGACAGCAGTGTTGTTGCAGCTGACATTACATTTTGAACTGAGATCAAGGAAAAGTAATGACTTTGCCATGTGCAGTTCTTCCTGCAGTTGCTCCAGTAATGAGTGCAAGGAATCTTGATGCTGAGGATGAGGACAGTGTTGGTTTATTGCATTGTTTTTAAGTTTATCTCAGTGATAGAGGTGGTTCTCATGTAAAGATTGCGCCCAATGTGGGACTTGAACCCACGACCCTGAGATTAAAAGTCTCATGCTCTACCGACTGAGCTAACCGGGCCCATATTTAGGCTCATTTCCTTTTTTTTTTTTTTTTTGTGTGTGTGTCTGGTTGAATGTGTTGTCTACAATCAAACAATATGTCAAATGACAGCAGTGTTTTTGCAGTTGACATTACATGTTGAACTGAGATCATGGAAAAGATGCGACTTTGCCATGTTCAGTGCTTCCTGCAGTTGCTCGAAGGTTGATTGTAATGAGTCTTGATGCTAAGGATGAGGACACTGTTTGTTTGTTAAGTATCTCTAAGTGATACAGGTGGTACTTATGTAAAGATTGCGCCCAATGTGGGGCTCGAACCCACGACCCTGAGATTAAGAGTCTCATGCTCTTCCGACTGAGCTAACCGGGCCCATGTTCAGTAATTTTTTCTGTTTGTGTCTGGTTGTATGTGTTGCCTAAAATAAAACAATATGTCAAATGACAGCAGTGTTGTTGCAGCTGACATTACATGTTGAACTGAGATCAAGGAAAAGTAATGACTTTGCACATGTGCAGTTGTTCCTGCAGTTGCTCGAGTAATGAGTGCAAGGAATCTTGATGCTGAGGATGAGGACACTGTTGGTTTATTGCATTGTGTTTAAGTTTATCTCAGTGATAGAGGTCGTTCTCATGTAAAGATTGCGCCCAATGTGGGACTTGAACCCACGACCCTGAGATTAAAAGTCTCATGCTCTACCGACTGAGCTAACCGGGCCCATATTTATGGTCATTTCCTTTTTTTTTTTTTTTTTTTTTTTGTGTGTGTGTGTCTGGTTGAATGTGTTGTCTACAATCAAACAATATGTCAAATGACAGCAGTGTTTTTGCAGCTGACATTACATGTTGAACTGAGATCAAGGAAAAGTTAAGACTTTGCCATGTGCAGTTCTTCCTGCAGTTGCTCGAGTAATGAGTGTAAGGAATCTTGATGCTGAGGATGAGGACAGTGTTGGTTTATGGCATTGTTGTTAGGTTTATCTCAGTGATACAGTTGGTACTCATGTAAAGAATGCGCCCAATGTGGGACTTGAACCCTCGACCCTGAGATTAAAAGTCTCATGCTCTACCGACTGAGCTAACCGGGCCCATATTAATGGTCATTTCCTTTTTTTTTTTTTTTTTTTTTTTTGTGTGTGTGTCTGGTTGAATGTGTTGTCTAAAATAAAACAATATGTCAAATGACAGCAGTGTTGTTGCAGCTGACATTATATGTTGAACTGAGATCAAGGAAAAGTTACGACTTTCCCATGTGCAATTCTTCCTGCAGTTGCTCGAGTAATGAGTGTAAGGAATCTTGATGCTGAGGATGAGGACACTGTTGGTTTATGGCATTGTTGTTAAGTTTATCTCAGTGATACAGTTGGTACTCATGTAAAGATTGCACCCAATGTGGGACTTGAACCCATGACCCTGAGATTAAAAGTCTCATGCTCTACCGACTGAGCTAACAAGGCCCATGTTCAGTAATTTTTTCTGTTTGTGTCTGGTTGTATGTGTTGCCTAACATCAAACAATATGTCAAATGACAGCAGTGTTGTGGCAGCTGACATTACATTTTGAACTGAGATCAAGGAAAAGTAATGACTTTGCCATGTGCAGTTCTTCCTGCAGTTGCTCGAGTAATGAGTGTAAGGAATCTTGATGCTTTGGATGAGGACACTGTTGGTTTATGGCATTGTTGTTAGGTTTATCTCAGTGATACAGTTGATACTCATGTAAAGATTGCGCCCAATGTGGGACTTGAACCCACGACCCTGAGATTAAAAGTCTCATGCTCTACCGACTGAGCTAACCGGGCCCATATTTAGGCTCATTTCCTTTTTTTTTTTTTTGTGTGTGTGTCTGGTTGAATGTGTTGTCTACAATCAAACAATATGTCAAATGACAGCAGTTTTTTGCAGTTGACATTACATGTTGAACTGAGATCAAGGATAACTTATGACTTTGCCATGTTCAGTAATTCCTGCAGTTGCTCTAGGGTTGATTGTAATGAGTCTTGATGCTAAGGATGAGGACACTGTTCGTTTGTTAAGTATCTCTAAGTGATACAGGTGGTACTTATGTAAAGATTGCGCCCAATGTGGGGCTCGAACCCACGACCCTGAGATTAAGAGTCTCATGCTCTACCGACTGAGCTAACCGGGCCCATGTTCAGTAATTTTTTCTGTTTGTGTCTGGTTGTATGTGTTGCCTAAAATAAAACAATATGTCAAATGACAGCAGTGTTGTTGCAGCTGACATTACATGTTGAACTGAGATCAAGGAAAAGTTATGACTTTGCCATGTGCAGTTGTTCCTGCAGTTGCTCGAGTAATGAGTGCAAGGAATCTTGATGCTGAGGATGAGGACACTGTTGGTTTATTGCATTGTGTTTAAGTTTATCTCAGTGATAGAGGTCGTTCTCATGTAAAGATTGCGCCCAATGTGGGACTTGAACCCACGACCCTGAGATTAAAAGTCTCATGCTCTACCGACTGAGCTAACCGGGCCCATATTTAGGCTCATTTCCTTTTTTTTTTTTTTCTTTTTTTTTGTGTGTGTCTGGTTGAATGTGGTGTCTACAATCAAACAATATGTCAAATGACAGCAGTGTTTTTGCAGTTGACATTACATGTTGAACTGAGATCAAGGATAACTTATGACTTTGCCATGTTCAGTGCTTCCTGCAGTTGCTCGAGGGTTGATTGTAATGAGTCTTGATGCTAAGGATGATGGACACTGTTCGTTTGTTAAGTATCTCTAAGTGATACAGGTGGTACTTATGTAAAGATTGCGCCCAATGTGGGGCTCGAACCCACGACCCTGAGATTAAGAGTCTCATGCTCTACCGACTGAGCTAACCGGGCCCATGTTCAGTAATTTGTTCTGTTTGTGTCTGGTTGTATGTGTTGCCTAAAATCAAACAATATGCCAAATGATAGCAGTGTTGTTGCAGCTGACATTACATTTTGAACTGAGATCAAGGAAAAGTAATGACTTTGCCATGTGCAGTTCTTCCTGCAGTTGCTCCAGTAATGAGTGCAAGGAATCTTGATGCTGAGGATGAGGACAGTGTTGGTTTATTGCATTGTTTTTAAGTTTATCTCAGTGATAGAGGTGGTTCTCATGTAAAGATTGCGCCCAATGTGGGACTTGAACCCACGACCCTGAGATTAAAAGTCTCATGCTCTACCGACTGAGCTAACCGGGCCCATATTTAGGCTCATTTCCTTTTTTTTTTTTTTCTTTTTTTTTGTGTGTGTCTGGTTGAATGTGGTGTCTACAATCAAACAATATGTCAAATGACAGCAGTGTTTTTGCAGTTGACATTACATGTTGAACTGAGATCATGGAAAAGTTGCGACTTTGCCATGTTCAGTGCTTCCTGCAGTTGCTTGAGGTTGACTGTAATGAGTCTTGAGGCTAAGGATGAGGACACTGTTTGTTTGTTAAGTATCTCTAAGTGATACAGGTGGTACTTATGTAAAGATTGCGCCCAATGTGGGGCTCGAACCCACGACCCTGAGATTAAGAGTCTCATGCTCTACCGACTGAGCTAACCGGGCCAATGTTCAGTAATTTTTTCTGTTTGTGTCTGGTTGTATGTGTTGCCTAAAATAAAACAATATGTCAAATGACAGCAGTGTTGTTGCAGCTGACATTACATGTTGAACTGAGATCAAGGAAAAGTAATGACTTTGCACATGTGCAGTTGTTCCTGCAGTTGCTCGAGTAATGAGTGCAAGGAATCTTGATGCTGAGGATGAGAACGCTGTTGGTTTATTGCATTGTGTTTAAGTTTATCTCAGTGATAGAGGTCGTTCTCATGTAAAGATTGCGCCCAATGTGGGACTTGAACCCACGACCCTGAGATTAAAAGTCTCATGCTCTACCGACTGAGCTAACCGGGCCCATATTTGTGGTCATTTCCCTTTTTTTTTTTTTTTTTTTTTTTTGTGTGTGTGTGTCTGGTTGAATGTGTTGTCTACAATCAAACAATATGTCAAATGACAGCAGTGTTTTTGCAGTTGACATTACATGTTGAACTGAGATCAAGGAAAAGTTATGACTTTGCCATGTGCAGTTCTTCCTGCAGTTGCTCGAGTAATGAGTGTAAGGAATCTTGATGCTGAGGATGAGGACAGTGTTGTTTATGGCATTATGGCATTGTTGTTAGGTTTATCTCAGTGATACAGTTGGTACTCATGTAAAGAATGCGCCCAATGTGGGACTTGAACCCTCGACCCTGAGATTAAAAGTCTCATGCTCTACCGACTGAGCTAACCGGGCCCATATTAATGGTCATTTCCTTTTTTTTTTTTTTTTGTGTGTGTGTCTGGTTGAATGTGTTGTCTAAAATAAAACAATATGTCAAATGACAGCAGTGTTGTTGCAGCTGACATTATATGTTGAACTGAGATCAAGGAAAAGTTACGACTTTCCCATGTGCAATTCTTCCTGCAGTTGCTCGAGTAATGAGTGTAAGGAATCTTGATGCTGAGGATGAGGACACTGTTGGTTTATGGCATTGTTTTTAAGTTTATCTCAGTGATAGAGGTGGTTCTCATGTATAGATTGCACCCAATGTGGGACTTGAACCCATGACCCTGAGATTAAAAGTCTCATGCTCTACCGACTGAGCTAACAAGGCCCATGTTCAGTAATTTTTTCTGTTTGTGTCTGGTTGTATGTGTTGCCTAACATCAAACAATATGTCAAATGACAGCAGTGTTGTGGCAGCTGACATTACATTTTGAACTGAGATCAAGGAAAAGTAATGACTTTGCCATGTGCAGTTCTTCCTGCAGTTGCTCGAGTAATGAGTGCAAGGAATCTTGATGCTGAGGATGAGGACACTGTTGGCTTATGGCATTGTTTTTAAGTTTATCTCAGTGATAGAGGTGGTTCTCATGTAAAGATTGCGCCCAATGTGGGACTTGAACCCACGACCCTGAGATTAAAAGTCTCATGCTCTACCGACTGAGCTAACCGGGCCCATATTTAGGCTCATTTCCTTTTTTTCTTTTTTTTTTGTGTGTGTGTGTGTCTGGTTGAATGTGTTGTCAACAATAAAACAATATGTCAAATGACAGCAGTTTTTTGCAGTTGACATTACATGTTGAACTGAGATCAAGGATAACTTATGACTTTGCCATGTTCAGTAATTCCTGCAGTTGCTCTAGGGTTGATTGTAATGAGTCTTGATGCTAAGGATGAGGACACTGTTCGTTTGTTAAGTATCTCTAAGTGATACAGGTGGTACTTATGTAAAGATTGCGCCCAATGTGGGGCTCGAACCCACGACCCTGAGATTAAGAGTCTCATGCTCTACCGACTGAGCTAACCGGGCCCATGTTCAGTAATTTTTTCTGTTTGTGTCTGGTTGTATGTGTTGCCTAAAATAAAACAATATGTCAAATGACAGCAGTGTTGTTGCAGCTGACATTACATGTTGAACTGAGATCAAGGAAAAGTTATGACTTTGCCATGTGCAGTTGTTCCTGCAGTTGCTCGAGTAATGAGTGCAAGGAATCTTGATGCTGAGGATGAGGACACTGTTGGTTTATTGCATTGTGTTTAAGTTTATCTCAGTGATAGAGGTCGTTCTCATGTAAAGATTGCGCCCAATGTGGGACTTGAACCCACGACCCTAAGATTAAAAGTCTCATGCTCTACCGACTGAGCTAACCGGGCCCATATTTAGGCTCATTTCCTTTTTTTTTTTTTTCTTTTTTTTTGTGTGTGTCTGGTTGAATGTGGTGTCTACAATCAAACAATATGTCAAATGACAGCAGTGTTTTTGCAGTTGACATTACATGTTGAACTGAGATCAAGGAAAAGTTATGACTTTGCCATGTTCAGTGCTTCCTGCAGTTGCTCGAGTAATGAGTGTAAGGAATCTTGATGCTGAGGATGAGGACAGTGTTGTTTATGGCATTGTTGTTAGGTTTATCTCAGTGATACAGTTGGTACTCATGTAAAGAATGCGCCCAATGTGGGACTTGAACCCTCGACCCTGAGATTAAAAGTCTCATGCTCTACCGACTGAGCTAACCGGGCCCATATTAATGGTCATTTCCGTTTTTTTTTTCTTTTTTTTTTGTGTGTGTGTCTGGTTGAATGTGTTGTCTAAAATAAAACAATATGTCAAATGACAGCAGTGTTGTTGCAGCTGACATTATATGTTGAACTGAGATCAAGGAAAAGTTACGACTTTCCCATGTGCAATTCTTCCTGCAGTTGCTCGAGTAATGAGTGTAAGGAATCTTGATGCTGAGGATGAGGACACTGTTGGTTTATGGCATTGTTTTTAAGTTTATCTCAGTGATAGAGGTGGTTCTCATGTATAGATTGCACCCAATGTGGGACTTGAACCCATGACCCTGAGATTAAAAGTCTCATGCTCTACCGACTGAGCTAACAAGGCCCATGTTCAGTAATTTTTTCTGTTTGTGTCTGGTTGTATGTGTTGCCTAAAATCAAACAATATGTCAAATGACAGCAGTGTTGTGGCAGCTGACATTACATTTTGAACTGAGATCAAGGAAAAGTAATGACTTTGCCATGTGCAGTTCTTCCTGCAGTTGCTCGAGTAATGAGTGCAAGGAATCTTGATGCTGAGGATGAGGACACTGTTGGCTTATGGCATTGTTTTTAAGTTTATCTCAGTGATAGAGGTGGTTCTCATGTAAAGATTGCGCCCAATGTGGGACTTGAACCCACGACCCTGAGATTAAAAGTCTCATGCTCTACCGACTGAGCTAACCGGGCCCATATTTAGGCTCATTTCCTTTTTTTTTTTTTTCTTTTTTTTTGTGTGTGTCTGGTTGAATGTGGTGTCTACAATCAAACAATATGTCAAATGACAGCAGTGTTTTTGCAGTTGACATTACATGTTGAACTGAGATCAAGGATAACTTATGACTTTGCCATGTTCAGTGCTTCCTGCAGTTGCTCGAGGGTTGATTGTAATGAGTCTTGATGCTAAGGATGATGACACTGTTCGTTTGTTAAGTATCTCTAAGTGATACAGGTGGTACTTATGTAAAGATTGCGCCCAATGTGGGGCTCGAACCCACGACCCTGAGATTAAGAGTCTCATGCTCTACCGACTGAGCTAACCGGGCCCATGTTCAGTAATTTGTTTCTGTTTGTGTCTGGTTGTATGTGTTGCCTAAAATCAAACAATATGCCAAATGATAGCAGTGTTGTTGCAGCTGACATTACATTTTGAACTGAGATCAAGGAAAAGTAATGACTTTGCCATGTGCAGTTCTTCCTGCAGTTGCTCCAGTAATGAGTGCAAGGAATCTTGATGCTGAGGATGAGGACAGTGTTGGTTTATTGCATTGTTTTTAAGTTTATCTCAGTGATAGAGGTGGTTCTCATGTAAAGATTGCGCCCAATGTGGGACTTGAACCCACGACCCTGAGATTAAAAGTCTCATGCTCTACCGACTGAGCTAACCGGGCCCATATTTAGGCTCATTTCCTTTTTTTTTTTTTTTTTTTTTTTGTGTGTGTCTGGTTGAATGTGGTGTCTACAATCAAACAATATGTCAAATGACAGCAGTGTTTTTGCAGTTGACATTACATGTTGAACTGAGATCATGGAAAAGTTGCGACTTTGCCATGTTCAGTGCTTCCTGCAGTTGCTTGAGGTTGACTGTAATGAGTCTTGAGGCTAAGGATGAGGACACTGTTTGTTTGTTAAGTATCTCTAAGTGATACAGGTGGTACTTATGTAAAGATTGCGCCCAATGTGGGGCTCGAACCCACGACCCTGAGATTAAGAGTCTCATGCTCTACCGACTGAGCTAACCGGGCCAATGTTCAGTAATTTTTTCTGTTTGTGTCTGGTTGTATGTGTTGCCTAAAATAAAACAATATGTCAAATGACAGCAGTGTTGTTGCAGCTGACATTACATGTTGAACTGAGATCAAGGAAAAGTAATGACTTTGCACATGTGCAGTTGTTCCTGCAGTTGCTCGAGTAATGAGTGCAAGGAATCTTGATGCTGAGGATGAGGACGCTGTTGGTTTATTGCATTGTGTTTAAGTTTATCTCAGTGATAGAGGTCGTTCTCATGTAAAGATTGCGCCCAATGTGGGACTTGAACCCACGACCCTGAGATTAAAAGTCTCATGCTCTACCGACTGAGCTAACCGGGCCCATATTTGTGGTCATTTCCTTTTTTTTTTTTTTTTTTTTTTTTTGTGTGTGTGTCTGGTTGAATGTGTTGTCTACAATCAAACAATATGTCAAATGACAGCAGTGTTTTTGCAGTTGACATTACATGTTGAACTGAGATCAAGGAAAAGTTATGACTTTGCCATGTGCAGTTCTTCCTGCAGTTGCTCGAGTAATGAGTGTAAGGAATCTTGATGCTGAGGATGAGGACAGTGTTGTTTATGGCATTATGGCATTGTTGTTAGGTTTATCTCAGTGATACAGTTGGTACTCATGTAAAGAATGCGCCCAATGTGGGACTTGAACCCTCGACCCTGAGATTAAAAGTCTCATGCTCTACCGACTGAGCTAACCGGGCCCATATTAATGGTCATTTCCTTTTTTTTTTTTTTTTTTTTGTGTGTGTGTCTGGTTGAATGTGTTGTCTACAATAAAACAATATGTCAAATGACAGCAGTGTTGTTGCAGCTGACATTATATGTTGAACTGAGATCAAGGAAAAGTTACGACTTTCCCATGTGCAATTCTTCCTGCAGTTGCTCGAGTAATGAGTGTAAGGAATCTTGATGCTGAGGATGAGGACACTGTTGGTTTATGGCATTGTTTTTAAGTTTATCTCAGTGATAGAGGTGGTTCTCATGTATAGATTGCACCCAATGTGGGACTTGAACCCATGACCCTGAGATTAAAAGTCTCATGCTCTACCGACTGAGCTAACAAGGCCCATGTTCAGTAATTTTTTCTGTTTGTGTCTGGTTGTATGTGTTGCCTAACATCAAACAATATGTCAAATGACAGCAGTGTTGTGGCAGCTGACATTACATTTTGAACTGAGATCAAGGAAAAGTAATGACTTTGCCATGTGCAGTTCTTCCTGCAGTTGCTCGAGTAATGAGTGCAAGGAATCTTGATGCTGAGGATGAGGACACTGTTGGCTTATGGCATTGTTTTTAAGTTTATCTCAGTGATAGAGGTGGTTCTCATGTAAAGATTGCGCCCAATGTGGGACTTGAACCCACGACCCTGAGATTAAAAGTCTCATGCTCTACCGACTGAGCTAACCGGGCCCATATTTAGGCTCATTTCCTTTTTTTCTTTTTTTTTTGTGTGTGTGTGTGTCTGGTTGAATGTGTTGTCTACAATAAAACAATATGTCAAATGACAGCAGTTTTTTGCAGTTGACATTACATGTTGAACTGAGATCAAGGATAACTTATGACTTTGCCATGTTCAGTAATTCCTGCAGTTGCTCTAGGGTTGATTGTAATGAGTCTTGATGCTAAGGATGAGGACACTGTTCGTTTGTTAAGTATCTCTAAGTGATACAGGTGGTACTTATGTAAAGATTGCGCCCAATGTGGGGCTCGAACCCACGACCCTGAGATTAAGAGTCTCATGCTCTACCGACTGAGCTAACCGGGCCCATGTTCAGTAATTTTTTCTGTTTGTGTCTGGTTGTATGTGTTGCCTAAAATAAAACAATATGTCAAATGACAGCAGTGTTGTTGCAGCTGACATTACATGTTGAACTGAGATCAAGGAAAAGTTATGACTTTGCCATGTGCAGTTGTTCCTGCAGTTGCTCGAGTAATGAGTGCAAGGAATCTTGATGCTGAGGATGAGGACACTGTTGGTTTATTGCATTGTGTTTAAGTTTATCTCAGTGATAGAGGTCGTTCTCATGTAAAGATTGCGCCCAATGTGGGACTTGAACCCACGACCCTGAGATTAAAAGTCTCATGCTCTACCGACTGAGCTAACCGGGCCCATATTTAGGCTCATTTCCTTTTTTTTTCTTTTTTTTTGTGTGTGTCTGGTTGAATGTGGTGTCTACAATCAAACAATATGTCAAATGACAGCAGTGTTTTTGCAGTTGACATTACATGTTGAACTGAGATCAAGGATAACTTATGACTTTGCCATGTTCAGTGCTTCCTGCAGTTGCTCGAGGGTTGATTGTAATGAGTCTTGATGCTAAGGATGAGGACACTGTTCGTTTGTTAAGTATCTCTAAGTGATACAGGTGGTACTTATGTAAAGATTGCGCCCAATGTGGGGCTCGAACCCACGACCCTGAGATTAAGAGTCTCATGCTCTACCGACTGAGCTAACCGGGCCCATGTTCAGTAATTTGTTCTGTTTGTGTCTGGTTGTATGTGTTGCCTAAAATCAAACAATATGCCAAATGATAGCAGTGTTGTTGCAGCTGACATTACATTTTGAACTGAGATCAAGGAAAAGTAATGACTTTGCCATGTGCAGTTCTTCCTGCAGTTGCTCCAGTAATGAGTGCAAGGAATCTTGATGCTGAGGATGAGGACAGTGTTGGTTTATTGCATTGTTTTTAAGTTTATCTCAGTGATAGAGGTGGTTCTCATGTAAAGATTGCGCCCAATGTGGGACTTGAACCCACGACCCTGAGATTAAAAGTCTCATGCTCTACCGACTGAGCTAACCGGGCCCATATTTAGGCTCATTTCCTTTTTTTTTTTTTTTTTTTTTTTTGTGTGTGTCTGGTTGAATGTGGTGTCTACAATCAAACAATATGTCAAATGACAGCAGTGTTTTTGCAGTTGACATTACATGTTGAACTGAGATCATGGAAAAGTTGCGACTTTGCCATGTTCAGTGCTTCCTGCAGTTGCTTGAGGTTGACTGTAATGAGTCTTGAGGCTAAGGATGAGGACACTGTTTGTTTGTTAAGTATCTCTAAGTGATACAGGTGGTACTTATGTAAAGATTGCGCCCAATGTGGGGCTCGAACCCACGACCCTGAGATTAAGAGTCTCATGCTCTACCGACTGAGCTAACCGGGCCAATGTTCAGTAATTTTTTCTGTTTGTGTCTGGTTGTATGTGTTGCCTAAAATAAAACAATATGTCAAATGACAGCAGTGTTGTTGCAGCTGACATTACATGTTGAACTGAGATCAAGGAAAAGTAATGACTTTGCACATGTGCAGTTGTTCCTGCAGTTGCTCGAGTAATGAGTGCAAGGAATCTTGATGCTGAGGATGAGGACGCTGTTGGTTTATTGCATTGTGTTTAAGTTTATCTCAGTGATAGAGGTCGTTCTCATGTAAAGATTGCGCCCAATGTGGGACTTGAACCCACGACCCTGAGATTAAAAGTCTCATGCTCTACCGACTGAGCTAACCGGGCCCATATTTATGGTCATTTCCTTTTTTTTTTTTTTTTTTTTTGTGTGTGTGTCTGGTTGAATGTGTTGTCTACAATCAAACAATATGTCAAATGACAGCAGTGTTTTTGCAGTTGACATTACATGTTGAACTGAGATCAAGGAAAAGTTATGACTTTGCCATGTGCAGTTCTTCCTGCAGTTGCTCGAGTAATGAGTGTAAGGAATCTTGATGCTGAGGAGGGACAGTGTTGTTTATGGCATTATGGCATTGTTGTTAGGTTTATCTCAGTGATACAGTTGGTACTCATGTAAAGAATGCGCCCAATGTGGGACTTGAACCCTCGACCCTGAGATTAAAAGTCTCATGCTCTACCGACTGAGCTAACCGGGCCCATATTAATGGTCATTTCCGTTTTTTTTTTTTTTTTTTTTTGTGTGTGTGTCTGGTTGAATGTGTTGTCTAAAATAAAACAATATGTCAAATGACAGCAGTGTTGTTGCAGCTGACATTATATGTTGAACTGAGATCAAGGAAAAGTTACGACTTTCCCATGTGCAATTCTTCCTGCAGTTGCTCGAGTAATGAGTGTAAGGAATCTTGATGCTGAGGATGAGGACACTGTTGGTTTATGGCATTGTTTTTAAGTTTATCTCAGTGATAGAGGTGGTTCTCATGTATAGATTGCACCCAATGTGGGACTTGAACCCATGACCCTGAGATTAAAAGTCTCATGCTCTACCGACTGAGCTAACAAGGCCCATTTGTTCAGTAATTTTTTCTGTTTGTGTCTGGTTGTATGTGTTGCCTAAATCAAACAATATGTCAAATGACAGCAGTGTTGTTGCAGCTGACATTACATGTTGAACTGAGATCAAGGAAAAGTTAATGACTTTGCCATGTGCAGTTCTTCCTGCAGTTGCTCGAGTAATGAGTGCAAGGAATCTTGATGCTGAGGATGAGGACACTGTTGGTTTATGGCATTGTTTTTAAGTTTATCTCAGTGATAGAGGTGGTTCTCATGTAAAGATTGCGCCCAATGTGGGACTTGAACCCACGACCCTGAGATTAAAAGTCTCATGCTCTACCGACTGAGCTAACCGGGCCCATATTTAGGCTCATTTCCTTTTTTTTTTTTTTTTTTTTTTGTGTGTGTGTCTGGTTGAATGTGTTGTCTACAATCAAACAATATGTCAAATGACAGCAGTTTTTTGCAGTTGACATTACATGTTGAACTGAGATCAAGGATAACTTATGACTTTGCCATGTTCAGTGCTTCCTGCAGTTGCTCTAGGGTTGATTGTAATGAGTCTTGATGCTAAGGATGAGGACACTGTTCGTTTGTTAAGTATCTCTAAGTGATACAGGTGGTACTTATGTAAAGATTGCGCCCAATGTGGGGCTCGAACCCACGACCCTGAGATTAAGAGTCTCATGCTCTACCGACTGAGCTAACCGGGCCCATGTTCAGTAATTTTTTCTGTTTGTGTCTGGTTGTATGTGTTGCCTAAAATAAAACAATATGTCAAATGACAGCAGTGTTGTTGCAGCTGACATTACATGTTGAACTGAGATCAAGGAAAAGTTATGACTTTGCCATGTGCAGTTGTTCCTGCAGTTGCTCGAGTAATGAGTGCAAGGAATCTTGATGCTGAGGATGAGGACACTGTTGGTTTATTGCATTGTGTTTAAGTTTATCTCAGTGATAGAGGTCGTTCTCATGTAAAGATTGCGCCCAATGTGGGACTTGAACCCACGACCCTAAGATTAAAAGTCTCATGCTCTACCGACTGAGCTAACCGGGCCCATATTTAGGCTCATTTCCTTTTTTTTTTTTTTTTTTTTTGTGTGTGTCTGGTTGAATGTGGTGTCTACAATCAAACAATATGTCAAATGACAGCAGTGTTTTTGCAGTTGACATTACATGTTGAACTGAGATCAAGGAAAAGTTATGACTTTGCCATGTTCAGTGCTTCCTGCAGTTGCTCGAGTAATGAGTGTAAGGAATCTTGATGCTGAGGATGAGGACAGTGTTGTTTATGGCATTGTTGTTAGGTTTATCTCAGTGATACAGTTGGTACTCATGTAAAGAATGCGCCCAATGTGGGACTTGAACCCTCGACCCTGAGATTAAAAGTCTCATGCTCTACCGACTGAGCTAACCGGGCCCATATTAATGGTCATTTCCTTTTTTTTTTTTTTTTTTTTGTGTGTGTGTCTGGTTGAATGTGTTGTCTAAAATAAAACAATATGTCAAATGACAGCAGTGTTGTTGCAGCTGACATTATATGTTGAACTGAGATCAAGGAAAAGTTACGACTTTCCCATGTGCAATTCTTCCTGCAGTTGCTCGAGTAATGAGTGTAAGGAATCTTGATGCTGAGGATGAGGACACTGTTGGTTTATGGCATTGTTTTTAAGTTTATCTCAGTGATAGAGGTGGTTCTCATGTATAGATTGCACCCAATGTGGGACTTGAACCCATGACCCTGAGATTAAAAGTCTCATGCTCTACCGACTGAGCTAACAGGCCCATGTTCAGTAATTTTTTCTGTTTGTGTCTGGTTGTATGTGTTGCCTAAAATCAAACAATATGTCAAATGACAGCAGTGTTGTGGCAGCTGACATTACATTTTGAACTGAGATCAAGGAAAAGTAATGACTTTGCCATGTGCAGTTCTTCCTGCAGTTGCTCGAGTAATGAGTGCAAGGAATCTTGATGCTGAGGATGAGGACACTGTTGGTTTATGGCATTGTTTTTAAGTTTATCTCAGTGATAGAGGTGGTTCTCATGTAAAGATTGCGCCCAATGTGGGACTTGAACCCACGACCCTGAGATTAAAAGTCTCATGCTCTACCGACTGAGCTAACCGGGCCCATATTTAGGCTCATTTCCTTTTTTTTTTTTTTTTTTTTTTTGTGTGTGTCTGGTTGAATGTGTTGTCTACAATCAAACAATATGTCAAATGACAGCAGTGTTTTTGCAGTTGACATTACATGTTGAACTGAGATCAAGGATAACTTATGACTTTGCCATGTTCAGTGCTTCCTGCAGTTGCTCGAGGGTTGATTGTAATGAGTCTTGATGCTAAGGATGAGGACACTGTTCGTTTGTTAAGTATCTCTAAGTGATACAGGTGGTACTTATGTAAAGATTGCGCCCAATGTGGGGCTCGAACCCACGACCCTGAGATTAAGAGTCTCATGCTCTACCGACTGAGCTAACCGGGCCCATGTTCAGTAATTTGTTCTGTTTGTGTCTGGTTGTATGTGTTGCCTAAAATCAAACAATATGCCAAATGACAGCAGTGTTGTTGCAGCTGACATTACATTTTGAACTGAGATCAAGGAAAAGTAATGACTTTGCCATGTGCAGTTCTTCCTGCAGTTGCTCCAGTAATGAGTGCAAGGAATCTTGATGCTGAGGATGAGGACAGTGTTGGTTTATTGCATTGTTTTTAAGTTTATCTCAGTGATAGAGGTGGTTCTCATGTAAAGATTGCGCCCAATGTGGGACTTGAACCCACGACCCTGAGATTAAAAGTCTCATGCTCTACCGACTGAGCTAACCGGGCCCATATTTAGGCTCATTTCCTTTTTTTTTTTTTTTTTTTTTTGTGTGTGTGTCTGGTTGAATGTGTTGTCTACAATCAAACAATATGTCAAATGACAGCAGTGTTTTTGCAGTTGACATTACATGTTGAACTGAGATCATGGAAAAGTTGCGACTTTGCCATGTTCAGTGCTTCCTGCAGTTGCTCGAGGTTGATTGTAATGAGTCTTGATGCTAAGGATGAGGACACTGTTCGTTTGTTAAGTATCTCTAAGTGATACAGGTGGTACTTATGTAAAGATTGCGCCCAATGTGGGGCTCGAACCCACGACCCTGAGATTAAGAGTCTCATGCTCTACCGACTGAGCTAACCGGGCCCATGTTCAGTAATTTTTTCTGTTTGTGTCTGGTTGTATGTGTTGCCTAAAATAAAACAATATGTCAAATGACAGCAGTGTTGTTGCAGCTGACATTACATGTTGAACTGAGATCAAGGAAAAGTAATGACTTTGCACATGTGCAGTTGTTCCTGCAGTTGCTCGAGTAATGAGTGCAAGGAATCTTGATGCTGAGGATGAGGACGCTGTTGGTTTATTGCATTGTGTTTAAGTTTATCTCAGTGATAGAGGTCGTTCTCATGTAAAGATTGCGCCCAATGTGGGACTTGAACCCACGACCCTGAGATTAAAAGTCTCATGCTCTACCGACTGAGCTAACCGGGCCCATATTTATGGTCATTTCCCTTTTTTTTTTTTTTTTTTTTTTTTTTGTGTGTGTGTCTGGTTGAATGTGTTGTCTACAATCAAACAATATGTCAAATGACAGCAGTGTTTTTGCAGTTGACATTACATGTTGAACTGAGATCAAGGAAAAGTTATGACTTTGCCATGTGCAGTTCTTCCTGCAGTTGCTCGAGTAATGAGTGTAAGGAATCTTGATGCTGAGGATGAGGACAGTGTTGTTTATGGCATTATGGCATTGTTGTTAGGTTTATCTCAGTGATACAGTTGGTACTCATGTAAAGAATGCGCCCAATGTGGGACTTGAACCCTCGACCCTGAGATTAAAAGTCTCATGCTCTACCGACTGAGCTAACCGGGCCCATATTAATGGTCATTTCCTTTTTTTTTTTTTTTTTTTTTTGTGTGTGTGTCTGGTTGAATGTGTTGTCTAAAATAAAACAATATGTCAAATGATAGCAGTGTTGTTGCAGCTGACATTATATGTTGAACTGAGATCAAGGAAAAGTTACGACTTTCCCATGTGCAATTCTTCCTGCAGTTGCTCGAGTAATGAGTGTAAGGAATCTTGATGCTGAGGATGAGGACACTGTTGGTTTATGGCATTGTTTTTAAGTTTATCTCAGTGATAGAGGTGGTTCTCATGTATAGATTGCACCCAATGTGGGACTTGAACCCATGACCCTGAGATTAAAAGTCTCATGCTCTACCGACTGAGCTAACAAGGCCCATGTTCAGTAATTTTTTCTGTTTGTGTCTGGTTGTATGTGTTGCCTAACATCAAACAATATGTCAAATGACAGCAGTGTTGTGGCAGCTGACATTACATTTTGAACTGAGATCAAGGAAAAGTAATGACTTTGCCATGTGCAGTTCTTCCTGCAGTTGCTCGAGTAATGAGTGCAAGGAATCTTGATGCTGAGGATGAGGACACTGTTGGCTTATGGCATTGTTTTTAAGTTTATCTCAGTGATAGAGGTGGTTCTCATGTAAAGATTGCGCCCAATGTGGGACTTGAACCCACGACCCTGAGATTAAAAGTCTCATGCTCTACCGACTGAGCTAACCGGGCCCATATTTAGGCTCATTTCCTTTTTTTCTTTTTTTTTTGTGTGTGTGTGTGTCTGGTTGAATGTGTTGTCAACAATAAAACAATATGTCAAATGACAGCAGTTTTTTGCAGTTGACATTACATGTTGAACTGAGATCAAGGATAACTTATGACTTTGCCATGTTCAGTAATTCCTGCAGTTGCTCTAGGGTTGATTGTAATGAGTCTTGATGCTAAGGATGAGGACACTGTTCGTTTGTTAAGTATCTCTAAGTGATACAGGTGGTACTTATGTAAAGATTGCGCCCAATGTGGGGCTCGAACCCACGACCCTGAGATTAAGAGTCTCATGCTCTACCGACTGAGCTAACCGGGCCCATGTTCAGTAATTTTTTCTGTTTGTGTCTGGTTGTATGTGTTGCCTAAAATGAAACAATATGTCAAATGACAGCAGTGTTGTTGCAGCTGACATTACATGTTGAACTGAGATCAAGGAAAAGTTATGACTTTGCCATGTGCAGTTGTTCCTGCAGTTGCTCGAGTAATGAGTGCAAGGAATCTTGATGCTGAGGATGAGGACACTGTTGGTTTATTGCATTGTGTTTAAGTTTATCTCAGTGATAGAGGTCGTTCTCATGTAAAGATTGCGCCCAATGTGGGACTTGAACCCACGACCCTAAGATTAAAAGTCTCATGCTCTACCGACTGAGCTAACCGGGCCCATATTTAGGCTCATTTCCTTTTTTTTTTTTTTTTTTTTTTTGTGTATGGTTGTATGTGGTGTCTACAATCAAACAATATGTCAAATGACAGCAGTGTTTTTGCAGTTGACATTACATGTTGAACTGAGATCAAGGATAACTTATGACTTTGCCATGTTCAGTGCTTCCTGCAGTTGCTCGAGGGTTGATTGTAATGAGTCTTGATGCTAAGGATGAGGACACTGTTCGTTTGTTAAGTATCTCTAAGTGATACAGGTGGTACTTATGTAAAGATTGCGCCCAATGTGGGGCTCGAACCCACGACCCTGAGATTAAGAGTCTCATGCTCTACCGACTGAGCTAACCGGGCCCATGTTCAGTAATTTTTTCTGTTTGTGTCTGGTTGTATGTGTTGCCTAAAATCAAACAATATGTCAAATGACAGCAGTGTTGTTGCAGCTGACATTACATTTTGAACTGAGATCAAGGAAAAGTAATGACTTTGCCATGTGCAGTTCTTCCTTGCAGTTGCTCGAGTAATGAGTGCAAGGAATCTTGATGATTTGGATGAGGACAGTGTTGGTTTATGGCATTGTTTTTAAGTTTATCTCAGTGATAGAGGTGGTTCTCATGCAAAGATTGCGCCCAATGTGGGACTTTAACCCACGACCCTGAGATTAAAAGTCTCATGCTCTACCGACTGAGCTAACCGGGCCAATATTTATGGTCATTTCCTTTTTTTTTTTTTTTTTTTTTTTTGTTTATGTGTCTGGTTGAATGTGTTGTCTACATTCAAACAATATGTCAAATGACAGCAGTGTTTTTGCAGTTGACATTACATGTTGAACTGAGATCATGGAAAAGTTGCGACTTTGCCATGTTCAGTGCTTCCTGCAGTTGCTTAAGGATGATTGTAATGAGTCTTGATGCTAAGGATGAGGACACTGTTCGTTTGTTAAGTATCTCTAAGTGATACAGGTGGTACTTATGTAAAGATTGCGCCCAATGTGGGGCTCGAACCCACGACCCTGAGATTAAGAGTCTCATGCTCTACCGACTGAGCAAACCGGGCCCATGTTCAGGGCTTTTTTCTGTTTGTGTCTGGTTGTATGTGTTGCCTAAAATCAAACAATATGTCAAATGACAGCAGTGTTGTTGCAGCTGACATTACATTTTGAACTGAGATCAAGGAAAAGTAATGACTTTGCCATGTGCAGTTGCTCGAGTAATGAGTGCAAGGAATCTTGATGCTGAGGATGAGGACACTGTTGGTTTATTGCATTGTTTTTAAGTTTATCTCAGTGATAGAGGTCGTTCTCATGTGAAGATTGCGCCCAATGTGGGACTTGAACCCACGACCCTGAGATTAAAAGTCTCATGCTCTACCGACTGAGCTAACCGGGCCCATATTTATGGTCATTTCTTTTTGCTTTTTTTTTTTTTTTTTTTTTTTGTGTGTGTCTGGTTGAATGTGTTGTCTACAATCAAACAATATGTCAAATGACAGCAGTGTTTTTGCAGTTGACATTACATGTTGAACTGAGATCAAGGATAACTTAAGACTTTGCCATGTTCAGTGCTTCCTGCAGTTGCTCGAGGGTTGATTGTAATGAGTCTTGATGCTAAGGATGAGGACACTGTTCGTTTGTTAAGTATCTCTAAGTGATACAGGTGGTACTTATGTAAAGATTGCGCCCAATGTGGGGCTCGAACCCACGACCCTGAGAATTAGAGTCTCATGCTCTACCGACTGAGCTAACCGGGCCCATGTTCAGGGCTTTTTTCTGTTTGTGTCTGGTTGTATGTGTTGCCTAAAATAAAACAATATGTCAAATGACAGCAGTGTTGTTGCAGCTGACATTACATGTTGAACTGAGATCAAGGAAAAGTTATGACTTTGCCATGTGCAGTTCTTCCTGCAGTTGCTCGAGTAATGAGTGCAAGGAATCTTGATGCTTTGGATGAGGACAGTGTTGGTTTATGGCATTGTTTTTAAGTTTATCACAGTGATAGAGGTGGTTCTCATGCAAAGATTGCGCCCAATGTGGGACTTGAACCCACGAACCTGAGATTAAAAGTCTCATGCTCTACCGACTGAGCTAACCGGGCCCATATTTATGGTCATTTCCTTTTTTTTTTTTTTCTTTTTTTGTTTATGTGTCTGGTTGAATGTGTTGTCTACATTCAAACAATATGTCAAATGACAGCAGTGTTTTTGCAGTTGACATTACATGTTGAACTGAGATCATGGAAAAGTTGCGACTTTGCCATGTTCAGTGCTTCCTGCAGTTGCTTAAGGATGATTGTAATGAGTCTTGATGCTAAGGATGAGGACACTGTTCGTTTGTTAAGTATCTCTAAGTGATACAGGTGGTACTTATGTAAAGATTGCGCCCAATGTGGGGCTCGAACCCACGACCCTGAGATTAAGAGTCTCATGCTCTACCGACTGAGCAAACCGGGCCCATGTTCAGGGCTTTTTTCTGTTTGTGTCTGGTTGTATGTGTTGCCTAAAATCAAACAATATGTCAAATGACAGCAGTGTTGTTGCAGCTGACATTACATTTTGAACTGAGATCAAGGAAAAGTAATGACTTTGCCATGTGCAGTTGCTCGAGTAATGAGTGCAAGGAATCTTGATGCTGAGGATGAGGACACTGTTGGTTTATTGCATTGTTTTTAAGTTTATCTCAGTGATAGAGGTGGTTCTCATGTAAAGATTGCGCCCAATGTGGGACTTGAACCCACGACCCTGAGATTAAAAGTCTCATGCTCTACCGACTGAGCTAACCGGGCCCATATTTATGGTCATTTCCTTTTTTTTATATTTATTTTTTTTTGTGTGTGTGTCTGGTTGAATGTGTTGTCTACAATCAAACAATATGTCAAATGACAGCAGTGTTTTTGCAGTTGACATTACATGTTGAACTGAGATCAAGGAAAAGTTATGACTTTGCCATGTGCAGTTCTTCCTGCAGTTGCTCGAGTAATGAGTGCAAGGAATCTTGATGCTTTGGATGAGGACAGTGTTGGTTTATGGCATTGTTTTTAAGTTTATCTCAGTGATAGAGGTGGTTCTCATGTAAAGATTGCGCCCAATGTGGGACTTGAACCCACGACCCTGAGATTAAAAGTCTCATGCTCTACCGACTGAGCTAACCGGGCCCATATTTATGGTCATTTCCTTTTTTTTTTTTTTTTTTTTTTTTTGTGTATGTGTCTGGTTGAATGTGTTGTCTACAATCAAACAATATGTCAAATGACAGCAGTGTTTTTGCAGTTGACATTACATGTTGAAATGAGATCATGGAAAAGTTGCAACTTTGCCATGTTCAGTGCTTCCTTCAGTTGCTTAAGGTTGACTGTAATGAGTCTTGAGGCTAAGGATGAGGACACTGTTCGTTTGTTAAGTATTTCTAAGTGATACAGGTGGTACTTATGTAAAGATTGCGCCCAATGTGGGGCTCGAACCCATGACACTGAGATTAAGAGTCTCATGCTCTACCGACTGAGCTAACCGGGCCCATGTTCAGGGCTTTTTTCTGTTTGTGTCTGGTTGTATGTGTTGCCTAAAATCAAACAATATGTCAAATGACAGCAGTGTTGTTGCAGCTGACATTACATTTTGAACTGAGATCAAGGAAAAGTAATGACTTTGCCATGTGCAGTTGTTCCTGCAGTTGCTCGAGTAATGAGTGCAAGGAATCTTGATGCTGAGGATGAGGACACTGTTGGTTTATTGCATTGTGTTTAAGTTTATCTCAGTGATAGAGGTCGTTCTCATGTAAAGATTGCGCCCTATGTGGGACTTGAACCCACGACCCTGAGATTAAAAGTCTCATGCTATACCGACTGAGCTAACCGTGCCCATATTTATGGTCATTTCCTTTTTTTTTTCTTTTTTTTTTTTGGTGTGTGTGTCTGGTTGAATGTGTTGTCTACAATCAAACAATATGTCAAATGACAGCAATGTTTTTGCAGTTGACATTACATGTTGAACTGAGATCAAGGATAAATTATGACTTTGCCATGTTCAGTAATTCCTGCAGTTGCTCTAGGGTTGATTGTAATGAGTCTTGATGCTAAGGATGAGGACACTGTTCGTTTGTTAAGTATCTCTAAGTGATACAGGTGGTACTTATGTAAAGATTGCGCCCAATGTGGGGCTCGAACCCACGACCCTGAGATTAAGAGTCTCATGCTCTACCGACTGAGCTAACCGGGCCCATGTTCAGTAATTTTTTCTGTTTGTGTCTGGTTGTATGTGTTGCCTAAAATCAAACAATATGTCAAATGACAGCAGTGTTGTTGCAGCTGACATTACATTTTGAACTGAGATCAAGGAAAAGTAATGACTTTGCCATGTGCAGTTGTTCCTGCAGTTGCTCGAGCAATGAGTGCAAGGAATCTTGATGCTGAGGATGAGGACACTGTTGGTTTATTGCATTGTGTTTAAGTTTATCTCAGTGATAGAGGTGGTTCTCATGTAAAGATTGCGCCCAATGTGGGACTTGAACCCACGACCCTGAGATTAAAAGTCTCATGCTCTACCGACTGAGCTAACCGGGCCCATATTTATGGTCATTTCCTTTTTTTTTTTTTTTTTTTTTTTTTGTGTATGTGTCTGGTTGAATGTGTTGTCTACAATCAAACAATATGTCAAATGACAGCAGTGTTTTTGCAGTTGACATTACATGTTGAACTGAGATCATGGAAAAGTTGCGACTTTGCCATGTTCAGTGCTTCCTGCAGTTGCTTAAGGTTGATTGTAATGAGTCTTGATGCTAAGGAGGAGGACACTGTTCGTTTGTTAAGTATCTCTAAGTGATACAGGTGGTACTTATGTAAAGATTGCGCCCAATGTGGGGCTCGAACCCACGACCCTGAGATTAAGAGTCTCATGCTCTACCGACTGAGCTAACCGGGCCCATGTTCAGTAATTTTTTCTGTTTGTGTCTGGTTGTATGTGTTGCCTAAAATAAAACAATATGTCAAATGACAGCAGTGTTGTTGCAGCTGACATTACATGTTGAACTGAGATCAAGGAAAAGTTATGACTTTGCCATGTGCAGTTCTTCCTGCAGTTGCTCGAGTAATGAGTGCAAGGAATCTTGATGCTTTGGATGAGGACAGTGTTGGTTTATGGCATTGTTTTTAAGTTTATCTCAGTGATAGAGGTGGTTCTCATGTAAAGATTGCGCCCAATGTGGGACTTGAACCCACGACCCTGAGATTAAAAGTCTCATGCTCTACCGACTGAGCTAACCGGGCCCATATTTATGGTCATTTCCTTTTTTTTTTTTTGTGTGTGTGTCTGGTTGAATGTGTTGTCTACAATCAAACAATATGTCAAATGACAGCAATGTTTTTGCAGTTGACATTACATGTTGAAATGAGATCATGGAAAAGTTGCGACTTTGCCATGTTCAGTGCTTCCTGCAGTTGCTTAAGGTTGACTGTAATGAGTCTTGAGGCTAAGGATGAGGACACTGTTCGTTTGTTAAGTATTTCTAAGTGATACAGGTGGTACTTATGTAAAGATTGCGCCCAATGTGGGGCTCGAACCCACGACACTGAGATTAAGAGTCTCATGCTCTACCGACTGAGCTAACCGGGCCCATGTTCAGTAATTTTTTCTGTTTGTGTCTGGTTGTATGTGTTGCCTAAAATCAAACAATATGTCAAATGACAGCAGTGTTGTTGCAGCTGACATTACATTTTGAACTGAGATCAAGGAAAAGTAATGACTTTGCCATGTGCAGTTGTTCCTGCAGTTGCTCGAGTAATGAGTGCAAGGAATCTTGATGCTGAGGATGAGGACACTGTTGGTTTATTGCATTGTGTTTAAGTTTATCTCAGTGATAGAGGTCGTTCTCATGCAAAGATTGCGCCCAATGTGGGACTTGAACCCACGACCCTGAGATTAAAAGTCTCATGCTATACCGACTGAGCTAACCGTGCCCATATTTATGGTCATTTTCTTTTTTTTTTTTTTTTTTTTTTGGTGTGTGTGTCTGGTTGAATGTGTTGTCTACAATCAAACAATATGTCAAATGACAGCAATGTTTTTGCAGTTGACATTACATGTTGAACTGAGATCAAGGATATTTTATGACTTTGCCATGTTCAGTAATTCCTGCAGTTGCACTAGGGTTGATTGTAATGAGTCTTGATGCTAAGGATGAGGACACTGTTCGTTTGTTAAGTATCTCTAAGTGATACAGGTGGTACTTATGTAAAGATTGCGCCCAATGTGGGGCTCGAACCCACGACCCTGAGATTAAGAGTCTCATGCTCTACCGACTGAGCTAACCGGGCCCATGTTCAGGGCTTTTTTCTGTTTGTGTCTGGTTGTATGTGTTGCCTAAAATCAAACAATATGTCAAATGACAGCAGTGTTGTTGCAGCTGACATTACATTTTGAACTGAGATCAAGGAAAAGTAATGACTTTGCCATGTGCAGTTGTTCCTGCAGTTGCTCGAGCAATGAGTGCAAGGAATCTTGATGCTGAGGATGAGGACACTGTTGGTTTATTGCATTGTGTTTAAGTTTATCTCAGTGATAGAGGTGGTTCTCATGTAAAGATTGCGCCCAATGTGGGACTTGAACCCACGACCCTGAGATTAAAAGTCTCATGCTCTACTGACTGAGCTAACCAGGCCCATATTTATGGTCATTTCCTTTTTTTTTTTTTTTTTTTTTTTTTGTGTATGTGTCTGGTTGAATGTGTTGTCTACAATCAAACAATATGTCAAATGACAGCAGTGTTTTTGCAGTTGACATTACATGTTGAACTGAGATCATGGAAAAGTTGCGACTTTGCCATGTTCAGTGCTTCCTGCAGTTGCTTAAGGTTGATTGTAATGAGTCTTGATGCTAAGGAGGAGGACACTGTTCGTTTGTTAAGTATCTCTAAGTGATACAGGTGGTACTTATGTAAAGATTGCGCCCAATGTGGGGCTCGAACCCACGACCCTGAGATTAAGAGTCTCATGCTCTACCGACTGAGCTAACCGGGCCCATATTTATGGTCATTTCCTTTTTTTTTTTTTTTTTTTTGTGTGTGTCTGGTCCAATGTGTTGTCTACAATCAAACAATATGTCAAATGACAGCAGTGTTTTTGCGGTTGACATTACATGTTGAACTGAGATCAAGGATAACTTATGACTTTGCCATGTTCAGTGCTTCCTGCAGTTGCTCGAGGGTTGATTGTAATGAGTCTTGATGCTAAGGATGAGGACACTGTTCGTTTGTTAAGTATCTCTAAGTGATACAGGTGGTACTTATGTAAAGATTGCGCCCAATGTGGGGCTCGAACCCACGACCCTGAGATTAAGAGTCTCATGCTCTACCGACTGAGCTAACCGGGCCCATGTTCAGGGCTTTTTTTCTGTTTGTGTCTGGTTGTATGTGTTGCCTAAAATAAAACAATATGTCAAATGACAGCAGTGTTGTTGCAGCTGACATTACATGTTGAACTGAGATCAAGGAAAAGTTATGACTTTGCCATGTGCAGTTCTTCCTGCAGTTGCTCGAGTAATGAGTGCAAGGAATCTTGATGCTTTGGATGAGGACAGTGTTGGTTTATGGCATTGTTTTTTAAGTTTATCTCAGTGATAGAGGTCGTTCTCATGTAAAGATTGCGCCCAATGTGGGACTTGAACCCACGACCCTGAGATTAAAAGTCTCATGCTCTACCGACTGAGCTAACCGGGCCCATATTTATGGTCATTTCCTTTTTTTTTTATTTTTTTTTTTGTGTGTGTGTCTGGTTGAATGTGTTGTCTACAATCAAACAATATGTCAAATGACAGCAGTGTTTTTGCAGTTGACATTACATGTTGAACTGAGATCATGGAAAAGTTGCGACTTTGCCATGTTCAGTGCTTCCTGCAGTTGCTTAAGGTTGATTGTAATGAGTCTTGATGCTAAGGAGGAGGACACTGTTCGTTTGTTAAGTATCTCTAAGTGATACAGGTGGTACTTATGTAAAGATTGCGCCCAATGTGGGGCTCGGACCCACGACCCTGAGATTAAGAGTCTCATGCTCTACCGACTGAGCTAACCGGGCCCATGTTCAGTAATTTTTTCTGTTTGTGTCTGGTTGTATGTGTTGCCTAAAATCAAACAATATGTCAAATGACAGCAGTGTTGTTGCAGCTGACATTACATTTTGAACTGAGATCAAGGAAAAGTAATGACTTTGCCATGTGCAGTTGTTCCTGCAGTTGCTCGAGTAATGTTTGCAAGGAATCTTGATGCTGAGGATGAGGACACTGTTGGTTTATTGCATTGTGTTTAAGTTTATCTCAGTGATAGAGGTCGTTCTCATGTAAAGATTGCGCCCAATGTGGGACTTGAACCCACGACCCTGAGATTAAAAGTCTCATGCTCTACCGACTGAGCTAACCGGGCCCATATTTAGGCTCATTTCCTTTTTTTTTTTTTTTTTTTTTTTTGTGTGTCTGGTTGAATGTGTTGTCTACAATCAAACAATATGTCAAATGACAGCAGTGTTTTTGCAGTTGACATTACATGTTGAACTGAGATCAAGGATAACTTATGACTTTGCCATGTTCAGTGCTTCCTGCAGTTGCTCGAGGGTTGATTGTAATGAGTCTTGATGCTAAGGATGAGGACACTGTTCGTTTGTTAAGTATCTCTAAGTGATACAGGTGGTACTTATGTAAAGATTGCGCCCAATGTGGGGCTCGAACCCACGACCCTGAGATTAAGAGTCTCATGCTCTACCGACTGAGCTAACCGGGCCCATGTTCAGGGCTTTTTTCTGTTTGTGTCTGGTTGTATGTGTTGCCTAAAATAAAACAATATGTCAAATGACAGCAGTGTTGTTGCAGCTGACATTACATGTTGAACTGAGATCAAGGAAAAGTTATGACTTTGCCATGTGCAGTTCTTCCTGCAGTTGCTCGAGTAATGAGTGCAAGGAATCTTGATGCTTTGGATGAGGACAGTGTTGGTTTATGGCATTGTTTTTAAGTTTATCTCAGTGATAGAGGTCGTTCTCATGTAAAGATTGCGCCCAATGTGGGACTTGAACCCACGACCCTGAGATTAAAAGTCTCATGCTCTACCGACTGAGCTAACCGGGCCCATATTTATGGTCATTTCCTTTTTTTTTTTTTTTTTTTTTTTTTGTGTATGTGTCTGGTTGAATGTGTTGTCTACAATCAAACAATATGTCAAATGACAGCAGTGTTTTTGCAGTTGACATTACATGTTGAACTGAGATCATGGAAAAGTTGCGACTTTGCCATGTTCAGTGCTTCCTGCAGTTGCTTAAGGTTGACTGTAATGAGTCTTGAGGCTAAGGATGAGGACACTGTTCGTTTGTTAAGTATTTCTAAGTGATACAGGTGGTACTTATGTAAAGATTGCGCCCAATGTGGGGCTCGAACCCACGACCCTGAGATTAAGAGTCTCATGCTCTACCGACTGAGCTAACTGGGCCCATGTTCAGGGCTTTTTTCTGTTTGTGTCTGGTTGTATGTGTTGCCTAAAATCAAACAATATGTCAAATGACAGCAGTGTTGTTGCAGCTGACATTACATTTTGAACTGAGATCAAGGAAAAGTAATGACTTTGCCATGTGCAGTTGTTCCTGCAGTTGCTCGAGTAATGAGTGCAAGGAATCTTGATGCTGAGGATGAGGACACGGTTGGTTTATTGCATTGTGTTTAAGTTTATCTCAGTGATAGAGGTCGTTCTCATGTAAAGATTGCGCCCAATGTGGGACTTGAACCCACGACCCTGAGATTAAAAGTCTCATGCTATACCGACTGAGCTAACCGTGCCCATATTTATGGTCATTTCCTTTTTTTTTTTTCTTTTTTTTTTTGTGTGTGTGTCTGGTTGAATGTGTTGTCTACAATCAAACAATATGTCAAATGACAGCAATGTTTTTGCAGTTGACATTACATGTTGAACTGAGATCAAGGATAACTTATGACTTTGCCATGTTCAGTAATTCCTGCAGTTGCTCTAGGGTTGATTGTAATGAGTCTTGATGCTAAGGATGAGGACACTGTTCGTTTGTTAAGTATCTCTAGTGATACAGGTGGTACTTGTGTAAAGATTGCGCCCAATGTGGGGCTCGAACCCACAACCCTGAGATTAAGAGTCTCATGCTCTACCGAGTGAGCTAACCGGGCCCATATTTATGGTCATTTCCTTTTTTTTATTTTTTTTTTTTTTTTGTGTGTGTGTCTGGTTGAATGTGTTGTCTACAATCAAACAATATGTCAAATGACAGCAGTGTTTTTGCAGTTGACATTACATGTTGAACTGAGATCAAGGATAACTTACGACTTTGCCATGTTCAGTGCTTCCTGCAGTTGCTCAGGGGTTGATTGTAATGAGTCTTGATGCTAAGGATAAGGACACTGTCGGTTTGTTAAGTATCTCTAAGTGATACAGGTGGTACTTATGTAAAGATTGCGCCCAATGTGGGGCTCGAACCCACAACCCTGAGATTAAGAGTCTCATGCTCTTCCGACTGAGCTAACCGGGCCCATGTTCAGTAATTTTTTCTGTTTGTGTCTGGTTGTATGTGTTGCCTAAAATCAAACAATATGTCAAATGACAGCAGTGTTGTTGCAGCTGACATTACATGTTGAACTGAGATCAAGGAAAAGTTATGACTTTGCCATGTGCAGTTCTTTGTGCAGTTGCTCGAGTAATGAGTGTAAGGAATCTTGATGCTGAGGATGTGGACACTGTTGGTTTATGGCATTGTTTGTAAGTTTATCTCAGTGATAGAGGTGGTTCTCATGTAAAGATTGTGCCCAATGTGGGACTTGAACCCACGACCCTGAGATTAAAAGTCTCATGCTCTACCGACTGAGCTAACCGGGCCCATATTTAAGGTGTTTCCTTTTTTTGTGTGTGTGTGTCTGGTTGAATGTGTTGTCTACAATCAAACAATATGTCAAATGACAGCAGTGTTGTTGTAGTTGACATTACATGTTGAAATGAGATCAAGGAAAAGTTATGACTTTGCCTATGTGCAGTGCTTCCCGCAGTTGCTCGAGTGTTGACTGTAAGGAGTCTTGCTGATGAGGATGAGGACACTGTTGGTCTATGGTCGCAGTGATGCAGGTGGTACTTAAGTAAAGATTTCACCCAATGTGGGAGTTGAAGCCACGACGCTGAGATTAAAAGTCACATTCTCTACCGACTGAGCGAACCGAGCTGTTAATTACGGTTCTTTTCTGTATTTATTTATTTATTTTTTTGTTTTCCTTGTGTGTCTGTAATGCACAACCCTGAGATTAAGAGTCTCATGCTCTACTGACTGAACTAACCAGGCCCGGTTATTCTTAAAAGAGCTGTTCATGCAAGATGACCCAATAATATTGCAGAACTTGAAGCCTTTTACAAGGAAGAATGGGTAAAAATCCCAAAGGATAAAATCCAGAGATTTGTAGTTGGATATAAAAAGCATTTACAAGCTGTGATATCTGCCACAGGGGGTCTTACTAAGTACTGAAGGTACTGATGCCGAAGGAAGCCCTGACATTTGCACATGCCAAGAAGATGATTTTTATTTTTGTAATTTTGTACTTTTTATAAAATAAAAAGTTACTGTGCGTTAATGATTTCTGATAATTTTCTTCCCCCTATTCATCAGAGAGACTATAAATATCAAGGTTAATTTGTTCATAGATAAACTATGTTTTTTTAAAAGGGGTGCCCTGACTTTTACTCACAACTGTATTTCCCATACTAACAGTAGATCATGACTGAAAGGTGCCTTCACTGTCATGTAATTGGACCCTTAGTAGGAGAGCGTCCTGTAGGAAGGAGCAAGAGTCCTCAAAAAAGTAATGCAAACCAAGTACAATTTCACTTTATGCCTCAAATATGCAGCTGTAAATATCCATGAATGACATTGAGCTTTAGTTTATCATATGCCATAATAAGGTGTTGGTGTCTCTGCAGGTGTAGGTTACCGCCGCTGTCAGAGACGTGGTGCTCGTCGGAGCTCGACTCCCTCTGGATCACAAATGTTGATCATCAGTTGGATTGTTTCTTCAGAAACCACAAAAACTCTCTGAATGACCCGCTGATGCATCCAGCAGGTGTCGCTCCGAGTGAGTAATTCGTGTGAAATACTATTATTCACATGTCTAGATTTGCGTGAAATAAGCGAGTGGATGATTTTACTCACACTTGGTGTGAGCACCCCATGAGGAAGGGCAGACCGGGACAACAACTTTGTTGCCAAGTCTGCTTATTACAAGCAACTTTGGGCTTGCTTTTATTATCACCCAGCTCAAAGCAAGACATGGATGCTCCGTTGTCCTTTTCCTCACTCCCATTTCCTGGCTATTGTGACTGTCCAAGTCAACCCAGCACACCCCCAAACCTCCTCAGTCATGTTGTGCATGCACAACTACGCAGGAGCCATAGTTGCCAGGTCTGCTTATTATAAGCCAATTTGGCTTCTTTTTTAACAAGTTCTTGTAAATTTTGTGAATTGAGGGTTGCAATTTTTTTGGGCTTGTTCCAAAAGTGCAGTTGCTCATTTGGGCTTGTTGTGCATCAGAAGGGATCAGAAGTTACACTTTTTTTTTTCTGTATCTCTCAAATTATTGTCTCGGCATCTTTCTCATTCTCATTCTCTCTCTGTTTTTCATACTTTAAGGTGCCACTCTGATGGGGTGTCTCTTTATTTTACATGTATGGTTTTAGTGTGGGCATAGTTGTGGATTTTTACAAACACTTTATTTATTGAACATTAAAAAGACATTACTAGCAGTGTTTCTTTGACCCCTCTTTCACTTCAAGATTGGATTTATGACATTGTGGCCATCTCCCAAGATGACTGTAATTAGTAAAAGAGCATATCTATTTTTTAACATGGTTAATCTCTTTAATGTAGGCTGCTGCACTTTATATTAATTTTTGAAATGACAAAACATGCACACATATCCTCTGGTATGTGCCTCTGTATAGTGTAATCACGGTGGTCCGTCATGGCCAAAATTGCCTGGGCCGTTTTTTTGTTCCAGTCCAGTCCAGCCCTGCCTAAACCTGACCATTATTAGTATCCAGAACCAATCTTTCTTGTCTTTTTTAGTCTTCATGTACTTGGGCTCTCTAAGGACAAAGTCATCACTACTAATGTTTCTCTGTGCACATAATTGTATAAATGCTAAATGTTTAATCTTTAAGCAATATCAAGCTAATATCACATTTTTAAATGCATCATGAACTTCTTATTAAATCTCCACAGTTCAGATCATTGAAAGATAAAATCTCCTGCAGTCTATGTGATGGATGAACATAACTTAAATACTGAGTTCAGATTGAAAGGGACACATTTTTCTGTAACTGTGTAAGGCCTTGTTTGTGTTTGTTTTGTACCTGATGAACTATAAATATAAAATACTGGAGTTAAAAAAGGACTTCTGATTGTATTTATATTTTAATTTTACGGCTTATACAGTATTATGGCAAGAGTTAAGCAGGAATCATAAAAAAAGTGATATAATTAGGGTTATGTTGTCTCAGAAGGGCTTTAGTAGAAAGAATAATTCTGACTGTGAGCAGAAGATTAAGAGTAAGTAATGGATGTTGTGGGTTGATGTAATTAAGAGCAGGTGCAAAGCAAGAAAAAAGACTGATATGATTAAACACTAGATGCTTTCAGCTGTTCCCATTATTGCACACATATACTTAAAATTCCATAACATTAAAAAATAGATACATGTGTTAGAATTTAATATTGTATTACAAGAATGTAAAATATCAGGGAAAAGGATATGATCATAGACTGTATATAGAATAAATGCCGTCTGCCTCCACGCTGGGTGAAGCCACCCCAAGAACAGCACCCTCTGGTGACAGGCTGTAGTATAGGTCAGAAATCCTGCCTCCTCCAGCCATCCCTATAGTGCTGTGGACAAACTTTAGAAATTTGTTACACAGAATATACATTTTTCTCCCCCCTGCTTGTGATGTTGACATGTTGTTATTGTAAGACTGGTTTGTGCTCAAGTCCTTTTTTTCTGTGCAGCTCCATTTTTAAAAGTTATTAGGGGGTTCATGTTTTCTGTGATTGACACTTAATACAACCTATGGGTGTACAAAGATTGTGTCGCTCACCTGGGGAGCACGCTGTTTGAGCCGAGCATCATCACAGTGACTCTCGGCGACTCTCCCACCAAATGCGTACAACACTGCTTGCAGGATGTTGGTTCCAGGAAGTAGAGGAAAACATGGAATTACAGAGAGCTTTTCAGCTTCAAATCCATATACTGGCAGAAGGCAGAACCAAGTTTTCCATACAGTCTATAGATAGGATACATATGTTCAACCAACATAGCATTCAAATGAGAACTAATTTATATGTCTGTGAAAGGATGGACGATTCCAGCTATAGACCTGTTAAGAGCAGTTATCAATAATGTGCATTTTGCCAAGCATTTAGTTCCACTTCTATTCATCCAGACAAGTTTTTGAGAATGTAAACTGTTATCAGCATCAACATGTCAAGTAATTGATCAATGTCAGGATTGATTTGCCGAACTCTGACTAAGAGAGACCCTGTTTGCTGCAACCTTGTTTATTTTTCATCACCATCGTCATCAGATACCAAAATGTTGACTCTATCCAGTCTCAGTTCAATCATGTTATAACTGCTGGCAATAACACGAGCTGAAATTCATGCATGAGCTTAAAGTTAATCCTGGACTGACATATTAAACCCATCTGGAAGTGAAGGTATTCTGCAAAATAGAAAATGTTGTAGTGCAAAGATTATGGGTCCAAGATTTTAAAATCACTATAGCAGCTAGAAGCTTGTGCTCTAGATATACTTGCTAACCCTTTAAAAAATGATTGAAGTAAAGTGGTACCGCTCCCTGAATGCTTGTTTATCTTGCTCACTGGACTTCCCATGGGAATGCTCATCACAGTATCTTAGTGATGTTAGTGCTTCTGTTTATTTTTTACATTTTTTCACAGCATGCACAGCATGTTTAACCCCTTCAGTGCTATGAACCAGGCTGCTTTTGGTTGCTTTGAGCTGTTCCAATCAGGGGAGCATATTTTTGCACTGTTGGAGCTAAACCAACATCCCGGCTTACAAATCTTTAAAGTTCAGATCAAAAACTTCGTAGGGGTTCAGCGGAATACAAGAGGAGACTGTAAGTGCTGTTCAGAAATTCAAGTCAAAGTTTTGTAAGATTAAAGACATTATACTTAAAATATTAAAGCATGAGGCAGTTAGTGGCACCATACAGAGTTTTAACACAGTTCTGACCAGCAGTTGTAGTTATTTTTTAAGCATCAAAAGTTAGGTTTTCACCTTTTATCATCAGCATTAACATGATGCTGCAGTTTAAGACCTATAACTATGCCAATGCTGGGTAACCAATATCAGAGGTTCCCCATGCAAAACATTTTTACTTTCATGTTTTTGCTGCATTTATTTTTGTGGGGGACATAAATAATAGTGAAGATAAAAGCGAGTACTTTGCAGATAGCACTTCAACATTTTTCGGCTTTGCAGATTTTCCACTTTAAAATATTTTTTTTTTATCTGAAAACCCTTTGATCCTTGCAAATTTATTGTTTATAAAACGAAGGGTCCAGTTTTGCTGTACTTGTGCCTTGTAATTGTGTAATTGTGACCCCAAGCATCAGCAGGACTTATATTGTTATGGAAAATACAAGATAGCACAAGGTCTAAGAAGGCAGCAACCTGCTGTCAAGAGAGTCCAAACAAATATATTTCCTCAAACATTAAACCATCTTTCATTTTCACTTTGTCAATTTCTGTTTTCAATGTTGCCAAACATTTGAGCCATCACTTGACTTACAGACCGACAAACAGACAATGTAGTGGTAATCTACCAATAATCAGGACCTGTAAATAGCCTTGGTACGAAGAGGGTCTGGGCTCTTACTTATCCAGTTGCTAAAGTGTCTCTTTAAACAGTCTGTTGTGCAGGTTCCTCCGTGACACAACTTCATGGCAGGGGTGTTGTTGCTAGAGCTTGAAAAAAAAACAGCTTAGTCTTGCAGCACCACGTTCATAGTTAATCTCTCTTCTCTCCATTTGTTTGTCTACACCACAGACTCTATGATCCATGGACCTAGTCTCACTGACGTCACACAGTTGTTTCCATGCTGGAAATGCTGACTTAACCAAACTTTTGGTTGATCTACCAAAGGTAAAGTTCAGGTAAGATGCGGGTTTTAGCAATTCTACATCATAATTCTTTGATTATTATTCACAATGACACACCACAGAAGATAAAATGATTGATTTCTGGAGCTGACGGGTCAAACTCTATGTCAACTAGATCCAATGGCCGTGTAGTCTGACCATGGCATCAGTACAGTAAATCAAAGACTGTTGTCAGATACTGCAAGATAAGCAATGACACATGAGACAACACGAGAACCACAAAAACCTAGGTACGGATACACTTTTCAACAAAGGTTCATCAGCATGCCCAAAACTATATTGCTGCACTGGGGTAATTTGGGCACCTTTTTTAATTGGAAATAAACTAACCAGACCAGAATTTCACTTACAGTTCTGGGAGAGATCCATTATTAGGCTATTATGAATAGAACCAGATATGTCAATTACTGTGCCCATTGGTTAGTTTTAAAATCTTATATTCACCCACAATGTTGACAATGCGATGCATGATTATCAACACCATATGTCTAAGGGTTCCCAGTCTAGGAACAAGTTATAATAATAAGACAGTTTGAATTAGGACTGTCATATTACTTGATTTTTATTCACCTCAAAATTATTGTGTTCATAAAAATATCCTGGTAGCATTTTCAGTACAGACATACAATAAATTTCTCCCTGTTTTCAAGTCATCTAAAAATGTTCCTCTTTGATAAAGCTCCTCCACTGCAAACTGACCCAGCTCGCAGTGCAACTGCTGCTCTTCCTGCTGCGCCTCTCCCTGTACACCAACCATCTGGAGTTGAACCTACTCAAGACTGTTGAGATGACAGTGGACTTAAGGAGGGACTTGTTTTAGTTCCTGGGAGCCACTATCTGCATGGACCTAAAGGTGACCGTCCACATAGACTCGATCAGGAAAAAGGCCCAGCAGAGGTTGAATGTCCTGTGACAACTCAGAAAGTTCAACCCACCTCAAGAGCTGCTAATCCACTTCTACATCGCCATCATCTAGTTTGTCCTCTGCACATCCATCACTGTTTGGTTGGGGTCTGCCATCAGGCAGGACAGGAACAGACTTCACCAGACTATCAGGACTGCAGAAAAAAATCATAGGGACTAATCTTCCCTTGATCCAAGACTTACACTGGTCTAGGGTCAAGAAACGTGCAGGTAACATCACTGCTGATCCCTCACACCAGGACACAATCACAAACTCCTCCCCTCAGGTATAGGCATTACAGATCACTGTAGACCCAAACCAGCCGACACAAAGACAGTTTATTTCCCCAGGCTGCTGGTCTGATGAACTCCTGACGTTCATAGAGACACAGACCTCTGCACACCTTATTTCATACTTATTTTCAATATTAATACTGTAAAACATCATGTTTAATGACCCTATATGTACATGATCCACCTGTTATATAATGGCATGTATATTTTTCTACCATAACCACTCTTTACTTCACTGCGCTCTTCATCACTGCACTACTGTTTTATATATATAAGTTAAATGTCTAGTTTGTTTTGTACATATTTTGTAGTTTTTGCAACATTTCATGTTTATTGTTTGTATACAGAGGGAAAAGTTTACCAGTCAAATTCCATGTAAGTGTACACCAGTGGCGGCTGCTGGTCTTTTAAGGAGGGGAAGCTCATTTTTCTGGCCTACATCATAATTGTGTTTGTTTATTTGTATGTAACAGAACAGAGTCGCCAAACACAACGGCAGTCGTTTTTAACAAAGACAAAAGTCGCTGAGGATCGGTAAAGTCTCTTGAGCAGTTAAGAACAACGGAATGAATAACTTGGAAAATGCTCTGGTAGATGTTTTATTCTTCAAGATCGCTGATTCGCTTGTTTAGCTGTCAATCAAAAAAGGATTTCACCTCAGACAGCTCATCCAATCATGGATGCAGAAGCTCAGCGTCCGCAAGAAAGTTGGGACCGCCCTCTCGCCATAGAACTCCAGAGAAGCTGAGCGTCCAATGGGCGGGACAAAGCCCAGCATTTATCCAATGAGCGTCTAGTTTCGCTGCTGGAACAACCCACTTTGAGCTTCCACATTGAAGTCAGCAGACGCTGAGCGTCTGGCTGTTTAAAGCGCTGAGGCGCTGCGAGGATGAATGAGAACGAAGTTATGCCAGTTACCTGTGATTATCAGCTTCTTATCACAGTGTGATAAAAAGCTGATTCTGAACAAAAGATAAAGGCTTTCTAGCGCGTATTTAGTTAATGAAATGTACACACAGCAGTAAGTATTTCACCACTTTTTCTTTTTTTTGGGGGGTGACATTTTAAGGGAAGCTGAGCTTCCCTTGCAGTCTTAGAGCAATCGCCACTGGTGTACACATACTTGGCCATAATGGCCTTTAAAAGGTAAATCTTATTACGCCAGGGCATTGGCACATTGTACACATTTTCCTCCTTCTCCATCCTCTTTTGGTTTGTGTTATTACCTTTAAATCACCATGTACCATTAATGTCAACAGCCACATTTTTTTTGGAGAGTCTCTGAGCTCCATCATCCTATAGGTTCCTCTGGATCACTGCTGCAGACATCCTGCTACTGTGGACCTGACTGCTTTCCAGCTGCTTCAACTACGAGCATCAGTCTCAGCATTTTTAATACTGTCAGAAAGCTAATTTTAATTTATTAGTTTCACTCTCCTGATTTCATTCACTGTTACAAAGCAAATGTTAATTGTAGAACTTTTTGACTCTTTTGATTTAATTGTTCTACATTCAACCCCTATAATTCACCTCAATTTTTATTATTATACGAATGCTATCACTGTGGTGCTATTACTACAGACATGTTGACTTCAATTTTTCATAAATTAAACTAAGATCAGACTGTTATTATTAAAATGTTCCTGTAAAAAGTTCACAAACCTGTTCCATTACCTCTGACCCTGTAACCATATATCTAAATGAACTATTGTTGTTGTTTGCCTTTGCTCACCTCTCTCTTTCCTCATCTCTCTCTGTCCCCTCTCTAAATTCAGCTAAGTCTCTGAGTCTGGTTCTGCTTGAGGTTTCTGCCTGTTAAAGGAAGTTCTTCCTCTCTACTCAAACTTGAGAAGAGCTTTACTTATGTAATTGAAGATGGATCAGAGTGGGTCTGATCTTAGAAGAAGGAACTCCATCTTATCCCATCTTTATGTTGGTCTTCCTGTAGATATCGTGAAGCGTCTGGTCTTGATCAGCTCTTTTTTTAAGCATATTGAGATAGCATTTGTTGGAAAGTGGTAGCAAGACAAGGGTAAAGAGACATGCTACCTCATTAACTTGGCTAAAAACAGAGCTGTCTTACATAACATTCAATCTGCTGTAAAAGACCAGGATTGAAACCGGGACCTCTTACACTGAAAGCAAGAAGCAAATCCCCCTCCTCCTCCATCCATCCAGCAACACAGGTGTGCTCCAGCAACACAGGTAGGGGGAGGAGAGGGAAGGAGGGAGAGAGAGAGAGAGAGAGAGAGAGAGAGAGAGAGAGAGATAACAATGTGCTGAAAAAATTCCACAATCTCAAACAATAACTGTCCGTGGAGGGGAGTGATGTGACTCTCAGCATATGCTCAGAGGTAGTGGGTTCCCCCCATACCTTATGACAACAGATACTACCTCTACTGAGCTTAATTGCTGTGGCAGATCATACCAGAAAGAACTTTAGTTGCACGGATGCTGAACATTATAGACTTGGTCAAAAGCAATACAAGTATTTACAAAAAATGCAGCTAAACCCTGTTTCCCTTATGACAGCCGCAAATACTGATATTTACACCAGTGTGATTTACTGTACATTAGGGATTTTACAATACACTTTCTGATTTTGTCAAAATCAAAGTTAATTTTTATCTTTTTCACCAGTCCTAGTGCTGAAACTTTTTTGGAGAAGACATTTCCTATTAAAACAATAATAATAATAATGATTTAAATGCTTTTATTTTGATATTTTACTGTCTTGTGTTTAGATTGCTTTGTGTCCAATATTGTACAGATAAAGCATGCTTTTATTTTGAGTGACATATTCACTGCTTCAGTAGGCTGGAAGTCATTCAACTGATTCAAATTGTTGTTTCTTAGCACCCCTGAAAAGCAACAAGCTCTTACTTTGTTTTTGAATTCACAATAAATCTTGGAGCATCAGTTTCAAAAGTCTTATTATCCTCCAGTGGATTGCTACAGCTAGCTTACTGGCAGCTGCTTCCACTTCTTTTCTATGGGTGGCAGCAAGGATGAAGAAACAATACTGCCATCAACCATGAATCAATGACTGACATGCTAAAACTCTGTCTTTTTATTTTTCAAAACAAGATATCAAAATTCCATTTACACAAAAAGCATGCTATTATCAACACTACTGCAGCAGTCATAGTCTAAACCCAAAATAAAAGCACTTATAAAAGTGGATTTTATGGTATTTGACTTTCTGTAATCTTTAACATTTCCATGACCCTGACTACAATAAACTTAAGATGATACAACACTTCAGTTGTGCACACAGAGAGCTGTTCTTTATGGGTCATGTACTACAAGAAAAAGAGTAAAAAGAAATTCAAGAGCCTCTGAATAGACAGCCAAGTCAAGGTAAAATGCTAAAAGCACAATTGTCTCTAATTTAAAAAAGAAAAAAACTGGGAAAAATCTTGTTCAGCACACTTCTTTGGGCTGCTACCATTAGCACAATAACTCCAATTACAGGAAGGGTAGGTGAACTCAGTGACACAGACACACAATGTCCCTGAAACAAATAAAGGGAAAGGAAACAACAAAGAGAGGACAAGTGAATGACTATTCCTTATAGTGTTAACTGGTTTCTGCCAACTTTGGCTTTAAACTACAAGAAAGGAAAGAAAGATCACTTCAGGTTACATTTCACTTACAGTGTGATGTCCTAACATCAAGTCAGCTGTATTGATGTCAGACATTTTATACACAAGACATATGGATATATATTTAGGGGTCTTACGGCTGTGTTTTGTTTGTGTGTGTGTTTCCCCCCTTTTGTCTTCCTTGGTGCTGCCTAGGTGAAGTCACTGGCTTTGTTTACATGCTGTCATTAATGTATAGATAGTTTTTAGCCCTATAGGGCTGCCTTTTGGTGGGGTAACAAGAGGTGTACTGGTACACAGAAATCACAGTTTAAACCTCAGGGCTCTATTTTCGTTCCTCGCCGGCGACACGGCGCATGCACGGCGTAAGTCAGGTCCGACAAGGCGTTCCCAAGCACAATTTGGTATTTTTGTGAGCGGATCAGTCCGGCGTAAGTATCCCCCCTCCCTAACTCAGCTCCTCCCAGCAGCGTAAGTCGTAGGGAAGGAGGAGAGTGGGCGTGGAGTGGGATTAACACAGCCGAGACCTGTTTTCACCAATCACATAAGCTCCTCTCCTCATCTTTAAATCTGCCACCTGCGAGGCGTATTACAATTTTCATTAAGTAGTCATAGAGATCAAGGGATGTCTGAAGACAGCAATGCCACATGATGGCGACAGAAGACAGCCCCTCAACAAGTGTCGCTGCAAGCGCTGCAGAGGGCGTCCTCCACACTGTCTCATGTGAGCACAGACGGATTTGGTGTGTAAGGTTGTACCCACTGGTAAGACAAACACCCTTTTCCACAAATAAAGACACTCACATAAAGTTGCATATATTCAAACCTCACGTGACAAAGGTGGGTTGTGCACACAGATCACAACATAAATTCCAACAATGGCATTAAAATCGGAACCATCTGTGCGTAAATGACGCATCGCGCTCTGTGGCCTGGCTCTTTCTTTCATAGATGTTGGCATATAAAATAATTTTGGCTCACAAAACTTAATATTATAATATCCGTATGTCGGCTTAAAGTAGAAACATGCACTCATCCACAAACGCATGCACAGGCACACACATGCCCTCAGAGCTTAGGCATGAAATGATGAAAAGATAAAGGTTTTGGAATCTGCTCTTAAAAGGTTTCACTGTTGAGGTCCCTGTTGGGTCTTCAGGCTGGGTGTTCCATCTACTTCAGGTATAAAATGGTAAAGGCAGCCTCCCCTGCTGCAGAGTTTGTTCATGGCATGGTTAAAAGACTGCTGCCTGTGCACCTGAGCAGGCTAGTGTGTTGCTGATTATCGTGGCTTTACTATTTACTGAAGAGCAAAGCCATTTACAGATTTGTGCAAGAGTAAGAACATTTCAAAATCAGTCCTGGCTTGGACCTGGAGCCAGCGGTAACACCTGAGGCCTGATGTGATGTGCGCAAATGTTGTCAGTCCTGGTGAGAACTTGTGCAGCTGTATCTGAATCAGTTTCAGTTAGGGGTTAATTAATTCAAGAGGGCTGGTAAAAAGACTTTCACAGGACTCCAGTCTATTTGATCTCCATTGGTTTTTCAGCATCTAATTGTGAAAGAAAGCCAGCAATACTTTTTAAATGATAACAAAATTATCATGTAGTGTTTGTAAGGTCTGCTTGTGAGAGGATGAAGCTACACAGCAATGTTGAGGATTTTATAATCACTCTCTTACTTTGATTTTCCTTGAGAGGTGAAACCCACGGGCCGCATTCTGTCAGTGTCTCTATGCACTGCTCTGCTAAAGATACACACCAAGGGCTCTATTTTCGTGCCTCGCCGGAGATGTGCCGCAAGCGCGGTGTAAGTCAGGTCCGCCGCGCCGACAAGGCGTTCCCAAGCACAATTTGGTATTTTGGTGAGCAGCGCAGCCCAGCGTAAGTATCCCCCCTCCCTAACTCAGCTCCTCCCAGCGGCGTAAGTCGTAGCGGGGGAGGAGAAAGGGCGTGGAGTGGGATTAACACAGCCGAGACCTGTTTTCACCAATCACATCAGCTCCTCTCCTTGCCTTTAAATCCGCCACAGGCGAGGCGTATTACAATTTTCATGAAGTAGTCAAAGAGATCAAGAGATGTCTGAAGACAGTAATGCCACAAGATGGCGACAGAGGGCAGTTCCTCAACAAGTGTCACTGCAAGCGCTGCACTGGGCATCCTCCACACTCTCTCATATGAGCACAGATGGATTTGGTGTGTGTAATGTTGGACCCACTGGTAAGACAAACACCCTCTTCCACAAATAAAGACACTCACATAAAGTTGCATATATTCAAACCTCACGTGACAAAGGTGGGTTGAGCGCACAGATCACAACATAAACTCCAAAAATGGCATTAAAATTGGAACCATCTGTGCGTAACTGACGCATCGCGCTCTGTGGCCTGGCTCTGTCTTTCATAGATGTTGGCATATAAAATAAATTTGGCTCACAAAACTGAATATTATAATATCCATATGTCGGCTTAAAGTAAATAAGAGGAAGACGAAGAAAGAAAAGGAGGGAGACGAATTACATATCTCGTTAACTTCATCATGTGTGTCTATTTACTAGATATTTAATTTAATTTGATGCCGTTCAGCTGTGTTGATTAGGTCAGGTTGTGTGTCCAAACGCGTGCCAAATGCACTCAACAGATCAGATATAGATCAGAATATATCTATATAGATCTAAATGTATGTGCTGACGCAGATAATTAGTTGTTGTTGATTATTTATTGCACTGAAATGTGCCTGACACTGTGGAAACCTGCCGATGAGGCATCAGTGACGTATGCCGATACGCAGCCGGTCTACCAAAATACTACTAGACCAGCTGCGTTCCGCCTGCGCTGAAAGCTGACCAGGTTTGAATCGGCGAGCTTTCAGCGCACTTTACACGCCAGTGGCAAGCACGAAAATGTCACTGCGTCCGGCTTGGCGGATCTCGGTTCGCCTCCGAGCGCCTCAGTCCACGAAAATACCAAACTGGCTTTACGCCGGGCTCCGCCAGACGAAAACACAACTGCGCGGGCTCCGCCACCCTCCGTCGCCTCACCGGCGCGCACGACAATAGAGCCCCAAGTCTATTTTTGATGGATTTATGGCCAATCCCTAATCCATGTTTACCCCAACAGGACTTTTAGCTGCTAACTTTACAATCATGTTACTTGTTCACATAGAGAAGGAGCTCAACAGTCACTGAATTTGATCCAAATTAGGAAATAGACCACAGAGTGGCAAAACAACCTGTTGTGAGCATGATGTTTTCTGTATACTGAGTCCAGCTGACCAGGGCTGCACTACACTGCTGCTATCCTGCTGCTCCTGCTTCAAATAAGCTTCCAGCAGGCGATGGCTTGCACTGCCCGACGGATCCCAGCATGCACCCTGTGGGTTTTCAGCTCAAGGCTTTTAAAGACTTTTTCTTCCGTTTTAAATATTACCAAACAGGAGGGCTATAAGTTTAGTTATGACCTGCAAGGAAAGACATCCTTTACTGTTTGTAAGATGGCAGTTTGACCCTCTCGTGTTTATGAACTGCCTTGATGTGGACCACTTCATGCACTGTTTTGATGATCACTGTGTAAAAATCCTGGATCAGGTAGCTAATGTAAAATCAAATTTGTCAACTCAGAAAAAAGCATGCCCTTGGATTGATGAAGACATCTCTAATCTCAAAAGACTTTGCCGAAAGACTGAGCGTCTGTGGAAATCCACCAACCTCAAGATGCACATGCTTTATCTTACGCCTGGTTCACACAGGAAGCGCAGCGCGCGGAACGGAAGCGCTGCGCGCGCGGCTCGCGCTTGGCTGTTCACACAGAAAGCGTTTTCTGCTGCGCTCTGACACGCCGGTCAGACATCGACTGAGCCCGGCAGTGCTCGGCCGTTTCCGTCTGCCCTCAGTTTTCCACACTTACGAGCACTTTAAAAATGGGTTTATCAATATTTATTTACATTTTTATTTAGTCATACATAAATTAAATATTGGCAGCATCTTCAAGTATTCTTTTAAATTATTATATGGGGTAAACGACGAATAAATTGGGGAGTCTGTTGACTCCGTTGTATGTATAGCCTTGTTAGCTCGAGGCTATTGACTGTATCGTAATAAAGTCCCCCTCCTTTGTCTCAATAACATCACTGAATCTCTGCCGCTCTCCCTCCGTGTGTGTGTGTGTGTGTGTGTGTGTGTGTGTGTGGTGTGTGTGTGTGTGTGTGTTTGTGTGTGTGTGTGTGTGTGTGTGTGTTCATCGGTAAAAAAATTGACCGACAAGCAACACCGTAAATCCTTTTCTAATTTGTTGAAATTTACTTTATTTTGAAAATTGACCGGATTCTCTCGCATCTCCTTCCTGACTTCCTGTCTGGTCCGATCTGCTCTGTTGAGCTTTACATCGGCGCGCGCGGCTCGCGCCAAAAATAGAGAGAAGCGGAGCAGCCGCGCTCCAGAGCGCTTCCGTTCCGCGCGCGGCGCTTCCAGTGTGAACCAGGCGTTAGGGATCTTTTGTCCGCATACAGTGAAATGGTGGAAAATGCTAGATCTGACTATATCCGTCAGCTGGTAATAGTTAATAAGAAAAACCCCAAAGTGTTGTTTGTCTTGTATGCCCCGCTGCTCCAGCTATCCCTATTTTCTGTGAAGCTGACAGCAATGATTTTCCGAAAATTTTTAGTAACAAAATCAAGACAATTAAGGAAAAAAAAACGCCCCTATTATGTGGTTCCCCTGCTGTCATTGTGCCTGTCTCCAGCATGTGGTCCTCATTTAAGCGTGTGTCCCTTGATGATATCTCTGCTTTGGTGACCAAGATGAAACTCTTCTCTCACTCTTCTGACGTCCTTCCTTGTATGCCCCGCTGCTCCAGCTATCCCTATTTTCTGTGAAGCTGACAGCAATGATTTTCCGAAAATTTTTAGTAACAAAATCAAGACAATTAAGGAAAAAAAAACGCCCCTATTATGTGGTTCCCCTGCTGTCATTGTGCCTGTCTCCAGCATGTGGTCCTCATTTAAGCGTGTGTCCCTTGATGATATCTCTGCTTTGGTGACCAAGATGAAACTCTTCTCTCACTCTTCTGACGTCCTTCCTTGTAGGCTCTTTGGAAAAGTGTTTGATGTAATTGGTCCCTGGGTTACTATAATGGTTAATCTCTCCCTCTCCACTGGTGTGTTTCCCAGTGCTTTTAAACATGCCTTAGTCGAGTCTTTACTTAAAAAAGCAGACTGACCTTAATAATTTCAGGCCTTTTTCCAAGCTCCTGTTCTTGTCCAAGATCTTAGATAAAGTGGTCTCAGGACAGTTGTCATTTTTTCTGGATCAAAATAACATCCATTAGACATTTCAGTCTGGGTTCCGCAAGCATCACTCCACAGAAACGGCTTTACTAAGAGTATCCAGCAACATTATGATGTCAGCCGACTCGGGAAAATGCTCCATTCTAGTTCTCTTGGATCTGTCCTCAGCCTTCGATACTGTTGATCACCTTATCCTGCTGAGAAGACTGAGGGATCAAGTTGGCCTATCAGGGCTAGTCCTGAATTGGTTATCCTCCTATTTATCTGGTCGTAGCTTTATTGTTACAGCTAACCATATAATGTCCGATTCAGTAGATCTGTTGTGTGGTGTCCCTCAAGGTTCCGTTTTGGGTCCTGTGTTATTTTTGCTGTACCTGATCCCTTTGGGAAAGATCATCCTAAGGTTCAGTGATGTGTCATTCCACCTGTTTGCTGATGATATCCAGCTTTACTGCTCCTTTAAGCCTATGGAGATCCAGAAGCTTAACTCCTTAGTCCACTGCTTAGAGGAAATTAAAAAATGGCTTGGTGAAAACTCTTTGCAGCTAAATGCTGACAAAACAGAAACCCTGGTTATTGCCTCTGATGATTCAATTCCAGGGATTAAACAGTACTTGGGTGACTTAGGCCAGTCAGCTAAACCCAGCCTAAGAAACCTGGGTGTCATCTTTGACAAAGACCTGTCCTTAGTGCAACACTGTAAACAGTTGACAAGAAACTGCTTCTTTTAACTGAGGAAAATCGTTAAGCTTAGGAAAATGGTGTTGCAAAAAGACTTGGAACTCATCATTCATGCCTTTGTGTCATCACGTTAAGACTACTGTAACAGTTTGTTTTCATGTCTAAACAAAAAGGAGCTGTCTCGTCATCAGCTAGTGCAAAAGAATTCTAACCCGCGCTAATAGGAGGACTCACATATCCCCTATTCTTGAAGCACTACATTGGCTGCCTGTGTCCTCAAGGATCAATTTTAAAATTCTGGTCCTAACTTTTTAATAATAATGAATCAGATATTTATAGCACTTTTTGTCAGTGCTTTACATTGGATACAAAATTCATCTGCTCACACAGTCACAACCTAGTGGTGGTAAACTACCTTAATAGTCACAGCTGCCCTGGGGCAGACTGACGGAAACGTGGCTGCCAGTTTGCGCCTACGGCCTCTCTGACCACCACCACACAACACTCACATTAATACACCAGTGGAGGACACACACTGGGAGCAATGTGGGTTAAGTGTCTTGCCCAAGGACACAACGGACAAACTAGGGATAGGACGGGGCTCGAACCGCCAACCTTTCAGTTATTGGCTGAACGCTCTACCTTCTGAGCTACTACCGCCTACTCCTGAGCTACTGCCGCCCACACTTTTTGAGCCTTGCATGGTCAGGCTCCATCCTATATTTGTGATCTAATCCAGCCTTACACCCCCTCTCGGGCTCTGAAGTCCGTGGATCAGAATCTGCTGATGGTTCCACGCACTCGTTTTCGGACTAGAGGAGACCGTTCCTTCCAGGCTGTTGCCCCCAGGCTTTGGAATAATCTACTCTCTCTCTGCACTTAATTGATTCTGTTGACCAAAGCCAACTCAAAACTTATTTATTTGCTAAGGCATTTGTTTAATTGTTTTTTGGGCTACTATGACTGTTTAAATGTTGTTGTCTTGGCCTTTTAATTTGTATGTACATCTTTTTATTTCTGTCTTTGTGAAGCACTTTGTGACTCTTTTGTCTGTGAAAAGTGCGATACAAATAAACTTTACTTACTTACAGTAACACCTTTAAACAAGAAATAATACACTATTTTCATAAAGTATAATAAAAATGTTGTGATTATCATTTTACTCCCCATGAAATCTCTAATTTATGTGGAAATATGCCCATCTATGACACGTGGACTCTTGACACGACTTGATGTGAAAGCAAACAAAGCAGAGAGCATTTTATATAATAATGAGAAGCAGAGGTGAGAGGGTATGCGTACATTTCATTATTTCCTTATATCCTGTCCCAGAGGAGCGCTGAGTGAAGTGAGAGACATGTGGCGTTTATCTGGAGAGCTAGAGGAGGTTCTTCTCTCCCTTTAGATTCCATTGACAATAAAAGAATAAGAAAACAGCAGCACCTCGAGTATAAACAAAGGTACCCTGTAAATGTAATAACATACAATCCTGTGTTTGTTGGACTGAGTGGTCCCTCTAACTAAAAACATGATGGCAATCTGTATGTTTCCATCCCCTCCCCCTCCTTTACTCTCCCCCTTATTCTTCTGTCTCCTCTTATTTGCAGGCAACAGAAGCAGCATACAAACATATCTCCTGGCAAAGTACCTTGTTTTCTTATTTCCTCTTTTTGTCTTTTTCACTTCTACATTCTTCTTGCATTCTTTCTTTTTTCCATCCCTCTACTTGAATCTGCATTGTTGATAACGCGTGCATTGTCGCATCAATTTGTGCTCTAATTCTCCCATGGCTCCTCATCCTCCGTCTGCTGTTCTCAAACTAATAGTGCCACCAAGTGTTCATGGGAAAATAAGATTTTATATAATTCGGAGGGTTGATGGGGTTTTACAGGAGCAGGCATCTGCTAGACAGGAGCGTTTTTCACATTAGTATGTTAATTCTGTAGGGACAGTCAAGTGGGTGTCTGGACAGTTACCTTAAAATATTCATAGCGTCCTCTGTGTTTCTTTAAGCTTCAAGAGATAAGTCTTTTGGTTCTGATGTGAAATTGTAATCACAGTCTGTACATTATTTCTTCTTATATGTTTATTCTTACTGAAAGCAGCAGTGGGCCCATTCACCTTAACATAATAAAGACAAAGCTGGGAGAAAGAAAACACAGACCAGCATGATAGCTCTTGTGTTGATGAATGAGCTTACTCAGTATTTCAGAAACACAAAAGTAAGACCTGAAATGTTTCAAGGCCTTTTCTTTTTGTTCTAGCAGCAGGAAGAACGCAGAGTTTTTGCTCCTCTGAATGACTGTTAGTTCGGTGCCCTTCGTGGACATTTTTTTAAATGTTTTTTTGCTGATTTTGCACTTAATATGTGTAGTTAGTATTTCTTGACAAACACCATCTTGCATCAAATGCATCGTTCTTTAAGAATCTTTGCTGAAAAACATTTGGAAGAAAGCTGTATGAGCAGCGTGCACCTAATCACTGTGAGGCTGTTTTCACAGATGTTTCTTCTGTGAGGCACAGACCAGAGTTTTATTAGAGGCTTTATTTATGACAGTATCAGCATAATAACAGCTGTCTTATTTCATGAGTACAGAAGCAATGCAGGACATGGCATGGCAGCGGCATGAGAGTGTCCATGGCCTTTGGATGGCAGATAGTGGAGGTCATATGTTGACATGAGTCAATCCATGGAAAGGAATCTGTACTATTAACAATTCCACCTCTTCCTGCCAAAGGTGTAGTAATTGAAGTGGGCACCATATACAGAGCTTGTCCCAGTAGTCTCTAGTTTGACTCCAGGCTACAGCTTTATGGTAGGGCTACGGTAGTGTTACTAGTCTTAATGAGTAAAATAAGAAAACTTTCCAAAACTTTAAAGGTTACAGTGAAAGAGGCCTCATAAAAGGGCTTCTGTAAGTCTCTGCAATCTGCATGCGTCAAAAAATGCAGATAGAGAAATACTAATTTTAATTTAAGGCTTACCAGCTTTTGGAATTGAAGGACCAAAGTTCTGAATTTCATAAATAACAACAACATTAATAATAATAATTATTATTTTTTTATTATTATTATTTCTAAGCCATTTAGCTCATTTATTTTAGAAATAATTAAAGCCATCTCATTTGTGTATTTGGTTGGTGGCCAATTTCAGCAGGATAATATGCAATTAGCTGGTGGTTATGCAAATGTATTTACTGTAGGGTTTCTTACCCTGTCAGTACAACATGAAGACAGAGAACTATTCACTTAGCTGTAAAGAGCAGCCTTTTTGCTTTCCTTTTTGTCATTGTTTTACACAACAAAGGGTTTTATTTTGTGTACTCTATATAGCTAAGAGAGGAGCTAAGAGCTATGAATTACAGGCTTGCACACTATGACTTCAGAAAAATCACATTTTGATTTCCTCCTTTTATTCAAGGTAAGAAAAAGGAAAAACTAGGTCAGCCAGTTTGTGTAATGCATATGTCCAGAGGCAGCCTGCCTGCTGAACTCTTAAAATGAGCAGGTTATTAGGAGCAGTGAAAGGAATGCATCAGTGTTGTTTTGTGCACCAGCTCACATCCCCATGAGAATGCAGGTAGAATCTATTATAATTCAAGGTTTTCTGGTTTGACTACGATTATTTTATATCTTAAATTTGCTCATGCAGTGTCCTAGGGTCACCGTTTTGTTTTATGCAAGCTCACTCTTCTATGAAAAAAAGGAAGAGACAGAGACAAGTTAGGTTCAAAAGATATTAAGACCTTTGGATGGCAGCGAAGAGAAGCCGAGTCCACTAAGAGACTTTGGGGTCGTTTTGGGACATAAACCAGGAGCAGGCTCGCCTTCGCCAGAGAGCAGGCCTGGGAGAGAAGAGGATATATCTGCCACTTCTCGCTGAGGAGCTTATGTTTGGAGTTATCTGAAAGTGTTTGGAGTTGTTTAAACTCTACCGCCATCATGGCTTCTTCCACCTCCACGTCCCCACTCCATATATCTGAACTGGACAAGGCAAACGCCACAATCACTCGTCTCAAAGAGGACATTTGCAGATTGTCTGCTGAACTGAAAGCCAAATCAGATCTACTCACCGCCTGTATGGGTGTCGCCTTCAAGCAGACCCGCCACCTTGCCTCTCTCCAGGCTTCCCTCCACGATACATTACCCTGGGACCCCGACAGCCCCCGGCCTTCATCCACCTCAACTCCTGCACGTCCAACGTGGTCCGAGGTAGTAATCCGGCCGAACACAGTCCAGGCCGCCATCAACGCAGCTGACAGCCCCGTCCAGACGCCGACTGGCAGCAAGGCGACCTCCTCCTCCAAAATGCCAGCCGTCGCGACCACCGCAGCTCCTTCCCAGGCTACCGGAGGATCTCCCGGAACCATGGGCAGCCCGGCGGCTGAAGCCCTGGCCTCATCCAATGCCGTTGACCGCCCGGCCTCGGGACCAGGGCTGGCCAACTCCCGGATGCCGCTGGACGCCCGTGTGAAGAAAACCTCCGCGCTGCCGTACAGTGGCCCCCGGACGCAGCCCAGCAAGGGAGAGATCCCCACGGTGGCGCCTGGCAGCACATGGAGCCCTACCAGTGAGCCCGAGGTCCAGCAAGACATAACCCGGACATCATCCGCAGCGTCCCGACGCAAATTGTTGCGGGAAGCGGTCCATCGCCGCTCCGTCGGATCCGTCCCCAGAGCTGCGTCCCAAAATGACAGCATCCCGCAGCGCGAGCTGGAGGTCGCCTCGACGCCGCGTCTACGTTGTGCCACCTCCACATCTCCTGGAAGCAGCACTGCACCGCCGATTGCCCCTCTCTTCGCCCCCACGACAGTCATCATCGGAGACTCCATCACCAGAGGTATTCGTTTCTTTAATGTCACCACACTATCCTTCCCCGGTGCCACAGCTGCCGATATCGCTAATAAGATCCCCTCTCTCCTCCGCTCTCTTCCCTCCTCCATTCGCCGCATCATTGTGCACATCGGCTGTAACGACACAGCGCGTCGGCAGTCTGAACAGACAAAATGTGATTTTAAAAGGCTTCTTAACTCCCTAAAAGACTGTGGCAAGTCGGTTTTTATTAGTGGGCCGCTCCCGACGATGACGCAGAACTGCGAGCGTTTTAGCAGACTCCTTAGCCTAAACAGCTGGACCAACATGCTCTGCAACGCCCAAAATGTTCATTTTATTGACAATTTTAACAGTTTCTGGAACCGGCCTGATTATTTTAACAGTGATGGCATCCACCTGAACAGGTCTGGCAGATCCATCTTAGTTTCCAACATCCAGTACAGTGTCCACACAAGCGCGCAGATCGACTGACTAGTGTTTACATCCACCTCTTCCTCATGCTCCTCCTCTGACACCGTTACCAAACACAGCGACCCCCAGCGTACCCCCCTGGAACTGCTCCCTGCACACCGACCTACCTGTCCCTCTGGCTCCCCCTACCCACCACTCAAGCCACTGCAACGGGAAATAACAAGTTTTAAAATCCCCACCATCATCAGCCACAGGCCCCTCCACCACCCTGCACTAAGGAGTAGCCATCATGCCAACCTTCGCACACTACCTCGGTCCTCACAGGAATCATCAGTGAGACCGCCCCACCCACATCACCTGAACCTGGCCCTGTTTAATACCCGATCACTCACCAGCAAAGGCCTCATCCTGCAAGACTTCATCATGGACAATAAACTGGACTTTCTCTTTTTAACAGAAACATGGCACAAACCCCTGGACTACTTTTCCCTCAATCAGGCCACCCCCACAGGCTACACCTATATTGATAAACCCCGCCTAGAAGGTAGAGGCGGCGGCATTGCAATAATTCACAATAAGGATCTCAAAATCAGTTCACTTTCCATGCCAACCGTCTCCTCCTTTGAACATGTTGCTCTCAAACTCCCTGGTTCCCCCCCTCTCATCATTGCTATTATCTACCGCCCACCTAAACCAAGCCCAGATTTTGTGACTGACCTTTCTGACCTCCTCACACAGCTCTGTGCCCTCTCCCCATCCGTTCTCCTCCTCGGTGACTTCAACATCCACATTGACAACCCCAGTTGCAGTCTAGCCTGTGAATTTCTGGACATCCTACAATGCTTCAGCTTCACCCAACACTGCCATTTCCCCACCCATAACCATGGCCACATCCTTATCTGTTCAACCGGCCTGGAAACATCCCCCCCTCCTGCCACGATCTCCATATCTCTGATCACTTACTTATCAAAACAGTTATAACCCTCCCCGACCCACCCACCAGACTCAAACGAACCATCAACTTCCGGAACCTCAAATCAATCAGCCCATCTGCCCTCACCGCCGCTCTCTCTCTCAACCTCACCACATCACCCCCACAAGCGTCCGATAACCCCTCTGATCTTGTCACCTACTACAACCAGACCCTCTCCTCCTGTTTGAACCTACTTGCCCCTGTAAAAAGCAAATCCGTTACATTCGCCCGCTCTGCTCCTTGGTACACCCCAGCACTCCACCAGCTGAAACAAAAAAAACGCCAACTTGAAAGACTCTACAGGAAAACCGGACTCACAATTCACCTCCAGCTCTATAGAGATCACCTCCATCAGTACAAAGCCACCCTCAACTCCGCCCGCTCAGCATACTACTCCAACATTATTCACTCTGGCTCCAGCAACCCCAGGACCCTGTTCTCCACCATCAACTCACTTCTGGCACCACATGACAACAGCACTTCAACCTTCACACCAGACAAATGCCAGACTTTCCTCCAGTTCTTCCAGTCCAAAATAGACAACATCTACAACAGCCTCCAGTCTGCAACTTCCGCCCCCACGCCCCACCCCAAGTCCCCCCCCTTGTGCTCCCCCCACACCTCTGCTCAGCCCCTATCCCAGTTTTCCCCCATCTCTCATGCCCAACTCTCCCAGTTAATAACCAGCATGAAGACTCCCACCTGCACCCTGGACCCCATGCCCTCTGCACTCGTTAAGACCTGCCTTCCAGTCCTTTCTCCACTAATCCTCTCCATAGTCAACTCCTCCCTCCACACCGGATCAGTCCCCGACTCCCTCAACCTGGCTGCTATCACCCCAACCCTCAAAAAACCTGGACTCGACCCTGACATAATTTCTAACTTCCACCCAATTTCCAACCTTCCTCTGCTTTCTAAAATATTAGAACGTGCCGTCGCCTCTCAGCTTCAGACCCACCTCAACTCCAACAGCCTCTTTGAAGTCTTCCAATCCGGTTTCCGTCCCAAACATAGTACAGAAACAGCCCTCCTCAAGATTTGCAATGACCTCCTCCTCAGCGCTGACTCCGGCCACATTAGCATCATGATTCTCCTGGACCTCACCGCTGCTTTTGACACCATCCACCACTCCATCCTCCTTTCCCGTCTTCATGACTCAATCTACATAACTGGCACTGCCCTCTCCTGGTTTAAGTCATACCTCACAAACTGTCAACAATTCATTAACATAAACAGCAACTCCTCCACCACTGCTCCCCTGACCCAAGGTGTCCCCCAAGGTTCGGTGCTTGGCCCCCTCCTGTTCATTATTTACATCCTCCCTCTTGGACATATCATCCGTCGTCACGGCCTCCAATTTCACTGTTATGCTGACGATGTCCAACTTTACATTTCCACTGAATCGATCACCCCATCCACCCTCTCCACCCTCTCAACCTGCCTCTCCGAAATAAAGACCTGGATGACTAACAACTACCTTCTACTGAACTGTGACAAATCCGACATGATAATCATTGGCCCCAAATCCATCACCCAATCCATCCCCCCCTTCTCCATCACAGTTGATAACTCACCCCTGTCTCCTTCCTCCTCCATCCGCAACCTTGGACTCATCTTTGATACCCACCTCACTTTCGAACAACACATCAAACAGGTCACTAAATCAGCCTTTTTTCACCTCAAAAACATTGCCCGTATTCGCCCATCTCTCTCCCTCCCCGCAGCAGAAACCCTGGTCCACGCCTTCATCACCTCAAGGTTAGATTACTGCAACAGCCTCCTGTACGGTCTACCCTCTAAACTCCTCAACAAATTACAGATAGTCCAGAATTCTGCCGCCCGCCTCCTTACCCACACCCGTTCACGAGACCACATCACCCCCATCCTCCTCCGTCTACACTGGCTCCCCATCAAGCAACGCATCATGTTCAAGATCCTCCTTCTCACCCACAAAGCCCTTCATCATCAAGCCCCTTCTTATCTCACCGACCTACTCCAGCCTCATGTACCCCCCCGTAACCTCCGTTCCTCCTCTGCCCATCTTCTCACCCCACTGTCACGACCCAAGCACCGAACTTGGGGGGATCGGGCATTCTCCACAGCTGCCCCTACCCTTTGGAACTCGCTACCTCCCTCCATCAGACACTGCCCTGACCCCACTACTTTTAAATCCCTTTTAAAAACTCACTTATTTAAAATTGCTTTTAATATTTAACTGTTTCGTCCATCTTACTGTTTTTATGTCTTTGTCTTATTATCTTGAATTTTACGTACCATGTAAAGCGTCTTTGAGTGTTTTTAAAAGCGCTGTACAAATAAAATGAATTATTATTATTATTATTAAATCTGTACCTGAGGATTAGTATGTAAAAGTTGAACCCTAAAAGAGACGCTAAGCCTGATAGTCTACAATGTCTTTTAGCATTTATCCTTTAGTTTAATAGCTGTGCCTGTTTGAGCTGGAGGGCACTGGATCCATGAAGGGACAAACATCAGTGAGGCCTTTGTTTATGATCAGGTCGGTGCAGGGTAAACTCAGTGGTGTTAGAAGTCAGACAGACCTATTGATCCTGAGCCACTCTCTGTAAACCCATCATCCACCCTTTTACCACTGCTAGTGTCATCTGCTTTAAAGAGTAATGCTCATTTTTGTTCATCTACAGAAAAGAAAAACTCTCGGTTTCAGGAAAGTGTTTGGATTCATTCACATATTTTGATGGTGGTGACAGCAAGCTGCCATCTGATATGCTGATCTCAGCAAAATGGGCCAGGATCAAACTTTTCAGTGATCAAGACAAAGACTTATGTCAAAGTCATAATCACAGACTTTAACTTAACTGGGCTGGTACAAAAGTTTTACACACACCACAAATCCCGACTTAGAGTCTTGGACCTTTGTTTGCTATTCAAACCAATGATTTATTGCTACGGTCTCTTTGAAGTGGGCTTGTATTAGAGGCAGGTCTTTACAACAAAGCCTGTCTGTCTATGATCGCGTTTTTTGTGTGTTGTTAAAAAAACAGATTTGTAATTAGTTTCAGGCAAACACCCCCTGCAGCTCTATCTTCTGCTTTGGTAACCAACAGGTTCTTTTTGCATTATTATCAATACAGCCTTGTCTTCTGGATTTAATTTGGCATTGATTAAAAATCTCTTCGAATTTAATGTTTAACTTACTCCTTTATTGCCTTCTGCTCATCTTACTTTAACTGTACTGTAAATACTTTATTGATCTGCACTGAAACTTGCATAAATGCAAATTTACAGCCATCTACTGCTTGTATAATATAACCAGCTTTACTAGACTGGGATGGAGGCATAACTATACATCTAAAGATACTGAAATAAGAGATTTATATCTTTGTAATTCAAAGGAGATGATAATTTGTATTTAACGGCCACTACAATGTTGGATGTCCAAACCAAACCTTAGCAAACTTTCAAAAACAATTAAATACGCTAATGTCTGCATAATCTCTGGACCTGTTTCCCTTGAAACCTTGTTTCGAACACTTTGTAAGACTTGGGCCGAGAAGGGGGGTTGAACAATGAGTCCACCCAACAGCTCAAGGACACAGTCACCTGGAAGCTTGAAGACGTTGGGCTCTATTTTCGTGCCTCAGCAGAGACTTTGCGCATGCACGGCATAGGTCAGGTCTGCCACGCCGACAAGGTGTTCCCAAGCACAATTTGGTATTTTGGTGAGCGGCGCAGCCCGGCATAAGTATCCCCCTCTCTAACTCAGCTCCCCCCAGCGGGGTAAGTCGTAGGGAGGGAGAGTGGGCGTGGAGTGGATTTAACACAGCCGAGACCTGTATTGACCAATCACATCAGCTCCTCTCCTCGCTTTTAAATCCACCACCGGCGAGGCGTATTACAATTTTCAAGCAGTAGTCAAAGAGATCAAAAGATGTCTGAAGACAGCAATGCCACACGATGGCGACAGAAGGCAGCTCCTCAACAAGTGTCACTGTAAGCACTGCAGAGGGTGTCCTTCACACTGTCTCATATAAGCACAGATGGATTTTGGTGTGTGTAATGTTGGACCCACTGGTAAGACAAACACCCTTTTCCACAAATAAAGACACTCACATGAAGTTGCATCTAAATTTTTTATTTAAACCTCACGTGACAAAGGTGGGTTGTGCGCACAGATCACAACATAAATTCCAATAATGGCATTAAAATTGGAACAACCTGTGCACAAAGGACGCATCGCACTCTGTGGCCTGGCTCTTTCTTTCATAGATGTTGGCATAAAAAATAAATTTGGCTCAGAAAACTGAATATTATAATTTCGTATGTAGGCCTGACTCCGGATTGAATATTTACAGAATCTTAATGATGTAAGGAAATGAGATAAACAGGTAATTTTGACTGAAAGGTTCTGTTATTTTATTTTATTTTATTTTTTTGTTCAAATTTTTGAAGTAAATAACTCATCTGATCACTAAAATAAGTCATCTGGTCAGCCGGGCCACCCCTGCAGCAGTAGGACGGAGAGAGGACACGAAGACATGTCAGTTGTTGTGCCATAGAATGCACCCCTGCCGTCGAATGCACCCCCTGACGGGAGCACAGTTGAAAGAACACAACAAGGCGAAATAATCCAAGTTCTCCTTACCGTTGGATAGATTCAAAAGCATGTGTCTTTAATGATTTCATTCAGGCTATTCAGATAAGCCGAAAACAATAGCCCTCTGATTCGGAATATTTGCTGCCCTGAAAATGTAATGTTCTCTACCGTAACAGCTTACTGTACAGTTTATATACCCAAGTACACCTCTGTATGTGCATTTTTTTAATACCTAAAAACAGAACAAAAGTTTGCTGCAACATTTGATATGTTGTCATGATCCAATACTCCTTTTTTTAAAAATATGAGATATTTTTTTCCACTTTAACACTAGAAGGACCACAGAGCAGCCATTTGGCTTTACCCCCCTCAAGGTCCACGGGGCAGCCGATCGGCTGGAAGGATTTTAGCTAATATCCTAAATCACCTGTGAGCACTCATTTTGTTATGCAAACGAGGTGATCGTTGGTGCACCACAGGAGGGGACTGGACTAAGTGGTGTATGCAGTGGGAAGGGACAACAGAAAGGAAGGGATCAACACACATGGGTTGTTTACTTTGTTGCTGAAATTTATTGATTAAAAATAAACAAAATTTAAACAACTGTATAGAATAAGAACAAGAATCAGAATCACAAGGGGTTTTATTGCTATTGTCAATGAACAGGTTTCACAGACTAGGAATTTTTTACGGCGTGATGGTGCAACATTAAACAGAGTATAATATGTACAATACAAGAATAAAAAATAAGAGCATGCAGGACATATATAAAGAATAAAAGTATGAAAGGCTATGTACAATGCTAGGATTTTTTACGGCGTGATGGTGCAACATTAAACGGAGAATAATATGTAAAATACAAGAATAGAAAATAACAAGAGCATGCAGGACATATATAAAGTATAAAAAGGTTGGTGATGGACTTCAGGTGAATATGCATCATCAGGATACAGTGTTAGACTCTCACTCACAATCCTGGCACTGCCATGGTATCTCCCTTCTGCATTTCCCACATGTGTATCTGTAGCAGTCAACACATCGCACAGTGGCATGATTGTTCTTACACTGATTTTTAACCTGGCACATGGCTCTTTTCCCAGGGCTAGGTGTGGAAGGTTGTTGCCGAAGCAATTCTTCCTTTCATGCCTTCTTCGCAGTCACATGAGAGTTAGCCAACTCTCTTGCAAGCTCCACCAGGAAGTCCACCCGTCTCTCCTTCCTCCCGGTGCATGCTTGATACAGCACATGTGCATCCAATGCTGCCGTATCAATCATGTTATAGAACACAGCGACTGGCCAGCGCCATGTTCCTGTGCGGACAGTGTACTCCCGCACCATCTGGTCCATCACATCCACGCTGCACTTTGTAGCATTGTAAAGTTCATTGCAGTCCCTCTGTCTAGATGACTGTGGAATTTCCTGGCGAATCTTGTTGACTGTGCCTAGGATGGTGGTTTTCCGCCTAAGCAGTTGTTGCGCAAGTGACAGTGATGTAAAGAAATTGTCCGTGGTAACATTTCTGCCCTTGTCCAGGAATGGTTCCATCAGCCTCATGACTACATTCTCGGACAGTCTCTCCCCACTGGGACGACTGGGGTCCTTGCCAAGATATGGGAGGACATTGCAGATGTACTTGGATTTCAAGTCACAAGCCACCCAAAACTTGATCCCAAACTTGTCAGGTTTCGTTGCAATGTACTGCAGGAAACAGCAGCGAGTCTTTGAGGGGAAAAGCTGTTCGTCAATGGTGATGTGTCGACCAGGGTTGTAGGATGTGATGCAGTTGGTGACAAATGACGACTACACAGCAGAAATTGCAGCAAACTTGTCAGTCTTTGTGCGCTCACTGCGGGTGTCCCTGTCATCAAAGGTGTCGCATGATGTCTTTGAAGCGATTTCGGGGCATGGTTGCCATGATCTGGGGGTTTCCCAGGTTTGCTCACCAGCAAACCAGAAAATGTGATAAATTGTCAATCAAATAGTGATCCTGTGAATGGGACTGGTTGCATTCACCTGAGTCGTTATGGTCATTCTCACATTCATACTCTCAACAGCTTCACCAGAGTATAAAAAATGTAGTGTCATATGCAAACAGTATGCAATTTAACAATTTAGATACATTTACAATGTCATTAATATAAAGTACAAACAGTTTTTGTCCATGGACCGACCGCTGGGGCATCTGCTGAGGTGCAGGAACATCAGGAGAAGTAGAACCAAACAAAACAAACAGAGGCCCAAACTGTCTGTGCAGTGGCTATGGCTGAAGCAGTTTCTGTCTACAGTTGTTCTCAGGTTGGAAACTCCCCTCCCCCTCCCCACTCACTCTCCCCACAACACAAGTTTCCTTGAAATAACTTAGCATATCCCCTCCTGTGGTGCACCAGCGATAGCCTCGTTTGCATAACAAACTGAGTGTTCAGAGGTGATTTAGTACTAGCTAAAAGCCCTCCAAGCCATTTGGCTGCCCTCTGGTCTTTATAGGTAGAACAGCAAAAAGCCGGTCCTTCTAGTGTTAAGAAGCTAACGAGTGGATGGGATGCAGGGGATGCATTCTATGGCGGGGGTGCATTCTACGGCACAACACCTATTGAGCTGCACGAGGAGGATAAACGGGGAGACGAATTAAATATCTTGTTAACTTCATCATATGTGACTGTTCACTGGATATTTAATTTACTGCGGTTTCAGCTGTGTTAATTCGGTCAGGAGGAGTGTCCAAACGTGTGCCAAACGCGCTCATCAGATCAGATATAGATCAGAATATATTTATATAGATCTAAATGTATGTGCTGACTCAGAATATTAATTGTTGATGATTATTTATTGCACTGTAATGTGCCTAACACTGTGGAAACCTGCCGGTGGGGCATCGGTGACGTATGCGTAATATGCCGCTGGTCTACCACAATACCACTAGACCAGCTACACTCAGCTTGTGCTGAAAGCTGACCAGATATGAATCGGCGAGCTTTCAGCGCACTTTATACGCCACCGGCGAGCATGAAAATGTCACTGCGCCAGTTGATTCTGTCGACACCTCCCCCTACTGCACGTCCACGCCCAGCTTGGTGGACCTCAGCACGCCTCAGTCCATGAAAATACCAAACTGGCTGTGCACCGGGCTCCGCCAGATGAAAAAAACACTGCGTTGGGTCCACCACTGTCCGCTGCCTCACCGGCGGACAGGAAAATAGAGCCCGTTTTCTCTGTCTGTTTTACTTAGTAATTTTTTTTTCTTTTATTGCACTTTGTTCATTCAGTATGGTTCAGAAAGTTGCTTGAAGTTGTCATTTTGGTTGTGAAGGACAATCAGAAATGTTTTCTTTTCTCAGCCACAAAGGCAACAGAAAAGGGCAGGATTGTGTGTTTTCTGGACAAAAAATTCACAATGCAGCTGTTTTTCCTTGCCACTTCTCTGGTGAGTTCTTTGTAAACAAAGGCCAGAATGAGCTGGACTTGTACCTGTCTCCAAAAAGTAAGCATACATTATTTTTTTAAATCATGGCATTTGTCCTTTATGTTGTAACTGAATGAGACCAGAAAAAAGCAGCAATTGGACATCATAAGAAATAGATAAGTTTTTTATAAACACCACAATCACCAATACCCAATCAGCTTGTGACTGCTGGTAATGTGACTACACTAATCCACTTGGCTAGGAAGACAAAATTCTAGAATCTGCAGTATTTTTTTATGTTGTAGAAAAAGAAATGTACCTCAGACATGGCAGTTGCTTTTATATATATATATATATATATATATATATATATATATATATATATATATGTACACTACAGGCCAAAAGTTTGGAAGCAAGGCCATTACACGCCAAACAGTTGGGAGTAACTTCAAGTTTTTGTTCACAATGCTTTTTTAAAAATCCAATTCAGTGCAAAAGCAAAAAAGCAAATCACAGTTGGATTATCCACTTCAACTTTTTGGCTTTTGAGAGCCTGCATACAAAAAAAAAAAAGTCAACTGCATTCAAACTACTGCAAAAAATGGCTAGGAAGAAGCAACTGAGTAAAGAAACAAAAGTACAGATTTGTACAGTGAGGAAAGAAGGATACATAGAAAGAGAAATTGCAAAACGCCTAAAGGTGTTTAACAAAGGAGTCCACTACACTCTGAAGAGACGAGAGGAACCTGGAAGTTATGATGATAGAAAAAGACCTGGACGAAAGAGAGTTACTACAAAAGCAGAGGATAAACATAGCATTGTCACCTGGAAGAGAGATCGTCGAAAGACAGCACCACAAATAAGGGAGGAAATCAACATGACAATGTCGAAACCCATATCTCTGACAACCGTGAAATGACGTTTGAGAAAGGCTGGTCTGAAGGGTTGTGTATCTGCAAAAAAATACTACTTCGTCCACAGAACAAGAAAAAGAAATATGAGTGGGTAAAAGCTCACACAAACTGGACTTATGATGACTAGAAACAAGTTTGCACTGTTTGGTTCAAAACACAGAGTCTATGTCTGCAGACAAACTGATGAATGTCTGAAAGCACCATGTGTTACACCCACAATTCAGCATGGAGGTGGTAGTTCCATGGTATGGGGATGTTTTGCAGGTGATGGAGTAGGAGATTTGTTTGAAGTAAAGGGTATCATGAAGAAGGAACAGTACCACTCCATCCTCCAGCACCATGCTGCTCCATCTGGACTCAGACTTGTGGCTCATGAGTTTATTTTGCAGCAAGACAATGACCCTAAGCACTCTGCCAAGCTCTGTCAGGGTTACCTAGACAAAAATAAGAGGAAGGTGTTCTTCAAAAGATGGTTTGGCCCCCCCAGTCTCCAGACCTTTCTCCAATTGAGCTTGTGCGGGATGAATTGGATTGATCGGTCAGAAAAACGTGTCCCACGAATCAGCAGTCTCTTTTTAATGAACTTAAGAAAGCTTGGAATGCAATCCCTGGAACATACCTTAAAAAACTTGTGGAACAAATGCCTGGTATTTGCCGAGCTGTTGTTAAAGCCAGAGGAGGTTACTTTAAAGAAAGCAAAGTCAAAGCAACAATAACTCAAATACCTAATAATTATAGTCAAAATGTCTTCTGATAAGTTGCTCTTTACACAATAGTCATGTTTATTGTGTTGCAAATTATATTAATGAAACTATGATCTTTTTTTGTACAAATCTGATCTTGCTTCCAAACTTTTAGCCTGTAGTGTGTAAATATATATATATATATATATATATATATATATATATATATATATAACAGTGGCGGCTGCTGGTCTTTCAAGGAGGGGAAGCTCATTTTTCTGGCCTATATCATAATTGTGTTTGTTTATTTGTATGTAACAGAACAGAGTTGCCAAACACAACGGCAGTCGTTTTTAACAAAGACAAAAGTCGGAATGAATAACTTGGAAAATGCTCTGGTAGATGTTTTATTCTTCAAGATCGCTGATTCACTTGTTTAGCTGTCAATCAAAAAGGATTTCGCCTCAGACAGCTCATCCAATCATGGATGCAGAAGCTCGGAGTCCGGGAGAAAGTCGGGACCGCCCTCTCGTCATAGAACTCCAGAGACGCCGAGCGTCCGATGGGCGGGACAAAGCCCAGCAGTTATCCAATGAGCGTCTAGTTTCGCTGCTGGAACAACCCACCTTGAGCTTCCACATTGAAGTCAGCAGACTCTGAGCGTCCGGCTGTGTGAAGCACTGAGGCGCTGCGAGGATGAATGAGAACGAAGTTGTGCCGGTTACCTGTGATTATCAGCTTCTTATCACAGTGTCTGAACAAAAGTTGAAGGCTTTCTAGTGCGTATTTAGTTAATGAAATGTACACACAGCAGTACGTATTTCACCACTTTTTCTTTTTTTGGGGGGGTGACATTTTAAGCGACGCTGAGCTTCCCTTGCAGTCTTAGAGCAATTGCCACTGATATATATATATATATATATATATATATATATATATATATATATGTATGTATATATATGTCTGAGTGTCTGTCTCTGTGATTTATTCAGCAGAACAGCTCCTGCCAAGATTAAAATAGGAAGAATGAAGTTGATGGCAGGAGGTCTTTGGTGTCAGTCTATAATTTCAAAGGGTGATAAATGTAGTGTTTTCATTTGCATTTACATTAAAAGTGGAGCCAATCAAAGCTGCGCTGCTTCATGTGATTTCCTTGAAACAGGGGTCGGCAACCTTAAACACTCAAAGAGACATTTGGACCCATTTCCCACAGAAAAGAAAACACAGGAAGTCAAAAACCCTGAAGATAACAGTGCAACATCATCTCCACATCAGGGCTGTATGACCTCACCTTCATCTTCACACAGGTTTTGTTTTTTGTTTTTTTGTTGTTGTTTTTTGCAAAACAGTTGTTATAACACATATTTTGAATGACAAAAACATCAAACACGGTTCATTTAATGTTACAAGAGCATCATAATCTTAGAATTTAGAATTACATAGAGATCAACAACTAAATGACTAAAATAAAATAAATTAAAATCGAATAACTATTGTTTTTTTCCCCCAAATCCACAGGGAGCAGCAGCAAAGGGATAAAAGAGCCACATGCGGCTCCAGAGATGGCCCCTGCCTTAAACTTTTCTTAGTCCTGTTACTTAAAAACAGACAGTGCTTGTCAGCACCATCATTCACAAGATAGTTTACAATCATGACTCAAAAATTCTGGCAATGCGCTTCAACATTAAGCTACATATGTCCACCAATGCTATCACATCTCTGACAAACATGAGATGTCCCATGCCCAGTGGATTTAAGCAGCAAATTGATGAAGCTTGATTTTTTCAATCAGACTGATCTAAACTCTCTTTGTAAAGAAAACAATTAAAACAAATGAGATTGCAATTACTACAATTACAACTAACGATCTACTCTAATGATTACTAACAGAGGACTCCAGAACAGAGCCACCACTGCAGCAGCTGCAGAGGGAGGGAAGTGCAGAGGAGAGCACAGCACTGACAGTCAGAAACCTCCTCGGTGCTAAAAAACCAGTAACTTCACTATAGATGTCTTAACTGTTGATACGGCCCACAGTGACATTAGTATATATTTTACTATGTGGATACAGTTTGAAATTTAGAACAAGCTGCTAACTAACTTATATAATGGCATTCAGCATTTGTGTCACACAGACAAAATCATTTAGTTCATTAATTATTTGCTTTAATTACTGTACGTTTTTATCTGCCTCTCTGACATGCTGTGTATTTTTCCATTATAAAAACCCAATTGTTTATTGGGTTTGCCTTCATACCGCAGCAGCACTAAATGAGAGGTACCAACCAATCTCCAAAAATGCTGGACAGGAAAGGCCAAGGATAGGCCATACCCAAAGAAAGTAGAATAGCTGATCTCATGAAGTGAACAAAAAACCCATTAGACATTAAAGGTACTGGGGGCCAACACCTTGATAAGTATGGAGGGAGCTTGTGCCTCTTCAGGTTACCAATGTATACTTTCTACAGTTTTCTTTCAGGTCTGTTACAGACAATCTACCAATAGTAGTATACTGCAAAATAAAAGCATAGCTTGAAAATATAAAAAATATAAAGCAACCTTAAAGCCGGATATAGAAAAATAATCATAAGATAAAAGCATAACAAACAATCTAATGAGGAAAAAATTTATTCAAAGAGGTTTTGGTCACAGGGCTTTTGATACAACATAAATCTTAACATTAGTAAACAATTAATGATGACATGTTAGGTAATTAGGTGTATTATTAAGTGTTTCTTTATAATATCATGTTTTAATATTTTATAGTCACAAGCTGAAAATCTGATCTGGTAACAGCTCGTCGAATAAATACTTGAATAGCCAGTTTCAAAGAGACGTAGAAGCTGAGAATGAAACTCCTAAGACTCCAATAATAGCACTTTCAAAATAAGACAAATTTAATTGCTGGAGAAAACATGACTCTGCAAGAGATCTTTCCAACAGGTTCTAGGACTGTCCTTAACTGCAAAGTTATTGGGGGAAAAAAGGAATTAGATGAAATATTAAATGTAGACAATTTGACCCACACCAACTGATTCATAGCTATACATCCTTAGAAGTTTGGCTGTAAAAGAGAGCATATATGCTCACATGTCACGCACCCATGGATTTAGAGACTTTAAACTGTGAAAACATGACAGCAAGACAGAGACTCCAACTAACATATATTTTGATAGAAGGGCACTTGTTTTTTTGTATCTAGCAAAGTGAGTCGTCTACGTGCCTCTAATGAACAGGTTTACTGGAAACAGGTCAGGGGAGCATGCCTTAGAGGCTTAGTCCTTCACCACTAAGGACAGGGCCAGGTTGATCACTTTGTTTTTAAACTGTTAGATTCTTTACTCACACAGTTGTTGACAATGTTTCTCAATGCACAATTGCAGGAATTAGGAGATTCCATCATCTACAGCTCATAATATCATCAAAGGTTTGAGAGAATTTACAGAAATCTCTGCACATTAGCAGCAAGGCCCAAAACCAACATTAAATACCCCTAACCTTTGACTCTTTAGGCAGCACTGCAGTTAAAACCCACATCATTCTGTAAAGGATTTAACCAGGTAAGCTCAGGAGGACTTCAGAAAACCATTGTCAGTTAACACAGTTGGTCTGCACATCAAACTGGTGCTTGTAAATTGGGACAAGGATAAAAAGACAAAAACCACTATCAACACCAAACAGGAACACTGCCAGCTTCTCCTAACTCGAGCTCATTGAAGATTGGACTGATCCAAAGTGGAAAAGTCTTGTGTGGTTTGATGAGTCCACATTTCAAACAGTTTTTGGAAATCATGGACGTGATGTCCAGGTCAAAGTACAAAGCCAGCAGCTGTGATGGATTTGAACAATTTTGGGAACATTTAGGACAGCCCACATGCAACAACAGGGTTTGTTTTTTATTATAATGTTACTAAAGTAACTAAATGTCTCTTCCACTGCTGGTGATAATAATGTTTCAGTTGGACTCTGTTAAAAAGCCCAAAGTGAAAAAAACACGTTCCTCAAGCATCTCACTGAGGGGCTTCTGTTTTTATAGCTATGTCCCATGTATGAGTGCAGGAGTGTTTAATAATAGCTTCTTAAACACTCCACCAGCTGATAGGGAGGAGACAGAAGTTCCAACATACCAGCAGCTTGGAATCCTAAAATTATTGTTCTGCTCTTAAAGGTGACACATCGGACAATGACTCAGGCAGCCAGATGGAGTCAGAGTGAGAGAGCTGTCACATCATTGTGACTGATGGCAGCCATACAAGATGTTTTCAAGGTTTGAAGGAGTGCAACTTCAGAACGTTTCATGTTTAAGTCTCTGCAGTACATGAAAAATACTGTCACAGTGCCCCTGAGCAAGCCATTTAATCTCCAAGAGCGCCAGACAAGAAGCTCAGTCAGTGACAGAAGACAGAGCTTGTTCGCAGTGAGCGTCTGTCAGTGAATGTGTCTCTAAAAAATAGTTTCAAATACCTACTAAAAGGCCTTAAAATGGGCAATCACAAGCTTTGTTTGACAGAGAAACTGGTAAAAGAAATATTTTTACCCATAGATCGAAGAAAACTGATAAATGGATTAGAAAGGGGATTACTTCTGTCACAAACTGCAATGAGCAGCTCCAACTTCAAAACCTCTGCGTGAAGATAAAAGTTTCCTGTCTGCAGCCTTGAACTCCTTAGATCTTCTTAAGAAGTACTTTTTTCATGAGAACAACAGAAAATTAGACAGGAGTGCACACCAATCCACTCTGAGCTTGCAAAGCCGTAAACACACATACATCTTTCTCTCTGTCAGGCACACAGACAGACAATAAGGTACTCCTTTATTCACTTGCTTGTTTGTGAAGTCAGTGAATCTTTCCAAGTCATCCTTTTTCTCTGAAACCACTTCAAGGCTTTCAACAAAATCAGTGCCTTGGTTTTTCCCCAACAGTCTTTAATGTGAGTAAACTGGAATTAACTCCACTTGAAACTCCTCGTCCTGACGAGTGCACTCCACTGTGGGCAGTTCATCAGGTACACCAGGTCAGGTTCTTACAGGACATTGCAAAAAAAAGGAGTTTCATTCAGGTCTACATTTGGATCCACTGAACTGTAATCGACAAATTCACAGTTTATTTAAAGTACAGCTGAAATACCCATTTACCATTATTAAATGATACATTAGGCATCTTAAATGTACACTTCTACTATCTAGTATTTGAAAGTTTTTATATTTGGCAGCATAAAAAAATAGAAAATTCTTGAAACCCAAACACTGATAAGGATCCTGTCATTCATAAACATCCATTCCCTGACAGAACTGAAACCTTTCCACGATAGCAGGTCCAGATGGGCATGACCATATTAAGATGAACAGAAGTCACAGAAAGGTTGGGATGATTCTCTGAGTCTATGACTTCACCATGAGCAGTGATTAAGTGAGGCCCTGGACAGGTTGAAAGTAGACTTACATAAAGGGCTTGTCTTGGATACCAATGTTAAGCCTGGGTGAATTCCAAAGTATTTATAATGACCCAATATCTGATAACTTAGAATAGGTAGATAAGCTCCTTTTTTTTTCCAGAACTTACCTTGGACTCTTCTATTAGACATAAAAGTGGAAAAGAGGAAGAAAATGCAGGGTAAACTTCAACTTAAATCACAGCTTTATCAGTATTTCTGTATGCTTTACAAAGTTAAAAGTGTTTCTATGCATATGATGGAGTAAAAAATGTTCTCAATATTGAAACATTTCTAGTGGCTCTAAGCAGGAGCGAGTTCAAAAGACTTTGGGAAAATAGTCATCATTTTTACATAGCTGTCTGTTTACCTTTGGAATTGGTACCCCGCTTGTCATGAAAAGGAAACTCAGTGGCAGATCACATGAAAAAACATTCTTTTACGGCAAAAATCAGGTTTATTTCAGGTCCAGGGTTTGGTACACAGTAAGACAAATAACACAGGCAAAAAGTGAGGCAGTGAGTCCAAAAAAACAGCAAGGTCGAGATCGTGTAACTAAAAAAATTGCTGGAACATGACAGGAAGACAACGAACTGGTGATGGAACAGGGAGAGACAAGAGGTTAAATATAAGAGGTAATGGGGTGATGAGATACAGTTGCGGAGGAAACAATCACGGAGCAGCTGTGACGAGTGGGGGGAAAGTCAGACGGAAACAACCTAAAACAGAGACAGGGGTTAGTGGTTCCAAAATGAAGCAAACAGGTAACACAAGACATGAAATGAAATATAGACAAAAAAATGACTTGATTGATGAACATGACACTGTTAACTGCAGGCCTTCATTATTAGTACTGTATACATTCAGCTTCGATCCATTGGCTGCTGCCGACATTTAAACATGAAGCTATATCATATGATCATTTGGATAAATGAAAATGTCCTGAAAACAACATACTTACTCGGGGATTCTACTGGATCTGGAACAGCTCCACTCCGCTCTGGACCGGCAGGCGGATCAAACACGCAAGCATATAGTGCCCACCAGATCTGATCCGCTGCAGCAAGTGGAGGAGAAGCTTGTGATAAAACTGATATTTCTCAGGAGACTGAACGTGACCTCACGTTTCCCTGTGAGACATTAAATGAGATCTGCCGATCGGTGTATATTAACAGCGGTGTAAATAAACACCCACATGCCACAACCCTGGCCTCTCCTATTATCAAGTGAAGAACAGTTAAACGTATTGACTTTATTTTTTTCCGCTGCTGCTCGTGCTGCACTGAATTGATGCAAAACTGCGGAATTTGGCAAAAATAAAAGCATTGTGTATCTGTTCCGGCTGCCAGACCCGATCCGCAGCAGAGCCGGCGTTGGACGGACTGTGTGGAATCACACACATTGATTATAATGCTTGAGTATTTGATCCGCCTGCCGTGCCGGAGTGGAGCGCAGCTGTTCCGGATCCTGTGAGTTTTAGCTGTTACTCTTCTCTCTTTGCAGGAGTGGGACAAAATAGGAGGAACAGACTCAAGTGGGGGAGCTTAGAAAACTTGTTCTGTATATGTAAGTATGAGGGTACTGATTAATTAATTAATTGAATAATAATAATAATAATAATAATAATAATAATTATTATTATTATTATTATTAGTAGTAGTAGTAGTAGTAGTTGTAGTAGTAGTAGTAGTAGTAGTAGTACATGTATTATTTTTGTTGTTGTTGCAGTTTTTATAAGTTAGGAACAAAAAACAAAAGCATAGTGAGTATGTGTTTTAATTCAAAGTTATACGCATGTCTGATCAAAACATAACTGAAACGCATTGATGTGTGGCATACCCAGTCTAGGGTGACAACATGTCCTGATTTAATAAGGACTCTGGTGTCCCATGTCCCAACAAATATTTTTAAAACACACAGTTGTACCAATTGTGGACAATCCCTGTCTCTGTTTTGATCAATTAAAATACCAAAACAATGCATCAGGCTTGCTACACTGATTGAAAAGTATAAATGTAGGTCCATGCTGCCGATGCTGCTGCTGTTTTGACTATAGACAGTATAATAACTGGATGTGGCATCGGTCACATCACCCATTTTTTTCTGAAGCAGATCTTTGAAGCTGATTGGCTCAGTGTGTGCATTGTTTCTGGTGCTTCTGAGGACAATCAGGGAACTGCAGTTTTTTTTGCAGTTCTGCATCGGCTTCACTTCTCAAGGTTGCTGCTTGGTTTATGACCAATAGAAAAAATACTGTATCTCTAAGGTATTGTTAGTCTATGTTCAAGAGGGACAGGAAGAGACTGAACAGACTGGTCAGGAGGGCCAGTTCTGTCCTGGACTGTTCTTTGGACTCCCTGGAGGAGGTGGGTGAGAGGAGGATGTTAACAAAGCTTCATCATGGACAATCCCTCTCACCCACTGCACCAGACTGTGGGGGCTTTAAGCAGCTTCTTCAGCAGCAGACTGAGACTCCCACCTTGCAAGACGGAGCGCTACCGCAGGTCATTCCTCCCTTCTGCAATAAGACTTTACAACGAACTGTAATAATAACTGGACTGACACCACCACTTTTTTCTGGCATTTAAATTGTGTATATTGTATGTAGTTTTCTTTTTTCTTTTCCTAAATTTTTTCTTAATTATTACATTTATTTAAGTTCTTAATATTACAATCTTTATTTTTATAACTGCATTTTTGCACTCTTTGTCTGTGATGCTGCTGTGACAAAAAAATGTCCCCCATGGGGGATCAATAAAGGAATATTCTATTCTAATACTGATTTGTCTCTCCATGTACCAAGCAATCAATCTGAGCATGCAGCTGTTGCTCAGAGACTGCAGTTTATCATACTGAGAACATACTGACAGGATCTGCGGTGTAACAACAAGTAACATAATCACTCAAGATATGAAGGTGTCTGAATTAGGCCTAATCGCCAGAGAGATTGCAGGTTTAGCCTTTTTTCCTTACTTGTACACAACTGTGAATGAAGTGGTCTTTACGAAATCCAGTGCATGTCAACTCCTCCTTAGTGGCATTGATGCCAATGCCAACAAACAGCGATTCCAGTTTTAACTTTTGCTTGTGTTGTTATGTATGTGTGTGTATCTGTGTCTCTTTGTGTGAAATTGCTCCTGTACTCATGCCAGTCATCATAATCAGAAAGTGGTTTGGCACTAAAGTTGCTATTGCTAATGAAAAATAAAAACATGTTGGATGAGAAAGGTTTGGATGAGTCAGATTAAATAACTGTGATATTTCTTATTTCCTGTTAAAATTACTTCTGTCATTTTTGTTGTGTGTCTGTTAGTGTTTCCTGCTGTCAACTGTATGAAATAAACATTGGAGACACAAAGTAAAAATGTAAATTTTATGATGGTTCTTTCAGTGTCATCATCCCATTACTGTTAGCATTTGGTGCTAAGATATAGCACATGATGTTAGCCGGCCACTTCTTCCCCCAACCATTATCCCAATTACCACAGCACTCTACGCCACCATTACAGTCACTCAAATTATTACAAAGTGGGTTAGGATGGGAGTTTTATAGTTCCCTTTCTGCCCCATCACCATTAGAATGTCAAGGCTAATTTTGCGAGCTTGTCCCTTAATAAATCCAACCTGCATCTGTCTGTGTTAAGCACTGCACCCTGGTCATGATGGTCACAAGAAAACAATGCTTTTTGATTCCCTTCATTAATGTCAGATAAGAAAAAGTGCATGAGAAAGGTCTGTATCTGAAATTTTAAATACTGCTATTAAAATTTTGAAATTTAAATAGAGGAGAAGCAAAGTACCTCAACATTTCACAGTGGAAACAAAGTGAAGGCAGTTCCCACAGTGGGAAACCATCTCCAACAGCTTCCTACTCATGTTGGAGTGGGGCTACATTTCAAAGCTTTAAAGTTTCACGCCTGCATCCCTCACTTAGGCTGTTTACTTGCATCAAAGCCATGTTCACCAGAGATGCATGAAAAGATGCAGGGAAATGGAGAGAGGCATGAGATGTCCTTTCCTCTAGAGCAACATGAATTAATGCCTTGTTTGAGATGACGGCATCAGCTGATGGCCTCTGGATCAGCTCATCAGTCAGCTGTAATAGTTGTTTGTGTCTGTTAAAATATCTGTGTGTGTCTCTATGTTACACGTTTAAAAACACCTTTGCATTAAGAAAAACATGCACTTTATTTGTTCTGTGTCTTTCAAAGAGTGGTATTAATCATATCAGCATCACACTTTATCCTTATTTAATTATTTATTTAGTATTTATACATAGTTATCGCCTATCTGATAGTGATTTCTTACATTTTATTGATATGGAATATTTAATAATTCATATTGTCTCAGGAACTCTCTTTCCATAAGGATTAAAGTTTCAGAGAAAATACATTTTATGCAGCACTTTTTAAACGCAGATACCACTCTGATGAAAATCACGTGTTTTTTTGGTTGTCTACATGTTCATAAGGCATTTTTCATATCATGAGAAAAATAAGTGCAAAATTGCATTTCTGAGTATTTCTGCATTCAAATTGACCTAAATGGCAGGCTCAGACACTGAGATTTCCTTTGTGGCAAATCCAAGCTCTGCCCCTGGAGCCCCGCTATGCAGGCCAGACTCAGAGAAGTAAAGAGGACGATCGCAAAACGAGCGTGTACGTTAGTGTATTGCAGCTCTTGCAAGAAAACTAATTATGATATTAGCTTTCATCACGTCCCAAAACGAGTGTGCAGAACAGCGTTGTCTCCACCCATGACTCAGAGGCGAATTGCTAATGAGCTACTGGAGCTCTGCAGAAGAAAAGACCTTTAAAATGACACAGGTAATGCAATTTTGGCTAAAAAAAATTATCTGAGTGGGACTTTAATGATGCCTGATGTAAAACATCGACAGCAGCCCAAATGTAATAAAAATCAACATTTTTTTTGACCAACAAACTCCTCTCCCAGGTTAATGGCTTTCAAAGATTGGAATAAAATCTAAAAAATACATTACTAAGGCTTTATTAATGTTCTAATAATGTGGTAGGTTTATATAATGTTTTCACAAAAAGGAAGTAGACAGAGACTATGATGGAAATAGTTCATCAATTAAATCAATGCTAACAGCTACGTGTGTCTAAAGAATAACTTGGCAGTATTTTTCATTTATTTGAAAAAAAAAATCAGTTTAACAGCTAGTTCAATTTTGTTATATTAATGTATGCATTATGCAATTAGGTTCCTAAACCTTACACACAGTAACGTTATCATATCAAACAAGTGAGGGCTTCTCTCAAGGTTGGAAGAGCTAAGATTTCACCAAAGCTTGCAGAAGATTGCTTCCTCTTGTTCCTGTAAGGTCCAGCCAACCATCAAACTCACACTCTACTGCAAAAAATGTCCTTGAGCAGAGGGCTCTTGTAATCCTCAGGCATTAGCACACTTTTCATTCAAAGTGAGTACAACTAATTCCCCGTGTAAAAGACTTGAGATAATATGTGTGCATGTAATTCATATTCTGGGCGTGTATGAGGATTATGAGTCACGCTATCATTTAAAATAGCTGAGGGGGCTTACAGATCTTCACATCACTTGTCATCCTCTGCACACACACTCACACACACTCACAGAGAGGAGATAACATGGTGTATAACAAGTGTAGTAGTGGGGAGCGAGGCATGCTTGTACTTTCATTACTCGAGGAAAAGGCTTGTCACATTAAATGGCAACATAATGGGGGAGATGGAGGGAGGGGAGTGGCAGAACATAAAGAGCCACGACTGCGATACTTGTTCGCTGTTTCAGAAAAAAACAAGATGCTCAGGTAGGATAAGGGCAGAATGAAGGAAATGAAGAGAGGGGGGTTGACATGTATTGACTGTGTTTTATAGAATCAGAACACTACGTCACAGACAGAAAACTCAAGCACACAATGAACAGCAATTCATGGTGGTAATTTTGCTTTTTAATCTTAATATACAACCAAAATTTGTTTTACTTGAAGCCAAAACTGTGATTAACAACTTGTACTTCATTTGGAAGAAAGAGTCGTTTGAAACTTGTCTGCATGACAGTAGCAGAGTTTGAGGAGCTGTCTGTGGTGCTGAAATTCTGCTCAGCTGTTGATAGGTCTAGTTTACCACAGCACTCCAAACTGTATGTGCACAAACATTATTTTGCCCACTGGTGGGGCACCCTGCGAAATTGGCACACAGCCAATTTGGTATTTTGGTAGACTGAGGCTCACCAAGGTCCACCAAGCTGGGTGTGGCGACGTGGTGGGGGTTAACAAGACCAGCTGCTGCAGTGACATTTTCGTGCCTGCCAGTGGCGTAGAAAGTGCCCTAAAGCCTGCCGATTCAAACCTGGTCAGCTTTCAGCACAGGTGGAGTGCAGCTGGTCTAATGGTATTTTGGCAGACCAGCGGAGCAGTGCCCACACATCACCAATGCTTCACAGGAAAATCCATATAGATATATTCTGATCTATATCTTGTTTGGTGAGCGCGTTTGGTCTCTCAACCTAACACAGATGAAACCGCATTAAATTAAATATCCAGTAAGTTGTCACACATGATGAAGTTAACAAGATTATTAATTCGCCTCCCCCCTTTTTCTCTCTCCCTCTTCCTTTTCTGCCTCATGCAGCTCAACCTGGACATGTCTCTGTCTCCCCTCCCTGTCCTGGTGCTGTTGCAGGGGAAAGGCTGACCAGATGATTTAGTTTAGTGATCAGATGAGTTATTTAGAAAATATGAACAAAAAAAAAAAAAAAAAACTTTTATTCAAAATAACCTGTTTATCTTATGTTCTCACAGCTTCATCTTCTTCACATTCTGTGAATATTCAACCAGGAGTTAGGCCCACACATGAATATTATAAAATTCAGCAAGGGCAGAAGGACATATCTGTACCTTAATTACGACCTGAAACAATCGAGTACTTGAGTTTTAGGCATTTCTATTATCCCTGACAGGCCTAATTTTAGCAGTTATGACCCTTTCTCACACTACCAATGAGAGTATGCACAATCCCCAATTCCAGTTTAGTTGGGATGTTTTGTTAAGCATGAATAAAAACAATACTATAATTTGCAAATCCTTTTCCACATACATCCAATTGAATACACTACAAAGACAAGATAAACTTTTTTTTGTTTTTTGCAAACATTCCCTCATTTTGACATATAGGTTTGCGACACATTCCTAAAAAGCTGGTTCAGGGTCATGTTTACCGCTGTGTTACATTCCCTATCCTCTGAAAAAGACTGAACAAGCATTTCGGTCAGGATCACTTTGTCAAAATTCAGCTTTACTGTGCAAAGTTAAATTTGGCGGCATAGTTCTGTTCTGGGTCCCTGCTCTTCCACGCCAGCGGCAGGAAGAGCCCCTTCCTGCCCCTCACGAGCCATCATGAAAAGGCGATAGCAGGGAGTGCACGCAAGGTTCTGTTTGGAGCACCCCGTTCTCCACACAAGCATGCGTGAAGGGCCGGCGGCAGGAAGAGCACCATCTCGCCCTTCATGAGGCATCATGAAGGCAGAAACAGCGGGGGGTAGAGCAGCGATGAACAGAACCCCCCCAGAACAGGAGCGCTTCTAGAGTAGTGGCGCAGTTTAGTCGGCACAAGGGTGGAGCTGGGGTGAAGGTGGGTTGCTGTCGTGTCGTCAGTTTAAGAACTGACGACAAGACAGGTGCAACCTTATTATTCATAAAGCTCTCAGTTCAAATGGTTCAACTTTTGATACTCATTTTATGAGATATAATATCTGAGTCAACAGCTGAAACTAACACTCAGACATGATTTTTATTAATCAATTTTAAGTTCTCTTTGTGAAAAGCCATTGAACCATAGCAAATATTAAGAATACAGAGCATTGTAGAACAGACCAAGTGCAGCGGGACGACTCTTTTCATAAAACAATCGTAGACAACAATGAGGAGTGATCTGAAATTGGGGTCATTGGCTGCCATCACAAAGGAAAGACGCCTCAGTGGACATGACCCCTTATTGTAAGATAGCTTAGGAAAGATGACCACACATACTGGTTAGTTATTACCTGCTACATCCCCGATGTTATGATGCACGCTCTAGTGCTGTAATGAAATTCAGATAAATTTCCACAAAGTTAAATTCTTTTATCCCCAAAGAGCAGTGAGGTGTTCACATGCTGACACTAACTTTAAATCCTGTTTTCTTTTTTTTTTTTTTTTTTTAACCAAGCAGTGCCCTGGCTGTAGAGTATCTCCATCTAAAACAATATGTCACGTAAATGTTGGTCTTTCTGTTAATTGTGCTCCAGTATCTGTATCAGTATCAAAACAACAACAAAAAAACCTTACACACACACACACACACACACACACACACACACACACACACACACACACACACACACACACACACACACACACACACACACACACACACACACACAAATAAATAAATAAATAACAGACAACAGAAAGGTCAGTAAGAAGGAATGACAAATCTAATGGCTGATAATCTCATTTCACCATGGAGGTTAGAATGAGGGCCAAAGCTGTTTTCAAAACCAGCTAAAAGCTGCTCACAGTGCCTCTAAAGGTTTTGTTTTTTTAATTCTTATTTCTAAGTTAATATATGCAGATACTAAAAAATGAAAAGCTAACTGCAGTGTTTGTGAATACTTAATCACACAGTAAACAAACAGCAACCCTCTTTGTTGCTTCTTGCATCAAATGTTTGCAGCAGCATCAGATAACACAGTCCAACCAGCTCATGGTTGCAACACCAGAACCAGAACAACTGAAACTCCAAGTGGGATGTTGTAACCAGGCTGAAACATGCAAAACCAAAACAGTCACAGAGACACTAATAAGCAGTGTCTGCGCTTTTAGGCTCACTACTCAGTCTCTTAAAACTATACTTTTCCTACTTTCCTTCATTTTCTCAGATGGTATCTTAAAGTTCTCATGACGCTCATGCTTGCCTCTATTGTTTGGGAGTTTATCTGAAGTTAAAGTCTCTCAGACAGACTAGACTAGATCTTGTTTTGTTTCAACATGACAGTAATAGGAGAGTATGAAAAGTGCACAGAGAGGCAGAGGACTTCAGAAATGAGCAGTAGTCTCCTGGGAGTTGTAATAGAAGTTTAAAACAATCAAGTTAATCAGCGCAGTAGAAGCTTTGATTTACAAAGCTGCAACATAAACGCAACCCTGCTGTTGAAGAGGGATGTTGATTTCTGATTAATCTCATCCCATTTAATCATCCCCTCTCTGAGCTCCCTGTTTATGTCCTGCATGTTAATTTTCTTTCTGTTCCTTTCTCATCTCTTCTGCTTTTATTATTATTATTATTTTTCTTTCTTTTACTGCATCTTTCCCTGTGTCGTTGTTCTTGTCCTTTTCATTATTTGTCTGAGCTTAAAGATCCTCCTCACATGTGTGAAGAGAGAGACATCCCATTAGGTGAGAACAATTTTCCAATCAGGGCAGCATTTTGATTAATTGTCCTTCAGTCTCAGAGAGGAGGAGAGGACTTGTTGTCACAGAGAAATCATCACCCTCTCATCAGTTTGGAGATGGAGGAGCTCTTAATGGCACTTGAATGAAAGGTTAAAGGTTAAATCATGATTGACTTTTTGGTGCATGTATGTGGGCAGGCTATCATCGGCTGCTTACGCCAGGCACTTGATGTGGTTTCTGTTCTGACTGCAGATCTTTAACAGACTCTGACATAAAATGATAGATCATGTCGAGCTGATGTCACTGAGTGCAACTGCTGGCCACCCACTCCTCAGAGTGACATTACATCAACCCTGACAAGTAGAGTTCCACCCTTTACTTTGCCAGAAATCCAAATTGACTTAAGTGAGAGGCTCTAAAGTACACTGAGAGCCCTGCAGACATTTGTTTCTCTCTGATGTCCAAGTTATTTATGGTGATGGAGATGTTGCCTTTGAAAAGGACACTTGAAATAAATGCCTGGTGTCCTGAAGATGACACAAACAGTAGGCCTAACAGACAAAGTTTGCTTGTTGGCCACACTTCATGACTTGATGCCAGACATCAAGTGTAAAAAGGAGGATTTATAAATAACAGCACATTATGTTGGATTTTTACAGAGCCCCTTAGGGACCCCAATGGAAAAATATGTTTATCTTAAGAAACTTCTGGGCCCGTATTCCTAAAGATTCTTAGTGCAAAGAGTTGCTTCTAGAAAAATCTTAGAATCATGAAGTTTTCTTAAAATTTCCCCTAAAAGTGAAGAGTAGATCCTAAAAAAGATAAAAGCTATTCCTAAAGAATCCTGGCTCTTAAGAGCACTCCTAAAGTGAGATCCGTTAAGAGCAGGGAAGAGGACTTTTAAGCGGCTTAGGAGTTCCCAAGCAGAGAACAAAATGGCAGACGAAAGAGGCAGGAGAGATATTCTTCAAACACTGGATGACATTGAATTTATGAAACACTACCGATTGGTTAGTGCAGGAATCATGTTTGTGGTTTATCTCCTAAGAGATGAACTTACTTCTCCAACTGAACGCCACAAAGCAGTACCGCCGGAAATGAAAGTCATCACAACACTAAGGTATTTGGCAACAGGGAAAATGCAACAATGCAGCAGTGATGACTTGGGTCTGTCACAACCCTCCATCAGCAGGGTCATCAACCAAACATTGACAGCATTTTCACAACCTCATATTGTGACACAATTTGTTTCATTTCCATTGGATGCCCGCACATTACAAGCTCACAAAAGCGCATTTATGGACATCGCAGGATTTCCCGGTGTTGTGGGTGTCATCTCACAAGAGATGTGAGAAATGGCTTATGCAATGAATGAATAATCACTGTCCTTTATGTTTTGTTTAACTGCCTAGTTAAATATAAAAACTAATTTGTCCTACCTTTGTTGCATTTCAATGACCTGCATCATTGAAGAATCACTGCCTTCCCTCAGCCCGTGATACTAACTTCTGACTGCCCCAGTATATCAAACACCATTTCTGCAACCTGGGACAGCTGCTTAGCACATGGTCCACCCCCTGAAAAGAGATCCAGTAACCAATATATTGTACACAATAATTATGCATTGAAATTAACTTTGCCAGAAGTTGTAAGTGGTATATTGCTTACCTGTGCATGAACATTGATGTTTGTGTGCTGCAATCTCCTCTTTTGCTTTTGACTGCAACACATACCACCGCTACAGGGGCCAAATTTACCTCTCAAAACAGTTTTGTGCTCATTGACCAATTGAGCAAGAAGCAAACACTTCCCCCTTTGTCCAATTGGGTTTCCTAGTTCTATTCTTGTCCATGGCTGCTCGCTGGTTTGATGTAGACTTGAAGGGAAACCCACACTTCTTATTATAGGCCGCTCAGCAATCACAGACATTGATGAATGCTGAGCCATTTAACCCTTGTTAATTACAACCCACCACCCCCACCCCCTTTCAAGCCACTGCTCTTTTTTTGTCAACATTTTAAAAAGGTGCACCGCCCTTGGGGCCTGGCTGCTGCTGCGAGTACTCCTGTTCCTGTCTACCCCATGTCACATCATGTACTGTATTTACTGTATGTTCCTAGGGTTGGCTGTACTGAAACCTAATTACCCCACTCTAGGACAAATGAAGGCATATTATCTCATCCAATTTATCTCATCACAACTATCACTATGTGATAGTTGTGCTTATTATTCATTTAAGAGATATTTTCTTTTATGTCAAATATTATTTACACTCTTCACTCTTCATAACATTTGATTCTATGGCTAATTGTATTAATTTGAGGGCCCATCCTTTGCCCATTATCACCAGAAGTAGATTTTTTTCCAGCCTTTGGGATCAGCCAATCACAGCTTTTGAAATGATGACTCATACCTAGCAACAGGGGTCAACCTCACCTCCTCACTAAGATAGGAGTTTCTGTCCATTCCTTGCTCAGAGTTCCCCAAGAATGGTTTGGAACCACTAGGAATTTTTAGGTTAGGTTAAAAGCTCTCTGAGAGGATTCTCAAATTCTTTAGGAATACGGCCCCTGATCTCGCAAAAGCCTTCATTCACACCCCTGAGAGAGGTTTGTTTATGTACGGTTTGAGCTGGGCCTCAAATATGATAAATCTGTGCTTAGACATCACAGCTTTCACAAATGAGAAATATTAGTAGAGATGCTTGGTGCTATGAAAGCAATCGACCCTTTCACAGATTAAGCCCTTCTGGATCAATACTCTTCAGCTGATTATTGATTCTACAAAACCAATACTGCTTCTCAGCTGCATTCAGGTGGATTGGGAGTTAGTACCTGATTTTCAACAGTAGGCTCTGTCCTATAATATTTACATAATACATTTTATTAACTGGCTGAGAATTGAGTGTGGAGGGACCATACATGCTGTTCAGGTTTTAAAGTTCTGTATGTTTCTTTGGATCTCAGGATATAATTTAAAGGATCTACCAGAACTTTCTTAGATAAACATCACATTTGTCTCCCCTCAAAAGGACTCCACAGAATTCCTCCATCCAAACTGAAGGTTAACTGATCAGTTTTTCAGAGGCTGATACCGATAATGAGACCACAGGTTGGCTTATGGCCGATATACAATACCTACAGCACACTTTTTAAAAAAATGTATTTTTTGAACTTGACAAAATGCAACAATTTTTTGAAACTAACCAATAGTCAACATAGTTGTTGCACTGTTAAATTAAATGTATGAGATCAGGTAATGGCACTGAGTTTACATCCAGTAAATTTCAGTCCCTGCTCAGCAAAAATGCCATTAGACATGAAACCTCAGCTGAGAGGAGCTGGAGAACTTTGCTTGACATGGCAAGGTGCATGTTAATTGAGAGTAGCCTACCAAAAATGTTGTGGACATATGCAGTCCAGACTGCTGCTGTTATCCGCAACAGATGCTATAATAGACGTGTAGGACAGACTCCATATTATATGCTGACTGGAAAGAAGCCTGACCTTTCAAAAATGAAAATATTTGGGTCAGAGTGCTATGCATACAAACAGAACAAGAAAAAGTTGGACTCTCGGTGTGAAAAAGGGATTTTTGTTGGTTATGACAAGAATAGCCCTGCATATCTAGTTTTCTATCCAGACTCAGGGAAAGTGATCAGAAACAGGTTGGTGAAGTTTCTCACAAAGAGTGTCACCAAATGCCACACTCAGACAGATCAGTTATGGGTGAAGATGATGTGCGTAGGGAGAGCGCCGAAACCCACCTACCAAAACCTGAGATAACAAAATCAATCCCACAGGAAATAAAAACTGTGTGACCCAAGCCCCAACACAGGTGAAAGGGAAAGTGTTGAGAGCAGGCGCTATCCACACAGGGAGAGGAAACCTCCTCAGTATTTTAGGGATTATGAGTATGAAATAAAATGTGATGATGACCATGCACTAACCAGTATTGATTATTGTTACAGAGTTGCATGTGGTGTACCCCAAACTCTAAAGGAGGCTATGAGCTCACTAGAGTCAGAACTGTGCAGTAAGGCTATGCAGGAGGAGATGAATTCTCTGAGGGAGAATAATACCTTTACCCTTACAATGTAAAGGTAAAAATACAGAAGGGGGCAGATGGGTCTACACAGTTAAAGAAAACCCAGTTGAAACAACATACAAAGCTAGGTATGTAGCAAAAGGTTATAGTCAAGTTGCAGGCATTGATTATAACAAGACTTTTTCTCCAACTGCTGATATGACATCTGTACGTAGCTTAATGCAAATTGCAGCTCAATATGGTTTAGAACTGCATCAAATGGATGTAAAAACTGCATATTTGCACGCTCCTATTGACTGTGAACTATACACGGAACAGCCAGAAGGATTTGAGGTCAAGTCAGAAACAGTTGAAAAGCTTGTCTGTAAACGTAACAAATCACTTAATGGTTTGAAACAGTCAGGGCGGAATTGGAATAAAATGCTACATGATTTCTTAAGCCAAAATAATTTCATTAAAAATCCTGCTGACCATTGTGTTTACAGTAAACAAACTGGAAGTGAGAAGATCATAATGATAATCTGGGTCCATGATCTTATTATTGCAGCGAGTGATAGTCGGACACTAAGAGATGTGAAAAAAATGTTGGAAGAAAAATTTAAAAAGGAAAGATCTTGGCAAACTTAAACATTTCCTGGGCATTGCACAAGGAGATGGTGAAATAAAAATGAACCAGAAAAGATAAATTACAAAGATGTTGGAGAGGTTTGATATGACTCACTGCAAACCAAGGTCAACTCCATGTGAAAACAAACGAAATTTGAAAATGAAGGTGAACCTGTTGATCCATTTATTTGTGCAAAAGGGTGTTTGTCTTACTAGTGGGTCCAACATTACACACACCAAATCCCTCTGTGCCTATATGAGACAGTGTGCAGGACGCCCTCTGCAGCGCTTACAGTGACACTTGTTGAGGGGCTGCCTTCTGTCGCCATTGTGTGGCTTAGCGGTCTTCAGCCATCTCTTGATCCCTTTGACTACTTCACAAAAATTGTAATAAGCCTCGCCTGTGGCAGATTTTAAGGCGAGGAGAGGAGCTTATGTTATTAGTCAATACAGGTCTTGGCTCTGTTAAACCCACTCCATGCTGTATCCTCTCCCTCTCTACGACTTACGCCGCTGGGAGGAGCTGAGTTAGGGAGGGGGGATACTTACGTCGGGCTCCGCCACTCACCAAAATACCAATATGTGCTTGGGCACGCCTTGTCGGTGCGGCGGACCTGACTTACGCCGGGCCTACGCCATGCCCCCGGTGAGGCACAAAGATAGAGCCCTTGGGGTGGAATTTGGGAATTTGGAAATTGGCTCATATTATTACCACCATTCATTGGTCTTTTATTACTTTTTTGTTTTCTCTTTCCCTTGGAGCCAGGTACTTGAGTTAAAGGTACAGTGTCAGCACTCTTCTGTGCTCTACACACACTATTCTGATTTAATCTGTCTTTAAATCATCGTATCATAACTATTTTATATTTTTATTTATAGTTATGTATGAATGTTTCTAGGCAATACTGTTTTATTCCTATTTATATCTATTTTATATTTATACTTATCTTTGGAGTATTGTCTGTTGTGTGCTGCTGGTCCTGAGGACAAATTTTGTTCATGCATAAAAATGCCATGACAATAACTGAACCTGACTTGATATGACATAAGGAGTGCATGTCCCTCTGCCAGGCCATCAAGTAGAAAGGAGATCATTTATGGAGTACGACAGCTGATGACCACTAGAACAACCAAACAATGTTTTCAACTTTCACAACTACTCTATTAACAGATATATTAAACACTTTAGTTTTTTCCCAGGCTATGCACGTTCATGGAGAGGTTAAGTTTACGAGTTTAATTTGAATATAGAATAGTTATTTATAATCAATTTGGATAATAACATATTTTTAAAAAAGGGTAAATATATCTGTATTCGTTAAAGTGTCTTGGAAATTTGGGCCATGTGGCTTCACATAAAAGTAGTTAAAATACACCCAAAAGAAGGAATACTGCAGGAGGATGGAGAGTGATGGTTCATGTTGGAAAGCAATATGTTAGTGTGCCATTTATAAATATCTACAGCCGTCCATCCTTTCATTTACTGTGCAGTGAAATAAACAGATAGAAATAGGCGACAAATAAAAAGCATACAAGGGAGGAAAGATTGAAAATAGCTCATTTAAGCAACCAAACTGTCAATCAACAGAGCACTTTTTACACATAGAGGCTCTTTTTAAACATTAAAGGACCTTTCTGTTGAATGACAGCTGCAGCCCAGGTAGTCCTAATGGATAAAGGGCTGGATCCTTAAGCCAGAGATTGTGGTGTGATTGACAGCTGAAAGGTGCAGAGGAAGGTGCAAAGATGAAAAACCTTCTGTGTTGGGTCTGAGAGGTTTCTAAACATTAAGGTGTTTCACAAGTTTTAAAAAAGTCACTCCACTTTTCTCACAGGTTATCTTCTCCCTGCCTCATCCCCGGGACACAAGTTTCTGCCTGAACATCAAAAGCAGCAGAAACTCAGAGGGTTTATAGTAAGTAATGTTGTGTCTTTTCTGCATTAATGGGAAGTCTTGTGAGTGGCTGTTAAGGACAAACCCGTTTCACATGCTGAATTTATGGTAGCTGCATTTCAAATAAACAAATAAAACAGCATTGTAAGGATGTAAAAACTTGCCTCAGCAGCACTTGTGCAAACTAAATAAGGGCAAGAAACTTTTTAGAACATACTTTTCACATGCTCAGTCAGTGTTTGGTGCTGTTACAATGGTCCTGTTTACATGGGTCCAAAAATCCTATTTACAATCAGATTTAAAGGTCAATCAGATTCAAAATGTCTCATATAAACACCTTAGCCATCTGATTGTATTTCGGGTTGGATTGTAAGAGGTAGTCTACACCGATTGATAATCCGCTCCATGCTCCATATATATACGGCTGAGTGGAGCGGATTGGGTTTACAGAGAGGCTTGATCGGTCTGCGCAGGCGCTCGGTAGTAAGTAAGAGGCACGTAGTGACGTACGCAGAGCGCGCCCAAAAAAAAAAACAAACATGGCGAACAAACAGAAAACAGTTGAGTGTTAAAGTGTGTTGTTTCGTTCGACTGACAAAGCGTACACTTCTTGCTGTGTAACCCGGCTGGATTATACTTTCATTAAACCTCAACACATAGGGTTCCTTACTCTGCTCGGTCTGGTAACTCCGGCGGTGTCACTTTACTTAAAGTTCATGTATACAGATGGAATCAGATTCACTTAATCCGATTGATTTCAATCAGATTGAATGTAAACGGGGCCAATGAGGTTGAGCATTCAAATTAGGAGTCAATGGAGGCAGCCCCTGTAAAAAGATGTGGGGACGGTGCCCCACTGGCACCAAAATCTATTTTTTTTTTACCATCTATGGTGCGTCATCATGAGTGACACAAGATTGTGACAATTGTAACCAAGGAAAGTCAGTGTAGTCTGACCTAGCATTTGACAAATCTCTGTGTTTGCATCTGTTATCTTCAAACCAATGGCCAGAGGAACGTTTTTTCCATTATTTATAGCACTGCAATCAAATGCAGATGGAATACTTAAAAGCGAAAGTGTTCATAAATGTTCAAGATAAACAATTTCAGAAGAGGTTTTTGTGGTGGTAAAAGGTAAATAACTTTGAAGGACACAGCATTGGTGATGTCAGCTGTTGTTTCAGCATCATATTAATACATCCTCTCCTCTTAGATCCACTCAGAACATAATGAACAAATCAAAACACAAACTACAACTTCATCATTGAAGAATAAATATCCTTCAGTTTTTTTCTCTTAAAACCTGCACAAAAGTACTCTTCATTTGTATCAGAGTGAGGGGGATTGTTAAGCAGTTTGTTTGTGTGCGCGTGCATGTCTGTGTGTGTGCAATTCTGGAGTCTGCACAACAGCCATGGTTTTAGGCAAAGCATTTTTTGAGTGTGAGATTGGTTTGGGTCTCTTGTCAAGCCAAAGTGGAACTGTCAGCCAATGTGTGTGTGTGTGTGTGTGTGTGTGTGTGTGTGTGTGAGTGTTCGGTGTTCGGTGATTGTGCAGTGCAACCGATCTGTTTACCTCAAGCCTATTTGTGTTTCTGGTGATTGGAGTCAAAATGATGCTGTTTGTTGTTACTGTAGCTCTATTAGTGATGGCTGTAGCAGTAATGGGCCCAAACACTTACCATTAGGAATATTGCCCATCCAGCCCAGTGCAGACACACTCACACACATACAGCCTGTGTACACAAAGGAAAGTGTGACTTAATCAGACAGGCAAAATAACACACAAAGGATGCACAAATTATAAATGAGACACAAGCAGAGACACACTCACACAAAACTCTTGGGGAAGTTTGGAGTCTTAGTTCTTAAAGTGCCTGGGGTAAATAAAAAAGACAATTAAAGTGAAGGAGTGTCAGACGCAGCATCTATCAAACTAAGAATCATGCAGTCATCTTTCCCCAGTCTGAGAGGAAGAATGATGGGACGGCACTGCAAGAAAACTGCCACCAGCACTAAAGACGACTTTCTGACAAGGGGCTGTCACATCGGCACTTCTATCCTAGACATAGAATTTATTTATTTAACATTTGATATAAGAAGAAGAGGAAGAAAACAAAGACGAGAAAGGTCAAAGAAGTTCCTTCATTTGTATTTGAAAGAGAGGGACTTCAGAAAACAGACTGACATTCACAGTAATTTGCATTGTAATGCTTCGTGTCCACAAAACAAACTTAAAGTGATACCAAAAAATAGCAATAAAATCTTCCCACGATACTTGAGCTAGGCCTTCACTTTACAGATAAGAAATGAACATTAATTATTTTTTGTTTATGTCAACATTTTATCACAAGAAATTTTGTCTTTGCCTTTTGGATTACAGTGTAAAGGTTATGTTTCGCCATTTCACACCATTGGTTCTTGTCCAGGGAATGTTAGTAGATCTGTGGATTTGCACATATGCATACGCAGTAGAGAACCCAGTTTCGACTGTAGGCATGTATCATAGTTCATGGATGCCAATTTATCATGAGGTCAGTAAGTTCAAGTCAAGGTATGGTCATAGCTCAGCTAGGAAACTACTGTTCTTGTCCCAGTGAACAAACACTGTGCAAGAATCACATCATCACTGACTAGAGCACATGTGCCTCTGCTGCAGTAGGTGGCAACTTGCCCCCCTTTCTACTTTTTACCATCAGGTCCTCGCCCAGTTTTTTTATTTAGTATCAATACAGTCAGAAAAACACAAGAGGCTAACAGGATGCACAACAAACAATGAAAACCCAGTCACTTTTACAGCTCTGTGCTGTTTGTTTGTATGATCTTTTTGTGTCTTTACTTCTCCTGTGGAGATTTTTGTTCACTACCTTCACTTCCTAGCAACACATTTGTGTTACTCAACTTCCAACTAAAACTGACCCCCAGAACACTGAGGCTAGTTTTAGTTGGATTGAATTGTATACATGACAGAGAAAATTAACCTCTTACCACATTATCCAGGTATCACAACTATGAGAAGTGTGATGTAGCAGAATTTTAGTCCGACTAACATGTAAACATGTTTTTAAACATTAATTTTTAAAGGGAAAATGGATTTTTGGAACAAACTATAAACATACTGAGTGACAGTGCACCCTGCCAATCATCAATCAGCATAAATCCCCGTCTATGTGGTGAAATCAAGAAAAAATCAATTTTTTTCTTCAGTGAGTGATGGTGTGACACTGTCCTTGCGTCATCAGTCCTACAGCTCTCTGGTATCAAGATTAATGGGGCGTTCCAGTCGTACTTGGAAGTCAGGATTCCCAAGCTCCTAGTCTGAACTCTCAACTAGCATGACCCCCGAGGTCAGATTTCCGACTCGGAAAGTACAGTACAGGCCAAAAGTTTGGACACACCCTCTCAATTAATGCATTTTCTTTATTCTCATTACTATTTAAATTGTAGATTAACAGTGAAAGCATCAAAACTATGAATGAACACATGTGGAATTATGTGCTTAAGAAAAAAGTGTGAAATAACTGAAAACATGTATTATATTTTAGATTCCTCAAAGTAGCCACCCTTTGCTTTTTTGATGGCGCTGCAAACTTTTGCTGTTCTCTCAATGAGCTTCGTGAGGTAGTCACCTGAAATTGTTTTTACTTCACAGGTGTGCCCTGTCAGGGTTACACCATACACCATGTTCAGCTCTACCTGTGTCTTTCAGTCTTTTGCTGCTGGATAGCCTTTAAAGTGTGGGGTTTTGACAGTGTTGCCAGATAAGAAATATAAAATTATCGTACCAGAGACTGAAAATTATCATATTTGGGGGAAAATTACCATACACCCATCATAATCAAAATAACAATCTTACTGTTCCATTAGGTCACATACAGTCACTTTATTTAGCATTCACGATTTTGAGACTACATTTTTGTGGTCATTCACCGCCCTGCCCCACATCAACAGCATAGGATCAGCAGGTCCAACACAGCTGTGTTAAACTAATGCGTCCCCTTTAAACAAATGACCGGTGGGAACTAATGAGCCAAATCATGAGATCTTGAGGCCGCCTACATTTTGGAACAGTATTCATAAAAACTGACAAGGAAATAAAGAGTAATCTGACTTCACTTAGTGACATTTACTTAAAATAGAAAAATCATAGCTCTTCTCTTGGGCTCCCGTTCATCACCGTCCTCTTCAGTGGTGCTCATTTTTCTCAACTGACTTCCCTACTAAGTTTGATTGACAGCCGATCATGCTCGTTGTCCAGAGACAAACATCACTCAAACTAGGATTGGATGGAAACATCACATGGTGAAAAATGCCTTTAGGGTTCACAAATGAAAAACTGAAAAATAAAGTGTCTGGCAGAATGAGACAGCCCCATTGCACCACACATTAACAAAACCATCAAATTATCATATATTGAGCCTTTTTTCTGGGTTATTGATCGTAAAGAGGGAAAAATTATCACACAAATACGATAATTATTGTACACCTGGTAACCCTGGGTTTTGAAAGCAATGTAAGACTTACTTTTAAACTTTCTAAAGCTGTGCAGCATCTTTTTACTCAAGCCATTTTTTTAATATTAACCTCAGGAGCTAACAGTGCAAACTTGATGTGACTTTAAGGTGTGCATGTGTTATTTTCAGCCATCAAGACTGTGGACTTGAAAGGATGCCTAGAAGATGAACACTTGATATGTTTTTATGCACACTTAAGTCCGGCTTTTGTTAATGAGGTTATTTAACTGCACTTTTATCTTTGTACCAGGTGAGAACCAGTTCACTAAGACACAAGATTTTCCACCAAGTAGGTACACTAGGTAGCAATACATCTTCATTCAGCTTGTAAACGGGGTTGACCTATTATATATACCAAAACAATCAACAAACAAGTTAGCAAGAGTCTAAATGGTTGTTTGTTAAATGGTGACAACATTACAGCTCTTTACTGTCCCTACAAAACAACAGTGTCATCATTTTTGTTCCCAATTTTTACCTTCTCTTTTAGGTGAGGTTTTCAACCCCTAACTGCATTATGTCAGTTCTTCGACTAAGTGAAATTTGACTTGGTGCAATTTCATTTTGGTCAATGTATTTACATGCATTTGAAAAGCCTGCATTTAGTCAAACCAATGGGTTAAGTTTTTAAATATTATGTAAATATACTAAATGGTACAATGCCGTCAAACAGGACAATAACTACTTGAAAAACCCTAACTGCAGTTGATGGTAGTGAAACTGAGAATTACTTTACAAAACAGAACAACATCTGCTCTTGCCCTCTACAAAACAGCAGGACACAGTCTAAACAAGACAATATAGTTTTGAACTTTATGTATTTAACACAAAATGTCTGGCCACGGCAGTCAAAAGTCAAGGGAAAATGTCCTCTTTGCCAGCACTTAACTTTGCTGCCTCTCAGTCCAGATGGGGTTTGGGGCTGTACAAATTGGAGGTCTGAGGGCAGCCACCTGGTGTGAAAATGTCTTTTCTGCTTCTCTTATAGCTGGTTTCATCTTTGCTCCTGTCTGTTCCCCCCCTGTCTGCTTCATCTCTGCCTCTCTGTAGTTCATGTCTGAGGCCGTTTCTGTTCTTCTTTGGGAACATCTTACAGTTTTCTCCCCGTTCTGCTCTTTTTCTGTCTGTCTCTGTCAAGTGAACTTTCACTAATCTTCGCTACTTCCCCGAATCCTCTATATAAATCTGATCGGGGTTGTTCAGACACTTTTTTGTGTGACGTTTTAACAAACCTTCAAAGAAATCCATCTCTGATTAAAGTTAGCCTACTATTATTCCACAGCACAGAGCACTTAACTCCAACTGCTGCTACTTCTCTATTTGAGACAAATGCTCTCTTAATGACTAGGCTTTTTAACATGACACCAACGTATTCATCACTAGGTCTAAATTTTAGGAAGCATCCGATATCTGTCTCTGTAGAGAGGCTGTTTGCTTTGGCTCCAATTAACATTGCTAAAAACAAATAGAAATAGATTTAAAGTCAGCATTTACCAGATCTCACAGGGTGTTTTAATTGTAATAACTTTTAAAGTGATGTTTTATTATACAGCTATTGACAGCACATTCATTGGATATTTCCTTTCTATGATAATCTCAGAGAATAGGGGATTGATGCTTGTTCATATGAATGAATCAGTAAATATGTCCACACAAATCCACGAGGAAGTACATTTTGACAGAGTTCAGAGGCAGAGCCAGACACAAAGGATTAAGACACCCCCTAACCCCCCTTTTCTACCATATAAGTTTTCTTTACTTCCCTGTATACATTTATGCAGTTTGACTTCTGAGGCAAAGCCTGGGTATTTTGGGTCCAATTGAGGTGTACACCAGAGAAAACAATTCCCAAACTGCTTGTTAGTCTAACCCTGAGGAAGAGACTTTGTGTGGGGTTTGAATTCATCAAACACTCTGTATTAACAGACCGGTTTCAGTGGGACTAATGCAGTACATTGTTATCCTTAAACAAAGTGTGATTGAACTGGATTTTTTTTTTAATACTGGCATGTACTTAAGAGTCCAGTTTTAGTCAGACAAATGTCATAAATGAAACTTTTTCACATCACATTTAAGTTTTATAGTAAAGATAGATAGATAGATAGATAGATAGATAGATAGATAGATAGATAGATAGATAGATAGATAGATAGATAGACAGACAGACAGACAGACAGACAGACAGACAGACAGACAGACAGATAGACTTTATTGATCCCAAACTGGGAAATTCACAAGCAGTGCAGTTTGCTGCAGACACTGTCAGAACCATGCAGGGCAAACTCACTCCACCCAATCACAGTCTGCAATTTGACACCTGCAATAGGCTGGAAACTGATGGCTCATGATATGGTTTGAGGCTGTGTGGTAAGTAACTATCCCAGTGGGACATGCTGACATGGACCCTGACGAAGCAGGCGATACTTGGAGGCATTGTTCCAGTTTATGTGGGCTGTTTTGCCTTTTTTGAGGAGCTGAGTTAAGGACAATAAAAGCCAATTTCCTGGATTTTTGGCTCCTCAAAACATTACGAAAGACAAACACAACTTCATCCTATTGTGTCAGTCTACAACAGCCCCAGCAAAAGGCATTGGAGAGGCCAGGCTACCTCATTTATCAGCCCCAGCGATAACAGAGCACAGTTGTTAGCAGATGCTTCAAGGGGTGAACCAACGGGGGAGTCAGACTCTGACTCTACAGAGCACAGACAATAAAAACACCTGCAGTTTAAATTACCCTCAGACAACTCAGCCACAGAGGCAGCAGGCGCTGGTAAGACTTCTGATTCCTTATCTGTGAGATAAATATGCCATAACCTCAGGTGAATTTGGATAAAAGGCTGAAAGTTTACTTGCTGAGCTACAAGAACCTCTCAGCCATGAGACTCCTTTTTTGAAGGAGAGACAGCTGAGAAAGCTGAGAGGGCTTATAGTGTCTTGTCATAATATGAGGGGTCTATTATGGCAGGCTAATGTGTATTACTTAGACAGCTCGTGTCTGTCAATCAATGTCACCCCTCTTATGAGACAGTTGTGATTAGATGATGTCTAAAGACAGTTTTCAGTAACATTTGATCATGCTACTTTTTTAAAGTTATTTCGGGTCTTTTTGCCTTTACTGGATAGAAAAGTTTAAGACAGACTTGAGATGTAAGGAGGAGATTGAATAATGATGTGCTGAGAAGGGCTGAAGCTAAAAAAGATGTAATAAAGTTGTTTTTGAGTTCAAATTTTGGGAAATGTACTGTAATGTTTAGCTTTCAAATGTGAGACTTTGGACAGCCACCAGTTTGGCCAAACTGCTTCAACACCCGACCATGGACCTTTACCACATGTTACACCCCACTCTCTGCTAACTGTATTTCCTTTACTCTTTAGCTATCCTTTCCATGAAGGCAACATGTCTCTCTTCCTATGTTGAGCCTCCTAGCAATACATCTAGGGCTGTGTCCCATTTCAGAGACCGCACCAATGATTGTTTTGTATGAAGGACTATGAGGGCCATATTGAGAATTTTTTTAAAGACTGCGAGCCGTGAATTTACGCGAATAAAGTCATTAATTTATGAGAATAAAGTCATAAGGTTCCCTGTTATTTCAGAGGAGGCTTGTTAAAATTAGGGCCATAAAACATTTAAAGGAACTGTGCTTCAGTATAGGTTTCACAAACAAGGAGATACTTCATCCTTTGGCACATCAGCATCACATTGTCATAAGTATAAAGACTAAAAAAAAGAACATATGAGAAATATGTCTTTTCCACGGGGGAAAAAAAATTGGTGTACTTGAAGGAAATCGCTGCTTTTGTGGAGGCAGAAATGAATATGCTGAGGATATATCCGTTTATGCAGCTGTAAATATCCGTGAATGACATTGAGCTTTAATTTATATGAATCCATCTGCCATAATAAGGTGTTGGTGTCTCTGCAGGTGTAGGCTACCGTCGGTGTCAGAGACGTGGTGCTCGTCGGAGCTCGACTCCCTCTGGATCACAAATGTTTATCATCAGTTTGATTGTTTCTTCAGAAACCACAAAATCTCTCTGAATGACCCGCTGATACATCCACTGATAACCCTGCAGCTGACCAGCTTCAGTCATTTCCCCCTCCACAAAAGCAGCTTTATGACTTTATTTACTTGATGACTTTATTCTCCTAAATTTACAACTTTAATCTCTAAATCTTAAAAGAAAAGAAAAAAACTCAATATTGTCCTGATACTCTGCTGTAGTTTTGTCAGCTTTCTTATTTCTAATGTTTTTGATTGTTGTAGCAGAGCGGCTCAGTTCGTCTCTAAATCTATAATGTTTGGTTAACAGATTTTAGTGAGTTCAGAGATCATGCGCTCATACAGCCATACAGCAGCTGTGCAGCGGCACGCAAGGAATTCTGGGATACCAACAGCACAAAAGCGTGCATAAAATGCATGCTTGAAAAAGGGGCGGGGGCAGTGTGGTTTTGAGACCGAATTTGATGCGCGCTAAGCATTTTGTGCCAAATGGGACACCGTTCAGGCTGCGTGATGACCTCGGCACATAACGGCACATGACGGCAGTGCGCTTATCCCGATGCGGTCTCTGAAATGAGACACAGCCTAGGCTAACTACGGTGACCATACATCCTCTTTTACCCTGACATGTCCCCTTTTTGGGGGGCTGTCCGGTCTGTGCGGCCTTGTCCAGGGGAGTTTATAAAATCCCTCAAAAGTCCGGGGTTTTGCATGGAAGTTTTGAGTTTGTGTTGTGTGGTCTTACTGAATTACAAAACCCAATTCCATTGAAGTTGGGAAATTGTGATAAACGTAAATAAAAACAGAATCCAATGATTTGCAAATCATTTTCAAGCTATATTCAATTTAATACACTACAAAGACAAGATATTTAATGTTCAAACTTGTAAACTTTTTTTTTTTTGCAAATAATTAACTCGGAATTTTATGGCTGCAACACGTGACAAAGTAGTTGGGACAGGGGCATGTTTACTACTGTGTTACATCACCTTTCCTTTTAACAACACTTAATAAACGTTTGGGAACTGAGGAGACTAATTGTTGAAGCTTTGAAGGTGGAATTCTTTCCCATTCTTGCTTGATGTACAGCTTCACTTGTTCAACAGTCCGGGGTCTCCGTTGTCGTATTTTACGCTTTAAAATGTGCCACACATTTTCAATGGGAGACAGGTCTGGACTGCAGGCAGGCCAGTCAAGTACCCGCACTCTTTTACTTAAAAGCCACACTGTTGTAATACGGGCAGAATGTGGCTTGGCATTGTCTTGCTGAAATAAACAGGGGCGTCCATGAAAAAGACGTTGCTTGGATGCAACATATGTTGCTGCAAAACCTGTATGTACCTTTCAGCATTAATGTTGCCCTCACAGATGTGTGAGTTACCCATGCCTTGGGCACTAATACACCCCCATACCATTATAGATGCTGGCTGTTGAACTTTGCGTCGATAACAGTCCGGATGGTTCTTTTCCTCTTTGACCCGGAGGACACAACGTCCACTATTTCCAAAAACAATTTGAAATGTGGACTTGTCAGACCACAGAACAAGTTTCCACTTTGCATCAATCCATCTCAAATGAGCCTGGGCCCAGAGAAGCCAGCTGCATTTCTGGATGTTGTTGATAAATGGCTTTTGCTTTGCATAGTAGAGTTTTAACTTGCACTTACAGATGTAGCGACAAACTGTATTTACTGACAGTGGTTTTCTGAAGTGTTCTTGAGCCCATGTGGTGATAGCATAGACTGTAGATACTATGGACAACCTCCGCCTTCCGCCTGTATATGGATTTGAAGCCAAAAAGCTCTCGGTAATTCTGGGATTTTTCTCCACTTTCTTGAAACCAGAGCTGCGCATTCGGCCACGCAGTCGCCGAGAGTCCCTGTGATAATGCTCGGCTCAAACAGCATATCCCCCTGGGTGAGCTACGCAATCCCTGAACGCCCATAGGCTGTACCAGGTGTCAATCATAGAAAACATGAACCCCCTAATAACTTTTAAAAACGGAGCTGTACAGAAGAAAAAGGACTTGGGCACAAACCTGTCCTACAATAACGACATGTCAACATCACAAGCAGGGGGGAGAAAAATTTATGTTCTGTGTAATAAATTTCTAAAGTTTGTCCACAGTCCCATAAGCTTTGCTGGCGGAGGCGGGGTTTATGACCTATACTGCAGCCCATCAACAGAGGGTGCTGTTCTCGGAGTGGCTTCACCCAGCGAGGAGGCAGACTTTGTCCATTCTATATACAGTCTATGGGTGATAGCCTTTGAACATTGATGTCGGTTTTTGATACAGTGCTGCCTGAGGGATCGAAGGTCTCGGGCATTCAATGTTAGTTCCTGGCCGTGCCGCTCATGTGCAGTGATTTCTCCAGATTCTCTGAACCTTTTGATGATATTATGGACCGTAGATGTTGAAATCCCTGAATTCCTTGCAATTGTTGTTCTTAAACTGTTCGACTATTTGCTCACGCAGTTGTTCACAAAGTGGTGAACCTCGCCCCATCCTTGCTTGTGAATGCATTACTACAGAAAGCATTACTCATACATGCGAAAAATCAAAAAGTATTATTATTTTTCCTTTATTTATTTATTTATTTTTATTGCTTTTTGGGGCCCCCTATTGGCTGTGGGGCCCTAAGCAGGTGCTTGGTTCGCTTATGCCTTGAGTCGGCTCTGCATATACATAGAAGAGAAAAACGAGAGAGGTGTTATTTCAGTCAGAATAACATTTTTATATGATTTTTAAAGTCCCGTTTTAGTAGGACTGAGACAATAAATAGATAGATATGCTTTATTAATCCCAAACTGGGAAATTCACAGATAAATAAAAAATAAATAAATAAACTCAATAATAATAATAAATAAAAAAATAAACTCATTCTTTTGAACATGTAAACATACTGTTACAAATTTCAAGCTGTAAGAGGCTGATGAGCATTGTTCTCTCTCATACAACCAGGGGCCTAGTCTACGAAGCAGGCTTACTGCTTAGCGAGGTAACCTCGAGGGTAAGTTCAGGGTTTCCTGTTTTATGACGCGGGTTCACTTCTTAGCGAGGCAAGTCTCCATGGCAACGTACACTGAACGGCTAACCTGCTCCGATATAAAAACCCCACCCACTGACCAATGAGCTCTCTCGAAATACAGCTTGTCCATTCTTGGAGGATCCTACAGACCTCGGTGCTCGCATTGTCTGAGGAGCACTCCAGCGCGCGAGAATTTTCAGGGACCGCACAGGCCCACTTACTTTTCCGGATGACCACCTTTATAAAGGGCCCATATGGCCGACATATCACACAAAAAATGTAAACACAATAGGAATGAACAAATGAATGAATTCATCTTGGAAATGAATTAGACATGTCTGGTGCATGTTAAAAGCGCATGTTGAACAGTGCTGTTTCAGGGTGATAATGGCATCTAAGATTTTTTGCGCACTATACTTACGCATTGAGACTGTCTGCAATTTTCTGCCAGCATTCCTTCTGTGCTTTTGCAGTGGCGGTGGTGTTGCTTTTGAGATTTATGATTGATATGAATTCCTTATACTTTCTCATGATCGTCTCCTGCTCCTCATTGGAAAAGTACGTGGTCCTGCTCTGACGCTCCAGACTGGTCCATGTTCGCGAGTCGTCAGATGCGGCGGGTTTCGCCTTACATGCGTGCATGTGCTCATAGCAAAGCTGGATCCACTTACGAGGTTGATAACCAGCGCCGTAAGACCATTAAGTGAGACTGCTGGCTACCGTGCTAAGTTGAGCGTGGTAGCTCCAAGGCTACCTCGCTTGGTTGAACTTGCTTCGTAGAATAGGCCCCAGCAAAACAGAGTCTGGCTGGAGAGCCACAGATGTGTCAACACTTCTTTTGAAGGATAACTAACTCTTGCAACTTTTGCCATAAGTTGGAAGAAAATAGGGTAGCTGTGGCTCAGCTGTCTCCAAGTTGGAAGGTTTGATCCAAGAGCCAAAGCAAAGTGGAGAATTCACTTTTTCCTAAAACTATCCCTGTCAGCTGTATCACCAGAGTGTCCCTGAGTTCAAAGCTTTTCATAGCAGTCCCTGCCATTTGTGTATGATTATAGCGTGAATTTGGCATGTCATGTGAAAGCCCTTAAAGGTGCCTGAAAACTGGAGGAAAGCATTACACAAGTGCAGCCCATTTATCATAAAACATTAAATGTGAGTGAGTGACATATATACGTATTTATTTATTTATTTATGTATTTAGCTAAAGTACAAGGACATGTCTTCTCACTTTACTGCAACTATAACTCCAACATCTAAAGCAGCTTACGGTTAGAGTAAACCAGTTAACCAGAGGCTGCCAGCAAGAAATGAGAAACTGAGAAAGGTGTTGGGTACCAACAAGATATTGATCATAACCCTGGCAAAACAATGAAGATAGAGGGAAGAGTGGGAAGAAGAGAGCAAGGCAATCAGTGATCTGACAGTGCTTTGCCACTTGGACACCAAGACCAAAAAAGAAAAGAAAGCGGAGTGAAAGAGGACACTGAGTGAAAAAAAGGCAGAGTGATGAAAGACACAAAGAGGAATTAGGAGGAATAAAACATTTGAATCAACAGAAAGGAAGAACAAAGTGTTCACTTAAATTTAACTAGACACAAGTAATAAAAAATGAAGAGGAAAAAAGCCAGCAATAAAAGCCTGGGAGCGATGCCATAACATCAAAAGACAAAAGTTAACAACACTAGAAAGGAGATGGGAAACAGAGGCAGTGCCAAGCAGCTCATCATGGTTTTACACACAAGGTGAACTTTTCAGGGAGACAACAGCAGTGCTGAGGGAGGCTGGGAATCAACTCTTGTCTCTTTCTGAATGTTTCATCTCAGTTCATTGTTTGTAGTTTTTTGTCATGTACAGAATGTTCTTCACGTTATGACAAATGTTGTATCACACTGCAGGTGTGACAGGATTGTTATTCTTGTCGAACAGTAATAAGGCATTTAAATTCAAGTTTGCACTATTTCAGGCCATCATTTGTGACATGGCATGAGAGCTCCATGAAGTGAGCTCTGTTACACTGATGAGATGCATGACAACACATTTGTAGAGGGAATATTTTCTGTTGGAAAAAAAAATACGCACTTTGGTTTGATGTTATTTAAAAAAAAAAAAAAAAAAAAGACTTTTTAGATATATAGTTGTGTGGAGATTTTAAAGGCAAGAACCGTCTATCTGCGGGGGTGGACTTGAGAGTTTGAGAATTTCTGTCTAATTAAAGATGAATATTTTACTGCAAGAGATGTCCCTAGAGAAACAACTTAATTGTCTGCACAAATTTGATTCTGTATAATGCTGAAACAATCTGACACAGGGCTTTTGGTGGAACTGTGGCAGAACAAAGCTATTGAGAAGGTGTGTGTGATCCCAAAGAGGTTGCAGTGCATTGATTTTAGCAGAGAAACAGATGATGATTAAGTCAAATCCGTCGTGTGGTTTCTATTATTGTGATATGAGGCATTGTGTCGTGTCGGCTTTTGATCATAGCACAAAGTTCTCATACAACTCTCATACAGCTGCATGTAAAAAGCTAGAATGTGGTGGAAATTGTTTTATTCTTCTTTTTATTTATTTATTTTTCCATTATTCCATAGCTTTTTTTCTGTTAGAATCTTGATCATGGTGGCTCAACAAAAACAAAAAGATATTGCTTCAAAGCCAGGAAATTATTCCCCAAGAATCAAGCTAAATATTTAAGTCATATACACACTTAATTCTTGGTTTGGGCTCCTTCACAACAAACTACTGCATTAGAGTGGCATGTGGTGCAAATTGTTCAAGTGTTATAAAATCCGTTCAGCTCGTCTTTTTTTTATTTTTTATTTTTTTTTTTGAGAGTTAGTTGAGTCTCATCTTCCTCTTGACAAATATCCCAAGGTGGCTGGTTAATCGAGCATATTAACATCATAATTAGCAAACCATTTAGTAGAAATCTTCACAGCAAATGGAGGCATGATGGTCTCTAAAATTTCCTGATAGACGTAAGGCTGTGCTGACTTGACAAAACACAGTAGGTCAAAAGCTGCATATCAGATGGCACCACAAATCATCACAGGCTCTGTGGACTTCTCACCGGACTTCAAGCACCTTGGGTTCTGGACCTCTCAGATGTTCCTTCAGACTCTGGAACCTTAATATCCAACATCTGAAAGCAGGACTTTGAAACACTGAGCAACAGTTCAGTTCTTTTTCTTCTTAGTCCAGACCCACCCCCTGTGAAGGCAAATAATAATTAACTCAGAATTTCAACACATGCCAAAGTAGTTGGGACAGGGGCATGTTTACCACTGTATTACATCACCTTTCCTTTTAACAACACTCAATAAACGTTTGGGAACTGAGGAGACTAATTGTTAAAGCTTTCCCTGTTTCTTGGTTTCTTTTGCTTCACTCACTTTTCAGTCATCTTTCCATAAATCTGCTTCATACAGACTGTGTGAACAGCAATGACCCTGTTGGGCTAACTGTCCATGTGGAGGGTGTCCATAATGGTCTTTTGGGCAGCTGTCAGCTCAGCAGTTTTTACCATGGTTGTAGTTTCAGGTTCCAAACTGGACTGTGAGATGCACCATATTTATACTGTTGGAATAGTAATTTACTCAAGATGTAAAATTTCAAATTTGTGAAACTCCTCCTCCTTTTCAAGAAAGAAATATTTTAAAAACATTTGTGTCAAATCAGACCAAAAACCTCTTAATTTCTTTTTACTTTCTTAAATAATCAATAAAGAATATTGAACCGTTTGACATTTTTTTCAGATGCAGCTGTATGATTACAACATCGACTGTCATGAGTACAGCATGTAGAATAAGGCATGACTAAATATATTCTTCTGAACCTGCTACATACTGAAAAAAACTACCATTAATGCCATAAATCTGAACACATTTATTTGTTGCAAAACTCATAAGTATGCTGCAGGCATCCATATAGTACATGTAAGTGACAAATAAAAGCAAATGTAACATGAGGGGATGTTTTAGGATGAGCAGCATTCTTCTTATTCTCACTCATTTGTTCTTTTACTGATGGTTGTGAGAAGCAGTGACTGTGAAGAACAAAGCCTTCACAACATTTTCATATTCATTAAACTCTCCATGCCCTGCCCCGTCTTCTGCATTTTTCATGTTTCCCCTGAAAATGTGTGCAGGTTTTTCTTTTCATCCGTCACCTGTCTACACAAGTTCAAAGAAGGAGCAAAGCCTGAAGTTACAAAAGGAAAAAATCACAACTCATTGAATCTAGTAGTCGGTCTTAAGATTTAGATCTAGCCACAGAAAAGTCATTTGTGGCAGCACTAAACATCCTTCTGCTTTGAAGTGAGTCTTCACGAACCATGGATCATATTTAAAGATGGTCAAAGATCAAAGACATCGATAAGCTACTGTTGATAACTGCAGCATCTAATTTGGGTTACTTTATCCTGTATTCATCATTTCTTGTGAGTCTTGACTCAGGGACTCATAAATCATGTGATGCTTTGGAGCAACAGGAGGCTAATTAACATTTTAGAAATAAGTCCATCTGGTCCACCAGAGAATAAACAGGAAAGGTGTCCCAGGGCTCTCCATATGTTCCTCCTGCCCAGTGCTTATAACTACAGGGTGTTGAATCAGATAAAAATATGTGATTCAGCAACAAAAAATGGTGTTAAATGAAATTCATGCATTTTAAAGATCAATTTGTGGCACCCACCTGACAAAGGTAAGACCTTCACTGAAGATTGAGTCTTTGTGGATCTCTATAGTGTCATCATGGGCTTCCAGGAGCTGTCAGAATAATGTAGTGAAGACAGACCTACAGAATAAAGTAGTTAATTGGGGTAAGGGTGATTTCAGGGATCTTTCCAGTAGACTCAAAGGCTTTGTGGTTTCACCTGAGACTTTGAGACTTCATTGCTTCAGGAAGTGTATTCCATACATCGTAACTCAAAGGTAACTTGTTTGGCTTCAGCAAGGCTCAACTTCCATGTCTCTGAGAGGTGAACCTTCTTCTGAAGTCCCATTAATGTGAAACATGACAAAATGTTTACAGCAAGGTTAGAGGACAACATTTTTTTTTTTTTTGTCATTTACTTCAACTCCTCATGTCACACAGACACAGGAAGTATAAAACTGTAACAGATAAACATGACCTCATGTTTTCATAAATGATCTACCATCCAGTAGACATGTTGCTTATTTTTTCAATCCTGATGGGTATTTTTGAAAAAGCAGATTCTGGTTACAGATCCTTGCTATTTGGTGCAAATCATGTAGCTTTCTATCAATTTTGTGGCTTCAGTGGCTGAGTGTGCCTTTGGGAAATGTGAAAATCATCTAAAGCTGATTAAAGAATCCAAACAGAGATAGCTGTTACAAGGCTTGGAAAATGCACAGAGTGCAGGGACACAATCAAATATAGAGTTGATATTGTTGATGTGTATCAGAGATTGTCTTTAATTCACCTGGCACCCAAAGGAAAATGTACACAAGTAGAGTGACACTTTTTCACAGTGTTTGAGATTGCAGAGCGAGTGAATACATGGTAGCATTGGGCCAATGATTGGACAAACTGCAGCCACATGATTAATTACAGGTACACACATATCCATCAATAACAACATGCAGCTTACACACATACATATCTTAACAGACATATTCACTGACTAGTACCAGCACATGTACATGACAAGAGATACATGCATCCCCCTGAAGTAAGTGCACACAAACTCATTAATATGCATGACAATGACCTTTTGTATCTCTTCGGCTCACACATACACATTAATCATTTTAAAGAGTTTACAGTTGGCTGCCTATGGTACATCCCAGTAATTACAAAGCTCTTGGTTAAAATACAGCATGGATGTTATGATATTGCAGTATTTTTACTGACTGATAATAATAGGTTTAAAAATGGTAAACAAGTTCAAAGGTCAGAATGTGAATTAAACCAGGAGGAACACTCATTATACCAACGAAAGTTAAGGGGACCACAAAAGAGATCTCTATAAAGTCAAATGACCGACTGTCAAGTGTATATATGACCGTGCTGTGTTACATGATCAATATTGTAACAGAGGTGATTGATTTTCATCAACAAAAGCAACACATGCTAACTCATGTTATGCCAATCCATACAGATCATTTCTGGCCCATTTCACCTCTGCCTGTATTCACTTTGGTAAAAACACTGGTAAACATAAGCATTATTAATTTGTAAAGACTGTGACAAAAGCATCAGTCTGTATCTGAGCCTGCTTTAGAGAGAGGGGACAGAATGACCCTACCCCCTCCATCATCTCTGACATGGAAAAGCGAAGCAACATCCGGTCCTGGAGCTATTGAGAGCAACTACAAGTTGCAGATGGCTTCAAAATACCCTGCTACTTAGACCCATTGCGCTCGTTGCCCGAACATGTGCAGGACTGTGTCATGAGCCTCTTCCTCTCATCTCAAGCCTCTAACTTCACAAAGATGAGATGAGATGATTGAATTTCTCCTCAGGGATCAATATAGGTCTCCTTATCTTATAAAATAATGGATTTTTTTTTTCTGATTTTGCTTCAGGGAGATTGGAGCATGACTAAAAATCTGTGTTTGAATATTTCTCTGATGTACTTTAATAATTCTAGAACAGGGGTTCTCAATTAGAAATGTAAAAGGTCCAGAAAATAAATTTTGAGGAAGTCATAGGTCCACAGCGCATGGGTAGCGGGGAAAATTTTGGCCTTTTACTATTTTTTTTTTCATGTTTTTATGTACTTCAAGGCTGGGTGTACTGTACTGTAATAACCAGGAGTTATTGGGAGGAACAAAAACATTTATTTCAGTATCACACTGATATTCTCTCTTACCTAGTATTACTCAATTAAATAAAATAAAAATAAATAAACAACAACTTTAAAGGTGAATCGTGTGTCTTGGGAATTCAAATGTTCACATACATCTCAAAAGTAAAACAAAGTATGCTTTTCCTTTTAGCATAAAATAACAAAACTAAACCCTAATACTGTTCTTTGGTAAACAGATTGCAAGATCTCAGTCATAAAGGTGCAAAAAAATAAAAAATAAAACAACTATGGCACATTCATTAAAGAGCCCCCTCTTTCTAAATACACACACTGGGAAGCACAGGAAATAAGAGAGAAACTGCTTTTCGTCCATTAAAGGTGAATGGAGTGTCTCTTATATTCAAATATTCACATATATGAGCTCAAAAATAAAACGTCCTTTTCAACAGAACAAACCCTCATATTCTCAGATAAACAAAGTCAATGAAGGTACACAAAACATTAATTTTGTCAAACACTGCTGCTTAATGAAAGAAATGGCACCTTGGCTTTGCTGCCAAGACTTTGAACCTTGGCACAAGAGGTGTGATGGCCAGGCGGAAACACACACGAAAGTGTTTATTGGTGAGTCTAGTGCAGTATTTGTTCTCTACAATATTCATTGTGGAGAATGCAGACTCACAGCTGTAGGTTGAGCCAAACATTGTGAGAATGTGAACTGCTATCTTGTACAAGAGAGGGTAATTAGCAGCAGTTACCATCTTGGTCCAGAGGGTGATAGCGTCACACTGAGCCTCTTTCAGTGCAATGTTTTCCTGGAGGTGAATCAATTCACTTTGCAGTGGAGCAGCTCTGGCCCATGGGTAGGTTTTTTGTGCTTCTTCAGCGAACCCTCTCACATTCTTGACCAGGAATGGATTGTCAGTGAAAAGTTGGAGTTGTTCTCCTAATTCAAAATTTTCAAAGCAAGTCTTGAAATTCTCAATCAACCTCTCCAGGAATTCCACACGGCACCGATGATCTTCTTTTCCCTTGGTCTGTTCCAGAAGTTTGGAGAAGTGCAGCATGCCCTCCTATAAGTAAAAATAAAGAGCACTGCTTAAAAAAGGGTATTATGAAGTCTAAAAATCATGTGATAAGTGGAATCCAGGAAATGAGTGTGATGGATTGAAAATATTAACAATGACAACTCACCTGTATGTCACTTTTGTAAAGCTCCAGCTTCCCCTGGAAGGCACGCACTTCTGTCATCAGCCCACATACTGTGCTGTTCTTCCCCTGTAGCTTCAGGTTTAGGCCATTGAGATGAGATGTTATATCTGTTAAAAATGCCACAGTTTCCATTTTTCCAGCATTTTGCACAAACGCAAGGAACTCTTCAGCTTTTGTGCTTTGGCTGTGACAGAAACTCTTGCAGCTCCTTTCTAATGGTCCAAAAGTGCTCCAGGACCCGGCCTTTGCTCAGCCATCTGATGTTGTTTTGCAGGAGTAGATCATCATAAGCTGCATCTACCTCTGCCAGGAATTTGCGCAGGAATGTGCAGCGCTGCAGTGCAGATAATGCTCTTAAGAAGTTTATGAGTTTCATCATTGTTTGCATGACTTCAGAGTACTCTTCTCCAAGTTTTGCACAAAGGACAGACTGGTGGATTATGCAGTGGTAAGATATCAGGCCAGGGTGGTTTGCTCTCAGACGTGAAACCAGTCCATTCTGTCTTCCCAACATGGCAGGAGCTCCATCAGTAGCAATTGACACAACTTTTTTCACATCTATCTCTTTTTTATTCAGCATTTCTGAGATTACTTTATGTCTTCCCCTCTTGTTTGTCCACTGAGGTTTGCCAATCCCAGCACATCTTCAGTAAACTCCTCCTTTGCCTCATCATAATACCTCACAAATACCACCAACTGTGCATCATCAGTGGTGTCAGTGGATTCATCCACTGCAAGGGAAATGCACTGTGCATTTTGTATTCCATCACAGAGGTGTTTCGACAAATCATCAGCAAGTACTTCAGTACTTCTTGTTGCTGTGTCATGTGAGAGTGGGATTTGCTTTATTTTAGCTGCTATTGTCTCCCTTTCTTTACCTTCTAACAAGGTGTTCATCACTGCATTCAAAATGTATTTTATCATTTCTGCATCATGAAATGGTTTCTTGTGCTTACCCATGATCCAGGCCACTCTCAGTGAGCACTCTGTTGCCTTCTGCTGCTCTGTCATGCACAGGGTCATTTTAGTGCGAGAAGCCTCATATGACTTTTTCAGCTTTTGTATTTTATGTGTTCGTAGCTCTGATTTTTTTGGGGCAATGTCTATCAAAATTGCAGTGGCGCGTCTCATAATGGCGTTTAGGGTTTTCACTTTTTATCAGAGCAACCGTACTTTCGCACAAAAGACACATTGGCTTTGTGCTCGAAGGAGGTAAGATAATCATATATTTGTCAGTCCATTCATCATTAAATCGGCCATTTTCAGTGTCCACCTTTCTCTGACTTGCCATTTTGATGTCAGGTGTTAACAATGCTACCGCTATCCGCTGTCCGCGAGGTGCAAAGAAGACACACTGAAGGAGGAGGGTGTGTTCCAGTTTGTGTAGTTATCAGCCCATCGTTGTCATGGGAATGACAGTCCATAATGCAAGCGTGAGCGTGCGCTCTCTCTCTCTCTCTCTCTCTCTCTCTCTAAGTCAGAGAAAAAAACAACTGTTTATTGGGGGGGGTTGTTGTTTTTTTTGCCCTGGGTCCACAAAGAGGTGGTGTCGCCTATTGCGGACCCTGATTCTAGAACCATTAACACTTTGTACACATTTTACATGTGCCATGGGCATGAGCAACTCTGGCAGAAAAGAGGGTGCTGAAGAAGCTGTCACATAACTCTGCCCCACACTGTTATGCATCAAAACAAATCAGGACATTCTCCTCTTTCAAATGAGACTGGTCTTCCCTCACTACGATGAATGTATACATACATCCTTTATAAAGGTTTGCAGGTAACGTTTCTAAAGGAAAAGAAAAAAAAAAGAAATCATTTTTTTGTCATTTTGTGCAACTAAATCTGTTGTAAACTTGGTTTTCAGTCATATTATTTTTCAAACATTTCCCCAGAAGCTAACGCAATGAATATTTTATTCTGAAAGATCCACAAAAATGCCCGTCAAGCTTCATTCTAGCCAACCACAGCCCAATACAATAAAAGTGTAGTATTTACAGGACAGGTTTTTTTTAGCAGGACTTACACTGGCAGCTTCTCACCCACAGCTAGCATGATAAAGATCACAGACAATCTTTTACTTGATTTATATGTTACAAGGTATCACCTTTCTGTAGACACCAATGTTGTGCATCTAGACCCTATAGTATTGAACAAACAGTAGAGTGGAGGTGGGACAGCTCCACACAGACACACCACTGACACTGACTGTGGCCTTCCTTATGGATCTAGGCTCATTTAGTATTCAGACTGTGATTAGATAGTTGGCCTTTATAACCTTTTAATAATGTTGTTAATGATATGCTCTTATTTTTAGTGTAATGTGATTGTACAGTGTTGATGGATGAGCTGGTGATGTGAGACAAATGTCTGAGTAATCGGTCAATAAAGTATTATCTTATCTTACAGTTGATGAGCTATTTACTTTATTTACTTGATTTACTGTAGGTGTGTGATTTTAGGCAGAAAAAAGCCTGAAACAGCCCAGTGTACAGGTGGTCAAGCAGTAGGGAAAATAGTCCCTTTTATCTTGTGTAATATTACTTTCGGCGGAAATGTTCAAATCAATGTGTAATTTTCGGTTTCAAATTAAAACGGTTCTGCAAGGAAGCTGATAATACTCTGCTGCCATGGAAGTACCACAGACTGAAAAGAAAATAATACATTCAAATCCATAGGAATATATTAATTTTAATAAATGATTTGAGCCTTAAAATCTGCTTTGAGTCCACTTATTTTTAGCTTCAATTGTTTGACTTGTACTAAGCAAATGATTTCACAATATGATCATTAGGTTTTCATTTTTGAATGAAAATCCCAATAGTTCATCATGTCAGCTAACAGCAGGGCAAGTTGTGGTTGACCAGTAACCCTTCAACAAAGGTCAAGAACAGCCTCATAACATTTCATTTGTGGGTTTCCTGAGGCGTAAGCCTTTACCACAACTGTACTGTCTTTAATCCAGAGTTGTTTGTCTGGAGACAAACCTGAAACTGGTTCAGCTTTGTATTGATCTCTACCAGCTCCAACTCGTTTCGACCAGGACAGTATCTGATGAATAATATTAAGATGGCTTCAACACCTTGTTGCTCATGTTTTAAGCTTTTCCTTTGACCTAAAAGAGCTTAGGTTATTTCAACAGCATCACACAAAAAGGGGGTCTATTAAATCATGTTAAAATGTCTCTACCATTTTCTTTCTGTTCACCCTTGGGCAGTGATGTCTGTCACAGGGTTTGGAAAGGAGAGCAGCAAAAGCTCCAGATTGTGTAAAGCAGAATACCGTCATGGGCTGGAGGTAGAAGCAGTGTTTTGAGAAACATCAAGGTTGGACTGGTGCAACTAAACATTTATTATTTACCTCTGGAAAAGCATACAACTGGAATCTGGAAGCAAAAGTATATGTTTGGATGGTTGGTCTGCTTATCTATCATCTGCAGCATGCACCAAGCTGTTTTTTCCTCTTTTTCTCTTTAAGTGACCAAACTGTCTTCATGGTAAATGCAAAAGTGACCAACCTTAGCAGCATGAATCTCATCAAGATCTCATCAAGACATACTCCTGGATGGAAACACACTTTTTTAACAACTCTGAAAAAAAGGATTGTTAAATTCATTGAGGACATCTTTGTTGGGGAGTTGAAGCCAATCCCATCCTCCACTGGAAAAAAGGCAGAGTGCATCATAATTGGGGTAGGTCACAGGTCTGACAAATACTCAAATTAAGAGCCCACCTCATTGTGGAAGTATAAAAACTTATTGCAGTGCACACTGGAGTCATGCTTTAATTTCAGTATTAAGCCACATTAATTGTCTACAAGCCCTTGTGTCTGAGAGACCCTAGCTCATCTCACTAATTGAATTGACTGGGTAGCATATTAGTTCCAGTCCATTTCTACACAGTACTTTATGTCATTGCCATGTGTGATGAGTGACATCTTTTATTTGTCATGGTATCCATCACTGTGGTTTTAACATGGGAACATTAATGTCATCAGAAGGTCAAGTTCTGATCAGAAAACATGGGCAAGAATGAAAAGGATAAAAATGGATGTTATTTAAGAGACCCACAGTGCTCCTTGAACTGCATTAATGCAGAGAAAGACAGATGTGATGATTGTGAACCATCTTTAGCAACACAGGTCAGGGCTATCATTTAATGAGTACAATCAGTGATGATGAGATACAGTGGGTTTACTTTTACATGGTCACATTGAAATAAGCATTTGTCAAGGATTATGGAAGTTTTGATTACATGGGTGTGGACAGTGTTTTACGTTTTGATTTAATTGCATAAAAATAGTTTTTAAAAGTACATACCTCAAATGGCACTAGTGTTTTTATTTCTGACGGTCCAAATATGTTGACACACACATAGAATACCCTTTCTTTACATCGTCTGCACCTTTGCCTCTTTCTCACCACAATGACTGCAGCCATTTGTGCACAAATAAGCATGTTGGACTGAAAATATAGCCCTGGGCTAGAAAGAAGTGACCAATTATTCAGACATATTTCTTGCAGAATCTCCTGCAAAAAACAGTGAGAGGACGGCCTCTCGTTACCCTCTGTTGAGCAGCCTCCTAGGCAACAAAGGGAACAATCCTTTGGAGCTAGTTTAGGCAGGCAACCTAAGTTGCTTTAATTTCACATTAACCATGCGTCACCCTCACAGCTAGCTGGCAAACAAGTTACTTAATAAGGTGGTTTATACAAGCTGCAGGACTTCTGGTCTCCCCATCTGCTCTACCAGTGCCACTGCTGTCCGGTACCAATGCTGCTCTTCAACTTGCAGTCCTGATGCAACCATAGGGGATTTAAGATGTTTTCTCATCACTCCAAAATTTCTGCATGTAAAGTTAATCAGTGAGGAGTGATGAGGTTTGGAGCTTAGACACCAAATACAAACAGTGACTGCTGCTGCTGTGAGAAACAATTTCAACAAGAGTTCACATTTTTTAATGGGATGTGCATAATTAATTGGGTAATAATCCTAATTTCAGGCAAATCAGAACATCTATCAATTTAATAAAGTGGTGTTCAGGGATTGTGGAGTTTAAGTGTAAATTCAGTTAAATTACAGGCATAAAGAACAAGTGTTCAGACTTGTGGCCTGGAAAATACTGAAGACCACGTACCCTTAACTCCTGGGTAATATCAATCAGTGTGAAACTTCTTCTATTAGCAGCATTGCACCTTGAGTTGATTCTGATGGATTGATGGATGAACGGTCAGGTATAAAAGTTTGCAGTAACAGTTCCAGCAGGGCAGTAGAGCAAATTTGCATTGTCTTGTAATTCACCTCAGTCACTCTATTCACACACTGAGAGAGGACAATTCAAATGGTGTGTGTGCACGGATGCATTATTAAATACACACTCTCTGTTGCTCCCCATCTCTCTGATAGAGTATTATATCTTCTGGCTCAAATAACACAGTGAATTAAGGCCTGACTCCCAAACCTGACACAGTCTGCTCCTGGAAACTATTCCCACACAGTCACCCTCGAGCCTCGTAGCACAACATGAAGGAGCAGTGTCTTCCTCACAACCATCAGGTCAGGAAGGTGGAGAACGGCTTCGCGCGTGCACACACACACACGCACGCACGCACGCACGCACACACACACACACACACACACTTCTCCATATCAGGGTTGCAGAAATTAAGCTCTCATATGCTGAGTACCAGGTACAGTATGAGAAGATGTATTCTGAGACAAAAGGTAGACAAAACAAAAAAAACTGAGGATGAGAATGAGAAATTTAGATAAAATATCCACTATAGTACAGAGGGAAAAGATCTACAGAACCGAGAGTGATAGAAGGTAAAACGACAGAGAGAGAGAGAGAGAGGGTTTGGACTGCAGTGCTGCAGATGTGTTTTCGAGACGGTTTTTATAGCCATTCCTGCTGCCCAGAAATCATTTAAAAACCTCTTCTGCCCCTCTGTGGTCAAATAAAGTAAAACACTGTCAGTAATTGAAAGTAACAGAGTTAATTTTCTTACAGAATGTTTATGAGCATGATGATGGGCTGCACGCTGAAATAACTGCAGTATTTTCATTTTCTGTGTTAAAAAGTATGATGTGAATAAATGGAGAAAATTACTCTAAAATTAAATTCAGCAGTCTCATAATGCAATGATGCTTTTTTATTGATGGATTTTGAAATCTGTTTCTCTGCCTTTTCTGTCTTAAACATTAAAATGTCTATACCTGCAGCATGCATGCGGCGTACGTACTGTTGTGAAAATCACATGCATGGAGGAGGGTGTGGGGCTGGTGACGTGGATGAAACTTAATCTTAAACACTGCCAGAATCTATTGGTCTAAAATATACTTCTTTTGTGTCAGTGCATTTATGATTTGACTGAATACCTGCCTCAAACATCCAGGCAACATTACCTGTGCAGCACTTTACAGCTAAATGTTACACAGACCCAACATGCAAAGCGATCAGAATACTGTACGTGCTCTGGTAAAGGGTGCACTAATGTAACACTGGAGGGAAGTCATAATCTGTGAAAGTTTTTGTTTCTATTAGGTGAACAGAGCTTAAAAATGACTTGTTTTGTTTCCTTTAATGTAAACATCAAAGGGAACTCTTTACATGAGGTACTGCAATGTTAATGCCCAAACAACAGCTGTAGCAGCCCTTCACCAGACCATTGGATGTTTGTGGTACATCGTTACACATTACATGTTGGTATAGATTAGTTCAGACATTTTTGGGAAATTTTCTCCGAACAGTCTGGATATTAATTTTGCAGAGTCACTTTTCTTTTATGGAGGCTTAACAAAAAATGTCACTCATATCACCTGAGACAGGTAATGCAATCATCAGTCTCTGGCCTCTATAAGAAACCTTAAATGAGCATGTATCTGATATCCCCTCACTGAGATACATCTGCATGCTGAGTCTGCATCTGTGTGTCACATGCTTGTAAATCCAAACATCCACGCTACACTCCTGCCATCACCGATTCTACTGAAATCACTTGAGCGATTAAGCGAGACAGATTTCAAGACAACTATATTTTTTTTACTCATCGCAGAGCTTGTTTTTGTTGCAGGCACACACACACACAGACTGCAAACATGACCACACCACAGAGTATTCACTGTAAAGCTGAAAACTCACATTATCCTTGTTGAGCGCTTTCCGTCAGTGTCATGTCTCTCCTCTGTCAGCCAGCGCTCATCATCGCCCACAGGATGTGTGTTAGGAGCACACAAGCAGCACAGCAGCAGTCCTAGTAAGCTGGGCTCAGTGTACGGAAAACAAAATACTCACAACAGGTTATTTTGTAGTTCTGTGGTCAATTTCCTGTTAAATTGGATTTTATTCTGTGACTGATGAGCTTCTACTGCATGTGAACGAGCGATGTGATTTTAAAGTTTTGATTTTCACAGGTTTATTCCTGTTTAGTAAAGTAAACTATGTTCCACTTTGCTGTGCTGTTACCTTCAGACATAATTAGCAGCTTAAAATTTTCAACATAATCTTCAGCTGAAATCAAAAGTATCTTTCAGGTTTTATTTGTTCATTTATTTTCCACAATATCAAATTCACACATTTAATGAGTCATTTTTTTTATCCTCAGTGTTCTGGACAGAATATTTGATTTAGGTCCCAAAATCACAACTTGGCCTTATGCAGTTTGCTAAATTTTCAGCATTTTCCTTTTAAGGGACTGGATTTTTTCCAGTAAATAGAATTTCTGAAAAACTTGATAAATTCATAACACTTTACCACAGCATTAGGATGTGAAAATAAATTAAGCATTTGCAGATGCAACACAGATGTGCTCTTAGAACGGACCGTCTGATCACGCTACATGCCTATGTAGTACAAGTCACAGTTAAACTGTTAAACTGTGAATTTGCCTTTTTTTCTCTCTAAAAGTCCTTTATTGATCATTTAACTGTCTGCTCCCCTTGCAACTGGGGAGCTGCAACCTAAAGCTTCAGCCAGCTTTGTAGATATGCAGTGGTGTCTGTTTACCTCAACTCAGCCTAACTCAACTCAACTTTATTTGTAAAGCACTTTAAAACAACCACAGCTGACCAAAGTGCTGTAAATAAATAGACAAAACAGCGCAGACATAAAAAATAAATAAATAAATAAAACAGTGGATAAAATAAAAGCAGATATTAAAATTAAAATATAGTTTCAATGTTTTTAAAAACTGATTTAAAAACATAGAAACAAATAACTAAAAAAAAACCCCATAAAACTCTTAAATAAGAGCCGAGTCTCATGCAGGGTTCAAAGCCAATGAATAAAAGCTGTCAATATCCAACATATTGTTGTTAGTGACACTTGGCATCAAACACATATATTTTCACATACATTTTCACATAAAAGCAAAGGCTTAATCAGCAATAATTTTAAGACATTTGATATTACACATCACAGGGTACAAGCCATTAAACAAAGAGATGAGATGATTCAGTCTGGAGAAAAGGTCTAATGCAGTCACATGGTTAATACAGCATTGAAACGACTGTTTTATATTTGAGCTAAAAGCCGTCATGAATAAATGATTAGAGCCTCAGACATGTGAATAACACTTACAGAAGGTGCACTCCCAGAAGAATTCTGCATTTCCATTTGTCTTCATGAAACAATTACCAGCCCTGTCTTGGCTGTAATTGACTATGTTTCTTGATGTCAGGTGTTGAAGATGTAAAAACACCTCACCACATGGAGCTCTTTTTGCACATAAACCACTGATTTAAAGGCGCACATATTACTTAATCATATGATTTATGGTTTGAAAAATAAAGGAAGTCATCACCATTTTTTTTATTTTAATTTTTTTTAATTTTTTTTATTTTTTCATTAAATGGCCCATAAATAAATGACTATTCTTTTACACTTTATTCTTTTGTATGCTGTATTAAAACAGCTACACAGCCATTAAACCATTACATATTCTGACTGATTACCCCTGTCCTGTTTGTTTAAGTGCATTCTGTGTAATTGACTTCACTCTGTGATTCAGGGAGGGTTTCTAATGACTGGAGGTTGCACAGCTGCTTTCTAACAGATGGCCCCTCTACTGAAGCCGAAGTACAAAAATATCTTCATGGTTGATGCTGCTTATTGGAAAAGGATATGGGCTTAATATGTGACTATAAATACAGCTGGTTATGCTGTATAAACACCGGGGGAGAGAGAGAGAGTGAGGAGGTGTGAGACTGCATACACAGATGCTAACAGACAGACACTATGTGGGCATCACATTATGGAGAGTATGATGCTAAATGTTTCACTGGCTGTTTACATGCAGTATAGACTCAGGGAATGGCAACATGCCCAGATGGACATGATACCAGGAGATTGCAGTGGGAGGAGAGAGAGATGTTGCACACTTTTAAGCATGTTTGCACACACAAAAGGACATCACATATACAAACTCACTCTTACAAAATAAGTGTTATTGCTGTTGAAATTCCTCATTTCTAAATTAATGTATGCTGTCAATGATGAGAGACAAAGGGGATTAAAAAGTGGAGCTGTAGAAACAAAGTCTGGGCTGTGATGCTGCAGTTTTGTTTTGGAGATGGTTTATAAAGCTGGTCTAGCCACTCAGGCTCCTTTGAAAGCATCTACTGCCACCCTGTGGTCAGATAAGATAGTGAGGAATTTCCTCACCTCAATCTCACTGTAAATGAGTACAGTAAAATGTGTAGAGAAAAAAAGTTTTCAGACTACACATGAAGTTATCATGACTTGTTTCCAGTTCAGTTTAAACTCAAAGATAGTTAACACGCAGTTTGAAAATTTATTGGAAGGTTAAATCATTTCAGAAAGTTAAGATACATTTGTAATAATAATAATAATAATAATAATAATAATAATAATGATGATGATAATAATATTTATTATTATTATTATTATTTATTTATTTATTATTTATTTATCTTTATTATATATTTATTTGGGCAAGTTTCTGATGGCTCTGGTCTTCACACAGTGAATGCCCGTGTTTCAGAGATAGCTGAGTATATATGAACTATAAAGTTGTGAGTAAACTCATTAATGCCACTCATTAGAGCACCAGCCATGATGGTACTGCTCAGCTCTGCCTCTTTAATGAGACAGGATTAAGGATAGGCAATAGTTTTCTGCACACAGGGTCAAGTCTTCCATATAAGTCAGCTAATGATGAAAGACTCCAAACCAAGCACTCTACTTGGTGTAGTGGTACCCAGAAATAGTGAGCTTCTTGAGTGATGTTAGGTGCTAAGGACATTCTTGGTAAAGTGTACACTTAAACCAAGATGATTTCTTGAGTCAGATTGTCTAAAAACAGTTACATTAAGAGGCAGAGTTGACCCTATCTGCAGAAAACATTCCCAGCAGACTGAGTGTCCTGAATCTACCAGCAGTTTCTTGATAAAGGAGCCAGCATACATTGGAGCTAGTGCACCTACACTTGTGACATGTTAGTCATAAAAACCCAGTCCCACTGTAAGGTATTGAAATATCCCTTTGACTTTAGCTCTTAAGCCGTGTTCAGACCAAACGCGACTTCGGGGACTTGAGTAACGACTTCCAATGCAAAGTCTATGAACAGCTGCGACCTGACGCGACTTGGCGACCGCCGGCTGCCGGCGACACTACGTGAGGTCACGTCGCCCGAGATCGCAGGACGCCAAGTCACGTCGCTCCCAAAGTTCAAATATTTGAACTTTGGGAGTGACTTTCCGCGACTCTGTGCCGCAACAGCCAATCAGGGCTCTGCTGACATCAACAAACCGGCGAAGGAGGAGGAGAAGAAGAATCACAATGGAGGAGCAGTTTATCACTGCCGTGAGTTGTCACCCGGTCTTTTACGACGTGGGGTGCCTGTCTATCAGGACCGCACCTCCAAGGAGGAAGCATGGGCGAAGGTGGCCAATGATGTCGGGCTTTCTGTTAAGTTTGTTTGTTTATTTATTTCAGTGACCAGACTATTTTTCTGAAAACATAGCAAACTGCCCCTGCTTGCTAGGCTACATGTTTCAACGTGTGTGTGTGTGTGTGTGTGTGTGTGTGTGTGTGTCTTTGCAGTGGATGTGTGCCGCAAGTGCTGGAAGGGGCTGCGGGATGTATATATGAGAGATTAAAGGAGGGAGAAGGAAGGTGGGAGAAGCGGGTCAGCGGCGACCAGCCGCATCCTGCGACCTCCGCGACTGCAGCTTTGGACCCGGTGTGAACACACCAGGGCGTGACGCGACGGGAATTCAGCGACCAATGCGACTAGGTCGCTTCAGGTCGCGTTTGGCCCGAACGCAGCTTTAGTTGGATGTCAACATTTGTGCAAGTGTGTGTTTCTTTTAGGACAAAAAAGAAAGTGCATCAGAGTTAGTGTGTACGAGGGAGCTCATGAGCTTTGTAAAGAGATTGGACAGGAACCACAATTTGCACCAAACATTGGCATCACATTGCCTGACTAGAACTGGCGTTTAATTGTGTCTTTACATTGACCTTACATGTAAATCACCCACACAAATACTTAGAGTCACATCTTGTGTAAACAAAATAAAGCTACCTTAACTGCACAGTCTAAAGCTGATGAGGCAAAATAGATTTAAATATATCTGACCACATTTCACCAGTTAGGCAGCACACAATCTGGGCACCAAGTGTTACTGTAGATGTGTTAGGGGTGAAATAAACAAAAGCAATGAGAGCATCATCTCTCATTTCCATTAAGAGCTAGGTGCATCATAACTCTGTGCTGCTGTTTAGAAAATGGATCCAGTCAACTGACATGAAGAATGGTTCTCTCCAGGCCTTCGACTGTGAGACTGATGAATGTAAGCACATAAATTATGGGAGCTGTAGAAACTCACTCTCTGCTGAGAGAAATAATAATATAAGTGGGGATAGGGGAAGGACCATCAAGACCAGCAACTGATGATATGACCGTTCAGGATATAACTCGATCCCAGGAACATTGTGGATGTTGGTCTGACAAGGGTGAGAATTTAAGGTATCGTTATAACCTTGCTTAGTGATGTAAGGTGTTTTTGATGAACCAACTACTTCACAACAAACCGAGGGACTGCATTCTTCCACAGAACAATCAGATGCAACAAATGGACCCAGTCCTTATAATGAGGGGGTAACTGTGGAGCGGGAAGTAATCTGAAGCCAGAGCCCCGCCAAGAAGGATCGTTATAGCGGAGCGCCCACTCTTTCAAGTCCAGTGCTGAGTCTGACTATTGGAGAGAGAACGTGATGGACCCCTGCAGAGTATATTAAAGTAATAAAGCCTAAAGCAGGGAAGCAGGGACAATGCTGCACGACCCTGATTGTCTGATCTCCATATGTTATAGGTACCAGATTTACCCGTATATAATAAAATATCGTGCTTTACAAGTGCTGCTGTTATTTTCTGCATCAGCTAAAAAAAACTGTAAATGAGTACAGTAAAATGTGTAGAGAAAAACACTTATACACTAATAATAGGTACATCCTGGAGTCTTGACTGAGTCAAACACACACACACGCACACTTGTTTGTGTTTGTGTTGTGTGTGCGTGTGTGTGTTTGAATCAGTCAAGACTCCAGGATGCACCTTGTCCTTGGAATACAGATATTAGGTTGACCTATTACACACTAAAGCTCTGTGGTATCCATGGAAACATAGTCATTCACCTCTGAAGTGATCCAGCGTGCTAAAATTTATTTGTGTGTGCATGTGTGTGAGACAATTTATTTCAATGTAGAACAATTCCTCATGGATTTATGTATTTTCTATACCCATCAATAAATATTCAAAAACCTGTAATGTTACATGAAAATATTGCTTTTACTGGCCATTTTTTAATTATTTTTCCTCAGAGATGACTTGGCTTTAATCACTTAAATATTGGAGTGGTTATATTTTAACTAACAGCAGACTGTCCAGAAGATTTCATGGATCTCTTGCTGCCATAGAAACCAGTTCTAAATATTGCTGTCACAGGCCTTTCAGGGGGACTGGCATCTCCCACCAACCATAGACAGCAGAGATGTTAAGAGACAATTTTGGGGCTCTATTTCAGGCACCATTAAGCAGACTTCAGAGGGCCAGCTTCCTGTGAATGTGGCTTGGTTGAAACACCCTGAGGTGCTCGCAGATGACGATGGCCACCCACTCACTGGGTCATCATAGTACATTTCCTTGAATGATGTGTTCAAGCAAAGCTCTGGCAAGAAGAGGGTCTTTTCAGAAGTATGGAGCTTGTGCCTAAGCTGTGTGGACCAATTACATTTAGATGTGATGGAAAATAATCATGGTAGCATTGAAGCACACTTAAACCAATATATCTGTTTATGTATTTCACAATGCAGACAATATCAAACTATAAAACTAAGTAACAATGAAGCAATGCTGTGCCATCAAATGTGGCAGTAAAATTAAATGATGAAGTAAAGGTGTGCTCTTTATACCACTGACATGTCCATTTAGTGTGTTTGAGTGTTGTAGTACTCTACATCAGTCTACTTTTTTAAAGGTCTAGGTCTTGTCCCAGAAATGAAATCATTTTCACTTTGTCTTGTATTGGTCACTATGGAAGACTAAAAGTGCCAATATTACATAAATAAATACATCATTAAATAATTACTTAAATGTACTATTAAATAATTAAAAGTGTCAATAAATAAATAAATGTATCACTAAAAGTGTCAATAATTAATTATAAGTATCAATAAATGAAAGTGTCAATAATTAATTAAAAGTGTCAATAAATAATTAAAATACCATTCCATGAAAATACATTCATTTTATGATCAGGTGTTGCAGTGCATCATGAAATAATTTCATCTGTCAAACTCACCCGTCAAAGTGAGTGGGCGGGGGTAACGAATCCAGTCTGATCTGTTACTTTGGTCTGAAGTAGCTGGGAGAGGGACATGGAGGACCTTCCGAGGGAATTGGTGAGAGGGATTTTACAGTTACTAGAGGATGTGGAAGCAGGACCTGCTGACCCAGAGCAAGTTGCTGATAAAATTGAAGAATTTATCGAGGCTTTGGGCCTATTTCCTGCGCTTGCTAACCAAGATATAGACACCAAAGTGACAGAAAATTTAGAGGAAGTACTTCGCCGCTTGTCTCATAGGACACAACAAGCCCCACAGACACAAGGACCAGGGCGTTTGGCATTTGACATACCGATTGCAGTTCTTAAACACCACGTTCTTTGTGGATTGTCAGCCAGTCAAATTGCAATAATGTTCGGCGTGTCAAAGAGGACCATCAGCAGGTGCATCAAACAACATGCTTTAAGGTATTGACATTAAATCAATTATTCGTCAGTTAATGAATTGCTTAATTGTCTCATCCACGCAGAAAGGATATTAAAGGTAAAATTATTCTTTTTTTCTGCTTGTACAGAAAGACAGACCTCTATTCAACAATCACTAATGAGGAGTTAGACTGTATCGTAACTGAGCTTCACAGAAGACATCCAAACACCAAACACCAGTCCTCCCAATTACCTAAGACAAGGACCCAACAAATATTACAGCACCTCAACCTAAATTTCAACACTTCTAGGCATGAGAAATGCTGTGGTTAAACCATAAACAACAGACTATTTCTATACACTGTGCATTAAATGCTGGTTTTGAAAAACTTAAACATGACCATGGGCAAAGCAAAAATTTCACAACTAAATTTAGATGAAAAAAGTCCCTCTCTCTCCCTCTCTCTCTCTCTCTCTCTCTCCTGTTCTCTCAGAAATTTGCTTGACCATTTTATTCCTGCCAGTATTAGCTTTGAATTGTGCCACTTAAGTTAACCTGCAGGTATTCACTGCGTGGAGGAGAAGTTTGTTATGTAGCCATCTCTGATTTGTTTTGGTGACTGCAGGGAGATCCCAAGATATGGCAAGATCTGAAACTGTCTCCTTAAGTTCTTCATGTTCAAGCTTGAAACAAGACCATACAAGTTATTACATTTTCCCGAATATTTTTTGCAAAAGTTTTTTGTGGTACATACCAGTTTTATGATACTCCTGATGTGCAGATCAGGGCAGTCTTCTGTAACAACAGTTGCTGTTTCAGGGTCCCCATTGAACAGTACATAAATGACAGGAGAACTGCGACATGGGGACCATCATGTAGAAAGCTGTGGGCCAGCATCCCTCCTGCAACCTGGAAGAGGTTGCTTTCAATAAGCACCTCTGATGCTGCTGGAACAAGATGGTCAGGTTCACCCTCAAATCGCTGTGTTCGGCCCATTCCTCCTTTAAGTACCAAAAGAGCAGGTAGTAAAGTCAAAACAATTAACTACCAGAATTTTTTTAAAATGACATTGAATTAACCTTAGAAATTTAAGAGACTCACCAAGATCTAGACTGAACCCAAACTGAAGTTTGGATATTGTTGTTGTCATAAAGTACCACATCACTCCCTTACTGATTGCATCATCACCTGAAATAAAACACTGATAATAACACTGGGAAAATCATAGCTGATTAATTCAGACTTGATTAGGTAATATTTAACAAGCAAGGGAAAAAATCGTCAATATTCTATTGCTGCCATTCTACAATAGCATCCTAAAGAATATTGTGCATGGAAGATTTGCTTTAGTGGTCATGAATTATATCATTTTTTTGGATCCCATTTTTCATTTAACAAGTCCATATAATACTCTTGAGTGGCATAAACTTTAATATTCTCTCTGTCCCCCTTGGGCAGAGTTATTTGCAGCAACTTCAGGAATAATATAGTGCATATTATACTGTCACAAAATGGAGCAACAGTCAGACAATAAATGTAAACAAATACAAGTGCAGAACATTTCACCAAACTATCATGGGTGATGGCTTAGGAACACAAAGGCCTGGAGCTGTGATTCTCACACAAAAAATATACAGCTTTGCTGCTGGCGTCGGAGGATTTTGTCGGAGAAAGTGCTCCATTTCGAGTGTCGCTCCATTTCAGCTCTGGCTTTTTAATGTTAAAAAAAAATGCCAGTAAGCTTTGTTCTGATTATGTATCAAGTTGAGTGTCAAGTGTTAATTGAGTGTTCATTTATGTACACAATTTAAGGGTAGATGCTGTTGAAGTGGACATATGTAGATTGTAGCCTGTCCAATCATCGTCGATGGATCTTCTAGATAGGCAAGGGTGTATCCAGTGCTGGGACACTGAAGCAACCCGAGATTTCAACTGTGAGTAGATCCCACAATTTTGAGAAGTTCAAACCTCCCCCTTTTTGGAGTTTCGGAAATACTTCCATCAGTTTATCTGTTATAACTTTGGGATCATCATCATTCCCTGGAGAAAATAAAGAAGAAGTCATAACTTATCTGACTCACATCAAACTGAGCAAATAAGCCTGGGATAACTATTTTAACGCTATGAAAACCCAATAAATAAAATACCTATTAGCATTTAATAACGATTATTATTTAGTGTTTATTTTGTTACCATTAAAGCAAGTCCAGTGATGGAATTCAAAACTACATATCAGCTAAAATACGGTAGGCCTACTTGTGTACAGCCACAGCTTTACAAGTTCTGCAGAATTACTAGCAGAGTCAAGATGTTTGTAATGTAAGTTTAAAAAAAGGCATTTATCACTGATGTGACCGGGTTAGATGAACAAAAAGAAAAAAAAAAGGTTTTAAGTGTGACATAAAAGAGGATAGAATACTAGATCATTGGTATGAAGTGGTTCAAAAAGACATATATCAGTGCATGAAATTGACCAAAATGCAGGCCAAGAATATTTGGAGCACTAAATTTCCCAAGGAAGACCCCCAAACTCTTCTGATGGTGTAAACTGTAAAACAAGAACTTAAGTATTAAATCGTGCTATTCCAATTATTTTTACCGGTTTATATCAATTCAAGTTGTAGAATAATCTTTTGTGCAATTCAGGGAATTCATGTATTTTTTAAAACATTTTTGAAATGAGGAAACAGAAGAGATAACCCTTGTATTTTGTTTACTGTCATGATGAGTGTTTTGTTGTCTGATAAGGTCTTTGTTGAATTAGTCTGACTGAAACTGGACTTAAAATACATGTAGACACTTTAGCCTGACAACAGGCTGTTGTATAAGGCCTGGTCATGAAAAAAAAATGCAACAGGAGGATTAAGGGGTTTAAAAAGGACAGCGCTATTGTGCCATTAAAATAAATTTGTTTGTGTGTTTTTCATTTGAAAACAAAAACTAACAAAAAAAGTGGAGTTGGATTCATTCCTCTCTTATTAAGTGAACCTTTGCAGTCAACATAAGTAGTCACTCATCTTCCTCCTCCAGCTTTACCTTAGGTGTACCTCAGGGCTCAGCTTTGGGTCCAATTTTATTTACTTTTTGTATGCTGCTTCTTGGCCAAATAATTCAGAGCCACAATGTCTCATTTTATTGCTATGCATCTGACACACACCTCCCCAGACCCTGGAGACCCAGCTGCTGTTAAAAACTGAAAATTGTCTCACTAATTCTAAAAGATCACATTAACCCTGTTTTAACCTTCCAACACTGCCTCCCTAAGTTCCAGAATCGATTTTAATCGAATCAATTCTCTCAAGTCTAGCTCCAAGCTAAATATCTGAAATGTTGACCACCTTATCCTTCAAGAGTAGCCTTAGATCCTCAGGCAGGGACCTCCTGGCTGTTTCCAAAGTGGAAACTCAAAAATAAAGGTGTGGAGAATACATGGAAGAGAAAATAAATCCCTAGCAGCAGTAACTAGTTATCATAGTCAAACAATGGGAGATTTGATTAAGCGCAATAACCTAGTCATTGTGATTATTATTGCCACAACAATCATGAGGTAAAAATCTGATATTGTGACAGCTCTTTCTAAAATTCAATCCACAACATACAGACTGACATCCAACAGTAATTAAATGATCATTATTGTTAAGTAATTAAATAAAAGACCAGGAGAAGACCGTAAACTTTCATCATTTGCTGATGAAACAGCCAGTTAAGGCTTAAACATACAGGCATATCTGGAGCGTGGCAGCAGCGTTGCATATCAAGCCGTAAATAGGTTGCCATTCTAATCAATGGCAACCTAAAGCCCTGTTTCCACTGCTAACCCCTGCTAATTTTGAGGGAACCTTTGTCACCCTCATCACTTGTTTCATTCCCCTGTATCAATCCTTCAGGCTCCACCTTTTTAGTATCTCCGCATTTCTTCCTACCCTGATATAAGGCACTGATTGATTTGGCTCATGAGCATCACATTTAAGGATTTATAAAGGATGCATAAGACCGTGAATTTCTTGGGCGGCTAAAGTTGCTATTGCAAAAGCTGTACCATTGAAATGAGTCTACTGTTCAGACATGAGATTCCACAGCGGCAAGAAAAGCCAAGCTAATTACATTTGTCACCCAATGTCATACTGTTGACACTACCTGTGAATTAACTGAATTAAAATTTGTAATGCAGGTTGGTTTCAAATCATGTAAGAAATCTCACACTCTCTACTCCACTAGAATAAACCATCAACCAGAATTATTTAAAATCCATGAGTTTCTGCAGCCTCAGCATAAGGTAGTAGAGAAACCCCTAAGCCCCTCCTGAGAACTCAAGTAAATGCAAAAACATTCTGAGACACATGATGGCACTGTTGCCCAAGGATTGACGATCTGAAACACACTGCACCAAGACAGAACAAGATGTAATATCCCTCCTTCCAGCTGTCAGGTTGTCCATCATGTGCTGGATCCTGATCCCTCCCCCTTCTTTTCTTTCCTAGTGTCACTCTGTTCTTAAGTCAAAGATTCAAAAATGGACCCAGGTGTAGCACATGAAAAACAAACTGCGGTTTCTCATAGAAAAAAAAAAGCAGAATGGTTGGAGGAATGGAGGTTAAGGAAGTCATAGGTGGACTCTGTGCAAGGTTTTTCCTCAACAGAGTTTAGTGATGCCTAAAAAAAAGCAGGGACATGGATGGCAGTTCTGATGTATGAATGGATGGTTGGATGGTGGGGTGGGGTACTTGTGTGTCAAAGCTTCATCTAAAAAGTGTCATGGAAAAAGTAAGATATAGATTGGTGTGTGAGGGTGTGGAGAAGGTGGAGGAGGGGTGGGTGCTTCACTTTGCAGAATGTCACAGCTCCTGTAAGTATTAGTCAGAGTGAGCCATGCTGTCTGCCACCTTCTCTCTCTTTTCTTAATGTCTGTGGCTTTCATCTTCTGCTTTTAGGCTGTCTGTTTTCTCTGGCACACTCTCTCCTGAAAATACCCCCCCCCCCTTCTGTGTGTCTCTCATTTGATGGATTGTTGTAGTTTCCCAAGGATTTCACCACATATAAGGTTCCGCCTCAGGCTACACCTTGGATAGACACATTTCCAAGACACTGCCAGTCAAAGGTCACAAATTTCAATTAATTTTCTTTCAGGAAAATAAAACAGGTTGCATACTGCCAGAAGAGTACTACACTTCTTTGTCTAGTAAGAGCGTAGAAATAACACCAGTCTCTTCTTTACTAGTGTGAAGTTCACAACTCTTCTTTTGTAAAGGTCTCTTTCTGCAGCCTGTGCTAATGGACTCAGGAGAGTTGTATAATACGTATAATCCTGGACCATTTTCACCAAAGGTTTTGCAGATCCAAACTGGTTTGCTTGACGAGCAGGGGGTCGAAGACCTGCAGATGCATAGACTGGACACATGAGCTTGGTAATTCGGTGTGATACTAAAAATGCAGAACTCCTGATAAAAAAAATAAGAACTGCAGATGAAGCCTTTGCATCTTCTTCATCACAGTATGATGCATGTTTTCTAATCATTTCTTCTGAGGCTGGTTCATTTCTTTTGATTTCATTGCAGTTGTTGCAGTCATGTGAACTGTTTTGGACCATGTACCTACCTGAATCAAGTTAAACTGTTACAGCCAGTCACATTACCCACCCTACAAAAGACTGTCTTTAGACCTTTTCTCTTTGTTCATTCAACAAAGTGATAAACAGTTTTCCACCTCAGTGAAAAAGCCATCAATCCTTTTCTGTCTTCAAAGAAAATAAAAGAAATCTAGAAACAGAAGACAGTCAGCTCAGGCTCCATAAGTGCATTGATCTCTTAAACGCTCCAACTGATGATCAACATTTGTGATCCAGGGGGTCGGGCTCTGACGAGCACCACGTCTCTGACACCGACGGTAACCTACACCTGCAGAGACACCAACGCCTTGTTATGGCATATGGATTCATATCATAAACTACAGCCCAATGTCAGTCACGGCTACTTGCACAGCTGAATTGACAGATCTATCCTCTGATCCACTGATCTTTCCTCCAAGTCCATCTGTTTTTTTTTTTTTCTGTGGAAAAGACGCATTTCTTATACGTTCTTTTTTAAGGTCCTTATACTTATGACAATGTAATGCTGATGTGCCAAAGGATGAAGTATCACCTTGTTTGTGAAACCTATACTGAAGCACAGTTCCTTCAAATGCTTCATGGCCCTAATTTTAATAACTTTCCTTTGAAATAACAGGTAACTTTACGTCTTTTTTCTCATAAACTAATGACTTTATTCTCGTAAATTCACGACTTTAATCTCAAAGTCTGTAAAAAAAAAATTCTCAATATGGCCCTCATACTCCTTCATACAAAATATGCAATCATTGGATGAATTTTGTGGTAATGATCTGTGCTTGCATCATCTGGATGCGTTTCATGGCGAATTTAGGATGGCAGGAATCGCATGCAATTGTGCGATAACGAGGTGTCTCTATAAAGACAGCCACATTACCATATAAGCAGTAGATTGTGTCCTTCCAAAGGAGGAAATTCACTTTGTCCAGACCAGTCGAACAGACACTTTTGTGGAGAATGAGAATTAGCTATGGGTAAGTGCAATATTTATCTTTATCTACAAAACAAACCATGTTTGCATGGTGTGAAATAGGATCCGCCTGAAACATGTATTGTTTTATTTTGAAAAGAAGCTGAATGGTTTATTTTGTGTCCATGCCCGACTTCCTTTCCAGCATGGACTAATCTGTGCTGAGTTTATGCGGCACGCTGCAGTGTCTGGAAAAAATAGAACCTTGGCTATCAGCTACGAAGCCTGCTGAACTGCAAGGGGGCTGGAAAGAAGCCGGTGGAAATTGACAAATAACTTGTATGGAAACAATTTGCGGCAATTGGCGCCAACAGCCTCTTTGCTGCGGTTCCGCAGGCAGTGGAAATTTGGGGTAAGATGAGTTATTCTCACTGGCCACTTAGGTTGGATGAGTTTTCACTTTTCAATTGTCCTCTAAAAATGAGACCTGGACAAGCCGCCTTAGTACCTAGTCTCCAAACATTTTCACATTGTTTTATATCCATATAAGATTGTCATACTTGATGAATTAAATGGTTGACTAACTAGTTAACAACTTCTTTAACTGACTTCCTGACTTCCTGCAGTCTGAATCACTGCACATGTGCTCTGCTGTTTTGTTTTTTTTTTCTTCCCTGTGATACCAGATACCAGGGTCTACACGGTGGATGAGCCTGTAAGAGGTCGCTCTACAGTGAGTGGTCAGACCTTGAAGGCCTGTGTATAGTCTAATTCAGGAACAGATCCTTCATCCATACCTGCCACAATAGAGGAAGAACAAACCCAGTTGAATACCACTACAGAACATCTGTAGACCCTGGACTGCACACATCCTTGTTTCAGTCTTGCATGACAGGGTACAGCCAGACCAGTGAGGCCGTTTAGGGTGCAGACCGTGGAAAGTAAGACAAGTATGACCTTGTTCTGACAATGTGGATCTCAGTGGACACTCAGTTGTCTTTCAGTCTTAAGCAGTTTTCGACCATCTCTGTAGGTTGAGAAAATAAGATCAAAGTCAGTTTCTCTTATGTGTCAACAGTCCTTTAGCAAAGTCGCAAAGTCCACAGCAGCCTCCTGGGACTCAAGAGTCAGCAAAGTCATCAGGTTTAATGCTCTGCTGCCAGAAGTTTACCATCCTCCAGAGGTTTCAGTGGAAACAGTGACAGGAGTTGGTTGAATTGGGGTGGCTGAGGTTGCAGATCTTTGTCAGGTACTTAATAATGAGACAAGTGCTTCTTCCAAACTTTTATCCCTTGTAGACTTCATTGTTGTTTGGGTGACAGTTTTCCACTGAAGGCACATTGGAGTCAACACTATGAATAACTACAGAACACACACTGGAAAGGATGCAAAGTAATGGAAGAGGATCCTGGGGACACCCCTGTGTTTGCTGTTGAAAACATGTAGCTCTTGACAGTGCGTGTCCCAGGGGACTCCACTTCCCAGACAGCTATTCCTCTAGATCGGCAGTGTGATGAAAGGCTCACTTTCTTGTTGTTGCTTGTGAAACGTCATTAGTTGTTTATACCTGAACTGTTACTGCAGTCATTGTTTGGATTTACTGCTGTATGTGAATTCACAGTGCCTCTATTAATGTCAATATAAAGCTGCAGTGTGAAGATATATGATCTAAATTTGACAGAAGAGTTTCAGGTTAAAAGTCCTGCAGTGGTAGATTCTGTCAAGCTTACTGACATATCTGTGGAAGTACCACAGATATGGTCAAAATGTTGAATACTTCGCTGAGATTTGAATGAAATAACATGTAACTGAAGGTGCACAGACCAAGAGGGTATGTCAGGCCTGGATAGACCCAAAATGCCTTTTTATTGGATGCACTTCTTGTTGGTTTTGGTTTAGCAATGTAATTATTAAAGAAGAATCACACACAGATGGATCCTTTCAGATTTCCATTTTACAGCAACACAACCAATCTTTAAATTTTTGCACAGTAACAGGGCTTATTAGGCATCCTTCCTCCTACAGCCAAATTCATTACTACCTTAATCCAGCTTGCTTTTCAACTCTGAGACCAATTAAACACTCATATTGAATCCTTAATATTACGATTTCACTTTCTGCTACTTCTGACCCCCCCGACACACGATGCCCATATTAAGTGTGTGGTTATTGTGCATTTAAATTAAGCCTCATTCAACAACAAATAAAGCAGTTGGACTTGACTCATTACACAGTGCCAAATGGGTTGTCCCGCAGGGCTGTGTTTTAACTTGGGCAAACAGAGAAATTGTTCACAGCTCAGATTGGATTTCACAAAGTAATTGGATCTTGAGACCAGAAACCCCAGATTTGAATTACTTATTCAGTAAGCTTTGTCTGCTGGCATTCGCCACGAGGTAAAGGGGGGAAAACTGCAATTGAATGATTTGCACTTTGTTACTGGAATTCATTTGACTCTCTAATTGAGATGTCCATTCTTTATTTTAACAAATTTGTTTTAATCATAGGGGGAAAAAAATAAAACAGCATGCTGTCTCAAGGGCAAGTAAGCACTATCACTGTCTAACATTAGGAGGAGGTAGTTCTGGGCTGAGGCCTTTAGCTGAGGCTCCACTGGGACAAAAATCGGTTGTAAGAGAAACAATCTACTTTGAAAACAGCATCACCCTCTACTTATTGGATAGCTTACAAAAAAGACAGCTAAATCATAGGGGGGAAGTAGTGCTTCAAATTGAGAGGGGAAAAAAGAATAACAAGCTTCATATCAATGTGCATCTTAATACTGATGACAGACTGATGTTTCAAAGGTCTTCCACATCTTGTAGGTTGTTAAAAAAAAATCACTAAATTAGCAAGAAAAAAAAACAGAAGACGAGTAAACAATTGAACCTCATGCATTCTCTGTATATATTCACTACCTATGCTAAGAATTTGATGAGGAAGTTTTTCTATGCTATTATATTCACCTGAATAGTAAACCAGCTTTATTGAAGCTAATCCTCTGATCCATATGTGTGTCTTTCTGCCAAGAGATCTTTTCCATCACCTTGTCAACGTTTTATTCCCCTCAGAGATTCTGCAAAGTTTATAAAGTTTTGTTGAGGTTTTAGCCTGGCCTGTATTCCCTCAGAGTTTAAGAACCTTGAAACATAAGAAATTTGTTTGAAACTGTGTTCATGTAAAGTCAGAAACTGAGACTAAAACACACTTGTGTTCACCCTCAATTTGATTCTTGCCATTCATATAATAGACCCCTTCCTGACAAGTTTGGGCCCCAATGCTCACCTCTTGAACATATATTTACAACATCAGCTTTGGCTGGATGTGAAGGGGCAACCTATGCACCATGCAGATGTTCACCTGTGTTTATTGGCCCAACATAGAGTATTAAAACAGTTCTTAAGGATGGATTCGTGTAGGCAAACCTGCCTGATGTTTCCCTCCAAACAAAAGGAGAAAAAAGCAAAACAAACAAACAAACAAAAAAAAACCATTTGTGTTCCTGACCTTAGCATAGGATGCTAGAGGTCCCCTGAAGACCTGTGTGGTGTTAGCGAACAGTTTGGCATTTCTCGAGACACATTGGCAGGCACAAGCTAGTAAGATTATTCTAGCTGGTTTTCAATGACGGTGAGGGGATAACGGGTTCCTCAGGGTATGTGTGGAGACAGTCTGTCCAGGACTGAGAAGAACAGGAGCAGACTGGCCGATCTCTTCTCTAACTCAGTGGATGTATATTATTTTCACAGGACTGCTAAAGGTGGAATTGCTGCACACTTACACTTAACCAATTTAAAGACAATAAGTACATAAAGTAAAATTGAAAGTAAAGACAAACTGAGGGTGTAGAGTTCCCTAGAGGCCTCTCTGTTTTTTTTTTTGTCACAGTCTCACAGAGCAGGATGACACATGAACACTCTCCTCTGATTTATTTTACTCACAAAGCTAACGGTAGTTCATGTGCTGACAGGGGAATCTAATAATCTTCTAGATGCCTCCACACTTTCTGATTAGATGGAAATGACAACCCTTGATTTACATTCAACTGTAATGATTATTTTCCACTTATAATGTCCATTTCCTCCATTTTTTTATATTGTTCTTAATTTTCATATTGCTTTTTTCATAAGCACAGAAAATAAGAAGCTCCTGTTATTTGTTCACCCTTCATTACAATCACAGCAGGAAGTGTTAAAAGCACAAACAAGCACACAGACAACTCTGCCGTGGGCTTTTCATTCATCTGAATAATTCAGAGACAAAAATGCAGGTCAAAATACATTACACTCAATGGGCTCTATTTTCGTGCCTCGCCGGCAACGCGGCGCATGCGCGGCGTAAGTCAGGTCCGCTGTGCCGACAAGGCATTCCCAAGCACAATTTGGTATTTTGGTGAGTGGCGCAGCCCGGCGTAAGTATCCCCCCTCCCTAACTCAGCTCCTCCCAGCGGCGTAAGTCGTAGGGAGGGAGGAGAGAGGGCGTGGAGTGGTGGCACTGTGTGAATCACATAAGCTCCTCTCCTCGCCTTTAAATCTGCCACCGGCGAGGCGTATTACAATTTTCGTGAAGTAGTCAAAGAAATCAAGAGATGTCTGAAGACAGCAATGCCACATGATGGCAACAGAAGGCAGCCCCTTTCAGTGCACTTTATATGCCACCGGCGAGCACGATAATGTCACTGCGGCAGCTGATTCTGTCAACACCTCCCTCTGCCATGCCACCACGCCCAGCTTGGTGGACCTCGGTGCGCCTCAGTCCACATAAATACCAAACTGGCTGTACACCGGGCTCCGACAGACGAAAATACCATGGGTCCGCCACCCGCCGCCTCACTGGCGGACACAAAAATAGAGCCCACTATCTTACGTGCATAGAAAAATACAACTGATGGCTGCTCTCATCACAGAGTCTCCTTCCTTGACTTCATCAGCTCACACTTTCCTCCTCTCTTGTCCTCACACCTGTCTTCTGTCTTTGTCCTCTCCCCTGTCTTCTAACATATATATATGACCCTGTTAGCAGAAAGGATTAGGTGGGCATTTGACAGTTTCATCGCTGTACCACACGCACACACTGACACACACGCACGCACACACACACACGGTGGTACTTGCCTCTATGACAGATGGTCAGGCTAATTGGCTGCTCTCTCAGCTTGGATGCCCCTGTGCCTGTGTGTGCTTTCAAACTGCGATGTTGCTTTGTTTAAAATGGCCATAAAGTGAAAGTGCGTGTGTTTGTTTCTGTGTGTGGGTTCCTGAATAAAAAGCGAGTACAGAAACCTGCAGCTCTGTTGCACTTGATGTCTCTTGAAGCATGTGGAGCACAGCTAACATATGTATGTATGGGTGTGACTCTATATGTGTGTGTGACAGTGAGATGACACAGGGTGCAGTGTTGTTGTTGCACAGTATGCTTGACTGACAGGTGCTGTGATGATATGGATCAACAATATTCACAGTCTGGTGAGCGAAAGTGTCCGCACGACACGAGAGAGTGGACACGAGAAACATGTTTCATATGGCTAAACACACACACACACACACACACACACACACACACACACACTCGCACGCACACACGCACAGGCTTCCTTGGCTTCAGATGCACAAATCTGTATTGTAAGTGAGCACACAGAATCCTTGCTGAGCTGACAAGATGGTTTCCCCCCTGCTGTTTTGCATGGAGAGGGTCAAAGAGGGGGATGAGGGTGATATGTTTTATTGTTTGTTTGTTTGATTGTTGTTGTTGTTTTTTTTATTTTGTGTTTTTATTATTGTGACAGGTGCTTCATAAGCCACAAAGATTGTTAAAAGCATAATTAGACATAATCGAACTTATAAACTAATGGTAGGTTGACACAGAGGTTTGCAGATTTTCAGCTTCATCTATGTATACATGAGTCCCCTGTACTCACAGTGTAAAAAAATGGTTTCAGTTGTTGCGAGTGTTCTTGATGTCAGATGCAAATTCTGCAATCTTCAAGCCTGCAGTGCTTTTCAACAGAGTTGGTGACCTGAAAAGACTGCATCCAATTTAAGGCTGTGTTTGTTGCTTCCTCTGATTACATTGCAAAGTGGCATAGGAAGAAGACATTTCAAAATATGAAAGCATAGTATTTTAGGGACTAACATACACATCCTTGTGTAATTATTGATGGGAGATATTCAGACTGTTTTTATAAGAGCCACAGTACACCCCAAAAAGTGCTGCAAAGTAAAGCAAACACATGCAGCCCACACAGTGCCACCTGGGACACATAAGATGTACTGGCGCAGTTCAGTAAGCTGACAAGACCACTGTTTACAGCCATAATAGCAGGTTTAACAAATATAAAAATAGGATAAACTTAAAAGCAACACTGCTTGTGCAACCCAAATAAAGGCAAAATGTCCCCCTATGAGCTATTTAAACAATAGATAAGAAGTAAATTGAAAGGCAGGACTACGACTGTTACTAACTCAATGTCATAGAGCCAGTTAATCATAAATCGGAGTTTCTTTGAGAAACTAAATTCAACAAAGACATCAATGAGTAAAAATAAATAAATAGATAAAATAAAAAAACACTTTTTATAAAAAACTTTTAACTTAGACTCAACTCCAAAGTCAACAGTTGGTGTGACAGATGCTATGAAATGCCATTTGGGAGCCAACAGAGACGTTTTTTTTGTTGATCCACATCACCAAAAAGTGCCGAAGTTCTTATCACAGGGGGCATCTAAAACAATTCACCTGATAAAGAAGGATCCAAACCATGTTTTTACATGGTGTGATATATCACAGACAACTTGAGCAGGATCATATGGCCTTTGTAGATTTTAAGCTATCTGTGGATATGTTATGGATAGAATGTGTTTGGATTGAATATTTTACTGGACTTGAAATGGGGATCATCACTATAGCAGCAGGACAGGGCAAACAGTTGGACTTTACATGGGGTAGGGTTTAAAATTACTGTTCATGTTAACTTTGATCATTTTTTAACAGAACTGATAGGTTTACTATTATAAAACGTAATGTTTTTGTTAGTGGTTTTATGGTTGCATGTATTGTGTGCACCAAGGGGATGGGCAACCAGTTTCTGTCTGTTCTGTGTAATTCTAGGTTGTCTCTAACAGACTGGTGACTAAGTACTTTACAAAGAGCCAATGGGCCTTCCATGGTGGGACTGCAGCTCTTCACATTGCTTTTAGTGACAACCTCTAAAAAGCCGACAGCTAAATCCTTCCTGACAGCAGTACCAGCATAGGCCGCCACTCTGTGACCAAAGATAGTGTCCAAGTTGGATGGGGGTCATAATTTATTTTAGGCTATTTTTGAGCTTCCTCATATTCTTCTCACAGCTCCACTTTGCTGTGTGGTGGTGAATGTGGTAATGAGAATTCAGGAAAAGATTTTAGTATTATGCTTTAGTCAAAATCACATTGTTACTCTGCAGTAGCTCAAATGTTGAATAAAGCCTGTACTTTGATGTTAAAGTACTTAGTCACCAGTTTTGCTCATGTGTGCAGTTGGATTTGAAATATGGTGGATAGCATCCAACCACTCATGGATCTGAAATAATGTCATTTAATTCGAAGAATGAATGGGCTGGCTGATGCCAAAATACTAATGGATGGAACTTAAATGCTCAGTTTGTAAACCAAATTGATGTTGTGCGCCATGCAAAGTAGTCTTCTTCCCCAGTTGGCTGGTGCATCTACTTAGTTTTAGCAGGTCATTACCCAAAGTATACACAGTCTAGTTTTGCCAAATGGTTTCAAAGTGAAATGTTTGAATAATACTAATATTCTTTTAGTCGGCACTTTGTCCACCAAAAACACATAGTTAGTTCAAACTCTTTGACTATGGCTTTGCTTTCCACATGAATGACTTCTGTCTGCCAGCCGACACAAATCCCAAATCTGATCGCTTTTAGGGCGCCTTGTTGACTAAGATTGAGTGTGACATACTTTTGCAAGAGGTAAAGGACTTGTAATGTGTTGTCTGTGCTGTTTAAGGCAAACACTTCTTTTTCAGTGTCAATGAGTTCCTCCACCAAATGGAAATGGTTTAGGAGGATTACATCCCACAGCTGTCCCTTCCTTAAGAGAATAATCATAAAATATTCTTCAGCATTAAACCTTAAAAGATTGTTTTTAACAGTGACACAGTTTTTATCCCTGATCTCTGGGAGATGCACTCACCCGCGTCACCCGCCTCTCCCATGACTCATCACTAAGCCTCCTCCGAGACAAAGTCCACATGGCTCTACCTCATTAAACATACAGCATTCAGTTTTTACCTTGTAACATGAAGAGGCAGCCAGACCAATCTCAGGAACCAGTTATATTTAGAGAGCATTCCCCAGAACTGCAAACCATCCATAAAAGGCAGAGTACAGACATTTACTGTAGATGCATTACCAAGCTGAAAGACTACCCAATGATACAGTGAAGTGTGCAATAAATGCACACCACTTAGCATGCCCACAGTAATGTAGTCTAAGTAAGCTAACTTAAGTTGCACTCACACTATGTCAAGTAACATTGTCCCCCCTCCCCAGTCCCTGCACTTACCTTGCCCCAAGCCTGTGTACAATTACCCATGTCACAGGCACCTCCTCAGTTTACAAGACATTAACAACACCACAGATTCCTGCAGAAAACAGCTATCCGACATAAGCCCTGAATATCCATTCACATCCACTTTCAAGAAATAAAAAAAACACCACTACAATCAAAAAAAAAAAGAAAAGAAAAGAAAAAAAATCATTTTAGTGTGTTTTTATAAATTATTTTATTTTAAATCTTCAGTCATATTTATGTGCCATATTATTAAATATCAAGCAAATGGTGGAGAGAGAGGAATTGTGTCCTATGCTGTTTTGGTGTTTATTTGCAGTGTTGCCGCAGTTACTTTAAAAAAAGTAATTTGATTATTAATTATGGATTACTTCTTTAAAAAGTAACTTTGTTTCTTTACTGATTACTTGATTTGAAAAGTAACTAAGTTCGATAACAAATTACTTTTTAAGTTACATTCAGCAGCCTCAACATATAAATGACAACCATTGTCTTTCCAACACTACCTTTATTGGAAGTGTAATTTTAACAGGAATGTCAATTTTATTTATTTATTTTTAATAAAGATAGTCTTTCTTGGCTGACAAAACAAATATTTTTTATACAGAATATGAAATAAAGACAGTCTATAAAATTGTTGCAGTATTTCCAGCTTGAGAAGGGGCATCTCTTTCCTCCCTCCATTGTTGTTCATGTTCGTGCCATGGCTGCTTTAAGTGGGTGCACATGTATTACACGAGAATGGTCCTTATACTAAAAATGTGACTTGTTGCCCACATGACTGACATCACTTCCCCCCAGATGAAAACAAATCAAACCTTTTTTTTTTTTTAGGAAAGTGAGGAAAAGTCACACAGTGACTTGGACATGTAACTTAGATCTAATTACAAGTTTAGAAATAGAAAAAAAGTCAACTTATTAGAGTAGCACGTTACTAAGAAACGCGTTACTGGCATCACTGTTTATTTGCATCTGTCACCTAGCACATGCAGCACAGCAGGCATGTGTTAGCTCCAAACTCCTAACCCCATACCTCCAACACTTAAAGGTTCTTACACACCGGCGAATTTGCGGAGTGAATTGAAAAAGCGAGATGAAAATGCGAAAATATTCGCCGGTCCGAAAAATCGCTTTCGCCTATACACACCGGGCACGAAGCGAATATGCGTATAAATTTTGCAAAGCGAAGTTCTACCCCCCAAAATTCCGCCAGTATTTTAGAATGTCCCTCGGGCAATTTAACGACCTCCTCCAGCAGCTGACCCCATGGCTGGAGAAGCAGACAACTAACTACAGAGAGCCAATTGGTCCAGAGGAGTGGCTAGCCACATGTCTGAGGTAAGAATAAAATAATAGGCAATATTCTATATGAATGAGACAAAGTCCCATTTTCTTGAAAGCTCCAGGCCCCCAGCCCCGTTATAATGTATATAAGCATATAATAGCTCATCTATAGCTCACTAGTCTCCAAGAGGAGCTTGATGGGTTTGCTATAGCGTGCTTGATAAATGAATATCATCAACAACATGACTTTTGATTGGCCAGAGGTCTAGCAGGTCCAGATATTCGCCTGCGAATCTCCGAAAAATTCGACACGAGCGAAAAAATAAAAGACACTTTTCGCCCCGCGGAAAAATCGCCGCCGGTGTGTAAGCTTGCATTGACTTTATGCTGTTTTAAAAAAAAAAAGGGGAATAAAGGCGAATAATTCGCCTGGTGAATTCGCGCCTGGTGTGTAAGGACCTTTGGTCATGCCCCCCTCTTCTTTCTTCTACATTTTCAACATGTTGCTTTAACTGTCAATTAGCACTGATGAAGAGATACGTGGATGAGATTAAAGGTGAACAAAAGTTCCAGACTACCAGCCCTCATTTGAAATTCATCATAAGAAGAAAAAAGAAAAAATATCAATTTTTTATCAAATAGCAGGTGTGACTGTTCGAAACAAACAAAAAAAAGTGTATCAGGCAATGTGAATGAGACATATTTCCATGACTGGGGAGGGCTCCTATGTTTTTTTTTTTTTTACCCAGGAGCTAGCCTTAGGCAGACTCCTGCTACATCTTTGGATTAGAAGACAAGCCTTGCTTTGTTTTCAGTCTAAAGGTTCAGAGCCCCTGGAGGAAAAGAGGGTTCATCCCAAGAAAGTTTTGAGAGCTCTCACAAAATCATTTTATTTAGTGAACTTCCTACTTTTGATCAGAGAGACAGCAGAGTGTCAACAGCTGCACTGCCTAAACTCATGAGATTTACTGAATATATTTTTGAGCTGGACCTTTAACAGAAATATATTAATATAACTTTTGTTTGTGTCAATTTAAGCTCCCCTGTCGTCAAAGTGATACCCTTTATCCTTCAGAGAAAGCAGTCTTTCCATGAAACAAAATAAAATATTTTTGTCTTGTGATAGTGAAATGTATCACCAGCTGTGAATTTTGGTGAAAAAGTAAAACTCAAATGCTGAAACCTCAGCTGACTTTAAAAAATCTGGTCTGGCACCTACCTCCTCAGCAGCTGGGAAATGCTCTGCCTTTTCTGCATTCTTATGTGCTTCTCACCCAGGGGATACGCTGTTTGAGCAGAATGTCATCACAATGACTCTCCTAACATATGCGTACAATGCTACTGTGCAGGTGGTGGTTCAAGGAAGTGGAGAAAATCCTGGAAATACAGAGAGAAATTCAGCTTTCAATTTGTATAATGACAGAAGGCAGAGCCAAGTTTTCCATAGTTTATACAGTCTGTGCTCCCAATCAGTTGGTATGACATTGGGCTCTATTTTCCTGTACGCCGGGTACGCGACGGAGGGTGGCGGACCCCGCGCAGTTGTATTTTCGTCTGGCGGAGCCCGGCGTACAGCCATTCTGGTATTTTCGTGGACTGGGGCGCACCGAGATCCGCCAAGCTGGGCATGGTGGCGTGGCAGGAGTAGGTGTCGACAGAATCAGCTGGCGCAGTGACATTTTCGTGCTCGCCGGTGGCGTATAAAGTGCGCTGAAAGCCGATTCAAACCTGGTCAGCTTTCAGCGCAGGCGGAGCACAGCTGGTCTAGTGGTATTTTGGTAGACCGTGCAATAAATAATCATCAACAACTAAAAATCTGAGTCAGCACATACATTTAGATCTATATAGATATATTCTGATCTATATCTTATCTGATGAGCACGTTTGGCACGCGTTTGGACACACAACCTGACCGAATCAACACAGCTGAAACCACATTAAATTAAATTAAATATCTAGTAAATAGACACACATGATGAAGTTAATAAGACATGTAATTCGTCTCCCTCCTTTTCTTTCTTCCTCTTCCTCTTATTTCTCACGCAGCTCGACCTGGACATGTATCCATGTTCTCTCCCCTCCAGCTGCAGCTGCTGCTGCTGCAGCTGAACAGATGATTTGTTTCAGTGATCAGATGAGTTATTTACTTTAAGCCTACATACGAATATTATAATATTCAGTTTTGTGAGACAAATTTATTTTATATGCCAACATCTATGAAAGAAAGAGCCAGGCCACGGCACACGATGCGTCATTACGCACAGATGGTTCCGATTTTAATGCCATTTTTGGAATTTATGATGTGATCTCTGCGCACAACCCACCTTTGTCACGTGAGGTTTGAATATATGCAACTTTATGTGAGTGTCTTTATTTGTGGAAAAGGGTGTTTGTCTTACTAGTGGGTCCAACATTACATACACCAAATCCATCTGTGCTCATATGAGAGAGTGTGAAGGACACCTTCTGCTGCGCTTACAGTGACACTTGTTTGAGGAGCTGCCTTCTGTCGCCATCGTGTGGCATTGCTGTCTTCAGACATCTCTTGATCTCTTTGCCTACTTCATGAAAATTGTAATACGCCTCGCCGGTGGCGGATTTAAAGGCAAGGAGAGGAGCTTATGTTATTGGTCAATACAGGTCTCGTCTGTGGTAAACCCACTCCACGGCCTCTCTCCTCCCTCGCTACGACTTATGCCGCTGGGAGGAGCTGAGTTAGGGAGGGGGATACTTACGCCGGGCTGCATCACTCACCAAAATACCAAATTGTGCTTGGGAACGCCTTGTCGGCGCGGTGGACCTCCACGCATGCGCCGCGTTTGCCGGCAAGGCACAGAAATAGAGCCCATTATGTGAAGTCAGTTTTACTCTACAATCTAGTGAATGTGGGAGATGGTCTCATTCCAGGTTGATTTTCTGTTGTGTGGTCATGACATAAACTTGTCACTTCACACTCAAACATTAAGTAACCCCTCCAAAGGGTTATTTTGGGTCTGGTTTTATCACTCAAGATAAACACTCGGTAGTCATACTTTGATTAATTGCGCTGTGAAGAAACCCATCCCAATAAAGCCTCCACTGATGAGTTTTATAGCCTACCACATGGCTCCTCATGTGCCCCACAGCCTGAGACAGATGGGGGCAGATGGGCAGCTTGAGGCAGTACATACCTCAAGCACCTTCCTTTGCCGGTGTTTGAGGTTAGGCCCACAGCACCTTAAAGAGATTGAAGAGGTAGCCCAGGTGTCCATGCCAGCTTCAGCTGTCTGTGATATCCACAAGTAAAACCCCTTTATATCACAACAAAACCCACACTGAATTGACAGAGGGGGAGAGAGACGAAGGAGAAACAATGGCAACTACATCCTCAAGTGATGATGACCTGGTCATGGTTGTAAGCCTATAAACAAACAAACAAACAAAAAAAAAAAAAAAAGAAGAAGAAAAGAAGGATTGGAGTGTATGGGTACATCCAGTACTGACCTTGCATCAGGAGATGGGGGAGCTTCACACAACAACTAGGAGCTGAAATTGTATCTCAAGAAATTCAGGCAATACTTCAGAATGTTGCTTGGACAATTTCAAGACGTGCTCCATCAGCTGACTCCAGGTTTGCAGAAGGAGAAATTTACAGAGAGCTGATTGATCCAAGCGAAGGCTTGCCACATGTCTGAGGCAAGTTTTATATTAGGCTATAGATTTATATAGCAGTCTGCCTGCGGATGATCGCAAAATTCGCTACAGGAGCAAAAAAATTACAGTTGCTTTTTCACTCTGTGGAAGTTCGTAGCCGGTGTGGAAGCTTGTATTGATTTTGTTGGGTTTAAAAAAGAAAAAAAAACTAATTATTTACTTCTCAAATTCATCAGTGTGTAGTTGTCTGCACTTGCTAACAGGAAAGCCGGAGCACATCAGTTTGGATGTGTTTCCATATATTCACCAGCATGTCGTGCAGAGTTTGTTTGCTCTGTTATATTGGTCAGGTTTGGGTGCGCTCCCAATAATAACCAGCTTGTCCAGCAGACTGTTTGGCATAGATTCGAATGAGAAGAAACTGGTGGTGGTGAGGAAGAGGAGGAGGAACTCCTTCCAAAAAAGGGCGCAAGTCGGGCCATTGGTTGTCTGGGGATTCTTCGGATTTAGAAAATCCGACAATAATCAAAAAAACAATACTTTGCATAAATTGTGTCAGAAGTTTTTCTGCAACCTCGACAATGGGTTGCAACTTGCCCCATTTCTGCTTATTACTACTGGGTCTACCAGGTCACCTACTTCGTCACATACCAAACATTCATCAGGCACTTTAGCAAGTGGCTAACTGGATGTACGTCTAAATGATTAAAAAAAACACTTGATGCAATAAGACTGATTTCTTTTCTTCTTCTGTCGAGGTTTTGATTTCTACCTGACTCACTAGCAACATATTTACGTTATTTAACTTCTGTGCCGAAGCCCATCAAGCAATTGTGAGGCATGCATCAACCAGTTTCGATCTGACTAAGCTAATACAGGAAGGACAAAATCGATACTTAACCTCAGTATCTAAATGTCTTTGGCTATGAGAAGTTTGACAGATCATCTCAACTTCTGTGATGACATGGTTGCCCCCACCAAGACTTTTCAGTCTACCCTAATAACAAACCATGGGTAACACAAGAGTTCAAGGCTGTTCTCAACAGGAAGAAGGCCGCCTTCAGGAGCAGGGACACTGTGTGAGGGAAGCAAAGGACATCTACAGGAAGAAGGTGGAGCAGAAGCTGAAGGGAAGACTGAGTGTGAAGGTGTGAATATCATCACAGGCCACAACACCAAAACTAGAGCCATAGGTGGAACAGTGGCGAGGGCAAATGGATGACTTCTTCAACTTGTCCCCTTCACTGCAGCCATCTTTCCTCAACTCACCTCCCCTAAATCATTGCAGCATCCCTCTCCTCCTCTTAAGCCCCCCACCTCAACACAGACCTTTCCAAGCATTACTGTGGACCAGGTCAGAGGTCAGCTCAAAAAGCTACACCCCAGGAAAGCAGTTGGTCTAGACCAGGGGTCGGCAACCTTAAACACTCAAAGAGCCACTTGGACCAGTTTCCCACTGAAAAGAAAACACAGGGAGCCACAAAACCTCTTTGACATCTAAAATGAAGATAACATTGCATATATCTTTTTTTTTTAACCTTTATACAAAGTATATAAAAAACTGTAGCGAGTTGCATTTATGAAATAAATGAACTATTTCGGCGAGTGTCTGTCTTCTTCTGTAGTTAAACCGCAAGATATCAAAATCTACCCGGATACAGCAATGCTGCTTTTTGATTGGCTGTTCAGTAGATATACTTTATTTGATTGGCTTGTGCGTGGCACGCAGCTTTTGAACTCTCGGAGGAACTCAGTTGATTTCCCCCAGTTCCAAAGTTGAAGAAGTGCAACTTGGTGGACATCACCGTGTTCATTTAAATGCGTGAGAAATACAATGTGTGGTGTGTGAGCGTGTGAACGAGTGGGAATGCGTGTGTCATATGCTGAATGCGTGAGACTTGAGAGCCCTGTGCTCACGCATCATCGATGTACTCCCGAGCCATGCAAAACGGTCTTTGCAAATGTTGCACTGAACGCCTTCCTTTTCAGTCTTGGTGAAGTTTTCCCACACCACTGATGTTTTAGGTCGGGATTTGGGTTGGGTTGTGTCCATGTTTTTCTCAGCCGCTGCCTCGGCCATGGCTGTTTCTTTTCTGTGCGTCCTGCTGATGTTTACACGCCGGTGTCCATGGACATATATAAAGACCCGACGAATCGATTACAGAATTGTTGGCAACGGATTTTTTCGTCACGACGAATCTACTTAATCGATTCGTTGTTGCAGCCTTAATAGTTTATTTAATGTTACAAGAGCATTATAATCTTTGAATTTAGAATTACAAAAAAATAATAATAATAAAATAAAATAAAATGCAATTAAGTATTTATTATTTATTTTCCAAATCCACTGGGAGCCGCAGCTTAGGGAAGAAAGAGCCGCATGCGGCTCCAGAGCCGCGGGTTGCCGACCCCTGGTCTAGACAAGGTGTGTCCTAGACTACTGAAGACTTGCGCTGCTAAACTGGGTGAACCTGCTTTAACGAATCATCAACCCCAGTCTGCAGCTGGCGAGGGCGCCCATCCTCTGAAAGACTACTTGCATCATTCATATCCTTAAGTGTCTTGTACTGTGGCTGGACAACAATCTGGGCTGGACATTAAACACGGACCACCTGTACAGGAAAGGACAGAGCAGGTTGTACTTCCTGAGGATGCTGCGGTCTTTCAACATCTGCAGAAAATTCCTGTGGATATTTTATTAGCTCGTGGTTGCCAGTGTCCTTTTTCACACAGAAAGGACACATCCAGGCTGGAAAAACTCAGATGAATCAGCTTTGTGGTTGGCATGAAACTGGGCTCTCTCGTGATGGTTGTCAGAGAAGAGAACAATGGAGAAACTACTGGACATTTTAGACAATGCACACCCTCATCATCAACCAGAAGAGCCTGCTCAGTGACAGACTGCTCTTTCCCAAGTGCAGGTCCAGCAGACTGAAAAATTCCTTGTCCCTCATTCTATCAGATTGTAGAACTCCTCTCTCTGGGGACGAATAGTAACAGGAGGACAGAGGATGGGAAGGAGCAGCATTAGTAGTTTTTGTAACAGTAATGTTCAATGTCAATAGCTTAAAATGTTACTTTTTATATAAATACTAAATTATTTATCTGAGGTTTTATTATATATACAGTATATATATATATATATATATATATATATATATATATATATATATATACTGTATATATATATTTACAGTACAGGCCAAAAGTTTGGACACACCTTCTCATTCAATGCATTTTCTTTGTTTTCATTACTATTTAAATTGTAGATTCTCAAAACTATGAATGAACACATGTGGAATCATGTGCTTAAGAAAAAAGTGTGAAATAACTGAAAACATGTTTTATATTTTAGATTCCTCAAAGTAGCCACCCTTTGCTTTTTTGATAGCGCTGCAAACTTTTGCTGTTCTCTCAATGAGCTTCATGAGGTAGTCACCTGAAATGGTTTTTACTTCACAGGAGTGCCTGAAGTAACCCTGACAAGGTACTTCTGTCATCAAGAGCAAAGAGTGGCTATTTTAAAGAAACTAGAATATAAAACATGTTTTCGGTTATTTCACACTTTTTTTATAAGTACAATATTCTACATGTGTTCATTCATAATTTTGATGCCTTCAGTGATAATCTACAATGTAAATAGTCATATAAAAAAATAAAGAAAAGACATTGAATGAGGTGTGTCCAAACTTTTGGCCTGTACTATATATATATATATATATATATATATATATATATATATATATATACTGTATATATGATCATTCTTTTTTTCTTTTCCTTAACATGTGATGCTGCTGGAATTTTAATTTCCTTGAGGAAACCTTCCCATAAGATACATACAGTTGTATCTGATCTTGTATCTGACAATGTAAACAAAAAATGAAAGACACTGTCCATAGTATTCTAAAAGGCTTCAGGTTGTAGACTATTTCCTGTTGAACAAGTTTTACTCTCAAAGATATCTGCATCACTACATTTTTAGCACTCTCTAGGCAGGCCAGATTCCTGCCATTTTCCTGTCTTCTTTGAGAACTTTTCCCCCTCCTCTTTTTGGATGACTGTTCTTTTCTGTTCTGTCCATAAAGTTCACCCTGACTTTTGCTGGCAACCCCAGTTAACCCTAGTAGCACTGGTCTACTTTAACAAAATAATAAAATGTGTTTTTTTCACAGAGAGCAGCTCTGCGTCAGTAGAAGCCAGTCTTGCTTTTCGTATTCTCAGAGTGGGCAATTTACAGTTCCCAGGGGGCCATAAGGCATACTTGTGCCCACAAGTACTCCTAGAAAGGCATCACAGAAGTCTCACAGAAGCTGTGTGGTCTCTCTCAACTATCTCAAAAGCTATACTTTCCCTTTTCCATCCAGTTTTCTGATTTAGTCAGCACCTTGAAAATGTGACCGTTTCCGTTGTGGTCAGAAGTAACTTGCAACATCAGTGTAAAGGTCTTTTAATCAAGGATAAATTGTCAGTTAAAATAACATACAAAAAAAATAATAATTTTCCAAAGTAACTAAGCTATTACTAAAAGATCAAACTATATCCTGGTGAGTTAGATAAACAAAGCATTTAAACATTCAAAACACTCTTGCATTAAGAACTTCCAGTTACACTTTTCAATATTGCTAAACTACTTTAAGGATTATCTCACATGGAACAATAATCTATATAATATGTCATTTATTAAAAGTCAGAGAATATGTAAATTTGAATTTTGTCCAAAAATTAATTTTAAAAAAGCACCGCAAGGAGGAGCTTTTGATTTATGGAAAACTTGCAACAAATTTGTTAAAGGCGGGCTAGGTAGGATCTGAGGAAGTGCCAGTAGGATAAATCTTGAATGTAAACACTACCCCTCCCAATCAGTTTTCCCCTCAGCTCCTCCTCTCCCCTCCCTCTCTGCTCCAGCAAGCCCCGCCCACAAACAGATGCTTGTGCTCGCTCGTATCATTCCAATTAAATTCAGATATAATGCAGATAAATACTTAAATTTATTAAGAAATGGGGCCCAGTCAACGTGAAAGTAAAAAACTTTGCTGCTACTGTAGATGTCAACAGACTACCAGCAAACACAATGTTTGCAGGACTTCTACAACTAGGATAAAGTGACATACTCCAGGTAAACAGTTTAGTGGCACTATGACACACAGCAGTTCCCGTCTGACAAGAAATACTTCTTACAGACACTTGGCTTACTTTGTTAAAACGGTGCACCTGTATAGCAGAAAGGTTACAGGGTCTGGAAGATCCCGAAGCATACCCCATTGTTTATGCTTCACTGATGTTGAAGCATAAACAATGATCATTTCTTATCATTTTCTTGAAGTAATAATCACCATATTAATCATTTTACACTGCAGACACGGTATTGCATTTCCATGAAGAAATTATCATGAATGTTCTTCCTTGAGCAGCGTCGCAGCAGTCCATAATGGATTGGCCTGAGGTCTCGCTACAAACAAGCGGCTGCTGGAAGAGAGTGGGTGAGTTGTGTTTAGTCTCTTTGCTAAAGAAATAAGGCAAAGTTAAAAAGATGTTTGGTGGCTAGTGCCATGGCTGGGACCCTATATGTACTGTTGTTGAAGTTAGGTGCTGTTCTAAGCATTATTTGTGGCTATAGAGTGGTGTTTTGGTTGAGGTTTGTTTATGGCTCCTGAGACTGCTGTGCATTGCTATCATGTGGTCATTACTAAAGTTGGTATAACTAGAGAAGCAAGTGGTCGGTCTCGAGGGGGTGTCTAACTTGGTTTTGCGGTGTGTTTGACCGTAAATTAATTTTATGCTAGAATATCCCTTTAATGACACACACAAAGAATGCACAAAATTAATACTTTCTGCCTTAATTTATGTGTGTGAGTGCATAACTGCATGTCTGTGTGGTTTTTTTGTTTGTTTGTTTTTTTTTCCCCTGCGTGATTTAGAGCAGATGGCAACGTTTGTCTCTGGAGGTGTTGGGCCAGTAAAGCGATGCAGTGCTGCTCACCAAGAGAGCCACATTTCATATGTAAATACTCCCCAGGAAAAGTCACCGTCCGCTAATGGGTTATATTTCTATCTCAAGTACCCACAGCAGAGGTCATGCTCCACAGAAGTCACACACTTCAGGGTGCAATAAAAGCCCAGACCAATTCTGGTCAAACTCTTTATTGCTCTCTTATTGGTCAGTTCTCTAAGGTCTGAGAGGACACTGCACAGATGTAACTGCTTTCCTTTCTGACTCTCTCTGAGGCTGGAGAGGACACCATCTTTCTTAGTAGATCTTATTAATGTCTGCAACCAGCTAAAGTGTGTTCAGGTGAGTAAAATACATTTATTCAACACTGCTCATAAATAAAAAAAAGTTCCTTAATCAGTGGACAGTTTACAGGCCTACACTGCAGACAACTACACCACAGGGAACACTGTTTATTTTGGGGCCCCCTCTTCCCCACTGGATGCAGGATCTAACCAGTGTTAGCGTCATGGGGGGAATTCGTAGGCCATGCCACCCAAAATGAGCCAACATGATGCAAAATCTGGACGTAAGCATGATTGCATGTGACAAAAATAATCATAGTTGGTTAACATAAGTAACCAAAGCAGACTAAAAATAATCTTCTTACAGTTAATTTTTATTTTCAATTTTACCTCTTGAAATGTTTTCAGTTCGTATTCCTTCTCCTTCACTTGCCTTTTAAAACTGCAGTGCCCTTGGTATCTGGGTTTTGATCCCAATGTAGGTTCTCCCCTTAAATGTTCTCTTGGTGTTGTTAATGTTGTTTTGTTGTTTTTATCTTGCTGCTTTGTTTTTCTGCACGTCGAAGCACTTTGTAAACCCTTGTTTTAAAAAATGCGAGATTATTATTTTTCAAGTCCTGCACACACACACACACACACACACACACACACACACACACACACGCATGCATATTTGTTTATATACATTTATATAGGCGCTAATCATGGCTGCACAAGAACAGGCCCTCAGCATAAGATCAATAGAGGCTGGGGTCTACCACACCAGGAGGACCCGAGATACAGACCGTGTAAGGAAGCCCCAGGGACGGTACAGAAGATAACAACATGATGTAAGGTGCTGGCAGCCAAAGCATACATGGAATGGCATAACCAGGTAGCTGGCATAGTTTACGGGAACATCTGTGCGTATGAGTATGGACTGGAGGTCCCAGGGTCATGATGGAAGATGCCTCCCAAAGTAGTGGCGAATAAGTGAGCCAAGGTCCTTTGGGACTTTGGATGTGGGGTTTGAGAGCAACATTGATGCCAGTTGTGATTGAGACACTGAGGGCTGTAACACTAAAGCTGGATGGATGGCTCCAGCAGATACTGGGAACAACATTTTAGATCTCCATTCAGAAATGCGCACTACTAGGAACAGCTAAGATCCTGCACAGAGCCCTCAGTTAAACTCTCCCTCGCCCTTCTTGGGAGGCAATGCATCTCCTTTAAACTCGGGTCTTCTACCAGAGGCCTGGGAGCCTGAGGGCTCTGTGCAGGATCTTAGCTGTTCCTACATATACATATATATATACAGTATATACCGTATACCGTATACACCGTCATCACGGTGAAATAAAGTCATGGTGCCGACACCATGAGATTGCCGAGCTCACGGTGACGTAATTCCAACATTATGTAGCGCTGCCGGCGCGTAAAGCGCACGTTACGCCTCAACACAAGCGCGACTTGCCATAATGAAGATATCACTTCACGTTCACATTAACATTAGTGGTCAGTCTGGGCTATAGTAAGACAGCAGCAGCAAAATATTGAACCATTTCCTACCTGTGTGATGCTGCGGAGTGCTGGAAAAAACACGATCCTATATTCCATTAGTTCTGGGCAGGCTGCCATGCCCATGATGATGATGCGCTGCCCCCCCCCAGCCTCAACGACCGGGGGAGGGGAGGAAGCTCTGGAAGAGAGTAAAGCCAGACCAGGCAAACACGGAAACACAGGAAGTCCAGCCAAAATAAAACAAAAGGAGGAGGCATCTCACCACATCCTCCCCATCGCTTGATGATCAAACCATGCATGTATGAATATAGTTTGGCATATTTCAAACTTTTTTCCAAGGTTTTATTGAGGCTTTCTCATGACTCTTTCTGTGTATTTTCCTTCTCCTCTGTTTCTCCCTTTCTATTAATCTATTCAAGATTGTAATAAGGGTCAATTTCATTCATCTTACAGTTTAAGTGGTGCGCATTAAAGCATGTTTTGAAAACAAACTCTCCACTCAGCAGATCTTTACAGGACTGTTTACGTGACTTTTGCAGGTTTGAAAGACTCTGACAGAGATCATCGTTGTCTTTTGTTATGCCTTTGCTTGTATTTATTTATGTGTTGCTTAATCGGAACAGACGTCACTTTTAAAAAGGCTTTCCTGAGTGTTTATGTGCATTTAGATTGTTTAAATGCTGTCCCGGAATGACTTTACAGCTTGCAAGCATGTGTTTATTTCAACCATAATACACCTCATGCATCATGTTTATTCCATCTAGTCTTGAATTACCTAAACTAAGGCTGTTTCCATTACAGCAGAGCACTTTAATATGAGTTAAAGCTTTATTTGCATAACTCTTAATCCAAGATGCAGACTGAAAAGGGCTCAATAACACCTTCATTATTCAGCTGAGTTTTACAAACAACTCTAATGCACAGAGGATCTTAGTTGTCAGCACTTCTACCACACATGCATGGAGGAAGACTAACCTTGTGCAAGATACCACAGAAGGAGACCAGTGTGATGAACAGTTTGGTTGTGAAAAGTAGCAAATGTGCAAACATGTTAATCAATAAAAATATTCTGAAACTTTTCTCATCTATACTTGGTGCAGATTTTTTTATTAAATTTTTTTGGCAGTTGCATTTTGCCAACAAGGACCCAGAGAAGGTAGAACTGGTGCAAAAAGAGTGGCTGTAAGCTTGTTGGTTTGAGTGGAATGGTCGTAGAATTCAATCTCGCATGTGCCTCAATTCGATCCTCAATAGCAAATATCCCTCTCAACCCCCCACCCTGGCTATTTCTACAAACAATCACCCTCCCTCCCTATCTGTCAGGACCCTCATATGTCAAGGTCCTAGTGTGGCTGACATGTTTGTGAGTGGATTTCCAAAGGTCAGCTGATTGAGGGCAATCTGAACAGCAGTAAATTGAACTGAAGTTGAATTGTTCATTCTAAACAAGTAAAAAAAGAAATTAATTAAACTACAATGAGTGAAATACACAAACAACACACAAAAAAACTTTTCTTCTTCTATTTACGCCTGACAGGTATGGCCAGAACTAACAGATATGTGCAGAGCTGTGGTCTTGGCCTTTACTTCCACCCTGTAAAAACCAGAACACCATCAATGAAGGAACAACAGAGTACCCTAAAAACACACATACAGAGAAGATCATCAACAAAAATGTCAAACAGTACTGATGATATTTGAACCCTTGTTAGATAAGGTTTTCAATCATTTGATGTCGCTACAATGAGACATGTAAATGAAAACAGCATTACATATGGGATGGTGTACATTGCTCAACCTAAATGATTACTAGTGCTGCTTTGGCGTAAAACTGTAACGAGTAACTAAATGCAGATTTTTCAACTCTCAGAAATAAGTGATTGAAGTGATGGTTGATGCACCAGGAGCCTTAATCGTGCCAGGAATTAGGGGCCTCATGTATCAACGCTGGCGGTGCCAGAAAACCTTGCGTGAGGAGCCAAAGTGAGGAGGTGGTGTAGAAGTTGGTGTTGAGCCGATACTTGCGTTGACGGCACTTTGGCGACGCTGTGTGGCGGTGTTTGGTGACTCACTATGTGACAAGCGTGCACCACATCCCCGTGGCCGAGCAGCACGTCGCCCCACATGACGAACCAGCAGCAGACGGAGGGATGTGAGCTGATCCCTGCCGGGCCGCCGTCCTCGCGCGGGAGAATCTCATCGCCACAGCGTGAATGGGTAAGAAGTGAATACACAGTTCAATGAGCCAAATTCATTTATTTTCGCCACCAGACGCTCGAGGACATTTACGAGCCGGTCCAGCCGCTCGTTGATCCCCGCGATCCCCCTGATGATTTCTTCCTGCGATTGCAGGACCACCTCTGTGAGGACCCTTCCACTGCGTCCGGGTGGTCCAGCGGAAGCGCCTCGGCTGGTGGACGCTCTACCGCTTGTCGGCGCGTTGGTGCTGATGCTGGTGCTGGTGCTGGGGCCGGGGTGGCCCGAATGCCGCTGGTCCTGGCCGATGACTCCGAGCCGGTGGACGGGCTGCCACGGGCCGGGCTTCCGCAAGCCGGCAACACGGCCGACACATTGATTTCTGTGACACAATAAAAATATTGGTTCATTTCAATTCCTGCTTCTGTGTATCTGTTGCGTTTACATCTCTCTCCACGGTATGATAGGTAATGTAATCCAGTATTTCGAGGTCAGTTATGCACATTACAGTTGTTTATTGCATACAAAGTTATCGAAAAATGAAGTTAAGGGCGAAGTATAAATCACGTCTAAAGATAGACTGAATCCTGACGTTGAAATGAAGTATAAACTTAAACTAGACGTCTAATATACGTCTTTTGCTCAGTGGGATGGCAAAGCATGTGGACATTTGTGTGCCACGCCACTTACCCTATAATAATAATCGCCACCACCCGCTGCTCAAACGGCGTGAGGGTCTCCTCCCCCGGACCCCCACCTGTCTGGCCGGTACTCCTCCTGAGGGCAGCTGTTTTTCTTGTCATTTTGTCTGCGTGCGAGGACAGGAAGACCCTATTTAAATAAATCTGCATATTTATAGGAGGGCGTAACGGGGGTGGGCCCGGTCACTCCGACTTCTGTGCTCAATTCCAAGCTGATTGGGATTTATCAAGGAAACACACGTGGATTTCGGCGCCCGCACACCTTGATACATACGGATTTTTTTTCAGCGTGACGGACCTTGCGTGCGCTCGTTTCTGGTATGAGTCCCACGCAAGTGTTGATACATGAGGCCCTAGGCCTGAGGACCTGCTAGAACCTTAGGCAGAGGAGCTGCTGGCAGCTGTCCAGAAGGAAGCACTGAGAGCTGTCAAGAAGGAAGTGCTGGGAGCTGTTCAGGAGAAGGTGCCAGGAGCTGTCCAGGAGGAGGTGCTTGGAGTTTAGCCTTAAGAAGTGCTGGTAACTTCACTTGAGAATCTGCCTCCAGGTTCAGCACTGTGGGGTCCTCTGCGAGCTCAACAAAGCCCTCACCCTTGTTAGGATAATTTTCTTTAACCAGTCATGTCAGCCTTTAGAGTGGTGGAGCTGTGTCACTCAAATATCTCAGATACTTCAGTGTTAGATTGCTGGAGCCAGGGGCCTCCGACAACCATTCTCAACAAGGACCTTGTACCCATATTTTTCATCACACAGGTCCCCAAAATATATTCTGTCATGGTATTTCCATCTATAGACCCTCCATATGTTCACCTAAAGCTCCTTAAAATATGTTGTTCTTTGTTCTTACCGTACATGGATTTTTCTTAGGGTCAACTAAATGTCAGCAGTATGTTTAGAAATGTGGACAACTATATATAATTGAGTAGTCTCAGACCAATCTTTGTTACGCTTCTGTTACACTTTGTTACGCTTTGTTACACTTGTGGCATGATGAAGCTGTAACCCAGATCTGTAACCAGTAAAGCTTGTCAAAATGATCATTTGTGTGGACCTTACATTTTTATAGTGTGAACATGGGCTAGGCATCCTTACAATCCTCCACCACATTATCCTCCACATCATGCTCCTAAATCAGCTGAGCAGTCTCCTCTGAGTCAGGATACATATCCTGCAGTGCTTGACCAGTCTGCCTGGACAGGTACTGCAGCCCTATGAGCTCTCCTGTAATGATGAAAGATGGATCTTTAAAGATGTTGTAAATGATGATTTACTTAAACTGAATTAAAATTTTAATGTGTCAATAAAATACAACTGGTGTAGGTGAGGGTGGAGAGAGCTCTGGTACCACCTTCCTGCCAAACAACTTCTCAAAGTTTGTGTTCACACTGTAAGGCAGGTCACCTCAGGAGCTGCAGAAATCAGATGGTCCAGTTGACAGGGCAGCAGTACCTAGGTCCTGGTTTGTCCTGTGTAGTCCTTCCAGTAGGTAGACCTGGAAATGAAGGCTGTTGGCACTGATTCCTAGAAGCACATTATTAAATATTAAACTTTTAAATACTCTTGACTGTGTAACACATCAAACATGTATTGCAGACACAAACCAGGAATTAAGTGGTTAAAGGACTTCTTGGAAAGGACTCCAAAGATCTGGAACCTCTTGTATATTTGTATGTGCATGACATAACACCTCCCTTTGTGTGCTCCCCTGTTTTGATGTAGAGAGCTATACTTAGCAGGTCCTGGATGCATTTGATGTGCTTGCTTTGGACTTGCCAGATGTGCTCTATCGTCTTCATGTCAAACAGGGGAAGAGTGATTGAGAGAGTCATTGCTGCTAGTCCCCATGAGCCCTCACAGCAGCTTCTCCAGTGGCTGGATGGTAGACTACTCACCCCTGGTTCTGCACCGACAGTGGAGAGCCAGCACCTCTCTGGACAAGTTCTTGTCAATGTCCCTGTCTGTGGCGTGGCAAAGCCCTGGGACTGAAGCTGCCATTTTAATTTTTTTGCTTCACACAACTGAACAAAGTCAGCTGCATCCACTCAAGTACTCAAATATGTATGCTAACAAGCATGACATGAAGATTGGGTGGAGATTAACATCAGTCACCGATTCCAGGGCAATTGGATGCATGAAATGCCAGATATCCAGATTCATGATGATATCTGGCCACCTACTGCCACCAGCTTGTTCTCACCCGAGCAGCAGCCACAGTCCACATACAGGGCAACAGGGGGATCCACAACAGTATGCTGGTACCTTCTCACCAAGGGCTCTATTTTCGTGTACACCGGGGACGCGACGGAGGGTGGTGGACCCCACACAGTGAAATTTTCGTCCGGCGGAGCCCAGCACACAGCCAGTTTGGTATTTTCGTGGACTGAGGTGTACCGAGATCCGCCAAGCTGGGCGTGGTGGCATAGCAGGGGGAGGTGTCGACAGAATCAGTGGGCGCAGTGACATTTTCGTGCTCGCCAGTGGCGTATAAAGTGTGCTGAAAGCTTGCCGATTCAAACCTGGTCAGCTTTCAGCGCAGGCGGAACGCAGCTGGTCTAGTGGTATTTTGGTAGACTGGCGGCGTAATGGCATAGGTCACTGATGCCTCACCGGCAGGTTTCCACAGTGTCATTCACATTTCAGTGCAATAAATAATCTTTAACAACTAATAATCTGAGTCAGCACATACATTTAAATCTATATTGATATATTCTGATCTACATCTGATCTGATAAGCACATTTGGCACACGTTTGGACACACAACCTGACCGAATTAACACAGCTGAAACCGCATTAAATTAAATATCTAGTAAATAGACAAACGATGAAGTTAACAAGATATGTAATTCATCTCCCTCCTTTTCTTTCTTCCTCTTCCTCTTATTTCTCGCACAGCTCAACCTGGACATGTCTCCATGTCCTCTCCCCCCATCCTGCTGCAGCGGCGGCTCAACAGATGATTTGTTTCAGTGATCAGATGAGTGATTTACTTTAAGCCGACATACGAATATTATAATATTCAGTTTTGTGAGCCAAATTTATTTTATATGCCAGCATCTATGAAAGAAAGAGCCAGGCCACGGCGCACGATGCGTCATTACGCACAGATGGTTCCGATTTTAATGCCATTTTTGGAATTTATGATGTGATCTCTGCGCACAACCCACCTTTGTCACGTGAGGTTTGAATATATGCAACTTTATGTGAGTGTCTTTATTTGTGGAAAGGGTGTTTGTCTTACTAGTGGGTGCAACATTACACACATCAAATCCATCTGTGCTTATATGAGAGCGTGTGGAGGATGCCCAATGCAGCGCTTACAGTGACACTTGTTTGAGGAGCTGCCTTCTGTCGCCATCGTGTGGCATTGCTGTTTTCAGACATCTCTTGATCTCTTTGACTACTGCACGAAAATTGTAATACGCCTCGCCGGTGGTGGATTTAAAAGCGAGGAGAGGAGCTTATGTGATTGGTGAAAACAGGTCTCGGCTGTGTTAAATCCACTCCACGCCCTCTCTCCTCCCTCGCTACGATTTACACCACAGGGAGGAGCTGAGTTAGGAAGTGAGATAATTATGCCGGGCTGTGCCACTCACCAAAATACCAAATTGTGCTTGGGGACCCCATGTCAGCGCGGCAGACCTCTCTTACACCGCGCATGAAAATAGAGCTCATGGTGCTTTCAGACGTTCACCAGTTTGTCTGTGGACATAGACTCTGCGTTTTAAACCAAACAGTGCAAACTTGTTTCTAGTCATCATAAGTCCAGTTTTTGTGACATTTTGCCCACTCATATCTCTTTTTCTTGTTCTGTGGACGAAGTAGTGTTTTTTTTTGCAGATACACAACCCTTCAGACCAGCCTCAAATGTCAATTTCACGGTTGTCAGAGATATGGGTTTCGACCTTGTCATGTTGATTTCCTCCCTTATTTTTGGTGCTGTCTTTCGCCGATCTCTCTTACTGGTGACAATACTATGTTTATCCTCTGCTTTTGTAGTAACTCTCTTTCGTCAAGGCCTTTTTCTATCATCATAACTTCCAGGTTCCTGTAGTCTCTTCAGAGTGTAGTGGACTCCTTTGTTAATCACCTTTAGGTGTTTTGCAATTTTCTCTTTCTGTGTATCCTTCTTTCCCCAATGTACAAATCTGTACTTTTGTTTCTTTACTTAGTTGCTTCTTTCTAGCCATTTCTGCTGTATTTTGAATGCAGTTCAGATTTAATAGGTTTTTTGTATGCAGGCTCTCAAAAGCCAAAAATTTAAAGTGAATAATCCAACGGTAATTTGTTTTTTTGCTTTTGCACTGAAGTTGTGACTCTTGCAAATGTTTTCAACCCTGCAACTCAGCCCTTATTTTCTTTTGCTGACATATATTTAGCAATGGTCTGTTAACATCAATGTATATCTAAAGATAAATGGAGTAAAATGGTGCATTTCCATTAAAGCAACATCTGATCATGGAGTAAATTCATCCCAAAATACATAAAACTCATGCTGGATTTTAAAAAAAGATTTGTGAACAAAAACTTAAAGTTACTCCCAACTGTTCGGCCTGTAATGGCCTTGCTTCCAAACTATTGGCCTGTAGTGTATATGTATACAGTTACAAGTATAGAATTTAGAAAAGACACTGCAGGCTGATAATAAAAATTCTAGTTTTTAAAAAGAAAAACATGGAAACATGGTGCAACAGAGCTCTATGGCCTTTCTAAGTACTTTCTAATAGGATAATGTAGATTAATTGTTCATCAAACACAATTACCAGCTTTATTCTTTATAGACACTGGCATTTATTAATAGTAGGGTCTGTTAGGTGAAAAATCGTTACACAGTGGATACAAGCATGAAATTTGGCACATATGTCCCTTAGGTCATCCCAAAACAAAATTCAAAATGGCCACTTAAACAGGTGACAGTTTACTCAAAAAACACCTAAAGAATGTCCAAAAATCATAAAGTTTGGCACATGTGACCCTTGGTTCATCCTGAGACATCCTAGATATAGTGGCCAAAAACAGGAAGTGGATTATTGACGAAATTCAAAATGGCCGCCTAAAGTGTTGCCGATTGATTCAAATAGCCCATAGAATCTCAGAGAAGCATACTATTTGGCACATATGTCCCTAGGGTCATCCTAATACATCCTAGAAGGGGTGACCAAAATAATCTGAAACAGGAAGTGAGTCATTGACTAAATTGAAAATGGCCTACAGTGTTGTTGATTGACTCAAAAGTCATCTAAAGAATCTCATAAAACTATAACTTTTCTCACATGTGTACCTTGGGTTATCCTAAACATCCTAGAAGGGGTGCCCAAAATAATCTGAAACAGGAAGTGAGTTATTGATAAAATTGATAGATGATGCAAATGAAGGGGCAGAAAGAAAGGGAGATGACGTCATCATATCTCTCCATCTCTCCTCCCATCCTGAGTGGGCATGCTACTCTCTGTCTGTCTGCCTGTCTGTCTGTCTGTCTGTTGTTATGTCTTTTTCCCCTCTTTTCGTCTTTTATTCTTTATCTTTTTGCCAAGTGACTCACATGTCCCATTCACATTTACCAGCACATTGGCATCATGCTGTACAAGGTAATCCAGCATCCCAACACTGACACTTCCAAGAACAGAGGGGCTCAGCTTTACAGCCACACTTAGGGAGTTGTCTTAAGGAGTGTTTATACACATATTCTTGGCTCCAATGATTTAAAAAAATATATAAAGTGGCTTTTTTACCCAAACTTCATATTTATGAAATATATTCAAATGAATGCAAATTAGTACATATATTGCCCAATTTGCATATTCAAGCAAATCATTTCAGAGAAAAATACAAAAAATCTTAGCCTTAATGTAAGTAACCATCTGTGAAGTTTAATTGTGATAGCTGTTGGTAAATTTTTTACACTAGTGACCTGCTATGTCTCGGCTTAAAAATAAGTTGTGCCTATAGAGTATATGAGTGCTAGATCTATGGTCATATAAAGTTGTCACAATATATTACCTATATATAATCATTCATGGGGCCTACTAGAAGTTTTTTGAAAAACAATTTTGTATGTATTGTTTAGATTTTGTCATCAGCCTCATTCCTGCATATTTTTGTCACGGACTGGTGCTTTTTCACCAAAGGACTCAATTTTACAGACTGTGGAGGAGTCAAAATCGTATGTCATACTCCAGAGAAAAGATGGGTAGTGGATGATTCACTTGCTGATAGCCTCATTAACAATTTGTTGATACAAACACTAAATGCATACCCAACTGCGACTGTCATCTGCCTGCTGGAATGTTGTATGAAGTCATTTCCTGCCTTTTCATTACCGGAAGCCCTGACCAAAGCCACTAAAATAGGCCAAACAAGAAGTGAGTCACAAACGAGAAGGCATGATATAATGACAGAAAAGGGAAGTTCCATTACCGTAGGCTTTTGATGAACCGTGTCTCCCATGTTTGTCTCCAGGGGATGACTGAATGAGAAATATTTACTCATTCATTCTTCTTTTCATTGTATCTAACTTGAGCTCTCTCCCCCCATGTCTTTACCCCCCCCCCCCCCCCCGTCTCTCTCTCTCTCTTTTCTGTCTCTCTCTCTTTTTCTCTATGTCTCTGCTTTACCATACCTGCTAAACATTTATCATGTATTACTAAGACAAGAAAGACATGCCCACACACAGTCCAGCATTATGTACAATCCCCATCATTATGCACCTGATAAGCTTTTTCAAGTATAACAATTAGCAAATGTGATGCACACAAAATGTATGGTCACATTTTTGTTGTTTATGTAATCATTTTCATTTTATTTTTAAGATGATATTTCTGTGAAGATAATTTTATTTCTGTTTTAAGCAACATGGACAATCATTAACTTGGATTCTTTCAAGTTCGCTCAAAAACACAAAACAATGGGACGTTCCTAGTGTTGCCACCACTAGAGGGCAGTGTGGCAATTCACAACTTTCTCTGAGACCCACCTGTTGAATGAACTGACGTCACTTCCTCATTCTACTGAGGAAATCTCAATCTCATTCTTTCATTCTTGTTTTAGCAGGTTTGTACCACACCAAAGTGTCTTAAACTGCATACAGTTGCTGCTTAAGTTCTTATTTTCCTTCGAGGTTGATTTTTGCCAAGCTAATGTGTACAGGTCCAACCTGTTGTTTACTCCTGTATTCTGCTCCTAAAATGGGGGTTCTCCACCCCGCTCGGGGCTAAGGATACACCGCGGTTTTGGGCTCCAGTTCATTCTTTGCATGAAGTTAGAAGTGGAAACACATCCAAGAGTACCATGAGGTTCCTTTACTGAATAAGGATAAATCAAAGCAAGTGAACCATCAGCTCCTTTCAATACTGAAGTCAAACAGTGACTCTACAAGATAGAAAGCATTGAATCAAAGCATACCATACAATATAAGAATAAATAGACATTCCTGCAGGCTTGTATACACACATTATATAACAATAACATAAGAGGCCAAATCAATTCAAAATTGAAGTGAAGAAAACACAACTTTCTCCACCAATGCATGTCATACTTAACTGAAATTCCCAGTATGTGTCTCTGCCACTGCAGCATGTTAAACCCGAATTTGAAGTGTGCATGTCAACTATAATAACTGAACACATGTTGGACCCTGATCAGCTGACCACTGGTGTCATCAGGGAAGATGGCAGGATTTTTCATTGTCCATGTGTGTTGGCACTCTGGGGGGCCTGCTTCTTCCTCAGGCAGGTCACAATGATGTCACATGCACTCAAAGGGCTAACCCTGAAGTCTTGAAAACAGTGGAGGCAAAAGATCATTTCAGTCCTGGCCATTGTCCTAACGTGGGGATGATTGTAGTTCTGCTGTGCTTCCTGGGGGTCTGTGATTGGTGTCAGGAGAGCAGGCTGGCAGGTACACTCCCTGTCCCCCAGCAACACACCAGAGAATTCACCTGCAATACACACTCTCATCATCACAACCTCATAACACAGTGGCATTCTTGACACAGCCATGATGTAAACACTGGGTATTACTAGAGGTTGTGTGGCTAAGCCTGTGATAGGCCCCTGCCCCTTACAGTTCTGACCTGGCTGATGCCAAACACAATGGCCAACAAAGTACAGACTGACTCAAAGGAGACAGTGCGGACCGAAAGAGTGCAGAGGTTAGCAGAGGGTGGTTTCGTTCCTCCGACCTCTGGGTTATGGGCCCAGCACGCTTCCTACATAGACAGGCCTGCACTCTTGAGCTATTCGTGTGTTTCAGAATAAAGGAAGTGGCCAACTATTTGAGCCAATGGTCATGGTTTGGGCTAACTTGTTGTTGTCAGACTCCAGAGCCACTTCATGTCAATTTTTAATGGCAGGTGAGTCTGGAGCAGCGTTCACTTCTTCCCTTCAGTATCAGAGCAGTCAATCCTATCACAGCTCTTTATTTAAAATGGACAACAAAGCATGGCTTCTGGATAATGTCTTTTCATTAATTACTTAATATGTGATTCAAGGATTCAGTTCATATTTAACTTTATAATGGATGTGTTTTCCTCGTATGAGTTCTGACAAGCTCCTGAGGGATGCAGAAAGGGAGGGATAAGATAAGTGTGTTTCTGTACTGTATGTCGACAGTCAAGTAAAAGGAATATTAAAACACTTATCATATTCAGCCAGGTCTTCTTTCTTTTAGCTTTGGGTAATGTCATTGTTTTTACTGATTTTCCCCCGTTACTATTTTTTTTCTTTATTTTTGAGCAGTGTGTGTCGTTTAGAGATGACAGCTGAGTTTTTGCTGCAAGTCCATGAGCATAAAAACACTTTGAGTAGCTACAAGAAAACTCCTCAGGAATTACCATAGCCTGAAAGATTATTGTTATGAAACTAGTGGGGTGTACTGAATACGGTTCTCACAAGTGTAGGTCTGATGACTCAATATCAAGAAAACAGACATCTCAATGTCATTTGAATTCAAAACTACCGTGTGTGTGTGTGTGTGTGTGTGTGTGTGTGTGTGTGTGTGGTATCAGACATGGATGATGATTTTGTAAGAGTTAAATCAAATTGAGATATTTTGTGAAGTACACAATCCATCAGGAAAGTTATCACATCAGGCCAACAGGGGAACAGTGAATAAGTAAAGTAGATGCTGTGGATCTGTTTATATGTACAATAGCAATGAAGCCTAACAGTGAATATGGAGATGATTTATTATCTTGTATTTAGCAGAACACTATTACTGCTGCTATGTCTTTTGAATTTTTAAGTATTTACTTTATCCATAAGGTTTTATTCATGCAGTCATGCATATTTTACTTTGTTCTTTCTTACAGCCACTCTCTAGAGGGCAATGGTATACCTTATAAAATCCAAACAGAGAATTGTCTTCTCACTCATAAACTTGCTCTCTCTTCTTCTTTTCTTTCCAGGAAGACTTGTGGTGACAGAGTGTAATGGAGAAAAGCTCTGCTGTTCCTTCATGTTGTTACTGGTTGCTCTCGCATCACTGCCCAACAGGTAGGGGTTAGAAACACACACATACACACACACAACTGTGCAACTCAGTCCTGTAGAGATCAGAGAGGATCCAGCTGGTGCTGGTAGATGAGCTGGTCAGAGGTTAATGGATAGAAAGCAGAGGGGAGGAGGACAAAAAAGATTTAGTGAGAGGCAGAGAGTCGGGTAAAGAGGAACATTGGAAAGGGAACTGAATGAAAGTATAAAAAGGAAAGAGATGTGGGGTAAATAGAGCAGGGGGGAAAGAAAGATCCAATTCAAACCAGAGGGGGATAACAATACTGTGGGTAAGATACAAAAGAGGTCAAAGAGAAGGAGTTCTGCACCTGACTCATATTAACATGCTGATATAAGCATTTACACCCATTTGTCCTGTTATATGCACAGAGACACACCGACATATAAAAAAAAAACACCTCCAGTGTGGTGAGGACTTTTTTTGTGGAAATAGAAACAAAAAAATCTGTTTTGAAGATATAGTCTGTATCCATGTAGTCACAGTCTTAGACCTCCTCATCCGGTCATAAAGCCCACTTCCGTCATAACAACAGGCAGTCAAACTAGTAAATGATATTCCACATCAGAAGTTTCTCAAAAGAGTTTTCTGTCATGTAGTTATCATGCTGACTCATATCCAAATGTTATTCTTTTGGAGAAGTTTGTTTTTGAGGGGTTATTTGGTCTGAAAAACACGAGATTTGAAGCTGGGCTCCTGCAGTACACCTTTACAGGATTAGCAGAGGAGATGGGGAAGACCAGTGAAAAGAAATGACTGTTAACACAAAAGAGATTAAACTTTCCTTAATCCATAATATGTTCTGCTGCAGACTCTAGTGGTCTGAGTGATCCCTGAGAACTGTTGGTGTCACTAAAATGTGTGTTCAGGTCAACTGACAGGCTGTGGGTCAGCCCTGCAGATCTACCAGTCAGATGGTCTCTGCACAGTCCTGGTGATTCAGCACAAGGACTGTACTTGTTATATGCCTAGATATGATCTATTCCCAAACCAAATGACATACAAATGAAGTCTAGTTTTGATAATGCCTCGAAAATACCTGATTTGTCTGAGTCTACGTGTTAGCCTACTGTTTTGAACCTGAAATAAAGTGTTGTAAATGGATCTTTTGTGGTCCATATGTTCCTGAAGTGCACCCCCTGAATACTCATCATGATGATACCTTTAATCTACTTCTGCATTTGAAAATCCCTGCTGTTTAATGTAGTTACATTAACTCTAATAGTGTGTAGCCAGGTGTCACTTTGCAGTCAGCTCTCTGAGTGTATCCCATCTTTGATGTGTTTTTGTCAGTGTTTCCTGCAGAGTGAATATTCAGGTCCATTATCAGGGTATTTTTCAGCTAGAACTACACTCTTCAGCATATTGTGTTTATCCCACTATTTTTAGCCAATTGATACATGGTTCAATTATGTGATTTTACAGAAACAAGAGATGAAGAAAATGACAAAATCATCATTTCAGAGCTGTCGACTGAGATTTGCTTGCATCCGCAGACTAGATTTTGGGTCACCTACCTATTTATCTCTCCCTTTTTATTTCTCATTGTTGTGTCTGTCACTTTTATACCAAAATAACTTCACTTGGCCTTGGACTTGACCTCCAGTGCCCCATGCACAGAGGCTATAGTCCTGTGCATGAACATGGGCTGAGCTGCCATTCCAGGTTTGATTCAACCTGCAGACCTCTGCAGCCATTCCCTACTTTCTCCCAGTTTTCTACCCTTGACTGTCTGAAAAAGAGCATAAAAATCCAAGTCAGGGTACTTATCCAGGGGCAGAAGTCTTAAAGGGGGAAGTCAATGACATGGTTGATTTTTAAACCAAGCTGAAACTGCTTCTCCTTCAGAAATATGAGCAGCCGTACTGACAAACTTTGGGTTTCTCAGTCTTATTTGTTAAACATTTCTGTGCCACATTTCAGATCACATCTTAGGTTCCAAGTTAAGGTGGCCTTTGTCAGTGTTTTTTAGGGTATAGTCACAATCTGCAGGCAATGCAGATTGGGCAGTAAGTCGTGGTGAAGAGTTTCACAGTGTTAAAAACTCAGAGATCTATAACATATATGTATAAAACATTAAAGGTCAGATGTTCCCTGCCTCCTTGGAATTCCAATAAACGTGTAATTCAATGATTAAGCCAAGCTCCACAGTAAAAAATGAGTCATTTAAAGATCAGAGCTACTTACAGTTTCAACAAAGTTTTAATCTGATCAAGTTAAATAAGTTACACCTCTCCTGTCCTTAAGTCTCAGCACCAGCTGCTTTTAAAACTGCTATGTGACTGTCTCAAGCTTGTCCTTGACTTGTCCCTTACTAAAAATATTGATGTGCTGCCGAAACTCAGCAGGTACCTGCTGGATCCAAATCCAAAGACTTTACCTCTGACAGTACCAAGATCTCACCGAAATAACCAGCAGAGCAGCTGCTGTACTTTAAGTTCTGAACTCTGAAATATTCTCCCTCTGAAAGTGAAACCAAATTTAAGCTATTAAGCCTCTTTCAGGCTCACTGTTTGAGCTCTGTGAAACTCATCACTGCCACTTTCTTCTTTGTCTGCATTTGCTGCAGCACTAATGTTCGAGGCCATCCAGGGTTAAATTAAATAACATTCAGAAACAAGGCCTGCAGTTTGTTTTTTGATTGGATAGAGTTTGTTCAAGTGAACATAAATAATCTGTAATGACAAATGTCATTATAAATTCAGAACCATGAGTGCTAGTGAGGCTCCTGTTTTATTTTTAGAGACAGACTTTTCACAGAGGGGATTTTAGGTTGAGAGGCAATTTTCCTTCTTCGTCTGACTGAAATCTCACAGCTTATAGGTTCACATCCAGTGTAGGTGAATACGGGCAACACTCGATCAGGACCAGTTCAGAGGCAGAGTCCGGAATAACCTGGTCTCATTAGGTCTTGATGCTCAAAATGCATTTAGAGTCTCAGCAAACATTTGTGCAGGAATCAGATATTGATTGTTTTGATTTGCTTGTTTCGACATTGTGATTTGATTTGTGCATTTTTAAAATGGTTTTATCAACCCCATATCTCAAAAGCCTTTAGCTGTTAGCTAAAAATGTTGAAAAAAGAGTAAAGAGAACTAAAATACTGCAACTAAATATGAGTAGGTATGTTTCCAAATACAGGGGCTGATATGCAACACGTAAGAAGCACAACTGGGTAAACACTGCGAGCTTACATGCTTCAGTTTAAACCTGTATTTGTGGTTGTAAGGATGAACTGTAGACACAGATTAAACTTTTTTTTTATTTTATGTTATTTTGAGCCCAACTTGTCATTTTTGTTTTTAATACAGTGTAACCAAAGAGTCTGAGGATCATAGCAGTCTTATCCCTTTTGTACAGAGCTTTCTCCGGAGCCTTAAAACCTCCTAAAAATACGTTATTCTTGTAATGCGGTCTCTTGCAGAGAGGTAACCCTCCCATATTTTTACTTTTCAGATGTTGTTGATAGATTAGATTACATTACATTAGATTAGACACAACTCTATTTATCCTTTTAGGAGTCCTCTCAAGGAAATTATATGATATTATAATATGTCGGTATGATGTCTGTGCATTTTTTGGAATTGATGTATATGAGTTACAACAAAATCTGTTTTTAATCAAGTGTTACACAACATCACAACATTTTGGAATTAGTGTTGTTCAATTTTTGTTTCTGTAACGTGGGCTTTAAAGAAATATTGCAATACTTGATGATTTCATTGGATATGAATTTTGGTCTGATTACCATGTATGGTTACTGGCTCTATATCCACCAGGGGGTATCTTTATTTTGGTTAGGACACTGAAGGTTTAATGTTAATTTGCTCTGTACAAGTTTACCCACTGCACCAAAACTCAAGTATATAAGCAGGAAAATTCATATTCAAGAGATGGAAGCAGTTCTTGATGCATCATCAGTACCCATCATGCAGGTGTTTTGGAAGAACTTCTTCTTTTACCAGCAGCTGTTCTTCCTCAAAGCCAGTCCGCCCTCCTACATACCCTCAGGCTATGTCCTCCACCGTGTCTAAGGCTGTGTGCACGAAAACAAGGCTAATTAGGCTTCTGCTTCAAGGAGGGGGGGGGGCATTGCCTGAGGAAATTATGCAAGGTACATCAAGCAACCCATCCTCTGCCGCCGCTGAAGGACAGAAAAGATGCTGTCATTACAGCCTGAAAGTTATGTCTGCAGTTTATGGCATTATAAAGTGAGCAGTGGTTTTTTTAAGAAAGAAAAAATGCTGACCCATCTTCTACAAAGAGTCATGAGTTTGAGATAAAGCTTTTAAAAAAGAGGCAGGCATTAACCATTATCAGACCATATTTTTATCTATTTTCTGTTATTTAGATGAATTGTTGTTATGGTATATGATAATGTTAAGCGGTGATGTCATGCTCCTAAAAGATAAAAACATATAAAAGATTTTTTTTTTTTTGTCTCGCCTCATTGAGCTAAGGACATGTTCATAAAAAAAAAGTAAGAGTCCCTGTTTGTAAAGGTTTAACAATTTATTTCGCACACAGCATCTACCATTCTCCTTTTTTAATCATCTAACTGGGACACTGAGCACAATTACTCAATAAACACAACATTTAATTTGCCCATACTTATTTCTTGTTCTGTGCTGCTGTACAGATTGTAGTAGCCATGTTTACATTGGCAGAATTTCATGATCCAATTAAAAATCTAAGGGATCGGAAAATCTGAATCCACAGTTTATATGGGCGCAAAATCAAATAATCCAATCATGACATACATGCACCAAGCTTTATTCAGATCAGAAGCATTTGGACATGCGCAGAATTGTCTAATTTTGCTATAACAACCACAGAAGGAGAGTTGTATTTATGCATGCTTTCAACAAACCAACAAATGTGGTAGTGGCTCACTCTATCAGATTCAGGATTTTCCCCCCTGTTAAATGTTGTCACTTGATGGGGCCCTTGCTTACTTATTTTACTGTTCTGTCAAAGGTTTGCACTGTGCGTGCAGATGTGACATCATTACGCTCTATGTACACCTTGTTATGTTACCGGAGGAGCAGACACGGCGCCTGGGGGGGTTTTCCACGAAGCTGGCTAAAGAAGGCTGGGCAATCGCCGGTAAGCGTGGCTTGAATAAGCGGCCACTTTAATCTTAGCTGCGACTCGTTCCACTAACGAGGCTCAGCTGTTTTTCATCAACGCTTATTCTAGCCAGGCTGATCAGGGTCGCAGCTATGTGCGCCTCACTGGTACATAAAAAGCCTGGATGTATCGATTGTCGAAATGACGAGATCATGGGAAAAAAGGGCAGGAGTCTTTCTCAGCGGCAGAGCAAACACTCCTCATGGAGTTGTATGGAGAGAACAAGGGAAAAATTCAAAAGAAGGGCAACACTGTTGTCATTGTGAAAGCAAGGGAGATGGCGTGGTTAAGTATCACGGACAGTTTAAATTAATAAGTTATAGCCGACAAATATTTTACAACCGACGCATGTCTCGATGCAGTCAGCCCACTTTATTCCTCACTTCTGCATATGTACTTTAAACACTTATTTTTTACTTTTCATCTGGTGTGTGTGCAGCTCACTCATACAGTCTGTCAGCCTGTGTGCAGCACCTTCGCAGCAAGCAGGGGCGCCTACAGCAGCAGGGGGCGCCAATTTGACAAGACTTAATACTAAACTGCTTTGCTGTGCAGATTTATTAGTATCTTTTTTCTTTCTTTTTTTGGCGTCCTTGTGCCGCCCCCCATGAGTCATGACACAAATGCTGCCCCGGGCGGCTGCCCTGTTCGCCAGTGCCTAGAACCGCTACTGTACTGTAGGCATAATTCATGTTCTTGATTTGACAAATAGATATCCATAATGGATTAGTATAGCAGCTACAGGTAAGACCGAAAACCAAAGTAGGCAAACTTAGACAAAAAGTGAAGAAAAACATGTACCTGGAGGTGTCTTTTTTTTCTTTTTTTTTTTTAAATTAGGGATGATAGTGGCACAGCGCCCTTCATTTAAATAAGGGAGAAGACACAAATGAGCTTGTACACAGAGTAGTCATGTCGTCATTTGCCATCACCTTTACATTATCATCATCAGAATCAAAATGGACCACTGGTGAAAGGAAGGTTTTTTTAATGGAAAAGTGTTGCCGTTGTCGCCTTCAGTGTTTTGGATGAGATCGTTTGTGCCTTTATTCTGTTATGTGTTGACAGTACATTCAGAGTCACAGAATAAAAGAAAGAAAGTCAGATATTTCCAAATAATTACCACTTACGGGATCGAACCCACAGAGCAGTGAAAAACACATTTTAACAGCACTTCTCTTTACCCACTCAGCTACTGAATTTCTCTTTCTCTTTGAGGTTGGCGTAGTATTGGGCATGTCCGGATTCACATATTCCTATATTGTTTTAAAAAGCTCTCAATTTATTGTTCCGAACAAGAGCATCATTTATGACAGATGAAGATGAAATTACTGTGTGACATGCGGTTCACAGAGCATCTTCTGGAAGCCTGTCGGACCCTCTCTGAGACGCAGCTAAGGTTAGCTTGACCGTAAGCCTGCCTGGGACCAGGCTTGTCGCGCTGGCTGAGTTACCATGGTTTCCAAGCCACTGCTAACCCTAAGCCTCGTTTGTGGAACCAAACTCTAACTAAAATTAGCCAAGCTAACCGAAATAAGCCAGGCTTTGAGCTAAGCCAGCTTCGTGGAATACCCCCCTGCAGTTTACATGGGCACATTTAGGAATAACGATCGGCATAAACCACCCCTCTTGTTCAGAATACAATTTCTCTCAGACTGAGCCAAATTGGATCAGAATCTTCTGACTGACATGTTTACATGACACATTTTTATTCTTTATTCCAATTATTTGTGCCCATGTAAACACAGCTAATGACAGGTGGCAGGCTTCTTGGAAGAAAACCTACTGTTATGTTGATAAAAAACTGTAAACAAATGCAGCGTCTACTGGTCACACTTTATATAGTAGGAATGGGACTTCAAGCTGCCACCAAAAGAAAGTTTACAAACCAGTGAGTCTCATGAGAAAGCCTTTCACTTTATATTGATTCACTGCAACTACAGCAAAGGTATGAGATCAGCTTATAAGGTGAAGGTTCAAAGATTGAGAAGGACAAGCAACCCTAAAACACAGAGGTGAAGAAAATTCATGAAACTGAACCAGGAGTGGAAAAAGTAGATGCAGCTCTGGTGGCAAATAACACATACCTGTTGTTGATCATGCCATCAGCTGTACTGGAGATTGAAGAGAAACTGTATCACTGCATCCACACAGGAAGTGAATCCTATAATAATTCTTACATATGACACTGCAATGCAACAAAAATATACCACTTCCAGCCTTGGTGGATTATTTCAGTTTCAGTGTTTCAACAGAGTAAAATGCAAATGCATGGTTTAAAAAGTCAACTGCAGGGTTTGCAGAAAAATCTGCAGGATAAAGTTAGCACCCAGCATAAGGGGGAACTTCCACCTCATAGTTAGGGTGTCATAATTTTCCCCCCAAATCTACTATTTCAGAATAGGTGTGTACTGTCTACTTCCTACAAAAGCAGCTAATTCGAATACAGGATACAACAGTGTAGCACTGAATAACAAGATGAGAAGTAAAAATGGACCTTCCTTCTTTGATACAGCTGACACGTAGCTTAGTGATTGTGCGTTTGAATGCAGCATTTACACAGGACAGCTCAGCAGGTTCAGCTGCAGGTTACTGCCTCCATTACAGTGATAGATCTCACTGAGTCTTTCTCGCTGACAGGGGCCCATCCAATTACCCAGTACTGTTACTGTTAGAGCATAGAGAGGTTCAACTTTCACATGGCTGCTTACTCAATCTATCAAACAAGGAGTGTCTTACATGTGTCTGAATGCAGAGTTATGTGGAATTCATGTGTCACTGAGAAGAGTGTGACTGAGGCTGGGTGATAATAGATGCTGAATATTTACAAGTCTTTGTTGCTCTCATGATGTAATCCCAGTAAAGGATCTTCTTTCAATGCAGAGATCAATAACACATGATTGTATCAGGACAGTGATGCTGGTACTGTACACAGTAACAAACCTGAGCACACTGCTCTGACAAGAAGAAGTCTTATAATTTTTTTATTTTTATTTTTTTAATTTTGCAAGGCTGGGTAATCTGTGATTTAATTGTTTGTGGAGTACAAAATACATAACTTCATAATGTGAGTCAAAGTAAAGTTGCACCTAGTCAATATACCTTCAGTTAAATTAAGATTTACTCAGTCATAGCCTGGATACTGAAGAATCCAAATAACTTTGAAAACAAATCTTTAAACATTGTGTTTCCTCATGGGAAAAGCCCATCTTCTCCACTGGTCCTGAGATTTATCTTTCACTGGCTTGTCTGTTTGGCAGATCCTGCCTGCTAGCGTCCTGGTGATCATGTAGAGGTCTTTCATATTTCCTTGTGCTGCAGCTGTTTCCACTTGTTGGGCCAGGTTGTCTATGTGGGCCCTTTTATCCTTACTAATACTTTCTTCACTTCCATGTTAACCTGTGTGTACTCCTCCTGTGCCCTTCTTCTTGCTGTTCTAATTTTGCTTATGTTTATTTTCTCTTTCTTTCCCTTTCTTTTCTTCAGTTTCTGAAGTGGGAAACCACAGAGAAGGCATTCTTGGCTGCCTTATTCATAATATAAGAAAGTACAACAAACATCACGTTTTTTTTGAAGGACTCAAATTGTTAAAAAAATAAATAAATTTTGCAATGTTTTGTGTTGTTCTCGGGTAGATTAAAAGATGTGTATTTTTCTTCAAGCAAACCATTTATAGTGACTTATGACCAGCTTGTAATGAGTTATATCAGCCTTTACCTGAGCAGTTTCACCACTATACTTGAAGCATGCAATGACCATTTAGAGTAAGTTATAATCACATTGTATTGCATTACACCAGTGATTACGATGCATTATAAAGATTTTTGATATATGACAACTATATAATTATAATACACTCTCAACAAAAATCAGTTAGCAAGGGACAACCAATCATGAAGTGTTATAATGCTTAGTTAGTTATTCATGCACCCTACTGGTGCAGCTCGAACACATCCTCAGTGATGAACTCAAGGTCACAGGGTGTTGTATCATCATATACCCTCACCTAGGCGACCCAGCCAGGGGTGATCAGTCCTCGACTTGTGTCCGAGCAGCGTTACACCATGTATTAGCCCTCTTGATCCACAGCCTCTGAGAGGCTTTTTCTGCAGCCTCACTGATGGTTCTGGTGGCTTTTCTCTCCTGCAACCCTCTGATCCCCAGCAGCTTGAGTACTTGGTGCAGTGATTACCCCGGGAAACCCTTGCAGCCCACCTCGAATGGCTCACAGCCATTCTCCCTGCAGGCCTTCTTGCGCTCGTTGGCCTTGCACAGCCGGTCTTCCAAGTTCCAGCAGCACCACGTGCTTTGTAGAGACAGATGTCAGGACTAAGTCTGGCCTGAGTAATGTCTTGGCAATGTGCTCCAGAAATATCAGCTTCCTCCCCAAGTTCACCGGTTGGACAGGCTTGGGAGTACATCATACACTTACTGGATCAAGAACTTGAGTCTAGCTGGTTCTGACTTCCACAGTTCTGACATGTGATCTTACGGGTAGATGCATTCTCCCATCTTGTCCATGCACCTTGCTGGCGCATAGCTACTGCCCTGCTGTAGCATTCCTCTTCCACCTCTGCACGAATCTCTTCCTGCACCAGCTGCCATCTCTCCCTTCACTGGGCTCTGTAAAACCATGGTCTTGTGTGGCTTCCAAGACCCGCTGGACCCACTGCAACGGTGCCTCCCAAGACATTATGCTTCAGCCTTGCTTCTGCCTGAGCGACTGCCTCCTGAGCCTGCCACTTCCTTCCTGCAGAGGAGACTCTGATGTCCTTTTAGTCTCTGTATAGTAACACCTCTCTGGCTCTGGTGAATTTAAACTCCTCTGTCAGGCCTGTGAAGAGGAGTTGCAGTTTATTGGACTGCCCATAAAGGGCGATGCTACTTAAACTCCTTGGCAGGCCCAGCTATCTGCGCAGGAACTGGGTGATGTTGCGTTCAAAGCTCTCCATGATGGAAATTGGAACTTCATATACCATCAGTGGCCACAGCAGTCTTGGCAGGATGCTGTGTTGATAAATCCATGCCTTGAACTTCCCTGGCAGTCCTGACTTGTTCACTGCTGATAGCCAGATCTTCAGTTCCTTCAGAGTAGTAGCTACTGCTGCCTTGTCCTTCAGCGTAGCATAAAAGACCTTCCCCAGGCTCTTCACAGGTTTCACTGACACTGATGGAATCTGGACTCTGTCCAAGTAGAAACGGTACTTGTCCTCCACTTTCCCCTTGATCTTATATGCCATTATAAAATACCCTATAATGTGTTATGCTTGTTATCATAAAGCCTTATGATAGTTAATGAGTGTTTATAATGATAGTTATACAAGCTTATAAGCAAATTGTAACACATCGTAAATATATGTACAATGCATCATCTATGTGGGCACTGTCAGTGAGTTGTTAACAGTTATAACACATTATAATACCTGACCTTGTAAGTCATGATGAAATGCTATATAATGTGTTATGGTTATTGCTATAAAGCATTACGATCATTTATAAGTGTTTATAACTATAGTTATACAGTGCTATAACGTGATTATAATGCATTATACATATATTTGTAATGTGTTATAGTGATAGGCATCAAATAAAGTGTCATTAAAAGTTTGTTTTTGTTTTGTTTTTCATTGGTACATTTCTTATGAATGGAATTTCTGTTAGCATTACAGTTGAAAAGTTGAGATTTGTCACAAGCAATCAGTCTGGACTAGATCAAAGTGTCTGTTTTACTGTTATTATTTGTGACAGGAGAAAGATGTGTCAGGAGCAGCAGTGCAGAGTATTGACTCTGCACTCTGATCAGACATTGGTCTGATCAAAGGCTACTGTGGTCAACATGTGAGTACTTGTGATGGGTGCTTCTGTATGCATGCTGAGCAGATAAGCCTGAATTTCAGCCAGTGGGCTCCTCAGAGTATTGATTCTTACCAATGCTCATACATTTCTGTTAGAATCAGGCCAGTACTGCAGGCTGAGGTGTATCCAATTACACAGGAGTCAGTTTGATGTTCATTTCTGCCTCTTAAGGCCACCGTAGACATCTGTGCATGCACTCACATATACTCTCACTTTCTCTCCAAGTATGAATTAATATTGTTCCTTCACCATTTGTGTTCAGTGGATGCTGATTTGATGTATGAATTCATCACAGGTGAGTCTGTGAAAGCTCCTTCAGTGTTTATAGGTGTGTATGAGTGCACACGTGTCTTATTAATACAGCACCATGTGTTAAATTAATTATTGTATGTTTTAACACAGTCCCATACCTGACGTGTATTTCATTTTTCAAATACATCCATTTCAATTTAACATCTACTGAGTCATAAATGTCACAAGGTTTTCTGATGTTTACTGTCAATTAAATGCTACGACTCTTAAGTTGTGCAGAGATCTGTCCACTGATCTCTTTTGTGCATTACTAGAATAAAATGCATGAACATCCTTTCGTCTGTTTTTTTTTTTTTCTCTTCATACAGTTTTCATGAAGTGCATTCTCTAGTTATGAGCACATATGGTCTCGGTCATTTTAATTGGAAAATGATTGCACTCTGTACATTGATAATATGTAATGACATAACTCAGCTACACCGTGATCATACATCATTACTGAGTGTGAGTTCAGTCAGACAGCTTAACTTTCATTGGTTTGAAAAGTTGCTGCAGCATGACTTTGTTTGTGGCTGGTGCCCAGACTCTGACCTCATCCCTCCTCACAGTTTTATTTTACAAGCAGAGATGAGGAGCAATGATGAGATACTACAGTAAACTGCCCAGAGCCTGCAGGTGGATGCTGGGGAGCTGGTGGGGCTGGTTGTTTAAGCACAGCACCAATCTAGGCAGAGGCACAGACCAGAAATCTGTCAGGTTAAACAGGCTATCAAATGTGGAAAAAAATATTTTCACTGTGATTGTGGGAATGGTACCTGTCAATTTTGCGGTTTGTGTGGCTCAAATTGTTTGCTTGAATTTGCATGCAGGAGTTGCCCCATGTGTTGGCTGACTGATGGATGACACAGAATGGTGTTGGTAAACTTACAACATTCAAAGCTGCTGGTTAGCTGCAGTTCAGCTGAGCATCTGCTGGTTTTTGCCAACTCATTTGAACACATCTGTTGCACTTTGTAGCCTCCTGTGTACAGTGCAATTCTGTAACAGTGCTGAAAGTAGTCTGCCATCACTTCAGTTTTGTTCCTGAAAACAATGTAGTATTGGTGTGTCACAGTGTGTGATTTCATGTTGTGTTAATGCACAGGATATAGGATGCATTGGACAGTATCCACCACCCACTCCAGAATGTGCTGGTCAAACACAGGTGCACAATGATTGCTGGACTCCCTAAATGCATCACAGAGCATCACAGGAAGTCATTCCTGTGACCATCAAACTTGATAGCTCCTCCCTCTGAGTGTCTCCCACTCTGACTGTCTCTGAACTTATCCTCATGAAGTAGCTGTTAACTTCTCCACTTCATAGAATTGCATTCAGCTGTGCAATCTGTTTATAAACTTCAGTTATCTAAGAGTGCAATACTGATGATAACAGTGTTTATTAAGCTACGCTGTGCAATATTCTGTGACACACACACACAGAGAGAGAGAGAGAGAGAGAGAGAGAGAGAGAGAGAGACCTTTAGACCCAGATAATGTTAAAATTTGAGATTAAGAAAGAAGCAGACCAGGGAAATAAATAAATGAACAAAAAAAATCCCTCAGTCAAGAACAACTTGTAAAAACTCAGAAAGCCAATAGATAAAGATAGAAAAACAAAATGATTAAAGCAGATATAGGGGTGATGGACCAAAATGAGGGGGAAAGGGGGGTTCAAACAAATTAAGAACCTTCAGGAGAAAAAGCAGCAGGGCATCACCTCTGAAATTCTCTTTTTAAAATATCAGAACCAACAAAGCAGATTTGAACTTCTGTAGTTTCCTCTGATAACCGATAAAGTGAAAAGAAAAATATGAAACAATCTGGGCAACAAACAAATCTAAATATTGTGTGGTCCTTGTTGTAGTTATGTGGGTGTCTCATTTAGAAATGAGCTTCTGTCAGAGTCAGTTTTGGCACTTAGGTGCTCTTCTGACTTTACTGATAGAAAACACGAGAATCTTTAACCAAACTATGAAAGTTTCTTGTATTATAGCTGTAAGTTTATATCAGGAAAGTTGAAAGTTGATATGCATTCAATATATTACCCTATTAACACCAAGCCCAGCTCAGAAGCACAAGACAGCTGTGTCTGGTACAATTGGTGTATTCACACAGACTGCGTGTCAACTGCAGGACTGCACCAAAGTGATTTCAGCTGGTCTTTTCTCCTGATTTTAACTTCACCTTTGGAAATGAACAGAACTAAAATGCTTCAAACATCTTTGAGATGTATTTCATTTAAATTTTAGTTTCCACAGAGATCTCACCAGGACAGAGGCAGTTCTGCACTGAAAAAAACAAGTTTGACCCACACCGAGCGTGAGTAAAATCTTTCAGGCGAGTGAATTACATATTAAGTCAATGCAAAGATGCAAATAGATGTGCATTTTACCCAGACAGGGCAAATGACATAAATTGTGCTGCACAAGTAGTGTGAATTGAGCACATCATTTGCGTGAATAGTCCGCTCAATTCTTGAAAATTTTCATCGGGTCCAACCATGGTTCTCACTTCAAATGCCTATTCCCAAATGTTGAAAATATCTCAACTCAAGGGAATGTTTGCGTTGTGATAACCAATCAGCATGGAGATACCCTGGTAACACATGTCAACATCAGGCCAGTGGAGATTCACCTATGTGGATAATGAAGGATAAAACTTGTCTGTGACACTGAGACAGGGATAAAAAGAAGAGCTCAGCTGGAGGAAAGAGAGTGAGGAGGTCTGATTATCTGGCAAGTTGTTTAAAGCAGCTCTACCTTACAGGTTACAAGGACACTGAAGACTTCTGGTGTAGCAAAATGGAGGGCCATGAATGGCTTTAAGGATTCAGAGTTACGTTGACAGATTTATCAAGGGAGGGCCAGGGTGTCAGACAAGTATAAATAAATGAAGCATAGCGGTAGTTCGGGCAGGACACGGAGTTAAGCTAAAGGCTATAGTCAGCTGATCTTAAGCCAGCCCTCTGTCAGCTGAAATCTCAGGTGATAGCCCTCTACACGTCCTATTGGCTAATGTCAAAATGGCGCCCTATTTAAACTGCTTCTCCTGCCTACTTTGCCTGCTGCAACCACTCTTCAACCCACCTCCACCCACACTCCTCCTGTTTATGTTGTGTCTGATCTTGCCTGTGTCATATGTATTGTCACTGATGCTTGCTCTGTTCTGTGGGGGGATTTTAATTTACTTATCTTAATCGTATTTATTTGCTGCTGCTTTCTCTGGCTCGGCTTTTCATGTATGCACATGAAGGGAGGGGAGGAGCTCTCCCCTCTTATAGTTGTGGGAAAGGGAACTCTCAGAACAGAGCCATACCGCCAATGTAAAAATGTTTGCTTGTAATAAGTTAATTTTGACAAAAGTGGTCCTGACTGAACTGAATAAATGGATAGAAATTCAGTTACAGGCTGGATAAGCAAATGAATGGATAGATGAAAGAGTAAATACAAAGCAGAACATGACACTGAGGCTACTCATGGTCAAGAGAACTAATGAACCAGTTTTGTATCTGCTGGAGTTATTTAACTGCAAAAGTGCTGTTAAATAACTCCATGGTTTCGATCCATCGACTGCTGGATTATGGGCCCAGCATGCTTCCGCTGCGCCACTCTTCTCACATGTTTTCACAGACAGGCCTAGTTACATCAGATGACCAAGCAAAGAATTCAGTGACCTTAATCTTTCTTCCCCTAGTTAATGATTCAAATTCACTTCAAATGAGCTACTCGGCTCTCTTCAAAACTTCTTCTTATCCATAACTTTCCTCATCTCCTCCCTGGGGATCACCCACTAGATATAGGGCTCTATTTTGGTGCCTCGCCGGAGACGTGCCGCAAGCGCAGCGTCAGTCAGATCCGCCGCACTGACAAGGCGTTCCCAAGCACATTTTGGTATTTTGGTGAGCCGCGCAGCCTGGCGTAAGTATCCCCCTCCCTAACTCAGCTCCTCCCAGCACCATAAGTCGTAGACGGGGAGGAGAAAGGGCGTGTAGTGGTTTTAACAAAGCCGAGACCTGTTTTCACCAATCACATAAGCTCCTCTCCTTGCCTTTAAATCCGCCACAGGCGAGGCGTATTACTATTTTCATGAAGTAGTCAAAGAGATCAAGAGATGTCTTAAGACAGCTATGCCACAAGATGGCGACAGAGGGCAGCTCCTCAACAAGTGTCCTCCACACTCTCTCATATGAGCACAGATGGATTTAGTGTGCGTAATGTTGGACCCACTGGTAAGACAAACACCCTTTTCCACAAATAAAGACACTCACATAAAGTTGCTCATATTCAAACCTCACGTGACAAAGGTGGGTTGAGCGCACAGATCACAACATAAACTCCAAAAATGGCATTAAAATCGGAACCATCTGTGCGTAAATGACGCATCGCGCTCCGTGGCCTGGCTCTTTCTTTCATAGATGTTGGCATATAAAATAAATTTGGCTCACAAAACTGAATATTATAATATCCGTATGTCGGCTTAAAGTAGATCACGCATCTGGGCACTGAAACAAATCATCTGTTCAGCTGCAGCAGCAGCAAGACGGACAGAGGACACGGAGACGTGTCCAGGTCGAGCTGCGCGAGAAATAAGAGGAAGAGGAAGAAAGAAAAGGAGGGAGACGAATTACATATCTTGTTAACTTCATCATGTGTGTATATTTACTAGATATTTAATTTAATTTGATGCAGTTTCAGCTGTGTTGATTCGGTCAGGTTGTGTGTCCAAACGCGTGCCAAACCAGATCAGATATAGATCAGAATATATCGATATAGATCTAAATGTATGTGCTGACTCAGATTAATAGTTGATGATGATTATTTATTGCACTGAAATGTGCCTGACACTGTGGAAACCTGCCGGTGAGGCATCAGTGACGTATGTCGATACGCCGCCGGTCTACCAAAATACTACTAGACCAGCTGCGTTCCGCCTTGCGCTGAAAGCTGACCAGGTTTGAATCGGCGAGCTTTCAGCGCACTTTACACGCCGTTGGCGAGCACGAAAATGTCACTGCGCCAACTGATTCTGTCAACACCTCCCCCTGCCACACCATCACGCCCAGCTTGGCGGATCTCGGCTCGCCTCCGTGCGGCTCATGCCACGAAAATACCAAATTGGCCTTACGCTGGGCTCCGCCAGACGAAAATACAACTGCGCGGGGCTCGCCGCCCTCCGCCGCCTCACCGGCGCGCACGAAAATAGAGCCCATAGACTTTTTGTTTTGCCTCAATCTAAAATGGACATTGAGCTGCTCGTCTGTAAAGTTTTGCAAAAAAGGCAAACATGGTTTGTTAGGTGAATGATTTTGGTCAGGAAAACATAATTTATGATGATATAAAAATGAAGTCAAAGAGCACTGATTGGATAAATGGCTGTGTGGACAGAACTCAAGGGAGGTCCAGATGAGAGAAGACTGACGGGCACAGAGTATGGCTCTGACATGCAGCTCTGTTATTTGTGAAGGGGGGACAAAGGAGATACATGAATGAATAGTTGATACAGACACAGAGACATGTTATGTCCTTGATGTGTCTGTAAATGTGAACTGTGATGAGCTCCATCCATCAAGCAGATGCAACAGCCAGATTGGGCCAATCAAAAGCAGTCACACTTTTTTTTTTAGACGATTCAGTCTGAGGAAAAATAGTGAGGCTGGAAATGTGGGGGGAAAAGATGACAGTTTTTGCTGTGGGACTATAAGAGAAAAATCACAAAAGGTGAGAGGTCAGAGAACTGGGCACTAAACTGATTTCTTAGATTGGAGAGGAGGGAGCAGAGGCTGGGAACACACTGTCGACACATTTCTGAGATTGATAGAGACAGAAAGAGAGGCAGACAGGTAGGAAGAAAGATGGCTTACAGGGGAGGAGAGGGGTGTTGGCTTGTCTTGTGAGGTTATTGAGCTGCTGCCAAGACAGAACTACAGGAGCTGCAGAGGCAGTCCTCTGGAAGACACATTAATGACGCCCCTCAGTACAAAATCTAACCCATACCATGTACTGATACTGAAGTGCTGCCCTCATGTTAGAGGTTTAAATGTATGTATGCTTTTTCCACGTATCAAGTCATCAAAACCTTGTTCATGTTATTTATTTTATTCTTTATACAAATATAGCAATATCTAAACCCAAAGAAGACGAATGAAGCAATGACGACTTTCCATTTCATAAAAACTAATTTGAATAAACTTCAGTAAAGATTCAACATTCCTATGGTATAAACAAACAGCACTGAACTGTAAAAGTGAGAGAGTTTTCAGCGCTGGACAAGCCTCTTGCTTACTCGTTTTGTCAATCGTTTTGCAAAATAATAGTTTGACCAAGAGACAATTCAATGGTTACAGGCTAGAGAGAGTCATGTTACCACCTGTTGCAGCAAGGGCTGATATGCTCCTGTCAATAATTCTTTTCTTGCCCAGTGCATGTATAAACTGTGACAAGAACAGTGGCTCAGTTAAATCACCTAATTAAGCTATAACTGTAGCTGGACTTATCTTTTTAACTGTCACTATGGATACATGCAAAGTTGAGTTTAGCAGCACCTCTTTATCACAGCATCTCTCCCTCATGTAGCAATCAAGACAATCCTGTATGTGAAACTCACACATTCCTCGCAGGAAAGTTTCCTTATCTGGTCCCTGAACACAGGATAATATAAATCTTTCCAGACTTGTTTGCCCTTTCAGGTTACCCATCTAACCTCTGGCTCTTCATGATTGGTCAATTCGGAGAACAGAGACAGAGTTTTTATTACCTTTCAAACTGACTCCATCAATGACCATCTAAATAATCATTAATGCCTGAATCCAGGTCTCCCATTTGAGATTTACCGCCTTAAACACACAGACCCAAGATAAGCTCTGAGGAGCAGGACACTGACCTCTAGACCTCGGTCGTAAAACCCTGCTCAACCATGTTCTGATAAAAACTGCATACCTTTGGAGAAAGACTAAATGACTGATCATGACATCTTATGCATTCAGCAATGTACTAATCCGTCTAATCATGAGATTTGTGTTAAAATGAGATGTTTCCCGTTTTTCTATGTGCTCCAGAGGCCAAGTTATCACTCTGACAGAATAAATCCTTATTCTTTAGTTTCTTTAGACCCGGTAATTCCGGGTTTTTCTCCACTTCCTTGAACCCCCCCGGATGTCCTTCCAGGCTTTCATTCGTAACGCTAATAGCTTCCCCGCTCGTCGCGACCAAGAATAAGTAAGTTCCACTTCTCATAGTATAACGTGAAATGTGTCAGGGGTCATGTCACATGTCGGTTAACACAGTTTACTGCAGAACAACTCATTTTTCCAATGCAACAAAAGAGAAAAACGATGGAAAAATTTAATCCTCTTCTCCGCTAGCAAACCCAATTGCTCTTGACGATGAACGAAAAAGAGCGACGCACAAGCGGAAAGTGCAAAGTGTAGAGAATGACGCAATTTCCTGTTTTTATAACTCCTAATAACTTTTCAAAAATGGAGCTGCAGAGAGAAAAAAAGACCTGAACACAAACCAGTCTAATAATAACTACATGTCAACATCGCAGTCGGGGGTGAGAAAAGTGTATTTTCTGTGTAATTAATTTCTTAAGGCCGTCCGCCGCTCAATTCACTTTGCTGGCAGAAGTGGGGTTTATGATTTGTACTGCAGCCAGGAAGGCTCTAGGGGGTGCTGTTCTCGGAGTGGCTTCACCCGGCGGGGAGACAGACGGCGTCCATCTTATATACAGTCGATGATTTTTATGCAAATTTTATTCGCGTCACACCAGGCGTAAATCGAATATTTTGTGTTGTTTTGCTAATTCGCCGGTGTGAAACAACCTTAAGCGTCCAAGCTTACCTGCTCCCCTAAGACACTTACTATTGTCAATTAGATCTTATTGCCTTTCCTCAATAAAATGGAAATATCCCTTTAACCCAAATTTCCAAAAGCATAGAGTTGTCACCTCAAAAACAACCTTTTAAAATGACTTAGTCACTCAAATGAAGTCAGTGTTCATGCCTGTTTATGTCTCATGTTGCACACTCTGAGAAACGTGCCTTTATTTCTGCAGCATCTAGGTCTCAACTGAACCTGTCTTTACTGCAACACCAACAATAATTATCCCTCCAAAATGTGTCAGCACCTTTTCATAGAGTCTTTTTCTGTGCCATTTTCTAATTAGCATTTAATTACACGGTCAGGTCAAGAAAAACCTATTTCTTTCCTGTCAGCTATAAAAACAAACAAGACCTAACAGCTTTAGATACCAGACTGCACCATAAAAACAGAATCTGCTCCCCATTTCCTTTGCAGTGCAGCAGCTGCAGGAGTGGGGGGAATAAAAAAACAAAAAACAAGTTTATTTCATCCATATTGAATGAAACAGAATTTTAATATCTTCTTTTGTATTCAAAGTCCCTTGGGGATCAGGAAGGACTCAGAACCCAGTTAAACCTTCTCAGATCACAGAAGTTCAAACATATCAGATCACTTCTAAGACCATTTTAGCCGATAATCTTTCAGAAAACATGATGAAATCCAGATTGAACTTCCAACCATGGCCATTTTGGCTCTATATAACTATAGTCTTTTTGTGGAGTGACATTTAGCTTTGTGGTGTAGTTTCTCCTTGGTTGGAGATAACACTCTCTTACTTTAAAAGAATTAATGATTCATTTTCTCTAACTAAATCTGTCTTATGTTGTATTAGCATTCAAAGGTCGTTTGTGTTAAGAAAAAGGGGGGACAAAAACTCTGATTAATTTCTAATTAGCCTTTGTTCATTAGACTTTAGTGATAATGGGGTGAAGGGTAACATGCTAATTGGAGTAATATGCTAATTGAAGGTAAACTCATTTTCCTTCACAGTGAGAGGTTTCATGGGCCTTGGGGGTGAAAGTAAAGGCGTGGGGCATGTGTGGATAGTAACCTTCAGCTACAGCACGTATGCAGCATGAAACTGACAGAGAGGGAACAGAGGTTGAATATAAAACAGGGGCGGACAGATGATAAACTTAAAATGAGATTTTAAAAAGTTTTAACTAATAGGGGCAATAGCTAGTCATTGTGCTGTTCTTGCTGGGGGCCCTTTAGGTCTGTGGCTAATAGCTATACACTTTCGTTATCCTTGAACCTGTGGTCTTTTATGTTACCATGACTTAGCTTTTTGTCCTTATCTGGAAACTTGCACAAGTGCAGCTAAAATTCGGTTTGTAAGCAATGTCTCTCAGTTTTATCATTAAATCATACATGAGTCACCCTCGGAACGAAACATCAAAGAAAGATGCTCTCCTTCAGACTCAAACACATGAATCTTACATTGCTGTACTGTAGTTTTGGAGACAGTGAAATTGATCGTAGTATTTTTCTTAACTTTTAGAACTCTCCTTCCTTAATTTTCACCCTCAAATGTTCTTATAAATGAGGGTCTTCTTCGGCCATGGACTCTCCTTAACCTTCTCCTCCAGCTACCCTAAACTGAAATCACCAGTTGTTATTTGACTTGATGTTAGTGTCAGGTGAACACTGAGAAATGTAAAGATGTTGCTCAGATGGATTTAGTTGGCATGCTCGGAGTGTTTCATGTCTGCTTGTGGTGGAGAGTACAACATTAAAAGTCTCACGAACTCTAACCCTGATGGTGCAGGTTGTACTGAAAAGGAGAAAAGAGTTAAGAGAGCCTGTGAAGGCTTTTGAGTCAGGAAAACTCTAGTTTGGGCTGTGCTGTGTTAAATTTTAAAGGGACTCTGGTCAACTTAAGAGAAGTGGAAGAAAATTAAGGAGCTATTGAAAGAAATTAGTCATGGGTCAAGCTCAGCAGTAAAGACTGCCTTCTATTAACTTGATGGAGGAAATTGTGATCAGAGTGCAGCTGGGTGAGTCTGACAAGCATCCAGGTCATTTTACATTCAGAGTCAGAAAAGGGGAGTGTGTGGAGAGAGACACAAGGTCACGATCGGGTCACAAATTACTTTCATAAAACATCACACATTATTAATTTCAGTGTCAGGCAGTGACATGGTATTCAGTCATTTGTTATAATGTCTCTTCTAGTAGCAAGTGGCCTGCTGGAAAGTTCACTGTGTAAGGGAGATTTTACTATCAAGAAGAAAAATAAACTTCCAAAGGTTAGGCTGAATGTGAAATTAAAAATGAAAGAGGTGAAGTGTGAAAAACTGGGGCACCATTGGAGTAAAAATGGGTTTCAGAGGAGAAAAGTCATGGTGTGAGTAAAGGAGTAAGAGTAGAGGAATTACAGAGCTGCAACGGTTCAGCTGGAATCTGACACAGAAATGAAGGATCACTAGGATGTAAGCCTTTAAGTGCAGAATGTTACAGAGGTCACTATCAACCATGTTAAAGGGACCATAGCAATCAATACCTTGCACTTACTGAGATCAATACATAAAATCCTGTGTCAGACTCCTGATCATCAGTCAATATGATCATGAAGCCTACCGTCCACATGCACTTTACAGTCATCACAAATGTCCATGTAGTCTGAAACCTTTGTAAAGGATAAACCTGATGTCAATTTTAGTTCTATAAGTGTAAGTGTATAAGTGAACAATGCTATTGATGAGAAGTGCCTTTAAGTGATGAAGAAGAAACTTAAATGACTTCAGTCTGCCCATATTTGTGTATCTGAATGTTAGTCAAAGTCAAAAAGGTAACAACATTACAGGAGCTATCTGTGTACAGCTTGTTCCTCCGTGACCCTCAGTGTCTGTAGAAGAAGTTGAAGACACAAGTTTCCATCCAGAGGACTCACTCTGCACATGTACTCGCCCTCAGATTGTTTGCATTGAGCTCCAAATTGGATTAGCACAAAGTCGATACCTGTCATTGCCATGATGCAATGCAGATGCAATTACTCAACTAACTGAGGAGAATGCTTTTCATGTTTCTCTGACCTTGGCATTACGTCACTGATTTCTACTTATCTAACAGCTCTGCTATATTCCAAATTAAGTAATTGTTTGAAGAAATGCACGCTTAAAAAATGATCCAATACAAGACTGATGAAAGGACACATGACCTTCTATTATGCAGGACACCAGAGAGGAGGGGCACCAGTCATATTTGGCTAGTTTAGCTGTGTAGACATATCTCTGTGATTGTATGAAGTACTGGTAAAAAATCATACGGCAGACTCTGAGTGATAAAAGATTAGAAAAGAAAAGAAACGTTGTAGTCTTGCCTTTAACTAAATCTTCTATCATAAACTTAGTTTTGTTTGAGTGTATCTCTCGCTTGTCTTAATGTCTGATGGTGCTCTTATTTTAGTATCTTTTTGTTCTGTTTTTCCATATCATTTTAGTTCATTATTTCTTTAATTTTATTTCATGTTAGGTTTTTTTTGACATTTTAATTTTACCTCTAGTGCTTCCTCATTCTAAAGATTAGGAGGGCTTTTCCTCAGTGCACACATATTTCTGCTTTTACTGAATCCATTGCTTGTGATATAAAATGGACTTGGTAGATGGATTTAAGCTTGTGTACCTTTTTTTCTAGTCATCTGACTACTTAATGCACTTTACAACTTGCCACTAATGTGTTTGGATTGCAGGCTGGGGGTGGGGGGACAGGGATGGGGTGCAAAGTGGGTTATTAGGGCCCGAGCGTAGCTGCTAAGCAGCTGCGAGAGCCCTATTATTCCTGATGGATTCTTCTTTCTTCTTCTTATTAGGGCCCGAGCGTAGCTGCTAAGCAGCTGCGAGAGCCCTATTATTCCCCAAGTGGTTTTTCTTTGTTTCTTTTTTCTTTTTCCTCCCCTTTGAACTGGAAAATGGCCCACTTCCCACTGGCGAAAACTCAGGAAATTTGGCAGGACGACCGGGCCTGGTGAAAAATTTGATATTCCGAAGTCGCCCAAACAAGAAAATGCAAAATGGCTCCATAGCGCCCCCTAAGGTGAAAATTCACACTATTGACTGTCACGCCTGTACGCTTTGTCAAAATGACACAAAAATTGACACACACATGTATCTCAATAAGATCTACAAAAAAGTCAGTGCGGGCGTATCTGTCAAATGTACGGTTAAAGGGTTATTTTGCATTTTTTGCCGATCCGCACACATTGGAATTTCGCTAACTCCTCCGAAGGCTTTCGTTCCACCGGCACCACATTTGCTCAGGCCAATCTACACCCCATGGCCATTAAAAGTTATTCAAATCATGACGCTGCACCCCACGGTTTAGGTTCTAGGGGGCGCCAAAGATAACCCTAAAATCCACATTTTTAAAAGTCTTATAACTTTTTATTTTTGCCCTCACTGGCCTCCAAGTTTTCTAGGATGATGCAATGTCCAGCCATCAACACATTTGTGAAGGAATTTTTACTCCCCAAAAGAGCGCCCCCCCATGGCAGGAGAAAAAAGTCCATTTTTTCTTGTCCCCTAAGGTGAAAATACACATTGTTGAGTGTCACGCCTGTACGCTTTGTCAAAATGACACAAAAATTGACACACACATGTATCTCAATAAGATCTACAAAAAAGTCAATGCGTGCGTATCTGTCTAATGTACGGTTAAAGGGTTATTCCGCATTTTTTGCCGATTCGCACACATTGGAATTTCGCTAACTCCTCCGAAGGCTTTCGTTCCACCGGCACCACATTTGCTCAGGCCAAATTACACCCCATGGCCATTAAAAGTTATTCAAATCATGACGCTGCATCCCACGGTTTACGTTCTAGGGGGCGCCAAAGATAACCCAAAAATCCACATTTTTAAAAGTCTTATAACTTTTTATTTTTGTCCTCACTGGCCTCCAAGTTTTCTAGGATGATGCAATGTCCAGCCATCAACACATTTGTGAAGGAATTTTTACTCCCTAAAAGAGCGCCCCCCCATGGCAGGAGAAAAAAGTCCATTTTTTCTTGTCCCCTAAGGTGAAAATACACATTGTTGACTGTCACGCCTGTACGCTTTGGCAAAATGACACAAAAATTGACAATCATGTGTATCTCAATTAGATCTACGAAAAAGTCAAAGAGCGCGTATCTGTATAATGTACGGTAAAAGGGCTATTTTGCATTTTTTGCCGATTCGCACACATTGGAATTTCGCTAACTCCTCCTAAGGCTTTCGTCCCACTGACACCAAATTTGCTCAGGCCAATCTACACTCCATGGCCATTCAAAGTTGTAAAAATCATGACGCTGCACCCCACGGTTTACGTTTTAGGGGGCGCCAAAGATGACCCAAATATACATTACAGTAGACAAAGTAGTTTTGCCCACTGAGTGGCGCCAAAGGGACTTGTCTGTGGAGTCTGTGAGTCACTATTGGCCGTTTTTGACTACTTTAGATTTTACCTTTATATTTCCTCTTACAAAATTTTTACCTTGCCTTGCCTGGTATCATTTTTTTCAGCACAACCTCACCTGTGTCAATTTACAGTTATTTTATCATTTTGACATACTATATTTACACATTGGACCCAAATTCACACACAAAACATAAAATCCGAGTGGAAAAAAGTAACGTTTTTACTGTGAAAACCACAAATATGTGTGATGAACTGTTTTTAAAACTTAAACTTCAAATAAAAATTGTAAACTTCAAAACATATGCAAATTTTTAACAAAGAACATAGTAATTTACCTCTATTGACATCAAAATGCAGGCAATGGCCCAGGCGTTCTTTGTAAAATTATTTACAAAACACTGTATAGTCTCACAAATGTCACTTTTTATTTATGCCACTACAAAAAAACATGATGTAAATGATGCATGATGTAAAACATGATGTAAAAAACTTGTGTAGATCCTCCTCTATGTTAGTCCATGTGTAATTTTTCCATAATTCTTTGTTTTTTGCAGCATTTTTGTTAGTGTAACTGCAGATTGTGCTGACAGTGTCTGTGGCAAAAAAAAAAAAAAAAAACTGAAAATGCCTCAACATGAACCCCTGGTGGTCTCTGAGGGTGAAACCTGCTAACTGCTGCAGCTCTGTCAGCTTCAGTCTCCCATGCAGAGCTCGGAGCGCATGTGTGGCTCTGCACCCTTAGCAGCGTTGCTAACTCCTCAGTAAGGAAAGCCTGCTTCATGTCAGAGTCTCTAAACTCCAGAAGTCGATAAAAGTCACTTTCTTTCTAAAAAAAAAGTCGTTAGGGGGTCTGAAAAGTCATTGAATCTAACAACAAAGTCGCTAGGTTTGCAACTACGTGTCCCAGACTGCATCCCTGCTGAGAGTCCCTCCCTCCCTTCTCATATTGCAGGAAGAACGTAAGCGCCCGCCCCTTGTCAATCAGTCACCATATAATTTTGGATTGGTTGTTGTGGTGAAGTTTTCCACCAATAGGAGAGATGTTGTGGTGTGTTTTTTTCTTTTCCTTTGGCAAGCCTTTTCCGCCTGTAAGACCTGTCGCTAATGTCTGCATGCTATGTTTTCCTGTCTCATACAGCGCGATCGAGCGCCGAACGTGATCAAAATAAGCAGAAAACAAGTATCGCGGACATAATTTATCATAACTCTGGTTTTATTTGGCCTATCAACACAATTTAAAAACTGGTATATAGGTTGAGGTCCTCACTTTTGAGATAAGTTGAAACGGAGAGTCAACGAGGCTCCGTCTTGCAGCTACATCCGGTTAAATATGTCATGTGACTTGAACGCACACACACACACACACACACACACACACACACAGACACACACACACACGCACACACACACCGTCTTGCAGCTACATCCGGTTAAATATGTCATGTGACTTGAACGCACACACACACACACACACACACACACACACACAGACACACACACACACGCACACTCAGAGTCTGGTTTTTAGCACCTGCAAAAACATGCTATTTACATATTTGACAAGAATGCAGAGGCTTCCTTTTGCCCCTGAAAAAAAATCAAATTTCAAACACAACTTGACTGCTCATTTCTCCAAAAGACAACCATGAAGCTCCATCCAAACCTGAAGCAGGCAGTTGGTGCATGTGTACAGTAACCTGAGGGGAGTGAGGTGACTGCTTCTGAGGAGAACATGAGCAGTGAAGATTCACCTTGGAGCTAGAACAGGGACGTGTACATGATTATACAGGGGCAGGGGCTCAAGTTTTTTCCAGTCGTTTATACAATATGGAAATTAATGTGAAATTAAAAAACAAAGTATTAATAGAAAGGTAATGACTGTCCTGTGTAGGTGACAGTGATATCCAATAGGCTAGGCACTCACGAGGCTGGCTGTGGCAAGTGTAAGTGAAAGCAACACGCACTGGCAGGAAGAACAGCAAACGCCGATGAAGGAAAAGGGTCTTTGTAGTGATGGGCGTTACCAGAGAGGGCGATGGCCAGAGGACGCGAATGGGACGGGGAGGCAGCGCGGGGGGGGGGGGGCGCGACACGGCTCGGGCCCGCCAGTGCCCCAACGGGGCCCTAGTTATTATTTTTCTGCCCCTTTGAACTGGAAAATGGCCCACTTCCCACTGGTGAAAAGTCATGAAATTTGGCAGGACGACCGGGCCTGGTGAAAAATTCGATATTCTGAAGTCGCCCAAAAAATCAAATGCAAAATGGCTCCATAGCGCCCCCTAAGGTGAAAAATTCACATGATTGAGTGTCACGCCTGTACGCTTTGTCAAAATGACACAAAATTTGACACACACGTGTATCTCAATAAGATCTACAAAAAAGTCAGTGCGGGCGTATCTGTCAAATGTACGGTTAAAGGGCTATTTCGCATTTTTTGCCGATCCGCACACATTGGAATTTCGCTAACTCCTCCGAAGGCTTTCGTTCCACCGGCACCAAATTTGCTCAGGCCAATCTACACCCCATGGCCATTAAAAGTTGTACAAATCATGACGCTGCATCCCACGGTTTACGTTCTAGGGGGCGCCAAAGATAACCCAGAAATCCACATTCTTAAAAGTCGTATAACTTTTTATTTTTGTCCTCACTGGCCTCCAAGTTTTCTAGGATGATGCAATGTCCAGCCATCAACACATTTGTGAAGGAATTTTTACTCCCCAAAAGAGCGCCCCCCCATGGCAGGAGAAAAAAGTCAATTTTTTCTTGTCTCCTAAGGCGAAAATTCACACTATTGACTGTCACGCCTTTACGCTTTGTCATATTGACACAAAAATTGACACACACATGTATCTCAGTAAGATCTACAAAAAAGTCAGTGCGGGCGTATCTGTCAAATGTACGGTGAAAGGGCTATTTCGCATTTTTTGCCGATCCGCACACATTGGAATTTCGCTAACTCCTCCGAAGGCTTTCGTTCCAAAGGCACCACATTTGCTGAGGCCAATCTACACCCCATGGCCATTAAAAGTTGTACAAATCATGACGCTGCACCCCACGGTTTACGTTCTAGGGGGCGCCAAAGATAACCCAAAAATCCACAGTCTTAAAAGTCTTATAACTTTTTATTTTTGTCCTCACTGGCCTCCAAGTTCTCTAGGATGATGCAATGTCCAGCCATCAACACATTTGTGAAGGAATTTTTACTCGCCAAAAGAGCGCCCCCCCATGGCAGGAGAAAAAAGTCCATTTTTTCTTGTCTCCTAAGGCGAAAATACACATTGTTGACTGTCACGCCTTTACGCTTTGTCAAAATGACACAAAATTTGACACACACATGTATCTCAATAAGATCTACAAAAAAGTCAGTGCGGGCGTATCTGTCAAATGTACGGTTAAAGGGTTATTTCGCATTTTTTGCCGATCCGCACACATTGGAATTTCGCTAACTCCTCCTAAATCTTTTGTCCCATCGGCTTCAAATTTGCTCAGGTCAATCTACACCCCATGGCCATTAAAAGTTGTACAAATCATGACGCTGCACCCCACAGTTTACGTTCTAGGGGGCGCCAAAGAGGACCCAAATATCCACATTTTTAAAAGTCGTATAACTTTTTATTTTTGTCCTCACTGGCCTCCAAGTTTTCTAGGATTATGCAATGTCCAGCCATCAACACATTTGTGAAGGAATTTTTTCTCCCCAAAAGAGCGCCCCCCCATGGCAGGAGAAAAAGTCAAGTTTTTCCTGCCCATCGCTCAATGGCTCAAACGCATCGCTCTCTCTGCAAAACCGAAAGGAGGAGCAACTTGCCATTTGGATATATACCAGCTGTGTTTGTGCCCTCACTCATGGTCCAGACTTTTTTCAAATAGGACATGTAGTTTGTCTGCAGCGAGCGTTTTGGTAGAAACTGCGCCTCCCATTCATTATAATGGGAAATGACCACAGACAAGTGCGCACACCATCTTTGGACCTTGAGTGTGACGCAATCGGGAGGGGGAGGCGGTCGCGCTGGGGGCGGCGCGACGCGGCTCGGGCCCGACAGTGCCCCACCGGGGCCCTAGTTCGTTATTATTTTTCCTCCGCTTTAAACTGGAAAATGGCCCACTTCCCACTGGCGAAAACTCAGGAAATTTGGCAGGACGACCGGGCCTGGTGAAAAATTCGATATTCTGAAGTCGCCCAAACAATAAAATGCAAAATGGCTCCATAGCGCCCCCTAAGGTGAAAATTCACATGACGGCTGTACGCTTTGTCATATTGACACAAAAATTGACACACACATGTATCTCAATAAGATCTACAAAAAAGTCAGTGCGGGCGTATCTGTCAAATGTACGGTTAATGGGTTATTTTGCATTTTTTGCAGATCTGCACACATTGGAATTTCGCTAACTCCTCTGAAGGCTTTCGTTCGACCGGCACCACATTTGCGCAGGCCAATCTACCCCCCATGGCCATTAAAAGTTGTACAAATCATGACGCTGCACCCCACGGTTTACGTTCTAGGGGGCGCCAAAGATAACCCAAAATCCACATTCTTAAAAGTCTTATAACTTTTTATTTTTGTCCTCACTGCCCTCCAAGTTTTCTAGGATGATGCAATGTCCAGCCATCAACACATTTGTGAAGGAATTTTTACTCCCCAAAAGAGCGCCCCCCCATGGCAGGAGAAAAAAGTCAATTTTTTCTTGTCCCCTTACATGAAAATACACATTGTTGAGTGTCACGCCTGAACGCTTTGTCATATTGACACAAAAATTGACAATCATGTGTATCTCAATTAGATCTACGAAAAAGTCAAAAAGCGCGTATCTGTATAATGTACGGTTAAAGGGCTATTTCGCATTTTTTGCGGATTCGCACACATTGGAATGTGGCTATCTCCTCCTAAGGCTTTCGTCCCATCGGCTTCAAATTTGCTCAGGTCAATCTACACCCCATGGCCATTTAAAGTTGTAAAAATCATGACGCTGCACCCCACGGTTTACGTTCTAGGGGGCGCCAAAGATGACCCAAAAATCCACATTCTTAAAAGTCATTTTGGCCACTGCAGGAGTACAGAGTACTGCAGTTCTAGGGGGCGCCAAAGATGACCCAAAAATCCACATTCTTAAAAGTCTTTTTGGCCACTGCAGGAGTACAGAGTACTGCAGGATACACACACATACACACACACACACACACACACACACACACACACACACACACACACACACTCAGAGTCTGGTTTTTAGCACCTGCAAAAACATGCTGTTTACATATTTGACAAGAATGCAGAGGCTTCCTTTTGCCCCTGAAAAAAATCAGATTTCAAACACAACTTGACTGTTCATTTCTCCAAAAGACAACCATGAAGCTCCATCCAAACCTGAAGCAGATAGTTGGTGCATGTGTACAGTAACCTGAGGGGAGTGAGGTGACTATTTCTGAGGATAACATGAGCAGTGAAGATTCACCTTGGAGCTAGAACAGGGACGTGCACATGATTATACAGGGGCAGGGGCTCAAGTTTTTTCCAGTCATTTATACAATATGGAAATTAATGTGAAATTAAACCACAAATATGTGTGATGAACTGTTTTTAAAACTTAAACTTCAAATAAAAATTGTAAACTTCAAAACATATGCAAATTTTTAACAAAGAACATAGTAATTTACCTCTATTTACATCAAAATGCAGGCAATGGCCCAGGCGTTCTTTGTAAAATTATTTACAAAACACTGTATAGTCTCACAAATGTCACTTTTTATTTATGCCACTACAAAAAAACATGATGTAAATGATGCATGATGTAAAACATGATGTAAAAAACTTGTGTAGATCCTCCTCTATGTCAGTCCATGTGTAATTTTTCCATAATTCTTTGTTTTTTGCAGCATTTTTGTTAGTGTAACTGCAGATTGTGCTGACAATCTATGGCAAAAAAAACCAAAAACTGAAAATGCCTCAACATGAACCCCTGGTGGTCTCTGAGGGTGAAACCTGCTAACTGCTGCAGCTCTGTCAGCTTCAGTCTCCCATGCAGAGCTCTGAGCGCATGTGTGGCTCTGCACCCTTAGCAGCGTTGCTAACTCCTCAGTAAGGAAAGCCTGCTTCATGTCAGAGTCTCTAAACTCCAGAAGAAGTCGATAAAAGTCCCTTTCTTTCTAAAAAAAGTCGTTAGGGGGTCTGAAAAGTCATTGAATCTAACAACAAAGTCGCTAGGTTTGCAACTACGTGTCCCAGACTGCATCCCTGCTGAGAGTCCCTCCCTCCCTTCTCATGTTGCAGGAAGAACGTAAGCGCCCGCCCCTTGTCAATCAGTCACCATATAATTTTGGATTGGTTGTTGTGGTGAAGTTTTCCACCAATAGGAGAGATGTTGTGGTGTGTTTTTTTTTTCTTTTGGCAAGCCTTTTCCGCCTGTAAGACCTGTCGCTAATGTGTGCATGCTATGTTTTCCTGTCTCATACAGCGCGATCGAGCGCCGAACGTGATCAAAATAAGCAGAAAAAAAGTATCGCGGACATAATTTATCATAACTCTGGTTTTATTTGGCCTATCAACGCAATTTAAAAACTGGTATATAGGTTGAGGTCCTCACTTTTGAGATAAGTTGAAACGGAGAGTTAACGAGGCTCCGTCTTGCAGCTACATCCGGTTAAATATGTCATGTGACTTGAACGCTGGGGAGCGTCAATCGAATCGAATCAAACCTAACTCTCAGATGAATCTTCAAAATTCACCTCAGAAATATGCTTATTATTCTTCTCAGAGTACTGCAGGATACACACACACACACACACACAGACACACACACACACACACACACACACACACACACACACACACACACACACACACACACACACTCAGAGTCTGTTTTTTAGCACCTGCAAAAACATGCTATTTACATATTTGACAAGAATGCAGAGGCTTCCTTTTGCCCCTGAAAAAAATCAAATTTCAAACACAACTTGACTGCTCATTTCTCCAAAAGACAACCATGAAGCTCCATCCAAACCTGAAGCAGGCAGTTGGTGCATGTGTACAGTAACCTGAGGGGAGTGAGGTGACTGCTTCTGAGGAGAACATGAGCAGTGAAGATTCACCTTGGAGCTAGAACAGGGACGTGCACATGATAATACAGGGGCAGGGGCTCAAGTTTTTTCCAGTCGTTTATACAATAAGGAAATTAATGTGAAATTAAAAAACAAAGTATGACTGTCCTGTGTAGGTGACAGTGATATCCAATAGGCTAGGCACTCACGAGGCTGGCTGTGGCAAGTGTAAGTGAAAGCAACACGCACTGGCAGGAAGAACAGCAAACGCCGATGAAGGAAAAGGGTCTTTGCAGTGATGGGCGTTACCAGAGAGGGCGATGGCCAGAGGACACAAATGGGACGGGGAGGCAGCGCGTTGGGGGGGGACGCGACACAGCTCGGGCCCGCCAGTGCCCCAACGGGGTCCTAGTTATTTCTTTAGTATTCTTTTCTGTGTGTAAAGCACTGTGTGCTACATTGTGTTGTATGGAAAGCGCCATACAAATAAAGGTTGATTGATTGTTAGATTGATTTAATGGGCTACTGTTTCTATGCATATGTAAACAACATTACAATTTGAGTAAATAAATGAGAGAAGTAGAGCAGTTTCACAGAGACACAAAGTACATGGAAAAGCCAAAGCCTGTCTGCGTAATATACGTGCAACAACACAGTGTGCATGGAAGACAGAACAAGGAAGTAGTGTGGGACTTTAAACAACCACTGCATGATCCAGAAGGTCAGTTTGTGATGCCACTCGAAAATGAGCCTTATACAAGCTTTCAATTACCATTGTGTGCATTTTTAAACATGATCAAGTGTATTAAATATTAACCATAGGGAGTGTGTGGAGAGAGTAATTCTGTTGTTGATGTGCATTTGTGATGACTACAGTATCTCTTTATTTCACACTCTGACTGGGGTCAGAAACCCCATCGGAACATGACACCTGTAACAGACTACCACTAAATGTAACTGTATAGTAATTTTTACATCTCTGAATTAAGTAATACAATGATGTAATCGTCTTCGATGAAAGAGTTTGCAGAAAAAGCTTAAGACATTGTAACTGAAATGTAACATTTAAAGCCAATGTCACACACACACATGAAATTAAACTAGAAGCAATAACAGGAACAAATGAAACAGAAAAAAATAGATTGTTGAAAAGGAATTTTGGGCTCATTCTAACATGATGTTATTAACTATGTGTTGAGCAAATTCATGCGCGTATGTTGAATAAAGCGATAGGAGAAGATTTCCGGTCTCAATCAGCAATATTTTATTAACAAAGAGTTGAATATACGATACAGAGCTTCTCTCCCGGTCCCTTTCTGCTCAGTTTCTCTCCCATGGTGGGTGGTCTGACGAAGATTGTTGTTAAAACCCTGTGTTTTAGAGTCTAGCACAGTTATCTAAATCAGCAAGTAGCAACTGTTGTTCTATCGTGATTGGTCATCTTGTCTCCTGTCCATAACCACATTCTTATCTGTTAAGAAGCACAAATACAAAGAGAAGACAATATGAACATTTTTGAGGTAATAAAATGTTCTGCCGGAGAAATATATAGTCATTTGGGCTAACAAAATACTATATACAAAAACAGAAAATATTTTAAGTTTTGAAAATTTGTGGTAAGGCGCACCTGGTGACATGCAGCATATGCCACCAACTGCTGGTCATATGGCAGAAGGTTCTGTCACAGCGAAATTATTGTACTGTCCTGCTGATAGCTCAATGTTTGACCATTTTCTGTCCTGAGACCCACTACATATTCTGCCAGGCTATCCACTCTGTCCATCCCTGGGATGCCATGCACATCAACAGCCTGGAAAAGACAGGAGTACACATCAAAATTAAAACACAACTAGAAAAGTACAGCTGTCAGTCCACTCACAAAACACTAAGCATCTACTGTAGGATGTTTTATGTCCATGTCTAATCAGACATATAGACATGGATGAGTATTCTTGCTTTACCTTGACATGTTTTGACTGGTGTCTTTCTTAGAAGAGAGCACCTGATGTTGCTGGAATGTGTCACACCAGCTGATGTTACACAGAAAATCAGCTGAGAAAACACTTCACAGCAACATCAGGTGGCCCGGCAGTTGTAGTCAAAACATGTCAATGTAACGCAAAGACTCTCATCTGTATGTGTGATTAGAAGAACATAGATGATTATCATATGAAGTCATAATGAACTTAACTGAACTAAGACTTACCGCCTGTTGAACAGGTACTGCTGGAGCCAAAGTAGGTTCCCCAGAGGGACCCACAGTTGCTATGGAGAGAGTGGCTGGTAGGATGTTTGGGGGGGGGGGGGGGGGGGAGGCGAGGCGGCACTGGAGGTGACAGCTGTAGGTTCAGAGGACAGGGTGTGTGTATTCTGTTAAATTGAATAAGACAATTGTTAAAATCAATGATGCAAAAGGACAAACCAGCTGTTTCTCAGGGGTTGCTGGGGTGGCCATCCTTGACCCAGCTGTAGCTGCAGCAGAGGCAGCAATTGTGAAGAAGGTAGAGAGAGGAGGGGCAGAGGCTGTACTAATGATGCTGGCTGACTGGCCAGAGGACAACTGAGCCTGGAAAAAAAAAATTGCATCATATTACAAGTGCAAGCTGCTAAGCAGCTGCGAGAGCCCTATTATTCCCCAAGTGGTTTTTCTTTGTTTCTTTTTTCTTTTTCCTCCCCTTTGAACTGGAAAATGGCCCACTTCCCACTGGCGAAAACTCAGGAAATTTGGCAGGACGACCGGGCCTGGTGAAAAATTTGATATTCCGAAGTCGCCCAAACAAGAAAATGCAAAATGGCTCCATAGCGCCCCCTAAGGTGAAAATTCACACTATTGACTGTCACGCCTGTACGCTTTGTCAAAATGACACAAAAATTGACACACACATGTATCTCAATAAGATCTACAAAAAAGTCAGTGCGGGCGTATCTGTCAAATGTACGGTTAAAGGGTTATTTTGCATTTTTTGCCGATCCGCACACATTGGAATTTCGCTAACTCCTCCGAAGGCTTTCGTTCCACCGGCACCACATTTGCTCAGGCCAATCTACACCCCATGGCCATTAAAAGTTATTCAAATCATGACGCTGCACCCCCACGGTTTAGGTTCTAGGGGGCGCCAAAGATAACCCTAAAATCCACATTTTTAAAAGTCTTATAACTTTTTATTTTTGCCCTCACTGGCCTCCAAGTTTTCTAGGATGATGCAATGTCCAGCCATCAACACATTTGTGAAGGAATTTTTACTCCCCAAAAGAGCGCCCCCCCATGGCAGGAGAAAAAAGTCCATTTTTTCTTGTCCCCTAAGGTGAAAATACACATTGTTGAGTGTCACGCCTGTACGCTTTGTCAAAATGACACAAAAATTGACACACACATGTATCTCAATAAGATCTAAAAAAAAGTCAATGCGTGCGTATCTGTCTAATGTACGGTTAAAGGGTTATTCCGCATTTTTTGCCGATTCGCACACATTGGAATTTCGCTAACTCCTCCGAAGGCTTTCGTTCCACCGGCACCACATTTGCTCAGGCCAAATTACACCCCATGGCCATTAAAAGTTATTCAAATCATGACGCTGCATCCCACGGTTTACGTTCTAGGGGGCGCCAAAGATAACCCAAAAATCCACATTTTTAAAAGTCTTATAACTTTTTATTTTTGTCCTCACTGGCCTCCAAGTTTTCTAGGATGATGCAATGTCCAGCCATCAACACATTTGTGAAGGAATTTTTACTCCCTAAAAGAGCGCCCCCCATGGCAGGAGAAAAAAGTCCATTTTTTCTTGTCCCCTAAGGTGAAAATACACATTGTTGACTGTCACGCCTGTACGCTTTGGCAAAATGACACAAAAATTGACAATCATGTGTATCTCAATTAGATCTACGAAAAAGTCAAAGAGCGCGTATCTGTATAATGTACGGTAAAAGGGCTATTTTGCATTTTTTGCCGATTCGCACACATTGGAATTTCGCTAACTCCTCCTAAGGCTTTCGTCCCACTGACACCAAATTTGCTCAGGCCAATCTACACTCCATGGCCATTCAAAGTTGTAAAAATCATGACGCTGCACCCCACGGTTTACGTTTTAGGGGGCGCCAAAGATGACCCAAATATACATTACAGTAGACAAAGTAGTTTTGCCCACTGAGTGGCGCCAAAGGGACTTGTCTGTGGAGTCTGTGAGTCACTATTGGCCGTTTTTGACTACTTTAGATTTTACCTTTATATTTCCTCTTACAAAATTTTTACCTTGCCTTGCCTGGTATCATTTTTTTCAGCACAACCTCACCTGTGTCAATTTACAGTTATTTTATCATTTTGACATACTATATTTACACATTGGACCCAAATTCACACACAAAACATAAAATCCGAGTGGAAAAAAGTAACGTTTTTACTGTGAAAACCACAAATATGTGTGATGAACTGTTTTTAAAACTTAAACTTCAAATAAAAATTGTAAACTTCAAAACATATGCAAATTTTTAACAAAGAACATAGTAATTTACCTCTATTGACATCAAAATGCAGGCAATGGCCCAGGCGTTCTTTGTAAAATTATTTACAAAACACTGTATAGTCTCACAAATGTCACTTTTTATTTATGCCACTACAAAAAAACATGATGTAAATGATGCATGATGTAAAACATGATGTAAAAAACTTGTGTAGATCCTCCTCTATGTTAGTCCATGTGTAATTTTTCCATAATTCTTTGTTTTTTGCAGCATTTTTGTTAGTGTAACTGCAGATTGTGCTGACAGTGTCTGTGGCAAAAAAAAAAAAAAAAAACTGAAAATGCCTCAACATGAACCCCTGGTGGTCTCTGAGGGTGAAACCTGCTAACTGCTGCAGCTCTGTCAGCTTCAGTCTCCCATGCAGAGCTCGGAGCGCATGTGTGGCTCTGCACCCTTAGCAGCGTTGCTAACTCCTCAGTAAGGAAAGCCTGCTTCATGTCAGAGTCTCTAAACTCCAGAAGTCGATAAAAGTCACTTTCTTTCTAAAAAAAAAGTCGTTAGGGGGTCTGAAAAGTCATTGAATCTAACAACAAAGTCGCTAGGTTTGCAACTACGTGTCCCAGACTGCATCCCTGCTGAGAGTCCCTCCCTCCCTTCTCATATTGCAGGAAGAACGTAAGCGCCCGCCCCTTGTCAATCAGTCACCATATAATTTTGGATTGGTTGTTGTGGTGAAGTTTTCCACCAATAGGAGAGATGTTGTGGTGTGTTTTTTTCTTTTCCTTTGGCAAGCCTTTTCCGCCTGTAAGACCTGTCGCTAATGTCTGCATGCTATGTTTTCCTGTCTCATACAGCGCGATCGAGCGCCGAACGTGATCAAAATAAGCAGAAAACAAGTATCGCGGACATAATTTATCATAACTCTGGTTTTATTTGGCCTATCAACACAATTTAAAAACTGGTATATAGGTTGAGGTCCTCACTTTTGAGATAAGTTGAAACGGAGAGTCAACGAGGCTCCGTCTTGCAGCTACATCCGGTTAAATATGTCATGTGACTTGAACGCACACACACACACACACACACACACACACACACAGACACACACACACACGCACACACACACCGTCTTGCAGCTACATCCGGTTAAATATGTCATGTGACTTGAACGCACACACACACACACACACACACACACACACACAGACACACACACACACGCACACTCAGAGTCTGGTTTTTAGCACCTGCAAAAACATGCTATTTACATATTTGACAAGAATGCAGAGGCTTCCTTTTGCCCCTGAAAAAAAATCAAATTTCAAACACAACTTGACTGCTCATTTCTCCAAAAGACAACCATGAAGCTCCATCCAAACCTGAAGCAGGCAGTTGGTGCATGTGTACAGTAACCTGAGGGGAGTGAGGTGACTGCTTCTGAGGAGAACATGAGCAGTGAAGATTCACCTTGGAGCTAGAACAGGGACGTGTACATGATTATACAGGGGCAGGGGCTCAAGTTTTTTCCAGTCGTTTATACAATATGGAAATTAATGTGAAATTAAAAAACAAAGTATTAATAGAAAGGTAATGACTGTCCTGTGTAGGTGACAGTGATATCCAATAGGCTAGGCACTCACGAGGCTGGCTGTGGCAAGTGTAAGTGAAAGCAACACGCACTGGCAGGAAGAACAGCAAACGCCGATGAAGGAAAAGGGTCTTTGTAGTGATGGGCGTTACCAGAGAGGGCGATGGCCAGAGGACGCGAATGGGACGGGGAGGCAGCGCGTTGGGGGGGGGGGCGCGACACGGCTCGGGCCCGCCAGTGCCCCAACGGGGCCCTAGTTATTATTTTTCTGCCCCTTTGAACTGGAAAATGGCCCACTTCCCACTGGTGAAAAGTCATGAAATTTGGCAGGACGACCGGGCCTGGTGAAAAATTCGATATTCTGAAGTCGCCCAAAAAATCAAATGCAAAATGGCTCCATAGCGCCCCCTAAGGTGAAAAATTCACATGATTGAGTGTCACGCCTGTACGCTTTGTCAAAATGACACAAAATTTGACACACACGTGTATCTCAATAAGATCTACAAAAAAGTCAGTGCGGGCGTATCTGTCAAATGTACGGTTAAAGGGCTATTTCGCATTTTTTGCCGATCCGCACACATTGGAATTTCGCTAACTCCTCCGAAGGCTTTCGTTCCACCGGCACCAAATTTGCTCAGGCCAATCTACACCCCATGGCCATTAAAAGTTGTACAAATCATGACGCTGCATCCCACGGTTTACGTTCTAGGGGGCGCCAAAGATAACCCAGAAATCCACATTCTTAAAAGTCGTATAACTTTTTATTTTTGTCCTCACTGGCCTCCAAGTTTTCTAGGATGATGCAATGTCCAGCCATCAACACATTTGTGAAGGAATTTTTACTCCCCAAAAGAGCGCCCCCCCATGGCAGGAGAAAAAAGTCAATTTTTTCTTGTCTCCTAAGGCGAAAATTCACACTATTGACTGTCACGCCTTTACGCTTTGTCATATTGACACAAAAATTGACACACACATGTATCTCAGTAAGATCTACAAAAAAGTCAGTGCGGGCGTATCTGTCAAATGTACGGTGAAAGGGCTATTTCGCATTTTTTGCCGATCCGCACACATTGGAATTTCGCTAACTCCTCCGAAGGCTTTCGTTCCAAAGGCACCACATTTGCTGAGGCCAATCTACACCCCATGGCCATTAAAAGTTGTACAAATCATGACGCTGCACCCCACGGTTTACGTTCTAGGGGGCGCCAAAGATAACCCAAAAATCCACAGTCTTAAAAGTCTTATAACTTTTTATTTTTGTCCTCACTGGCCTCCAAGTTCTCTAGGATGATGCAATGTCCAGCCATCAACACATTTGTGAAGGAATTTTTACTCGCCAAAAGAGCGCCCCCCATGGCAGGAGAAAAAAGTCCATTTTTTCTTGTCTCCTAAGGCGAAAATACACATTGTTGACTGTCACGCCTTTACGCTTTGTCAAAATGACACAAAATTTGACACACACATGTATCTCAATAAGATCTACAAAAAAGTCAGTGCGGGCGTATCTGTCAAATGTACGGTTAAAGGGTTATTTCGCATTTTTTGCCGATCCGCACACATTGGAATTTCGCTAACTCCTCCTAAATCTTTTGTCCCATCGGCTTCAAATTTGCTCAGGTCAATCTACACCCCATGGCCATTAAAAGTTGTACAAATCATGACGCTGCACCCCACAGTTTACGTTCTAGGGGGCGCCAAAGAGGACCCAAATATCCACATTTTTAAAAGTCGTATAACTTTTTATTTTTGTCCTCACTGGCCTCCAAGTTTTCTAGGATTATGCAATGTCCAGCCATCAACACATTTGTGAAGGAATTTTTCTCCCCAAAAGAGCGCCCCCCCATGGCAGGAGAAAAAGTCAAGTTTTTCCTGCCCATCGCTCAATGGCTCAAACGCATCGCTCTCTCTGCAAAACCGAAAGGAGGAGCAACTTGCCATTTGGATATATACCAGCTGTGTTTGTGCCCTCACTCATGGTCCAGACTTTTTTCAAATAGGACATGTAGTTTGTCTGCAGCGAGCGTTTTGGTAGAAACTGCGCCTCCCATTCATTATAATGGGAAATGACCACAGACAAGTGCGCACACCATCTTTGGACCTTGAGTGTGACGCAATCGGGAGGGGGAGGCGGTCGCGCTGGGGGCGGCGCGACGCGGCTCGGGCCCGACAGTGCCCCACCGGGGCCCTAGTTCGTTATTATTTTTCCTCCGCTTTAAACTGGAAAATGGCCCACTTCCCACTGGCGAAAACTCAGGAAATTTGGCAGGACGACCGGGCCTGGTGAAAAATTCGATATTCTGAAGTCGCCCAAACAATAAAATGCAAAATGGCTCCATAGCGCCCCCTAAGGTGAAAATTCACATGACGGCTGTACGCTTTGTCATATTGACACAAAAATTGACACACACATGTATCTCAATAAGATCTACAAAAAAGTCAGTGCGGGCGTATCTGTCAAATGTACGGTTAATGGGTTATTTTGCATTTTTTGCAGATCTGCACACATTGGAATTTCGCTAACTCCTCTGAAGGCTTTCGTTCGACCGGCACCACATTTGCGCAGGCCAATCTACCCCCCATGGCCATTAAAAGTTGTACAAATCATGACGCTGCACCCCACGGTTTACGTTCTAGGGGGCGCCAAAGATAACCCAAAATCCACATTCTTAAAAGTCTTATAACTTTTTATTTTTGTCCTCACTGCCCTCCAAGTTTTCTAGGATGATGCAATGTCCAGCCATCAACACATTTGTGAAGGAATTTTTACTCCCCAAAAGAGCGCCCCCCCATGGCAGGAGAAAAAAGTCAATTTTTTCTTGTCCCCTTACATGAAAATACACATTGTTGAGTGTCACGCCTGAACGCTTTGTCATATTGACACAAAAATTGACAATCATGTGTATCTCAATTAGATCTACGAAAAAGTCAAAAAGCGCGTATCTGTATAATGTACGGTTAAAGGGCTATTTCGCATTTTTTGCGGATTCGCACACATTGGAATGTGGCTATCTCCTCCTAAGGCTTTCGTCCCATCGGCTTCAAATTTGCTCAGGTCAATCTACACCCCATGGCCATTTAAAGTTGTAAAAATCATGACGCTGCACCCCACGGTTTACGTTCTAGGGGGCGCCAAAGATGACCCAAAAATCCACATTCTTAAAAGTCATTTTGGCCACTGCAGGAGTACAGAGTACTGCAGTTCTAGGGGGCGCCAAAGATGACCCAAAAATCCACATTCTTAAAAGTCTTTTTGGCCACTGCAGGAGTACAGAGTACTGCAGGATACACACACATACACACACACACACACACACACACACACACACACACACACACACACACACACACTCAGAGTCTGGTTTTTAGCACCTGCAAAAACATGCTGTTTACATATTTGACAAGAATGCAGAGGCTTCCTTTTGCCCCTGAAAAAAATCAGATTTCAAACACAACTTGACTGTTCATTTCTCCAAAAGACAACCATGAAGCTCCATCCAAACCTGAAGCAGATAGTTGGTGCATGTGTACAGTAACCTGAGGGGAGTGAGGTGACTATTTCTGAGGATAACATGAGCAGTGAAGATTCACCTTGGAGCTAGAACAGGGACGTGCACATGATTATACAGGGGCAGGGGCTCAAGTTTTTTCCAGTCATTTATACAATATGGAAATTAATGTGAAATTAAACCACAAATATGTGTGATGAACTGTTTTTAAAACTTAAACTTCAAATAAAAATTGTAAACTTCAAAACATATGCAAATTTTTAACAAAGAACATAGTAATTTACCTCTATTTACATCAAAATGCAGGCAATGGCCCAGGCGTTCTTTGTAAAATTATTTACAAAACACTGTATAGTCTCACAAATGTCACTTTTTATTTATGCCACTACAAAAAAACATGATGTAAATGATGCATGATGTAAAACATGATGTAAAAAACTTGTGTAGATCCTCCTCTATGTCAGTCCATGTGTAATTTTTCCATAATTCTTTGTTTTTTGCAGCATTTTTGTTAGTGTAACTGCAGATTGTGCTGACAATCTATGGCAAAAAAAACCAAAAACTGAAAATGCCTCAACATGAACCCCTGGTGGTCTCTGAGGGTGAAACCTGCTAACTGCTGCAGCTCTGTCAGCTTCAGTCTCCCATGCAGAGCTCTGAGCGCATGTGTGGCTCTGCACCCTTAGCAGCGTTGCTAACTCCTCAGTAAGGAAAGCCTGCTTCATGTCAGAGTCTCTAAACTCCAGAAGAAGTCGATAAAAGTCCCTTTCTTTCTAAAAAAAAGTCGTTAGGGGGTCTGAAAAGTCATTGAATCTAACAACAAAGTCGCTAGGTTTGCAACTACGTGTCCCAGACTGCATCCCTGCTGAGAGTCCCTCCCTCCCTTCTCATGTTGCAGGAAGAACGTAAGCGCCCGCCCCTTGTCAATCAGTCACCATATAATTTTGGATTGGTTGTTGTGGTGAAGTTTTCCACCAATAGGAGAGATGTTGTGGTGTGTTTTTTTTTTCTTTTGGCAAGCCTTTTCCGCCTGTAAGACCTGTCGCTAATGTGTGCATGCTATGTTTTCCTGTCTCATACAGCGCGATCGAGCGCCGAACGTGATCAAAATAAGCAGAAAAAAAGTATCGCGGACATAATTTATCATAACTCTGGTTTTATTTGGCCTATCAACGCAATTTAAAAACTGGTATATAGGTTGAGGTCCTCACTTTTGAGATAAGTTGAAACGGAGAGTTAACGAGGCTCCGTCTTGCAGCTACATCCGGTTAAATATGTCATGTGACTTGAACGCTGGGGAGCGTCAATCGAATCGAATCAAACCTAACTCTCAGATGAATCTTCAAAATTCACCTCAGAAATATGCTTATTATTCTTCTCAGAGTACTGCAGGATACACACACACACACACACACAGACACACACACACACACACACGCACACACACACACACACACACACACACACACACACACACTCAGAGTCTGTTTTTTAGCACCTGCAAAAACATGCTATTTACATATTTGACAAGAATGCAGAGGCTTCCTTTTGCCCCTGAAAAAAATCAAATTTCAAACACAACTTGACTGCTCATTTCTCCAAAAGACAACCATGAAGCTCCATCCAAACCTGAAGCAGGCAGTTGGTGCATGTGTACAGTAACCTGAGGGGAGTGAGGTGACTGCTTCTGAGGAGAACATGAGCAGTGAAGATTCACCTTGGAGCTAGAACAGGGACGTGCACATGATAATACAGGGGCAGGGGCTCAAGTTTTTTCCAGTCGTTTATACAATAAGGAAATTAATGTGAAATTAAAAAACAAAGTATGACTGTCCTGTGTAGGTGACAGTGATATCCAATAGGCTAGGCACTCACGAGGCTGGCTGTGGCAAGTGTAAGTGAAAGCAACACGCACTGGCAGGAAGAACAGCAAACGCCGATGAAGGAAAAGGGTCTTTGCAGTGATGGGCGTTACCAGAGAGGGCGATGGCCAGAGGACACAAATGGGACGGGGAGGCAGCGCGTTGGGGGGGGGACGCGACACAGCTCGGGCCCGCCAGTGCCCCAACGGGGTCCTAGTTATTTCTTTAGTATTCTTTTCTGTGTGTAAAGCACTGTGTGCTACATTGTGTTGTATGGAAAGCGCCATACAAATAAAGGTTGATTGATTGTTAGATTGATTTAATGGGCTACTGTTTCTATGCATATGTAAACAACATTACAATTTGAGTAAATAAATGAGAGAAGTAGAGCAGTTTCACAGAGACACAAAGTACATGGAAAAGCCAAAGCCTGTCTGCGTAATATACGTGCAACAACACAGTGTGCATGGAAGACAGAACAAGGAAGTAGTGTGGGACTTTAAACAACCACTGCATGATCCAGAAGGTCAGTTTGTGATGCCACTCGAAAATGAGCCTTATACAAGCTTTCAATTACCATTGTGTGCATTTTTAAACATGATCAAGTGTATTAAATATTAACCATAGGGAGTGTGTGGAGAGAGTAATTCTGTTGTTGATGTGCATTTGTGATGACTACAGTATCTCTTTATTTCACACTCTGACTGGGGTCAGAAACCCCATCGGAACATGACACCTGTAACAGACTACCACTAAATGTAACTGTATAGTAATTTTTACATCTCTGAATTAAGTAATACAATGATGTAATCGTCTTCGATGAAAGAGTTTGCAGAAAAAGCTTAAGACATTGTAACTGAAATGTAACATTTAAAGCCAATGTCACACACACACATGAAATTAAACTAGAAGCAATAACAGGAACAAATGAAACAGAAAAAAATAGATTGTTGAAAAGGAATTTTGGGCTCATTCTAACATGATGTTATTAACTATGTGTTGAGCAAATTCATGCGCGTATGTTGAATAAAGCGATAGGAGAAGATTTCCGGTCTCAATCAGCAATATTTTATTAACAAAGAGTTGAATATACGATACAGAGCTTCTCTCCCGGTCCCTTTCTGCTCAGTTTCTCTCCCATGGTGGGTGGTCTGACGAAGATTGTTGTTAAAACCCTGTGTTTTAGAGTCTAGCACAGTTATCTAAATCAGCAAGTAGCAACTGTTGTTCTATCGTGATTGGTCATCTTGTCTCCTGTCCATAACCACATTCTTATCTGTTAAGAAGCACAAATACAAAGAGAAGACAATATGAACATTTTTGAGGTAATAAAATGTTCTGCCGGAGAAATATATAGTCATTTGGGCTAACAAAATACTATATACAAAAACAGAAAATATTTTAAGTTTTGAAAATTTGTGGTAAGGCGCACCTGGTGACATGCAGCATATGCCACCAACTGCTGGTCATATGGCAGAAGGTTCTGTCACAGCGAAATTATTGTACTGTCCTGCTGATAGCTCAATGTTTGACCATTTTCTGTCCTGAGACCCACTACATATTCTGCCAGGCTATCCACTCTGTCCATCCCTGGGATGCCATGCACATCAACAGCCTGGAAAAGACAGGAGTACACATCAAAATTAAAACACAACTAGAAAAGTACAGCTGTCAGTCCACTCACAAAACACTAAGCATCTACTGTAGGATGTTTTATGTCCATGTCTAATCAGACATATAGACATGGATGAGTATTCTTGCTTTACCTTGACATGTTTTGACTGGTGTCTTTCTTAGAAGAGAGCACCTGATGTTGCTGGAATGTGTCACACCAGCTGATGTTACACAGAAAATCAGCTGAGAAAACACTTCACAGCAACATCAGGTGGCCCGGCAGTTGTAGTCAAAACATGTCAATGTAACGCAAAGACTCTCATCTGTATGTGTGATTAGAAGAACATAGATGATTATCATATGAAGTCATAATGAACTTAACTGAACTAAGACTTACCGCCTGTTGAACAGGTACTGCTGGAGCCAAAGTAGGTTCCCCAGAGGGACCCACAGTTGCTATGGAGAGAGTGGCTGGTAGGATGTTTGGGGGGGGGGCGAGGCGAGGCGGCACTGGAGGTGACAGCTGTAGGTTCAGAGGACAGGGTGTGTGTATTCTGTTAAATTGAATAAGACAATTGTTAAAAACAATGATGCAAAAGGACAAACCAGCTGTTTCTCAGGGGTTGCTGGGGTGGCCATCCTTGACCCAGCTGTAGCTGCAGCAGAGGCAGCAATTGTGAAGAAGGTAGAGAGAGGAGGGGCAGAGGCTGTACTAATGATGCTGGCTGACTGGCCAGAGGACAACTGAGCCTGGAAAAAAAAAATTGCATCATATTACAAGTGCAACAGATAGATGATGTCACGTCTTTAAAGACTGAGAGCACTTGAGACAGCCTCCTTAACCTGTAACTGTTTTATCTAATTTGTATGTGTAGAATTACTGCTTGTAAAACTACCCAAAACTTGATCTATGTGTCCCTCTTAACCATGGGATGGAGAACCATAGGTTAAAAAAAAACAACAGCCAGGTTAGCAGTCTGGTCACACTGTGGTGGTGATTTTGTTGATCTAAAAAATGTGTATTGAATCAACAAAAATAGCTAAACCAAAGGTCTAACCAAGGGAGGAAACTCCAACCTCACAGCAGGCTGCTACCAGCTCAACACACACCTGGCAAAATGGCTGGCTGCTCTTTTTAAAAAACATCTTCAGGAGCACCACACTGACCACTCAGGAGCACCACAGTGACCCACTTGACATGATTAGACTGCTGAGGGGAGAGGGGGTGAGGTGAAAAGGCATGAGGAAGCCTTTTCACATTTGCATGTCATTTTAACTTTTAACTTTTTGCTGCCAAGTATGTATTTTTAATTGAAACGGTAACTTTCTGCTGCCTCTTGACCAGGACTTCCTTGAAAAAGAGATTTTTAATTTCAATAGGACATTCCTGGTTAAATAAAATAAAAGTAAGACACTTACCTGCTGTGACAGTTCAGCAGTTGTACTTGCTGGGAGGCTGGTGGGAGTATGAAGAGCAGAGCAGGTAGAAAAGGCTGACTGATGGGAGTGTGTGGACTCATGCACAGGCTGTAATATTTAACACGAAAAGTTGATTATAAAAATGCATTAAATTGGACTTAATCTTTTTGCATAATTACTTTATTAACATTTGTACTATAATAATAATAATTAGCAGTTGTTGCCCAGGTGCTGTTTATGAGGAAACAGCAGGACCAGGAGAGTGCTGGAGAGAGTTTCTGTTATCGGATTTTTTTTTTCTTTACCATTCATATTTAATGATAGTTGACAGAATACAATGATATGAGCAATTTATTTACCTTTTGTAGGTAAAAATGAATGAAGTCCAGTTAGCAGTGCAGTGATGAAAGTAAAGACCTGTGTTTGGCGTAAAATACTTGGCAGTTTCATATTCCGGTTTCCAAAAAAAAGCCAGAAACATCACTTTTCGTTCTCGATGAGGCCGGGGTCTCCAGCTTCTGGGGTCCCGTTTCGATGCCCCTCCCGGTCGGCTGAATGTTGGAGAAGTGCCATCGTGATTGGCTATTAGAATGATGGGAATAGAGGGCTGCGATTGGTCTGTCAGAGCGATGTTGGAGAGGGGCAGATGTGATTGGCTTACAGTAAAGATGGAGAAAGATGGAGATGGGGCAACGTGATTGGAGGAGATTCATACAGACACTTGGTCCCCAGCTACCACTCATCAGGCTAGTATTATAGACTGTCAATACTATGGAGAACTTGTGGGGGCAAATAATAGACAATAAATTTGGGCAAAGTTGTTGCAAGACAGGATGCAGGATACGGCCAGAGAGGTCATGTTGACCTGAACTTGTCACACATAGCTCTGCCAAATTTTGACGGCCAGCGAGTAAAACATGTTTACAGAAGAAGTCACGTTGCTATCAGACACCAATGTGTGGGCCACTAATGGGAAGATAAGAACTAATGATGTCATTAGTTCTTATCTTCCCATAAGTGGCCCTCATCTCCATATAATTTTATTTTTTTTGTGTGTGTGTTGTCTGTGATCAAACAATGTGTTAGATTACAGCAGTGTTTTTGCAATGGACGTGACATGTTCAGATAAGATCAATAAAAAGTTGCTGAGAGGCTGTGCTTCCTTTCGTAGATACAGAGTTGTTGGTAATAAGGCTTGTTATCAGGACACTGTTAGTGTAAAGTATCTACTCCTGATATGGAAGGAGCATAGGTAAAGATTGCACCCAATGTGGGACTTGAACCCACGACCCTGAGATTAAGCTTCTTTTGAATGGAGTTGTAGTGGCACTCTCCAACAGATGTATTGCCGAGCGTCCATTCAAACACAAAGAACACATGGAGGTATGAGGGCTGTGATGATGACCATGTTTAATATGTAAGGATCTATCTGTATGTATGGGAAGCACAAATGAGCCCACTGCCTGACATCTCATTGGAATATTTCAACTCAGTTTGCACTGCTGAAAAGTTTGACCTTCTCATTACCCATACTAAATTTACTGACTATATTTATTGTACTTGTACAATAATACTGAATAGGTACAGAGAGCCAACTGTAGTCACTCACTCAACTCTTATTTCCTTGAACTTGTCCATTTCTTCTTATCCAGGGTGCTTATGAAACATGAAATTGCAGCATTTGGATCATTGAGATGTAGAGAGATGTGTCAGAGCACTCCCCCCCCCCAGTCTCTCTCTCTCTCTCTCGCTCTCTCTCTCTCTCACACACACACACACACACACACACACACACACACACACACACACACAATCCATCCTGCCTCTCTGTGGCACTCCATTTGGGTTAAATATCCTCTATCTCTTTTTTTGGCGTGGGGTCAAGATTAACACAATTGACAACGCATATAGTTTAATGTGTTTTCCAGTTTTTGAAATGAACCCTCAGTCTCTCCTCTCACTTCCTCTATCTGACAGTTCAGGTGAGAGGTTTTTGCCAATGCTGGCAGCTCTAAAGAAGCTATCAAGGTGAAATATGGCCACCCCTCCTTTAGTAATTAGGCCTAACAGTTATGATTCAGTGAAGCTGGCAATTCACATTAAAGGCAGTGCATTAGCAGTCCACGCTAACATAATTAGCTACACTTTGAAGGCAGCTATAATCACAGTGCAGGAACCCCTGGGCCACCCTGCCAGCATGCAGGTTTAGCAACACTGAACTGATTAAAAACCTGTCATGTATGAACAAGAAAGGAGATTTTCATTGGACGACAAACTCAATGGCAAACTGCTGGTTCATTTGGCAAGTCAGTGGGACAAGAGGATTAAGCTGTTGACACTGTTGGCCCTTGCCTGTTAAAAATACACCAATGGAGATGTTTTGCAGGACCAAAACAGACTTGTGTGATGTTTACAGTGAAGGTGTCACACTTTTGAACAAACCTCTAAATTATTAACCAGCCCTCAAGTTCCCATCAGCTCGTAAAAACTAAGAAAAAAAGGTATGTGACCAGTTTTTCTGTATCTACTAAAGTTGACACATGAGTTACATAGCAATTACATCTCTTTCCACATGAACTGAGACGCTGTGTAGACTGTTGACAACAACATAATTTGATGGTTTGCAAATCATTTCAGCCCTATGTGTATTTGAAAATAGTGCAAATATATGAGATATGCATATGAAAACTGTATGCTTATTTTTTATTTTAATTCCAGAAACATGCGTCAAGACAGGTTTGACTGTAGCTTATCATTATATTGTATCAGCTCTTCTTTGAACAACACCGCAAAAATGTAAGAAATGAAGCAATCAGATCAGGAGAGAGTTTTGAAAGTGAAATGTTGGAGGATGGAGGATTTCAGCTGCTCAACAGTTCTGGGTCTCCTGTGTTGTATTTTTTTGTGTTGCATTTCACCAAGTCTTTCCTGACAGCATTCATGTTGCCTTCCCAGGTATAAATACCAGCCATTCTTTGGATGTTATGCCATACCATCACGTACACTGCCTTTTAAACTATATGTTGACAACAAGCTGCATGGTTCCTCCAGTGTTTGGATTGGAGGCTGCAGCATCCATGATTTCCAAAAAGAACGTCCAGTTTGGATTCGACAGACCATAGAAGAGATTTATGCTTTACCTGAGTCCATCTTATACAGGCTTTGGCCTGGATAATTACATCCTTTTGATGGTTTAATGATCTTAATGATAAAAATATTCATCAGCACTCTTTCCTTCTTTCTTATGCACATCAGACAAATACTGATGATAGTGCTGAAGCATATAAACAACAAAAAACTGTTAGGTCAGCCTGCTATCACCTTGGAATCAAGGCTCTCTGAAATAACAAGGTTTGAAATAAACAGTGATACATGACAGCAGGACAGCAGCTCTCAATGGCCCTCATTTATCAATCTTGCGCAGATCTGAGCACAGATCAGAGTGCAGGATTCATCGTAATAGGACACACCCAAGCGTACGCATGATCGGGTATTGATAAATGTGGCGGCTGAAATCGATCGTCATTTACATGTTACGCCCTTAAATATTCGTGGTTCAGAAGCCTCGCCCACTGAGGTCAAACATGAAAGAGGAGAAATATTAGAAAGATTCTAAACTTTTCCGAGCTGAAAGTGGATATCCTCACATCTGTGGTGGAAACTAACAAGGATTTTCTCTTTGGAAGCATCAAAACTGGAATAAAAGCAGTCCAGAAAACTCCTGTCTGGAGCAGGATTATGGAGGCGGTGAACAGCGCTGCTGTGGAATGGTGGACAGTGGCTGAAGTTTGAATAATTCATTAGTCAATAAGTTGCTCTTGATGATAAATTCATATCTCATACATGCCTAATATTTGTTGATTGCCATGACATAGGGTACGCTGCTCCGATTATTTAAATTATTTATTTTTAATTTGTTGCGTCTTTGTAATGTAGAGCAGACTGGAGAGTCTGACAGAGGCTGAACAAAAATAGTTATTAACAACACCAAACGGTGAGTTGCTGCTCCTGAGGCACATTGTTATGGATTTCTATTGGATTTTTATCACTGATTAAACAGCCAACAGTACTCCATTCGCCAGTGCAACTTTGTGCAAAACTGTACTGGCTTAAATGATGTCCCACACCCTTTCAGGAGTGAACAACAACGTCCCCGCTGCTGGGCCAAGACAGAGACACCTGCCTTTTAGGAGTCAAACACAGCGCTCCACAGTGGCATGTGTGGGCGTGTGCACAATGTTAAAACGGCGCTCCTGCTCTGTGGCAGTGTTTCTGGGCAGAGTTATCAAATAGGCCTATTCACTAAGGACATAAGAAATTTATTTTATTTTATTTACGTCTTAATCTTTAATGAAATCTGTCTGATTGTGCTTAGTGACAGGTTTAAGGTTTGTTTATCAATGATTTTGAGACAGACATTTGCTGCACCGCAGATCCACACTGACTCAAACTTGCGTACACGATGTCAGACCTGTCAACACTCACGTGCAGATTGATATATGCCGATCCTCACGTCAAAATTTTCGTACGCAAGTTTTCTACCGTACGCAAGCTTGATAAGAGAGGGCCAGTGTGTCTGTGCAGGATGGTTCATGTCGACAACAACCATACTCTGAACAAAGTCTAAAGAGTTGGGCTAATTCCTGGGAGCTTGACCTTCTGACCCACAACATGCCATCTCTAAAGTCTCAGTGTATAATATAATGTGTAAATCTGGATGTGTGCGCTGACCAGGTTGGAAGAGCTCTGCAGAAAGACTTGGGGCTCTATTTTCGTTCGCGCCGGTGAGGCGGCGGAGGGCGGCGAGCCCCGCGCAGTTGTATTTTCGTCTGGCGGAGCCCAGCGTAAGGCCAATTTGGTATTTTCGTGGCATGAGCTGCACGGAGGCGAGCCGAGATCCGCCAAGCTGGGCATGGTGGTGTGGCAGGGGGAGGTGTGGACAGAATCAGCAGGCGCAGTGACATTTTCGTGCTCGCCACCGGCGTGTAAAGTGCGCTGAAAGCTCGCCGATTCAAACCTGGTCAGCTTTCAGCGCAAGGCGGAACGCAGCTGGTCCAGTAGTATTTTGGTAGACCGGCGGCGTATCGACATACGTCACTGATGCCTCACCAGCAGGTTTCCACAGTGTCAGGCACATTTCAGTGCAATAAATAATCATCATCAACTATTAATGTGAGTCAGCACATACATTTAGATCTATATCGATATATTCTGATCTATATCTGATCTGATGAGCGCGTTTGGCACGCGTTTGGACACACAACCTGACCGAATCAACACAGCTGAAACCGCATCAAATTAAATTAAATATCTAGTAAATATTCACACATGATGAAGTTAACTCGATATGTAATTCGTCTCCCTCCTTTTCTTTCTTCCTCTTCCTCTTATTTCTCGCACAGCTCGACCTGGACACGTCTCCGTGTCCTCTGTCCGTCTTGCTTGCTGCTGCGGCTGAACAGATGATTTGTTTCAGTGCTCAAATGCGTTATCTTCTTTAAGCCGACATACGGATATTATAATATTCAGTTTTGTGAGCCAAATTTATTTTATATGCCAACATCTATGAAAGAAAGAGCCAGGCCACGGAGCGCGATGCGTCATTTACGCACAGATGGTTCCGATTTTTATGCCATTTTTGGAGTTTATGTTGTGATCTGTGCGCTCAACCGACCTTTGTCATGTGAGGTTTGAATATGAGCAACTTTATGTGAGTGTCTTTATTTGTGGAAAAGGGTGTTTGTCTTACCACTGGGTCCAACATTACGCACACTAAATCCATCTGTGCTCATATGAGAGAGTGTGGAGGACGCCCAATGCGACAGTGACACTTGTTGAGGAGCTGCCCTCTGTCGCCATCTTGTGGCATTACTGTCTTAAGACATCTCTTGATCTCTTTGTCTACTTCATGAAAATAGTAATACGCCTCGCCTGTGGCGGATTTAAAGGCAAGGAGAGGAGCCTATGTGATTGGTGAAAACAGGTCTCGGCTGTGTTAAACCCCTATACGCACTCTCTCCTCCCCTTCTATGATTTATGCTGCCGGGAGGAGCTGAGTTAGGGAGGGGGGATACTTACGCCGGGCTGCGCAGCTCACCAAAATACCAAAATGTGCTTGGGAACGCCTTGTCAGCGCGGCGGATCTGATTGACGCTGCGCTTGCGGCAGATCTCCGGCGAAGCACCAAAATAGAGCCCTTGGTATTCAGTGAGGGAAGCTCAGTGTTGGCCTCTCTGTTCAAACTTAATTGTTTTTCAGGGAGTTTTGATTTGACAAGAGGGTTCAGTGTTTGAGTTGTTTGTGAAACTGGGCTGATGGGGGTATTTTCTGTGGAGTTTTTGATAACTGTAGATCTTTTTGGATTGTGAAAAAAAGACACTTTTGTTGAATGTGTTTCCCGTTTGAAAAGGACATTTCATATTGACTGTGTTTGCCTGTGAAGGACCCTCTAATATATTTTTGCTTTTTCTAAACTAAATTGACTTGGTATACCTCTTTGTTTGCTGCATTATTGACAAAGTGTTCCGACTCTATACCCCTGAATAACTGGCTTCTTTTTCGTCTGTGAAAGTGCTGCAGTATCCTCGTGGTGGATGAAACATCAAACCTAAAAACTTGAAAAGTGAGATTGAGAAAGTTTTGTTTGAAATGCCAGCTGGCCCCACTCAAATCTTATTAACCTCCTTCAAGAGTCCTCTCATGATCAATGTTGAAATCAGTGTATGTTTCATTTTTTTTTTTATCATATCAAGTCTTGGTTGCTTTGTTTTGGCAAGGTTTCCTACAAAGAGATCAATGGATACCACTTTTGGTTCCTTTTTCTGTATTTGTTCCATCTTTTTTTAACACCGTTTATTTAAAATCCCATCTGTGCTCCTTTAATCGTATGTTCACCCAGGAAAACGTGGGACCTCTGCTTTCCAAGCCTGCTGCCTTTTGCTTTCATGCAGGAGTGGGTTACTGGCAGCCGGTAACATGATTAGTGGAGATTCATTTTGAAGGTGGCCATAATCACAGACTGGAGGCCCAGGGCTAATCTGCCAATGGCTGAGGATGAAAACACTGAGGTGATTGAACATGCCGTGTATGGAAGGAGGGATAGAGGGCAATGATCTAATCAGTTTCTGGGGGGCCTTTTTAATCAAACAGTGGCTCAGACCTGGAAGAAGCCGGCCGGGGACAATACAGAACAGAAAACAAAGAATTACACTATCAAGAGCGCTTTTATATTTCATCCTTTTCTCATGTATTAATGCCAAGACTCATAAGGGTTCATGCAAAAATCCTCAGCTATGAAACTGAAATATTTTTTATAAATAAATGTAGACATTTTACAGGATAAAGGAGTATGCAGACGCTCTCTTTAAACAATAATTTGATAAAGTTTGTTCTTTAAAAATTGCAGACCACACTTGATAGGAAGCAGCAGCCTTATAACACCACAAAGTTTATGTTTACAAATCAATTTTATCTTTAAAGCAATACATTTTGTTTTGTTAGCTACACCAATTTTCTCCTTTCAATACGTCAGTCTGACAAAGTGATTACATCAACCAGACTTAGTTGTTAAAGTCCTGTTTGTGACGCCAGTTTGCTATGGAAGTCTCAGTTAATGTGACACAGAGGACTCAGAACACTCAGATGGCTGAAATAGTTCTTCATTGAGGAGAAATGACAGTAACAATAGACAGCAGGAGAGTACAATGTAACATAATATGAGTTCTGCCACACCATCGACTAGGTATGGTATTCATCCTCAAAGATAACACTGAAGTGAGAGGATCCAGATGTAAAGGACACATAGCTCATCTGTTTAATTCAAAGACAAAAGTTAGTGGTCTGATTCATGGCATTATATTAAATGTGTGTGCAGATTTACACATCAGAAAGTTCTGAGTACAAAAAAGCAACTCTGAATGGATGAACAGAGCAGAAAACCTATACACGTGTGTAAGTTCATGAATGCTGATCAATCATAAAGTGACAGCGCGCTCTTGATAGCCTCTAATCGGTCTAAACACCATATAAGGAGGTGTGGATGTGCTTCCTGTGGACCTGTGAACATGATGCAGTGAAGGAAGAGAGAAAGCAACAGAAAAAACTTTCAGGTGTGGAAAAATAAGTTATTTTGGTTGTAATGGTTCAGAGAAAAAACTTTTTTTTTTTTTACTCCAGTGAGTGGCAGTATGACACATGCCTTCATATCACTGTTGGTGCTCTTACAGTCAGTAACCTTTGTCTCCTATGGATAGGATTGACCGCCAGTTACAACACATGTGCCAAGGTAGAGTATAAATTATGTGCTAATCTATGAGTATCGATTATAATCCATGCACGCAGATTGTGAATACTCATGCATAAAACTGCACATTTTTTTTCCCCTTAATCTGGCACCTGGAGGGCTCTGTACATATGCAGTTATAGAAACAAACAGTGGCGATTTTGGTCTAGAAATGGCAGTGTTCAAGACCACACAATAAGAAATACTCAAGATCGAAACATTGTGACAATAATAAAAACACAGGCATGAACAGCGTTCACACAATACACAGCAATCAATGTACAATGCCACCAGAAACAAAAGGCCACAGCCAAACAGCCATTTTAGCACTGAAAACAGGTGAACAGCTCCCTTAGGGAGCCCACATTAGGTTGTGTCCACCACACACACACCCACACACATATTGCCAGTTATGCATTACATAAATTCCACTTTTATTCAAATAATATGTTAACTACATTATCCACATAGAATAATAGACTCTCTGATGTGAATCACTCTTTGAAGAGGAATGGTGCTCTGTGGTCCTTAAATTGCGCAAACTTCTCTGTGACTTTGCTGTTAAAATCCAACAGTCCATGGACGAGTTCACTTTGCCATGTTGCATTTCTATGATAGCCAAGCTAGCAAGACCTGTGCAGTTCCCGCTCTTTCTTCTAATCAGTCAATGAGACACGCCCTGGGGCTCTGGGTCATGCATTTGCCATCCCGACTGTGCCCCACCAAGTGGAAACAGAGGCACAGTGAATTCACAGTGAACTATTCGCACACAACAGCACTGTAGAAAGAAGAGAAATTGCGTTCATCAAATGAAAACTTCAGACGTATCAGTTTGAACAAAGTTGAATATTTTATCAACTTATGCCCATCAACATTTTTGACACAGAAAACCTCAAAAAAAAAGAAAAAAAGGTTATAATCCTCTCTTGCACGGCAGCACCCTCTGGTGGGGCCTGTTTACAAGAAACCATTGTAAACAGGTTTAAATTACATGTTTCAAAAGTATCTGTATACTTTGAACATAACAGATCAATCAGCAGTCAGCAATTTCTGACAACAATAAAATCAACAGAGCAGACATAATGCATGCTGCAAAGATCAAAAGTGTATTCTTATCTACATGTATCTACATGTCTGCAGCTACATGTATTCTCATCAAAGGATGTCACCAGTGTGATTGTTTTTTTAATATCTTTGAAGTGGCCGTATTTATGTTTTCCCACCCATATTTATTCACTCTGTTAAACACAAGTTATACCAAGTAGAAAATGTGTTCATTTCTTGCTGTTGTACACTGTAGGCCTCACAATGGGAAACACTGCCCATATGTAACTCCATCACCAAAACACTCAATCACCATATTAACCTGACATGAGAACCACTCCATTCTAATTACAGCTGATAAGGATTGATGCTGCTGCTAGTTGAATTTCTGCAGCATACAACAGGACGCCTCCTCACCTCTCTCACACACATCAGCATGACACGACAGCATGAGTGACAGCTTCGCCAAGTGGGTAAGAAGCGGCATCGACGCTGAAGGCCGAGAAATGGTGAAGGTATGCAATCCCATGTCAAAGAGGTGAGACTGGAGGAAAGACGGACAGACAGGCAGGCTAATGAACTGTCAGTGTAGTGTCCTCTGGTCAGCTGATATCTGTATGAGTGGCAGCCATCTGAAGCACTCATCGCTCTCAGTCAAGCTGACGGAACTGGAGCATCATTTATGAAACACTTCAGAGGAACCAACTCAAAGTCCACGTTTCGACAAAAGAAATAAAATAATCAGATCTGTGAAATTTCAAGACACACACATTAAATGTCAATTTAAAAAGTACGGTTATTAAATCCTGTCCATGCAGTGTAGTGTTCATCTTAATTACACAACTCAGATAAATAAATGAAAATTGGATACCGGAAAATACGGGTATTAAAGACAAATGAAGACTTTTAAGCATGAGTGTACATATCATGTAAATGTCTGTATACAGCTTAAAGAACAACCAGAAAAAACCTTCGAGTTGCTTGTGTCTTACTTCTTTTCAACCACTTAACTTGATGAAAGTATTACTATGGCACTGATGAGTGGTGCATGCAAACTACTGGAGAAAGTACAGAAATCTACTGGATGTTAAAATTTGTACAAACATGCTTGCATCCTTGATACAGTTCAAGAAGTATGCTGCATCATGAGAAGAACATGAAAAGTGGATTTAAATTTTTGTTTTTTTTAAATGGAGCGCTAACTTCATATCTGAAAGCAGACAGAGTTAGTTTGAATCAGAAAATCCACTTTAAGATGATGAAGCAGTTCATTATAAACAAGGTCAGTTGGGTCACAGCTCCCAAAGCTTTTCTCCAGTAAACAAAATTATGTAATTACTCTGAAAGAAGAATTCAAATTTTGCTGCTTAAAGAGTTTAAGGATAATTAAGGAAGATTGTCTAAAATGAAGCTCATCACTGTCAGTAAGACGGTATTCTGCAGTAATTATGCTTTAGTTTTTTCCCCACTGAGTAAACAAGGTTATAGGAATTAAGAGGACAGATAAAACTGAGATTTACTTCTACATTAAAAGCATGTTTTTAGGACATGGCTGCAATTTCATATGAATAATGAGGACAGTCTCAATTTGACATTTTTTGTAATGTTTTTTTTTTTTTTTTCTCCTTTGAAATCTTGCACATCACACTTGCACATTTAAATACAGCCATGGAGAGAATTGGTGACTTAGAAACTGTTAAAGGAGATGGTAAGAAGCATCTGTTATACAAGGCTTTTTATTTGTTCATGTTTTATTTTGGAAGAAAACATCTCAGACAGGTGCACAGGCTAATTCGGCTAATTTGTATTTCAGAAACACGTTGCATTGCTCTCCAAAATAAGACAGTTACCATCAGCCTATTATTTTTACTCCTGCAGGTGACTTTGAATAAACATCCTTGTATGAATACCAATTAAGATTTTCACCATGAGGTTCACTTTAAGTTTTTATTCCAACAGACAATTCACCACAGATTTAAAGCAGTCGTCATTGTTCAAAGCAAGCGCAGCTGCTCAAACAGTGAAAAGACAGAGGTCTTTAACCATTGTTTGGAGCCTCACCTCATTTCTGGTCGGGAAATCCATCTTTGTGACAGCACAGACAGATCTCCTTCAGCTAATGACAAAATAGCAAAGACATTTCCCTCCATGCTCCTCTAACAGCCCACTTTAGTTTCACTTTTATTTGCCATAAAGCCAGCACTTGACTTGAGGCTTCACTCCGTGGGTGTAAATCAAGTTCAGACTCCAATCGCAGCGTGTAACATGTGTCTGCACAGATCAGGTCAGTGTTCAACCTGGAGGTACTCATAAACTCCACTCAAGAAAATGTCATGACTGCTGGTGTGGAAATGATAGTGAAGGAAAAGCAGGTGAAGCCATTTCAGACAGAGGGACTGATTTAGTGAACTCTGCTGGGATATTGCTTTCTCTTTAGAAGACATTTCGAAGGTCGGAAGATAAAAACTAACAGAGCACTCTGGTGATATTTCTTACTGTCTGTAAGAGTTATAGAGCTATGATAGTCCAGTGAGACCACCTCTTTATCTTTTACAGAAAATCTGTTTTGTTTTGTAATGGTATCATTTTAAACAGGAAGAGACTGAAAAAAGAGTGCAGCTACATTAAATCTGTGAACTAACTGGGCGTTTTCAAGTATTTGGTACATAAACTCAGAAAGCAGCACTGAGCATCTTGAAAAATAACACGTTTTCTCAAATGGATAGGAGTTATAGTCATCAGCTGCACTTGTGCTCTTTATGAGTGGAGCAGATGAACATAGACAAAAACAATATCCGTTCATTAATAAGGTTAAACAGCCTCACAAAGTGTTTAATATAAGTTTAAAGCTCATGTAAGGAGTTTCTTGACATTGATTAAAGTGACTGGAATTCTTATTAATTAAATCTAATTAAAGGCCTGATCGGAATAAAAATTTGTCATGTAAACATGTAGATTGGAAGATTCAGTTGGAAAGAAATTGCATTCCAATTGAGAGGGGTGGTTTTTGTCATCCGTTATTCCGAAACCTATCCATGCAAACACTTACTCCAATTGTGACTCTCTAACCGGACTCGGTCTTCACTGTTTAGCCTTTGGTGTATAAACTGAGGTCAGTAAAGAATATTTCATTATAAACACTCTGGCATAAAACACAACCACAGGTTCCGCCTGCTCCTCAATAACAGAACAAGGCGTACATACAGTGTAATGATGTCACATCAGCAGTGCAACCTTTGACAGAACAATAGAATAAGTAAGCAAGGGCGCCATCCAGTGACGACATTTAACAGGGAGAAAATCCAGAATTGGATGGATTGAACTACTATCACGTTTGTTGGTTTGTTGACAGTACAGACGTAAATACAACTCTTTTTCTTCTGCGGTTGTTTAAGTGAAATTAGACAACTTTGTGAATGTCTAAATGTTTCTTATCTGAATAAAGCTTGGTGTATGTATACACACGTCATGATCGGATTATTTAATTTTGCGCCCATGTAAAGAGTGGATTTAGATTTTCCAATTCCCCTAAATTTTTAATCGGACCAAGAAATTCTGCCCATGTGATAAGACTGACTATTTCCATACTGTCATTTTGATGTCTGAAGCTTGTGTGAGGGTGGGGGGGCTGTCAGTGGGATCCAGTTTGTACAAGGAAACTTGACAAGGTGGAGAAGACTCAGACATACTCATAAATAAATACACTTTTTGTGGTATTTGTCAGACTGTTTTTTAATACCCTGATGTGTCAGTCTGTTTGGAGGAAAACTGCAACAACAGTTACAGCCAGAACGAGGAGGAGGTAAAGTTTTCATAGCAAATTCAAACAAGAGCAGAGCAACATGTCAGAAACATCAAGGAGTTGATTCCCTTTTTCAAAACACTACAATGAGAGGGTGGGGGCTACATGATGGTGTAGTGGTTAGTGCTTTTGCCTCACATAGAGATGGTTGAGGAGGTTGAGCATGCTCTCCCTCTGCATTTCTCCTGGTTCTCCACCTCTTGCCCAATTAGAACTGGGATTGGCTCTACCAATGTCACAACATCGAAAGGGTTAAGCAGTAAAGTTAGATGATATTTATAGAGTTTAGCATGATTTTTAGGAAAAGGCCATGAGTCCAATTCGAACCTTAGCCATTTTGAGGACTATGACCTTTGTACTGGCACTTGATTTACTAGGAAGCTGTACTGGCACCTCAGACTTAAACAGACATGAGTCCAGGTTGAACCTTGAAGAAAAGTGAGATTGTTAGATAAACCTACTTATACTGTGGATTATATTACTGTTAGTAAGCTTTCAGAAATGTACGCAGGTGGTCTGCAGGTATGTTCCAGGGTCTTTAGACACCTGCAGTGAACCTAAAGCTGTAGAAACAATGAGATTGTCTCCTGAGTGTGCTTTCCTTCCAAAAACCTGATTGCTCATTTAAACCTCCAGAAGCCCTGACAGGATCAGTCACATTTCAATGCTTATAGGGGAGGGTGGGGTAAGATGAGCCATTTTTCATATTTCAGATCACTACGTCAAGGCAATCATAGTTTTGTCTCTAACTCGTGCATCTGCATATATTTCAAGATGTTGTGCATCCCTGCAAACCAACAGAATGAGTGTAAACATAACTGTCTTGATAATATAGCATGCCAAAAACAAGGTGGTCTCTTATGGTCAACTTACCCTGAGTATGGGGTAAGTTGACTGCATACTCAGGGTCAGACTCCATGAATTGATGCCCATCTCCTAAATATTTGGTCACATGATCAATTTCTTTTACCATGTCCAAGCAACAGGGGGTGGCTCAACTTACCCTTTGGCCCAACTTACCCCATTCTTCCATGAAGTTTGTTTTCTACTCATCTAAAAAGTTCAACAGTCTTTAGTTCTGAGTAAAACAGCGTCCCTCTTTATGATCAAATACTAACAATGAGGACTCTACTCAGGCAAAGGTAGTTGGGACTTCACTCAGATCTGTCTTCAGTGACTTGGGCTCCATTTTAACACTGATGACTTGACACTCCACTCAGACTGGTCCAGGACCTGAGGATATTTGAAGCGCCTACACCCCTGGTACATTATATGAGTGTGGGATATTTGACCACCCAAGTGCTTTTACATCACACGTCACAGTCACACACTGATGGCAGAAGCTTACCATTCACACATAAACTGGGATGACTGCTGAGTGGATACAGAAACAACATTTCACCTGGTATTCTACCATCTCATATAACTATTCGAAACCTCTTTCACATTGACGCATCAACAGGCACACCAACCTTGTTTACTGTAAACTGTGTTCCACACAGCACGCAGCCAAACTCTGAGGATGGAAACACTGACAGACGATCAATAAACATCCAAAAAGGAACAACTGGAGCTTGTTGCACTGCTGCTGAGCTCTCAGCACCACTGAGGTGAGGAGGAAGAGAGAGCTGCTGACACAAATTTGGTCGAGACTGTAAGATGCTGGGTTGAACAAAGTCACTGTGATTGGGTTATCACATACCAGTTAACTCTGACTGGTGTTTGTCTTGACAAAATAAGTTCTTTCACCTCTTATTTTGACCCATGATGAAATAATATTGCCTCCTGAGGCCTCAGTTTATTACTACTTTCACCAGTGTTGCTCTAGCTGCCAAACAGTCATTCTAACACTGGTTTGGCTTTGTCACACAATATGAAATCAATTCTCCTTGCTTGCTTAAACACAGTACTTGCCATTAAATCTGTAATACAGTTATGGTGGCGACACAGTGCTGCTCGTGTGGACAAATAATGATTACAGGTGAAGAAAACTGGCTTTGTTTGGGGCTAAAAAATTACATTATCAGTAAAGTGCACTGGCACTTTCCCTGAATCTTGGTCAGGCCTTAAAGGTTGAACAAGACTCCTTCCAAAAATGGTTCCACAGGCTATCTTTGGATACCACAGGATGAGACAGATACCATGCAGATGCCTGGCAAGACCCAGGCTAAAAACTGCTGTGGAGCTGCCCTATGCAGACATATCTACACACACACACACACACACACACACACACACACACACACACACACACACACACACACACACACACACACAGCTGAAGGCTGATCCAGGGTGCAGCATCGGGTTTGAGTAATTGCTCTTAGAGGGCTGTGTGAGTTAACCCACAAAGAGAACATTCACAGCCAGTAGAGCCCAAAGAGAAAGAGGAAAGGAACTCATTCATTGTTGCAGCTTAAGAGGGATAAATAACAACAGCAGAGGAAGGAGGACAAGGAGACCTGATCTGGTGTAGAAAAGAAATCCAACCTACAACAGAATCTGACATTTAGCCACCCTCCTGATAAATGTAATTCAAGATTATTCCAGTAATGTCAGGGTGTGCTTGAGTTTAACTCATTAGGATGGGTGTGTAGATAGATTCAGTGAGGGGTAATGTGAAAAGAAGACATCTATCTATGTGAATAATGTGCAAGATTTTAAATCCTGAAATATAATGCGTTCAGGGGAAGTGCACGAGTTTCCCTGTAGTGTGGGCACATCAGGCGTATTTTTTATTTTTTTTTCCATTCCTAATAGTTGTCATATATTTTCTTTATCCCATCAGAATTTGTAAAATAAATAAATAAGTAAATAAATAAGAAGGAGGCTTATTTCAAAGCAATTTTTAGCGAGTAGGGTTAATTCACCCTTAGAGAGAAGATATCCTTTTTTTATTTTTTTTGCATGTTGGTTTTTAATCCATCAGCAGTATAGAAACCGCCAGTTGAACACAGTCGGGATCTGCTCAAAAATCATCAGGCAGCGTGTTCACAACTTTGTTGCTCTATGCGATGAACAGATGATGAAGACAGCTCGCAGGATGGCACAGGACCCCAACCATATACCTACTGTGTTAGAGTCATCACCAAATACTAAGAAGCCACAGTAGCACTCTCTCTCTCTCCACACACACACACACACACACACACACACACACACACACACACACACACACACACACACACACACACACACACACACATATATATATATATGTATATATATATACAATTAACAAAAATACATTCCTTTTGCTGCATCACTCTGAGAAAAGATGGGTCTAATTTTTGAGATATTGCGCAGGTGGATAAAAGCTATCCTAGAGATTTGATGAATGTGGAAGCTAAAGGACAAACCCTGATCAAACAAAACTCCCAGATTTCGTAAAGTGGGGCTGGAGGCCAGACTGATGTCATCTAGTGTAGCTATATTTTAAGAGAATGCCTGTCAAGGTGTTTAGGACCGAGGACAAGAACTTGTCTGAGTTTGAGCATCAGAAAGTTATTGGTCATCCAGGATTTTATATTTTTGAGATAAGCCTTCAATTTGGTTACCTGATTTGTTTCTTCTGACTTCATTAACAAGTATAACTGGGTGTCATCTGCATAACAGTGGAAATTAATCAAGTAATCCTCATAATGTTACCCAGAGGAAGCATGTACAAGGTAAAGAGGATCGGTCCAAGCACTGACCCTTACGGGACCCCATGGCAGACTTTGGTGTGCGCAGAGGATTCATTATTAACACGGACAAACTGGGATCAATACGTTAGATAAGATTTAAACCAGGAGAGAGCTGATCCTGCTATGCCGATAGATTGTTCCCGTCTCAGGAGCAGGATGCGGTGGTCGATTGTGTCAAACACAGCACTAAGATCCAACAGGACAAGAACATGTGAGCAACATGTAAACATACTCAAAGACTGCACCCAGAAATTAGTCTTTGGCTGGAGCTCTTTATCACAACTGTGTCAATACTGGGAAAAAAAAAAAGCCCACATGTATCCAAGTGTAAGAAATAAACCCTTCATACTTAGTTTTTCTGTTTAATTTGTGTGTTAGCCATGAAAGAACACATTTTTATTGCCCTGTTGATTAATATGATTTATAAAACAACAGTGAAATTTGTTACATATCAAAGCATGATTGAGGAAAAAGTCCACTGTTGCTCAGTTGGACAAATACTGCTAAATCTTTTAGATATAAAAGTCTTAGTGTTTGATGAAATATTGATGATATAACTTTGATATTACCACTACAAATGTAAATTATTCTCTCTCTACAAACTAGATGTTGTGTATTATCAGGGTGATATCTGTTTTATGATTGGCAGTAAGCATGATGGAACTGATTTTCCTCTGTAGAATCTGCCTGAAACAGACAAACTTAATAATGTACCAACCTTGAAGAGTTTTATCAACCAGAGAGCATTTTTCGTTAGAACACTGTTAACAAGATATCCATGACCACCATTAAAAAGACCTTCGAAATTGTATGAAAATTAACGTAATGTCCAACCTCTGTTCATATACATGGACTCAGTGCACCATATTACACAGGAAAGTCATCCACATATATTAAGGTGACTTTGGCAGCTGTGACCCTTCCTGTTCATTGTTGATTTAACTTGATAAATACTAATTTATTGCTCATTCAATGTGTGAAACAAGATTTTCAACTTGTTTTCATGTACTCTTGAAAGCACTTTGAGTTTAAATGGGCTCTTATACATTCGCCTTCTCTGGCCTGTAAGTGACATATAAATCACCATCCATGTTTGTACACTACAGGCCAAAGTTTGAAAGCAAGATCAAATTTGTCCAAAAAAAAGATCATAATACTTTGCAACAAAAAAAACCTGATAATTATCTAAAGAAAAACTTATCAAAAGACATTTTTACTATAATTATCAGGTATTTGAGTTTTTCTTGCTAAGAATTTGCTTTCCTCAAAGTAACCTCCTCTGGCTTTAACAACAGCTTGGCATATACGAGGCATTCGTTCCACAAGTTTTTTAAGGTATGTAGCAGGAATTGCAGTCCAAGCTTTCTTAAGATCATCAATAAGAGACTGCTGATTTGTGGGAAGCCCTTTTCTGATCAATCGATCAATCCAATTCATCCAACACAAGCTCAATTGGAGAGAGGTCTGGAGACTGAGGGGGCCAACCCATTTTTTGAAGAACACCTTCCTCTTCTTTTTTGTCTAGGTAACCATGGCAGAGCTTGAAAGAATGCATAGGATCATTACCTTGTTGCAAAACAAACTTTGGACCTACAAGTCTTAGTCCAGATGAAACTGCATGATACTGGATGATGGAGTGCAGATACAAAACCCTTCAGACCAGCCTTTCTCAAAAGTCTTTTCACAGTTGTCAGAGATATGGGTTTTGACCTTGTCATGTTGATTTCCTCCTTTATTTGTGCTGCTAGTTTTTCACCGATCTCTCTTACTGATGACAATAATATGTTTATCCTCTGCTTTTGTCTTGACTCTCTTTCTTCCAGTCCTTTTCCTATCATCATAACTTCCAGTTTCTTCAAGTCTCTTCAGAGTGTAGTGAACTCCTTTGCCTTTAGGCATTTCGCAATTTCTCTTTCTGTGTATCCTTCTTTTCTAAATGTACAAATCTGTACTCTTGTTTCTTTACTCAGTTGCTTCTTTCTAGCCATTTCTGCGATAGTTTGTCAGAGTTTTGAACACGGGTGAGATTCATTGGGGTTTTTGTATGCAGACACTCAAAAGCCAATAAGTAAAAGAGAATAATGCAAAGTGATGTTTTTTTTTTTCTTTTACACTGAATTTGTGACTCTTGCTAATCTTCTTGAACCTAAAAGTAAGCCCTCCCTTCCTTTTGTTGACATTTATTCAGCAATGGTCAAACATCAGTGTATACCTAAAGGTAAATTGAGGAAAATGGTGGATTTCAAAGAAAGCAAAGTCTAGTCATGCAATAAATACATGTAACTTTTTTTTATGAAAGGCATTGTGAACAGAATCTTGAAGTAGTTTCCAAATGTTTGGCCCATTTTGGTCTTGCTTCCAAACTTTTGGTCTGTAGTGTATATATCTTTGGATGTGGGGGGAGATAAATTCATCAATTTCCCCTGACCATGAAATTCATGTGGAACATAAAACATACTGACACACACACACACACACACACACACACACACACACACACACACACACACACACACACACACACACACACACACACACACACACACACACACACACACACACACACACACACACACGCAGTAAAGTCATGATTTGTACCTCAAGGCAGACAAACTTATCAAAAAAACATACACATACATGCAGCAGTGTATGTGATGTGGGATGCTGCACATACAGGATTTATATAGTATGGTGGATTCTCTCCAGGCTTTCTTAGAGCACTCTCACAAAGACGTCATTCCCCCACACTCCTATATTTCAACCACCAAGTATCGCACCGGCAGTGGCAGTAAAGGGCAAATCCACAAAATTGCTCTTTTTCTCTGCCGACACAAAGGCAGAAATCCCATTATTCTCCTGGTAGGCAGCCCTGTAAGACACACACACACACACACACACACACACACACACACACACACACACACACACACACACACACACACACACACACACACACACACACACACACACACACACACACACACCTTTCTTCTGCTATACATATGTGATGAAAATCAGAGCAGTAGCAGTGATTTCTTTGCCAGCAGGGAGACAGGGTCATTTACTAATCCCCCACTACCATCACTACAATCACCTCAGGCCCCATCAGACTTTCTGTGAAACACACACACACCCCAAAACACACTCATGCTTTTGTTTTCTGATCTCTTATTATGTTCTGCATAAAACTACATTATCTGAAAGCTTTTACATTTTCTCTAGTTCATGCTTTTCATTTCTCTGTCTCAGCGCTACTTTCACACCCACCTGTTGGCAGCGCCCGAGCAACTTTGTTAGGAACTTTTCTTTTTTTCTTTCCTTTTTTTTTTCTTTTTCAACCCTGTATTTAAAATAAACTGAAGATTACGGATTTATTAGCAACCTTAGAGAGTATCACGGTTTCCCACATTTACAATAAAAACCGTAAAGTTACAAAGTTTGGTGTCCATACTACATATATGCAAAGTTTAAATTCACAAGGTAAATGTATATTGTCATATTCCTAGAAAAGAGATGTCAACTGCTCAAATCTTGGACAACTGCAAGATTATAGTCCATGGGCCTGATCTACAACCTGCTTTGGGAGAGCAGAGTGGCTGTAAAGGAAAAATGAAGTCTGAGTTGCACCTATTGTTTTATGGAAGCCGGCAACTGCATAAAAGGCAACGCAGGTTTATTTGTAAAGCACCATTGCTACACAAGGTAATTTAAAGTTAAAATTAAGTTAGGGTCAAACACACCGTAACACCAAGTTTGACACCCTGTCAAGAGATGAATGTTGCCGACCGCTTGCTTCTCTCGTTATGCCAACTTTAGTAACGACCGCAGATAGCAATACAGAGATACAATACAGCTTGTTTGTAGAGACTGTTGGGGGAGAACATTGACAGCGGGGTAACACAGCTCAAGGGAGAACAGTTATGATCATTACTTCATGGAAATGCAATCAGACTGAGACCCCAAGGCAAAAGAACTACAGAGTCTGCAGTGCAAAAAGATTATTATGTGTTTAGCTGTGTTTAGTCCCTTTGCTAAAGAAATCAGGCAAAGCTAAAAAGATGTTTGGTGGCTAATGCTGTGGCTGGGACCCTATATGTACTGTTGATGAAGTTAGGTGCTGTTCTGAGCATTATTGTGGCTATATAGTGGTGTTTTGTTTGAGCGCGTGGCTCTCTGTACTGCTATTGTGCAGTCATTACTAAAGTTGGTATGACTAGAGAAGCAAGCGGTCGGCAACTTTCATCTCTTTACGGGTTGTCTATCTCGATGTTACGGTGTGTTTGACCCAAACTTAATTTTTACGCCAGAATATCCCTTTAACAGCAGCTTAAATAAAGAGTTTTAGACGGAGGCTGAAATAATGATGTTTTAATATATCACTATGAGAAATTGGAGGCTTTTTTCAGTCTAAAAATCAAGTAAAGGTTAAAGTAGAGGTATCAGAAAGGAAATATAGAGTTTGAACAAAATGTATAATATCCCCTTTTTAAAGTGTTTATCAAAATAAGTTTGTACTCCTCCATCCATAAATCCTAAAATAATACTTATTTCGGTTGGACTTCCTGTTTTTCTTTGTTTTCCTGGTCTGGCTTGACTATGTTTCAGAGCACCCTCCCCCTCCCCGGTCGCTGAGGCTGAGTGAGACTCCACACCTGCACTGCATCTACAATCAAGGCCCTTGAAGAAGCCAGCAGCCCTCAGTCTCAGCGCCTGAGTATTGTCTTCACTCCCGAGTGGTACAGACGCGTCTCCTGGCCTTCCTTTGGAATAAGTGCCTGTAACTTTGTCTTTTCACCTCCTTCTCCTCTGTTTTCTCCGCAGTAAAATCACCTCAATGTAGAAACAGTTTTTCTTTCTAACTCAGAGTACACTTTTTGTATCGACAACAGGTCAACAGAGGCTGCAATCTTGTTTCTACATTAACACAGAACAGCCAAACTAGTAACATACTCATTTTTGTATTTAATGAGTGGCCATGTGAAGGAAGTTTGTAAACTTATAAAAATTTGTATTTATAGACATTTTTGATGATTATGCTGATCACTCATCACTGGACTTTTCCACCCACCTTTTCTTGACAAAATGGGTTAGCAAGGGAGCATTTCAATCTGAATCTCACCGCTCTGTATTCCTCATTTACCCATTCGACCTTTTTTTTTCAGTTGTTATTTTGTTTTGATACCTGCAAAACATTTCAGACATATCTTATAGTGTGTAGAGTGGGGAAACAGGACACCAGTTCTCCATCTCCTGAAGTACACCTTTCCTTTTGGCAGCAAAGAAATAACTGCTCTCCTGACTTTTCTGTCAGACGTTCATTTCAAACTGCCAGCAGATCTCCTCCCAGGAAGTAGTACAAAATTCAGCAGGAAGTCCATTGATTCCAGGAGCTTCTCCTCCATCCATGCACTGCAGGGCTGTAGCCAACTCCTGGAGGTGTAGAGGCTCCTCCAGCAGCTTGTTGGACTCCTCAGAGACCTGGGGCAGATCATGATAAAACGAGTCAAACAGGTCTTTGTGTTCTGAATATTCACTGCAGTCCAGCTCAGAATGAAACTCCACAGCACATCTCCTGATGTCTCCTTCAGCTCCTGTCCTGTCGTTGATCCAAGGCTGTGGATCAATCAATCAATCAATCAGTCTTTATTTATATTTTTATACATAACATGTAGCACAAAGTGCTTCACACAGAAAAAAGAATAAAAGAAATAAAGAATACCCAAATTTACCCCAACCCAAGATTAAAAGAATACCGAAATCAACCCCAGCCCAACCCCTCATTCCCAGTTACTTACTTACGTACTTACAAAGAGGGCTTGTTTTCGTGGAAACAGGAATGTGCACACCGAGAAAACGTAATTTTAAAACTCAAGATGAGGAAACACTGGTGGTTTATGTTAAAATCTAAAAACAAAGAATGAAATTTAAGAAATAGTAAATAAAATGAAATGAAAACAACAGTAAAAGATACTAAAATAGGAGCGCCAAAATAGCTCAATAAAGGACGATCCTGGTACTAAAACTATAAAGAGATAAATGCTAAAACACTTAGACAGAGTTAATGATATAAAATTTAGTTAAAAGCAAGACCAAAAAGGTATGATTTCAATTAGCTTTTAAAATCATTAAGATTAGGTGCAGTCCTCAGGTCTTCAGGTAAGCTGTTCCATAGACGGGGGCCATAGTAATAAAAAGATGCCTCACCGTATGTCTTAACTTTTAACTTTCGGTATTGTTAACAGAGAACCTCCCGAAGACCTGAGGGCTCGACCTGGCTCATAAGGTAAAAGAAGATCAGATAGATAAGAAGGGCCAAAGCCATTGAGAGCTTTGAAAACCAATAAAGCAACCTTAAAATCTATTCTAAAAGACATGGGTAGCCAATGCAGAGACCTTAAAATCAGTGTAACGTGATCTCTCTTTCTGGTCCTTGTTAACATCTGTGCAGCTGAATTTTGTAATAATTGCAGGTGTGAAATATTCTTTTTGGGGAGGCCAGAAAGGAGTGCATTACATAATCTATTCTACAAGCGATAAAAGCATGAATAAATGTCTCTGCATTCACTTGAGAGAGAAATGGTTGTACTTGGGCTATGTTTTTTAAATGATAAAATGCCTTCTTGGTGGTAGCTCATATTTGAGGCTCAAAACTCAATTCTGAATTGAATAAAACTCCTACATTTTTGGCTTGTTAACTTGGATTATAGGATGATGCTTTGAGTTTGCTGACCAGTTTCTCTCTTTCTTGTCCCCTGTCCAATGACTAAAACCTGAGTTTTGTCTTGGTTGAGCTGTAAAAAGTTCTCTGCCATCCATGATTTAATGTCTAAAATGCAGTTAAAATTAAAATTACGTAGTCTATCTAAAAGAATTTTGTGGTCTACTGTATCAAAAGCTGCACTCAGGTCCAATAAAACTAAAACAGATGGTAGCTTCTTATCCATGTTGGACCTGAGGTCATTTACAATTTTAACTAAAGCAGTCTCTGTACTGTGATTTTTCCTAAAAACGGATTGATAAATTTCATAAATATTTCTGTGATTGATAAAATCATTTAACTGGTTAAAAACTATCTTTTCTAAAATGTTACTCCAAAATGGCAAATTGAATACAGGTCTATAGTTATCAAGTACCAATTTATCTAAATTGCTTCTCTTCAGAGTAGGTTTAATAGTAGAAGTTTTAAAAGCAGAGGGGAATACACCTGTCTAAAGAGAGTAATTTAAAATGGTAAGAAAATCATGCTTGAAAAAGTCATAAAAGCTTTTAAAAGACAGGTAGTTGTTTTGAGTTGTTTAAAAGCTTTTTCAAACATCTCGGCATCAACCAGGACCAAACTCTCCAGTGTTTCCTCATTTAAAAGCAAAGGTTCTGATGGATAAAAAATGATAAAAGGTCGTCACATGACAGGTTTGAATTATAAGGTTGGTTAAAAACAGGGTTGATTAAACGATCTATAGTTGAAAAAGTTTCTGTGGGTTATTTTGATTTTCATTCATTAATTTTGAAAAGTATTCTCTTCTGGCCTATTTGATTGCATTATTGTAGATATGCAGTTGTTCTCTGAAAATCTCATAATGAACCTTCAATTTTTCCTTTCGCCACCTCCGTTCTGCTTTTCTGCAGTTTCTTTTTAGATTGATTATATATATATTTTTCCAGGGAGGCTTTGGTTTTGTTGATAATTTCTTGGTTTTTATTGGTGCCAATCAATCAATCAATCAATCAATCAATCAATCAATCAATCAATCAATCAATCAACTTTATTTCTATAGCACATTTAAAAGAACCACAAGGGTAGCCAAAGTGCTGTACAGTGACACATAAAAACAAATAAAACAATCAAAGAACAAGATAAAGCAAGCAGAAATACAGTAATGCAAAAGAATAAATAAGTGTATAAATAAGGATGCTCACGGCAAGTGCTAAGATGATAAAAAAACAAATTAACACTACAGTGTACTAAAAGCCAACGAGTAAAAGTGCGTTTTTAAAAGGGATTTAAAAACAGGAAATGAGGAGGCCTGTCTAATTTTCAAGGGCAACTCATTCCAGAGCTTAGAGGCAGCAGCGGCAAACGCTCTGTCCCCTCTGAGCTTCAGCCTAGTACTGGGGACCGTCAGTAAAAGCTGATCAGCTGATCTTAGGGGTTGGGGTGGGCAATAAGGCTGGAGCATCTCCGAAATATAGGGTGGAGCAAGGTTGTTCAGGCCCTTAAAAACAAATATTAAAAGCTTAAAATGAATTCTGTACTGAACAGGGAGCCAGTGTAAGGACGCCAGGATTGGGGTGATGTGCTCACGCCTGCGGGTCTGTGTCAGGAGACATGCAGCAGAGTTCTGCACAAGCTGCAGGCGGGCAAGGGAAGCCTGGCTAATCCCTACGTACAGAGAGTTACAGTAATCAAGACGGGTAGTGATGAAAGCATGGATTAATTTTTCCAGGTCAGGTCTTGATAAAATGGGCTTCACCTTCGCTATTTGACGTAGCTGATTAAAACTTTTTTGTACCACCCCGCTGATCTGCTTCTCAAATTTAAAATCAGGGTCAAACTTAACTCCCAGATTAGTGACGACCTCTTTAAGGTAGGGTGAGAGGGAGCCTAGGTCGATGTTGGGGGGGTGGCCACCACTTGGTCCAAACATCATTACTTCAGTCTTGTTCTCATTAAGACTGAGGAAGTTAAAAGAAAGCCAGGCTTTAATGTCCTTAAGACAGTCAGTGAGTTGTTGGACTGAGTTGGAGTTGTTCTGTGCTAGTGGAAGATAGATCTGACAATCATCGGCATAAAAATGAAAGGATATGTCATGTTTCCTAAAAACAGAACCAAGGGGGAGTAGATAAAAGGCAAATAAAAGAGGGCCGAGGATTGAGCCCTGAGGGACCCCATGTGGAAGAGGAGCTATTGACGATGCAGAGTTGTCAATTTGAACGCAGAAACTTCTGTCCCTTAAATAAGCCCGGAACCAGTCCAGGGCGACACTCTTAATGCCCACACAGTGCTCCAGGCGAGAGATTAAAATGCTGTGGTCGACAGTGTCAAATGCAGCAGACAGATCCAGGAGCACAAGGACAACAAACTTTCCAGAGTCTGTTGACATGAGAATATCGTTTGACACCTTTAAAAGTGCTGACTCTGTGCTGTGGAGAGCTTTAAAACCAGACTGGAACAACTCTGTGATACCATTGTCTTCCAAGAATGGTAACAACTGGTTGTAGACCACCTTCTCTAGAATCTTGGACAGATGTGGAAGATTTGAGATGGGCCTGAAACTGGCACAGAGGGATGGGTCGAGGCCACTTTTTTTGAGTAGAGGTCGTACTACAGCATGTTTAAAATCCCTAGGTACTGTACCAGAGGAGAGGCTACTGTTAACAATATTAAGGACACTTGGTCCAATAGTAGCAAGTACCTCTTTAAACAAGCGAGGGGGGATGGCATCAGCAGGGGAACCAGAAGGCTTCATATGGCCGACTATGTCCTTTAAAATAGAGAGGGACACAGATTCAAATTTAGAAAAGACAGATGAGGGGTGCAGAGGGGCTGAAGGGTCATACGATGGTTGAGAGATACAGGCTCTGGTTGACATAATTTTATCAGTGAAGAAATGGAGGAATTTTTCACAGATTTCAGTGGAGGCATCAAAACCAAGAGACTTGGGAGCCTCAAGGACAGTGTTTATGGTTTTGAACAGAGCTCTGGGGTTGTTACAGTTAAAAGCAATTAATTCAGAGAAATATTTATTCTTCTCAGCTTTCACAGTCTTCTGATAATTCCTCAGGCTATCTTTAAAGATGCCAAGAGACACATGCAGTCTGTCCTTTTTCCACCTGCGCTCCACCCTCCTGCACTCACGCCTGGCTGCACGAGTGACGTCGTTCAACCAGGGCTCGGGCGTAGGTTTGGTGCGCCGAATCTTCAGAGGAGTGATCGTGTCCAGTGTTTGTAGACAGGGCGAGTAAAATCTCAATACCAGTTCGTCAGTATCCATATACACAGGGGCTGCAGAGTCATCCTCGCAGAGACCAACGAAGGTAGATGAGAACAGAGCAGGCGAGGAAGAGTTAAACATGCGACGCGGTTTAGGTGGAGCGCACAATTTAACCGGACACTGAGTGGGGATGTCAAATAAAATCGGCACATGATCCGAGAAAACAGCGTCACAAATGACAAGGTTAGAAACACACAGACCATGCGAGCACCAAATCTAGTGTGTGTCCGAGATTATGTGTAGACTGCACATAATCTCGGACACACAGACTGCACGAAGTTAAAAGAGTCAATGAGATTTAAAAAGCTCCTGGAGACCGGCTCTTCAGGGCAACAAGTGTGAATATTAAAATCACCAACAATAAGGACACGGTCGTATTTCGGCGGAATTTCGGCCAGAAATTCAGAAAAGTCACTTATAAAATCCTTATTGTACTTGGGTGGTCGATAAATGACGGCGCACAGGACAACATGAGAGCAGCCCAGTTCAAACAAGCACATTTCAAAGCTTTTGAAGGAGAATTGCAGGCAGATCTGCCAGCATTTAAAGTTGCTTTTAAAAATAACTGCTATTCCACCTCCTTTTCGACCAGACGACCGCGGGGAATTAAAATAGCAGCAATCCAGCGGGCAGAGTTCAATAAGAGGACTGGACTCACCGGTACTCAGCCATGTCTCCGTCACACAGAGAAAATCCAATCCACGGGACATGAAGAAATCCTTTAGGATAAAAGTTTTGTTTGCCAGTGATCTGGCTTTGACAAGGCCGAAACTGGCAGAGATTGGCACATCCGAGGCATCAGCTGATCGCGGAGCCCGACACAGGGCCCGTAGATGGCGGGGATTCACCCCACGCCGGCGGGGACGAGGAGAGCAGGGGCCGCGGGGACGGATTACCTCATCCGAACCGACGACAGGTACCAGCCAGGAGTTGACAGGGTGCAGCGATCGCAGATGAGGAAAGAGACCAGATCCCACTCCATTTCTCCTCAGGGAAACCGCGGAAGATCAAGCCAAGAGAGCTTTAGCTTTCACCAGCTGGCCGCTGCGTTTGCCACGGCGGCCCCGACGTTTACGCCGGGGAAATGGAGCGAAAGTGCAGCGAAAGTGAGCAGGTATCCCGGAGAGGTGAAACGGCTTAAACGTCGTATGACCACAGTGATCAGGATCTAATTTCACCAAATCCTTGGCAGAGGGGCGAAGATCCAGCAGTGTTTGGTGGTCATACACATACAGTGAGCTGACATTACTGATAACGATAGACACAAACAGCACAAACACGAACAGCGCTGACAGCGAGAGACAGCAGGCCACACACACCGGCGCCATCTTGTCATGACCTCTGACCTTGAGTCATTACTTACACCTGTCAGTCAGTCACAGTGCCACAGTGTGCAGTGTGGATTTAAGTTTTCTATTAAAAGGTAAAACATCTGGGGGGATATCAGTTAAGATATCAATAAAATCTGCAGCCACTTCAGCAGTAAGAAAACACTTCCTGACAGTGCGCTCTGGAATTTCCTGCTGTTTAAAATCCTTTACATTAAAAAAGACACAGAAGCGGTCAGACAAGCCCACATCTACAACAGAGGTCACAGAAGCTGATAGGCCATAGGTTATTACTAGATCTAAAATTTGACCTCTGTTGTGGGTGGGACTGTGTTACATGTTGCTCAAAATTCATGCAATTAAGAAGGTTTAAAAACTATGTGCTAAAAGAGTCTGATTGATTGTCAACATGCAGATTAAAATCACCTTGCGTGAATAGATGCGAGCAGCTTTGAAAATTCTGGGATAAAATTTGTGCAACACTTAGGTGGTCTGTATATAGTTAAACAAAGTATTGGGGGACTGTTAAAAACAAAGGAGTGGTGTTCAAATGATTAAAAAAAAATCATCAAATAAAATGGTTTTAAAACCATGCTGTGCTAAAAGAATTGTAGCTGTCCCCCCACCTCTTATATCCTGTCTAAAAGAATATAAAAATTCATAATTTGGTGGAGAGGCCTCTATCAGTGTCACAGGTCCATCTGTGCTAAGCCATGTTTCAGTTAAAAACATAAAATCTTTTTTTTTTTTACTAAAATAAGGTCGTTTATCAGAAAAGACTTGTTTAAAAGAGTTTTTACATTTAAAGTGCATTTTTAAAGTGCTCTGAATGACTCAGGATCTGTCCTGAATATCGAGCTGGGCCCCATGAATCAGACGTTCCTCCAGCAGCCAGTGTGGGGACAACGTGGACTCCAGCCTCCAGGTTTTAGAAAGGCTCTGGTAAGAGTCAGACAGGTTAAAGAGGTTCAGACAGTCTGTGCTCACTAAAAACAGGAGATAATCCAGTCAAAGTCCGCCCACTCTCTGTTAAATGCTGCTTGTAATGGGTCTCCAGACCGCATCAGTTGAGCCAGTCAGGAACTTTTGTATAAACTGGAATCTAAAGGCAGCCAGTCTACTAGGCAGGTGAACCAGTCCCTGTCCTCCTTCTTCTTTTGGCAGGAACAACACACACTGTAGAACCCAATTAAGCCGGTCCCAGAAAGAACTCACAAGTATAGTCTCTGTCTGTTTCATTAGGCCAGCTGGGGGCTCCACACAGGCCAACTTATGCCACAGACCACATGAGACCAGGTGAGTTGTCATTACACACGTTAGTTGTCAACATTATCTATACATAAGCTCTGGTAAAAAAGGGGTATCTTTTTTAATACCTAAAGAACAAAATATTAAATGTTAAAACAAACCCTTTTTTTAGGTCTGCATGTTACTTTAGATATAAATAAAATCTGGCTATCCCATACAACAAACACTGAAATAAATGCACAGATTAACTACAAACTTTACTGCTTACCCCAGGATACCAACATCTGTGGCAGCTTGCTTTGTCTTTCCATGCCCTTCTTCCTCTCTGTCCCCACCCCCCAATCAGCTGTTTGTCTTGTCCTCTCTGTATCAGCTGATGTTTATCTTATTATTGCTTTGGGCCTCCGGGCTGTGTGATCAACAGGTAATTTTCTACAGCACGGTGCTATCAGTTCCTTTGCAAAGGAAGAAATTAGGATATCACATCAGCCATATTTCTTAAAAGGATGATTATAACTGTTTTCCTCTCTATATTGTGTTTATATTTATTTGCTTTATGTCCAGACCAGTGTTTTAGTATTCAATTAAAGGGCCAACACAAGTCCTGATTTTCAGGACCTGTGACCTGACATGGACCCCAGAAAGATGACTCAGGGCTTTATTTTCATGCCTTGCCGGTGGCGTGGCGCAGGCAGGACATAAGTGACGTCCAACGTGCCCACAAGGCATGCCCAAGCACATTTTGGTATCTTGGTGAGCACCACAACCCGGCATAAGTGTCCCCCCTCCCTAACTCAGCTCCTCCCAGCGGCGTAAGTAGTGGAGAGGGAGGAGAGAAGGCATTGAGTGGGTTTCACACAGCCAAGACCTGTTTTCACTAATCACATCAGCTCCTCTCCTCACCTTTAAATCTGCCACCGGTGAGGCGTATTACAATTTTCATGAATTAGTCAAAGAGATCAAGAGATGGCTGAAGACAGGAATGCCACACAATGGCGACAGAAGGCAGCCCCTCAACAAGTGTCACTGTAAGTGCTGCGGAGGGCATCCTCCACACTCTCTCATATGAGCACAGAGGGATTTGGTGAGTGTTAGATTGTACCCACTGGTAAGACAAACACCCGTTTCCACAAATAAAGAAAATCACGTTGAGTTGCATATATTTAAAGCCCACGTGACCGAGGTGGGTTGTGCCCACAGATCACAACATAAATTCCAATAATGGCATTAAAATCAGAACCATCTGTGCGTAAAAGACGTATCACACTCCATGGCCTGGCTCTTTCTTTCATAGATGTTGGCATATGAATTGAACTTGGCTCACGCAACTGAATATTTTAATATTCGTATGTGTCCTGACTCCGGATTGAATATTCACAGAATTTTAAGGATGTGAGAACATCAGATAAACAGGTAATTTTGAATGAAACTTTCTTTTATTTTTTTGTTCAAATTTTCGAAGGAAATAACTCTTCTGATCACTAAAATAAATCATCTGGTGAGCCTTCCCGCTGCAGCAGCAACAGGACAGGAAGAGGACTCATGATGGGAAGAACAGTTCTTTTGACTGTACTGAATCTTTAGAATCCATTCATTAAAACGATTCATTTAAAAGATTCGTTCACTGAATCAGTCAGTGCTTCAGAGCTCCGTCCTACCGGTGCAGTACACCAGTGAGTGACACAGCGGCGAGTTCGTTTATTGAACAAGCCCCTCCCTTCCCCTGCTGTTGAAGTCATAGCATCTTTCACTGGGTGACACGTCATACATTCGCCAAGTCTCAAAGGAAGAATCACTCCCCTGCCCTGAAAAACTCACCTCTCTGTGTATCACTGTCAGCAAAATAAACACAGTAGCAAGCAGCATGCCAGCTAGCGCGAGTCGTCGTTCTTTTATATCGCTGAAAAGTAGAGATTAAAAATAAATAAACATCGCAGCTGTAGTGGGGATTCTGTTACTTTTAAAAATATCAAATAGCGTATTGCTTTTAAATTGGCTGAAATTAAATCCTTCTAGGAGAAAAGTTTATACACGTGTATTAATGGAAAGGCACTATAATGCACTGTTTTATCTTAGCCTCAATGAATAAAACGGTGTTCAGCAGTAAGTGAACAATGCTACACCCTGCCCACCCCCACCCCCCTCTCCCTGCATCAAGTCATTCAGAAGTTGTTCGTTTCGTTCACCATGTTGTTCACTGACTGAGTGAATCATTCTGTTCACTTACTGATACATGTTGTTCACTGACTGACTCGCTTGCTGTGTGTTGTTCGTTAAAGAGTCAAAGGCAGAAGTTCCACGCCTGACCGGCATGCCAGGCTTGCGGCTGAGCTCAACTGAGCTGAGAAAAGAACGAACCAGGTCTTGGAGTGATTTAGTTCACATTGTTCACACAGCAGTTCCGTACTTTTGAAACGTTCATGATCAACACGACACTAGAGAGGACATAGAGATATGTCTGGGTCAAGCTGCACAAGGAAGAAGGAGAAATGGGTGAGACGAATTGAATATCTTGTGAACTTCATCATGTGTGACTGTTTACTGGATATTTAATTTCATGTGGTTTCAGCTGTGCTAATTCAGTCAGGTTGAGTGTCCAAACACCTGCCGAACGCGCTCTTTAGGTAAGATATAGATCAGAATATATCGATATAGATCTAAATTTATGTGCTGACTCAGACAGTTGCACTGAATAGTGTTTGTTATTGATTATTTATTGCACTGAAATGTGCCTGACACTGTGGAAACCTGCCGGTGAGGCATCGGTGACCAATGTGCACTACGCCACCGGTCTACCAAAATACCACTAGACCAGCTGCGCTCCACCTGTGCTGAAAGCTGACCAGGTTTGAATCAGCAAGCTTTTGGCGCACTTAACACGGCACCGGCAGGCACAAGAATTCCCAGCCTGGTGCACCTCGATGCGCCCCAGTCTACTAAAATACAAAACTGGCAGTGTGACGGGCTCTGCCAGACGAAAATACTACTGTGCAGGGCGTAACACCATCTGCCGCGCCGCGGGGAGGCACAAAAATAGAGCCCTAAGTCTAACTATACCGAGACTCAGAGGACTCCCACTTGTAAAAAGTTGGTATTATTTTTTACATATTTTGTTTTATTGGATAAGGTTCAAAAAGCATTACTTACTTTTTGTGTCAGTGAACCATCTTATTTCAGCACAATCCAGCCTCTGACTGAAACACTTCTGCTGTTTCACTCATAGTAAGGTTGATACAGCTCATAGGGGTTATATTTTTACATGGCTAAGGAGTCATGAATTAACTCTGAACGTTTACCTTTCCAAAAAAAAAAAAAAAAAGAAAAGAAAAACAACATTAGCTCCTAATTTTGTCCAGGTAGCATACATTAGTTATCACCTTTTCCACTGCTATTACATTGTCACTAACAGTTTATGGTCTCAAGCCTTTATTCAAGGATCTTAACAGGGTAAAAATTTTAAAAGAGCAATTCAAGCCCACCCTGGTCTTGAATTGCTCAAGACTAGGTCATCAGTTAAGTGACAGACAAAAGAAAAAAAAGAACAATATGGGGGCTGATGACCAGGAAACAAAAATTACATGCTGCTTTCTGTTGTACTGATCATTGGGAGGATAGGATAGCTGTGACTTTCCTGCACAATTTGAAGAACAACAAAGTGCAGAGTGGAGGAAAAGTCAGCTCTTCTTTGACAGAGCTGCTGTGGGGCACGTCCTGACATGGGGTTATGTTCATTTCTAAAAACAAGACATATAGAGAAGCTGGGAAACTTGTTTGCTATCATGCAGACATTATGTGTATTTATAAATAAACAGGTTAGCATTATGGGCCTCCTTTAAACTAGATTAATACTTCTTGTTTTCTTGCTGCATCAGAGTCTTACCATTTTTAATGCTATCATGGTATCATGCTTTTCCACATTTACAACAAAAAATGCAAAGTTACAATGTTTTGTGTCCATACTAGATGTATGCAAAGTTTCAAACCACACCAACATCAAGCTCTGTCCTCGGCCAGCTCCTGGAAAGCCTCCGGAGAGGTGGCCAATCAGAAGAGAGTTAGGATATGGAGGGGGGGCTCAAAGAGGCAGCAGCAAGTGTTTCAGACGAAGGCTAAAATAATAATATTTTACAAAACCAGAGTGAGATATTTCAGGCTTTTTTTGGTTCAGAAAATCAAGTAAAGATATTAACCAGGTTTCAGTGACTAAGTATAGAGTCTGAAAAAATATAAAAACACCCCCACTTTGAGGTCTTTGTGCAGAACTTTATAAGTGTGCAGGTGATTGGGCTAAGGAAGGAGCTCTGGTGAAGAAGGTAAAACATGTTTCTTAGAAGGACATGTAAATCAGAACACTCTTCAAACCTCAATCTATGAGGTGTTTTATTGATTATACTTGCTGCATGTGTCCAAACTAAATGAACCAATTATCAAACAAAGGACATATTGTACGAGCCTGGTGTTGCCACAGCCGTCAGCCAGCTCATATTCATTTTGCTGGCAGTTGGATCTAAAACTGCTGTCATTCAACAATTTTAAGCAATTTTCCCTCACTGTCAGATACCTAACTATTACAAGCTGTGTTAATACATTGGTCCAGCAGTGCTTGACTTACATTGTACCCCTCTGACTAATATGCACAAGAAGTCACAAACAGTATAACAACCTATTTTGACCCGGTGGGTTCACTCACAATAAAATAAAGGCATGTATTTTACCTTGATAGGTAAATGTTCTTTATGATTATTATGTGATAGGTCAATCACTTCCTTTCTGGACATAATGACAAGGAGCTTAGACAGACTGAACCAACCATGTTTGCATGTTGTGTACACTCACAAAGCATCATTTTTGAGTCACTCTGAAATACTTGTCTCATGTCTGTTAAACTTCTCTGGATGACTTCAACAATTCAACCACACGGCAACATCAAACACACCAGCAGCAGCTGCTGTGGGGAGCTCTTCACCAGTGTGTAATGTAATTCACATTCACACTGATGGCACACCCTTGGGGAGAAATTTGGGGTCAATCTCTTGTCCAAGGACACTTTGACATAAGCACTGGAGGAGCCAGGGATTGAACTTCAAATCTACCATTAACTGAATGACCTGATTTAGCGAGGGAGTCCTAGCAGATAATGAAGTGAAACATTTACATATCCTGACATATCTTCATTCTCAAATGATCCCAGCCTTCTAGATATATTAGATCCAACATGGAGACCCTCTATGTATAGATTTCCTTTACTCTACCTTTGAAATCTGCAGACCTTAACAGTAGCAGCTCCACTCTGCCAATTAAAGTCACATTATCCTAATCACCCAGTAAAACTACTCATCCATTCTTGCTTAGTTTGGGCATTAGATCAGCTCAGGGACGTCCTGGCTGCTCAGTGGATTAAAGCCTAAAGCACAGTGCATTTTCAGTGGTGTATGAGTTGTGTTTCCAGCTCACAGCTCTTATTGTAACTCTCTCTTTAACCATGAATATAAAGCTCAGGAAAAGAAGATGTAACTCATTTTAATGCCTCAGACTCTGTCATTTATGAGCTCGACAGGATAAATCCTCCTAAGTTTAACTTGTATTATTTAGCATATCGTCCTTTCATAAATCGACACTGGTAAGACTGTACATGAAAATGTTTGAAATCTTGGATTGGGCTGGCATAAATAAAAAAAGTTAATGCAAAACATGGTTAGTAAAACAAACTGATGGTTTCACAGACTTTCACTTATCGAAACCATATCAGAGAGGTCAAATATAAAATCAGTGTGGACAACAATCCTGCAGTGTAAAAGAAAGCGTTATACCCACCAGGGCTGTCGTGATACCACAGTATTGAGCACTGACATGATACTGGTTATAATTAAGTTTCAATACCATGGCTACGAAAAAATGACCTCCTGAGCACTCAAAATGGTTCATCATAGAGATTTTGTTTCCAACCTGCACACATAACCTGCTACACTGACCTGCACCTCCTCCATTCACCCTGTGTTAATGACTTTCAGCATGAAGGACCAGAACTATGACTTCACCGTATTAGTGTTTAATGATTGCCACATCGCTGGTGAGGGACAAAAATAGAGCCCCAAGTGGTCACAAGAGCAAAATACACTGATCAGTGTTCATTCATGACAGCAGCAAAATCGACCAAAACATTGAACAGGCAATCCCAACAGAAAACATGGCAAGTAAAAAAACCTGTTCAGACTTCATGATTGAAACTTGTTTATGTATGCTGATGAGAGTTTGTTGTTCAATATGGCACAATTGTTCATAGTGAAAAAAAAAAAACTTATTAACCAACGCCATACCTGACATATGAGCCAAATTCATACCTGATTTGTTAACCAACACCATACCTGACTTACTGACTGACAACATACTTGGCTTGCAGACTGGTACTATTCCTGAACAATTGACTGACACCATAACCGACCCTCTTACTAACTAACCCAACCTGAATGACAAGGTAATCTACTGATTGACTGGCCTACTCTTACCCCAGCTGGCTAACTGACGACTTTCACTGAAAAAAGGCATTCAGCGGAAAATTTTGATTGTTTGCCATTTTAGTTTTGCACATCCCTGGTCTAAAATAAACCCAGCTGTGTAAGTCAAACCATTTTTTGATTTGAGTTTGATACCATGTTGCATACTGGTGACTCAACTGTGTTCTAAGGTAGCCAAAACTGTCCTTATAAGAGGACATAAGAATAAGAACTTTATTAATCCTCGAAGGGAAATTCAGTTGTCTGTTGTCTCACACAATATGTCTCTAAAGCCGCGTTCAGACCAAACGCGACCAGGTCGCGTCGCGTCGCGTTGGTCGGTCAGGTCGCGTCGCGTGGTGCCCTGGTGTGTCAACACCGGGTCCAAAGCTGCAGTCGCAGGTCGCGGCTGGTCGCAGGTGACGTCATCCATGTCACTAGCTCAGTTTTCAGTTCATCAGTGCTGCCGCATATCTGTACATCCGCAGTAGACGCCGCCGGCGTTTATGGGTGCATGAAACCATCCGGAGGAGGACGGAGCTGGGTGAATTTCACCGCTTGCTCCAGGAACTCCGCCTGGACGACGGCCGCTTCCAGCGGTACTTCCGTGTGTCGACGGCGCAGTTCGAGGACCTCCTCGCCCGGGTGGGAAGCAGCATCTCCCGCCTGGACACGAAATGCAGGCGCTCCGAAACTGAGATGCTTCTTCTTTGGCGTTGCGGTCCCGGTACAGCCCGCAACCCACGTCGTATAGCACCGGGTGGTAGCTAACGGATGTGATTAACTGCGCCTCCATTGTGATTCTTCTTCTCCTCTTCCTTGTTTCGCCGGTTTGTTGACGTCAGCAGAGCCCTGATTGGCTGTCGCGGCACGGAGTCGCTGCCAAAGTTGAAATATTTTAACTTTGGGAGCGACGCGACTTGGCGTCCTGCGACCTCGGCGACGCGACCTCGGGGACGCGCCTTGGCGACCGGTCGCGCCCGGTCGCGCATGGTCGCGTCGCAGGAAGCCGGCGGTCGCCAAGTCGCGTCAGGTCGCGGCTGGCCATAGACTTTGCATTGGGAGCCGTCGCCAAGTCGCGTCAGGTCGCGGCTGGTCTGAACGCGGCTTAATAGTTGTCTATTATTTACACAAGGGTTATAAAGTCTAATGGCTGTTGGTACAAAAGATCTTCTGAATCTTTCTGTCCTGCAGCGAAGAGAGAGGAGCCATCCACAACCATTGGCCCTTTGGTCCATCAAGGTGTTGTGAAGTGGGTGATCCATCTTCTTCAGAATAGCCTCCACCTTCCTCAGTGTAGATCTCTCCACCACATCCTCCACTGAGTCCAGCTTGAGTCCTACCACAGAGCCAGCCTTTTTCACCAGTTTGTTAAGACGTCTTGCATCTTTGTGTTTGATGCTTCCTCCCCAGCAGACTGCAGCGTAGAACAGAAAACTGTAGACACCACAGACTGATAAAACATCTGCAGCGTCTTACTACAGATGTCTATTGATCAGAGTCTTCTCAGGCAAAAGAGGCGGCTCTGCCCCTTTCTCTAGATGTATATTCTTAGACCAGTCCAACTCATTATCTAGGTATTTTTATGATGTCATCACTTCAATGTCCACTCCACTGGCTGAAGAGGGGGTTTTGATCTATGGAAGTCTATGACCATCACCTGTGTCTTTGATGTGTTGAGGAGGAGGCACTTTTTGTGACTCCAGTCACTGAAGGCTCTTATCAGATCTCTGTATTCAGCTTCTTGTCCATTTCTGATACATGCCACTATAGTGGTGTCATCTGAGTATTTTTGGATGTGGCAGGACTCAGTACTGTATTTGAAGTCTGATGTGTACAGTGAGAACAGGAATGGCATCAGCACTGTCCCTTGTGGAGCCCCTGTACTGCTCATTAATGTCCCAGAAACACAGTTCCCAAGCCTGACAAACTGTGGCCTTCCTGTCAGGTAATTTGTGATCCAGGAAACACAGGCAGGATCCACTCCCATCTCTGTGAGCTTGTCTTTGAGTATGGTGGGTTGGATGGTGTTGAATGCACTTGAAAATTCGAAGAACATGATCCTCACATAAACCCCAGGTTCTTCCAGATGAGACAGGACACGGTGAAGCATGTAGAGGACAGCATCATCCAATGTGTTCTTTGTATGCAAACTGCAGGGAATCCAGTTTGTCTTTGACTTCAGACCCCAGAAGGTGTAGAATCAGCCGCTCCAGGGTCTTCATGATGTGTGAAGTGAGGGCCACTGGTCTGTAGTCATTGAGTTCAGCAGGACATTTTGTTTTTGGTACTGGCACAATGCAGGATGTTTTCCACAGAGTAGGTGCCTTCCACAGCTGTCAACTCAGGTTGAAGATCTTATGGAGAGGTTGACACAGTTCTGCAGCACCGTCTCTAAGCAGCCTTGGACACATACCACCTGGACCAGCTGCCTTCCCAGGACAAAGTCTTCCAAGCTCCATCCTCACTCCTATTTTGGTGACAGACAAGGACTGGTTTGACACTCTTGTAATCCCATATATGTAGAGGTAATCAAACTGCATGGAAAATAGAAGCTAGAGTCCCAAGATGGTAATTGTCAATACTGGCATTATGCGACAGATCTACTGGATGGGAGAAAGAATCATTGGATGTTGACATAGTTGGTAAATTACTAAGAACATAATTGGGGTAAGCTGACCAGATGTCCCCGATTTCCGGGGACAGTCCCCGCATTGGTTGACCTGTCCCCAGCAAAAGCTGTCCCCGAAAATATCCCCAATTTAAGCGTTTTATGAATGAGAACAAAAATGTTGTGTGTGGGTTAGAACAACCATTATTACAGTAGCCAAATGGGTAGGAAGCACAAGTAAGCAGTCCTGAACAACAGTTTTTACAGGGGTTATTACAAGGGGCGTGTGCTGCTACTAAATAGTGCCGAGATGTTGTCTGTGATCACTCAGCCCATGCTCCCCCCCCACCGAATGTCCCCGGATTTCATTACAGCAATCTGGTCACCTTAAATTGGGGTAACTGTTTGGAGCAAACCAAAAAAACTGTTTTTAATCAGTTTTTATAGTCTTTTCAGGGGACATCTTTTTAATGGAAAAATGTTATCTGAACAGAAGCAGTGTTTCTCATGCATGGGCTAGGGGCAGCTGTTCCCATATACCTTTAATCACGCTAATAACTGTAACGTAATGGCTTCACATGCCACTTTAGAGCAAACAAGATTAGGCTTACTGATTTGGCAAAGTGCATGTTAAGCTGGTAGCACTTAAATTCAGACTGTATGGACTACTTTGGGCAGAAAGTGAAGAGAAAATAAGAGGTTGTGTGTTGTGTTTGATGTGGTTACCTGTTAAAAAAAGAAGCAATGAAGGGCATTTTTAGGCTCAATAAAGGATGCTGTGAGAGGGTGTGTTTAGACAAAGCAGCACTAAGAAATAATGGACATCAAGGAACCACAGTGATGAGTTTACTTGTAGGTTTTGCTTGCTGTCTTTCCATTATTTGTCTGAAAAATGCTCGACACCTCCTGTCTTCTTTACTGCACTGATTTTGCATACCTCAACAAAAGAAGCTCACTCCTGCCAATTAAAAGCACATTAGTCTAATCACCTAGTAAAAACTACTCATCCATTATGGCTCACTTTGTAAATTTTATCGGTGCATTTCACCAGAGAAATGGCTCTGCTCCGCTGAGAGGCCTCTGTAAGTCATTACCATGGCTGCATGAGCATTATTAGAGACAGATGAAAATGTGTTGACAAATCAAACCACGCATGCTGATAACAGGGTATTAACAAAATGTGTGCTTCATGATAAATAGGGTTGATAAAGTTTATGCTAATTGTCTGTGCAGATCAGCAGAAAGATCAAGCACGTGAAGTAATGGGTTTCCTCCCCTTTTTTTGGTCTGTCTTTGTGATTTGACTGATAATGTCTTAACATACGGGGCTCTATTTTCGTGCCTCGCCGGAGACGTGCCACAGGCGCGGTGTAAATCAGGTCCGCTGCGCCGACAAGGCGTTCCCAAGCACAATTTGGTTTTTTGGTGAGAGGCACAGCCCAGCGTAAGTATCCACCCTCCCTAACTCAGCTCCTCCCAGCAGCATAAGTCATAGCAAGGGAGGAGGGAGGGCGTGGAGTGGATTTAACACAGCCGAGACCTGTTTTCACCAATCACATAAGCTCCTCTCCTTGCCTTTAAATCCGCCACCGGCAAGGCGTATTACTATTTTCGTGAAGTAGTCAAAGAGATTAAGAGATGTCTGAAGACCGTAATGTCACATGATGGCGACAGAAGGCAGCTCCTCAACAAGTGTCACTGTAAGCGCTGCATTGGGCGTCCTCCACACTCGCTCATCTGAGCACAGATGGATTTGGTGTGTGTAATGTTGGACCCACTGGTAAGACAAACACCCTTTTCCACAAATAAAGACACTCACATAAAGTTGCATATATTCAAACCTCACTTGACAAAGGTGGGTTGAGCGCACAGATCACAACATAAACTCTGGCTCTTTCTTGCATAGATGTTGGCATATAAAATAAATTTGGCTCACAAAACTGAATATTATAATATCCGTATATAAGCTTAAAGTAAATAACTCATCTGATCACTGAAACAAATCTGTTCAGCCGCTGCAGCAGCAGGATGGAGAGAGGACACGGAGACATGTCCAGATCGAGCTGCGTGAGAAATAAGAGTAAAAGGAAGAAAGAAAAGGAGGGAGACAAAAGTAAAGTCCACGAAAATATGCTGGGCTTCGCCAGACGAAAGTAGAACTGCGCGGGGTCCGTCATCCTCCGCCACCTCACCGGCGTACACGAAAATAGAGCCCAAAGTGTTCACCAAAGTGTGTGTGTGTGTGTGTGTGTGTGTGGTTTCCTGCATCTGCAGACAGACATTATTATCTGTTATAAAAACAGATTCTAATCTTGGCCAGAAATGAGGAGTAATTCGGTCTTTTTAAATTTTTTTATACTATATATATATCAGTGGCGATTGCTCTAAGACTGCAAGGGAAGCTCAGCTTCCCTTAAAATTTCACCCCCCCAAAAAAAGGAAAAAGTGGTGAAATACGTACTGCTGTGTGTACATTTCATTAACTAAATATGCGCTAGAAAGCCTTCATCTTTTGTTCAGAATCAGCTTCTTATCACACTGTGATAAGAAGCTGATAATCACAGGTAACCGGTTCAACTTCGTTCTCATTCATCCTCGCAGCGCTTCAGCACTTCACACAGCAGGACGCTCAGCTTCTGCTGACTTCAATGAGGAAGCTCAAAGTGGGTTGTTCCAGCAGCGAAACTAGACGCTCATTGGATAAATGCTGGGCTTTGTCCCACCCATCGGACGCTGAGCTTCTCTGGAGTTCTATGACGAGAGGGCGGTCCCAACTTTCTCGCGGACGCTGAGCTTCTGCTTCCATGATTGGATGAGCTGTCTGAGGCGAAATCCTTTTTTGATTGACAGCTAAACAAGCGAATCAGCGATCTTGAAGAATAAAACATCTACCAGAGCATTTTCCAAGTTATTCATTCTGTTGTTCTTAACTGCTCCAGAGACTTTACCGATCCTCAGCGACTTTTGTCTTTGTTAAAAATGACTGCCATTGTGTTTGGCGACTCTGTTCTGTTACATACAAATAAACAAACACAATTATGATGTAGGCCAGAAAAATGAGCTTCCCCTCCTGGAAAGACCAGCAGCGGCCACTGACATATACACACACACACACACACACACACACACATATACATATATATATATATATATATATATATATATATATATATATATATATATATCTTTGTAAATAAAGTCTCATCTGGACCAGCTGTTTTGTAAAGAGTGTTGGGATAATACTCTTTAAAGAACAGATAGTGAATTGGCACTATTTAACCCTAAAACAAGCAACGTGCACCAGGAGATACACACTCTTCAACATCCTGTAGGGGTAATGGTGAAAGGTTTTCACTGATCAATTTAGCATTTATCAAAAGTTTTGTCTGTCATCAGCATCTACATCACATGATTTGGTTCAAGCTATCTTACATCATTTCGTCAGCCTGATCAGAAAACATCATGGCCGCCAGTGGTTGGAAACCTGCTTCCCTTGGGGTTGGAAATCATTTATAAGTCATACTTATTTTTTATGAAACAACAATTTAAAGTCCTGAAATTTATTAGGACATTTGTCTTAACATTCAGATGAAGAGAAAATGTTCCAACTGTGTTTGTGATGTTAGTTATCAGCTTTTGAAAGATATGTATCCCCTGAGATACATTGCCAGATTAGGGGTAAAAATTTGGTCAATGTGAATTATTCAGAATGTTGTTCCAAACTGGAAAGCATGTGAATAATTAGACATTAGACAATGATCAGACATCAGACCCATCCCAAGATCGGCTCTGCAAAGTGACACCAGTGCTGGAGCACATGAAGAAGTGTCTGGAGATTGAGAGTGAGAACATGTTCTCAATAGATGAAATGATAGTCCCTTACAAGGGAACAAAGGCTGGGTCTCTCCGACAGTATCTCCCGAGCAAACCTCACCACTGGGGCTTCAAGATCTTTGTTAGAGCAGGCATTTCTGGGATGGTGTATGACTTCCTGACATACACTGGAAAGAGCACATTTGGCACAGGTCAAGGTCCAGTCAAAGACCTTGGAGTTGGAGCCAATGTTGTCATTCAACTCTGCAAAACCATCAAGAACCCATTAGATTGTGTTGTCTTCTTTGACAATTTTTTCACCTCCCTCCCACTCATTGTGCATCTGAAGGAGTCCCTTGGTTTGCGAAGCCTGGGAACCATCCGCAAGAACAGGCTTAAAGGATGCACACTTGAGGATGACCGTGGTCTGCTGAGGCAAGGAAGGGGCAGCTATGACTATTGGATGGATAATGAAGCAGAAGTGGCTGCTGTAAAATGATCTGACAACAAAGTTGTCACCTTAGCTAGCTCCTGTGCTGCAATAAGCCCTGTTAAGGAAGTCAGACGTTTCTGGTACCTGTGCCTCTTTTGGCAAATGGCTGCTATAGCCATCAACGATGGATGGCTGCTGTATCGCTGAGATGCCAAAAGCATTGGTGTTCAAAAGCACAAAAAGCTAAAAAAATTCAGGCTGGAGGTTGCAGATGCCCTTATCCACAGTGGAAAGAAGAAGGGAAGGCCTTCCAAACGAGGGGAGGAGAATGTGCACAGCCCCACCAGATGCATACAAAGGCCAACAACCCCAAGACCCACGGCTGATGTCCGCCACGATCAAGTGGATCACTTCCCAGCTTTCACCGACAAGGGAAGGTGCAGGTTTTGCCCAGAAGGGCAAAAATCTATTGCACAAAATGTGGTGTTCGTCTGTGCATCATCACTGGGAAAAACCCACGCAACTGCTTCCAAGCGTTCCATAAAAAATGAAATATAGAGGGGAAATGAGGGGCATTGATCATAGAGTTCTCACCAGTATAGAAAACTTGGACCCAAGAAATTTCCCCAGTGTTCAGTTTTGTATGTATCCTTTGAGAAAATGAAATTGCTGCATTGTTTTGTGTAATGTTCAATGCACAAAAAGTTCAATATGTTCCCCATGATATTTTCCGTTGTACTTTTTTGACACTCTTTAAAGAGATTGCCTCAAAATTAGATTATTCAACTGGATTGGTAAAAATGAATAAAATCAACCTTAAAAGTCCTATGTGTAATGTACATGAACAAGTAATAGAAAATGTATAATTTATCTTCATCAAATTAAACATTAATATTTTTATTACATAGGCTCTGTTTGTACCTAAATAGGGCAACGCATCCTGGGAGATACGACTCATAAAATCAAAAATATTGAATCAATATATATTTTGCATGTGGAAATATTATTCTTAGGGCTTAAAGAGATGAGTGGTAACATTAAATTATTTTTTGTGACTTCTTTTCCACTCCTGGCTGTTTTAGGGTTAAATAAAGATTGACTGATTGATTAATTGACTTTAAAATGCACTTAAGTGAGCCTCTCAAAGTTGGATTCACACTGATATGGTTAAAAGCTGAGTTTGACCTGAATAAATGTAGCCCAAGTGCACACGCTCTAGATTTTGCATGATTGTTGCATCCCTATTATCTGTACTGAATTATTACACTCTTGAACCCATGCCATGAAAAGGCAATCTACACGTGAGTCAGCTCTGACTGAAGAAAAGCAAATCTAAAAATGAAATACTGAAACAGCTGATGTCTGACAGTAAGCCTGTAGTTTCTTGGAGGAGAGATTGATGTTGAGCAGACAGATGCCACACCTCTGCAATTATCTGCATGAGTACCTGTGAGACATCTCAGAAGATAAGATAAGAGGCAGCACCCAAACATACTGACTCATAAAACCTCTCTGAGAAAAAAAAAAACAAAAAAAACACTGTCACTCAGTTTTGGTCTTTCAAGATTTTTAATGCTCTTCTGTAATTTTGTCTCAGTGGTTAAATTTATTGAGACTTTAATGGACTTTGGGTTTGTTTGATTTTTGGCTGCTTTCATTTCCTCCTTCTTGCTTTTGGAAACATCACTTTGTAAGACTAACTTTTGAGAAGTGTTGTGTAAATGAAATGTTTCATGATCCATATGCACAGCTGACTGTATCTGCTGTGGCTCTGGGGTGGGGTAAATCAGTAATACTACAGTCAGAAAATCACCATCAACTGGGGAACCAGCAAACACATCTTTAGAGCGGTTCCATTTCCACAGAATGATGAAAACACCCTGTTAGATAAATGTATAAAGACTCATAAAAAGCTGTGACACTCAGCCACATAGCCAAGTGGTTATTAGCCCTTGGAAATTAGAGCGCTCTGATCCAGGGTGGTAGCAATGAGAGCCTTTGAATGCAGCACAAAAGCTGCAGATCCTGATTGGTGCTCAGTGAGTCTACCAGTGCTTTTTAGTGCTAAACCGAGGAGTATAATACCCTGTGATTACTGAGGAGAGAGTGGGGATAATCAACATGTTTATAGCATGTTCTTCAATCATATAACATATTCTATTATTTACTCAGATGGTCACTGTGAACTGACCATCGTTTTGATTGCAATCAGTGTTTTATTTGAGACTAATAAGAGAGAGAAAGGAGGGAGATACAGCAAGAGACAGCTAAAGCAGTCAGGTGCACAGCAGCAGGACGTCTGCAACAGCGATCCAGAGGAACCTACAGGATGATGGAGCTCAGAGACTCTCACAAAAGACTGAGTATTAGTGACTCTAATGGGACATGATGACTTAAAGTTACTAACAGAGACAGAAAGCTGCTCAAAGTGTCAGTACCCCTTAACCTATAGCAGCATAACTAAGAGCTGGTCCAGACCTTAACCACCTCTAACTATGAGCCTTATTGTTAAGACTGACTCTTCAAGGTAGAGGAGGTCTGATTGGTCATCCTTGTGTGAGGAAGAAGAGGGTCACTTCCCTGTTGTCCACTGATTTTCCGCAAGGCCAGGTAAACATAGATTTTCCACATGTAGGTTGAGGATCAACTTGATGGGTTGAAAAATTACAAATAGCGTCATTAAATCATGCTTTTTTTCTGTTTAAATTCACATTGTCTAATTCATTGCAAACAAATAATGTCACAGTAGCTTGGCAGGCATGACAACTACCAGTACCTAGGATCATAAAACGCTGGGTAAACCATGACACACCTATTCTAAGAGTGCCCCCATGGATGAAATGATGTGAAGTGATTCCCTGTAGGGAAAGGATTTATAGGGACAAATCCTACTTGTGAAACTTTGTGAGAAGGACATTTTATGAACAAATACAAAGCTGAATGAGATACTTCTTTTCCAGACCAATATGTACTCTATTGATACGGTGCTGTGTTCCAGGTAGCATTGTGTAAACCCAGACCATCTGATCAAATAAAATAATTTCTCAGCTTCCTTTTTGGCCAGTCACTCGAAAAAGTAAGCAAGGGAAAGTTTCATATTTCAATATACTTTGCATTTACTATCCCATTAGGTAGTGTAAGACAACAGCTGACATCCAACATCTGCAATCAGCCGATTCCCAGTTAATGTTCCTGTTTAATGGTGTTATTTATCATCAGCTGTAAAAGTGGAATGCGTTGACTGAAAGCCAATGTTAGTAAAGATTAAATGAAAGCTTCTCAGCTATTTAACAACTCTAAAGTCTTTAAGAAGAAAAAAAAGAACACACCTAGCTTTAAGACAATTTTATCAAATCATTCAGTACCTCCTGTTTTGAACAGGAACAGATGCTAATAAGTTTAGTGTCCATGTTAGATGACATAACTCTATGGCCCAGCTGAAATGAGCTTGTGACACTTCAATACTGAACAATTGCGACTGCGTAAGTAAAAGTAAAGTTAGCTCGAAATGTGTCTGAATGGTAATGTCAGATTTGGTAGAGTTCAGGTCAGGAGTTCATAAAGCTCTGAAATACAGCCCACTGTCCCACAGGATGTCACTACCTCTTTGCTTTTACCTGCTTGGGAAAGGCAAGACATCATTTCCACATAGTTCTTTTTTTGACAGTTATTTTTGCTCCCTATTTAGGATTATTGGTTTTTACTGATATCCTGAATTTGACTTTTTACAACAAAAAACCGGAGTCAAAATTCTTGATTTTGGTGTGAAACTTGTCAGTTGATATTTGTATTCAAGGTTGACCAGTAAACATGCTCCCACAGGGGAAAAGTAGACTGCATATATATGTGGTGTTTGTTTTATTCACGACATATTCCCTTGAGTTTATTCAGCACACTGACACAGTCAGCACACCACAGATTTAATACGCCACTGAGAACATGAACAGTCTTAGAGAGAAGAGGGTCAAACTCAGCCCCACAGTTTCAACACCTGCCCTGTCTTTGCAGAAAGTCTTCAATCATCTTTGCATGCACATATGCAAACATGAACACACTCATACAAACATGCTGTCGAGTACATGTCTTAATGCCTTTAGCTGCACAGCAGACCATGTGCAAAAATAAGCTGAGTCTGTACAATGTTTTCTAATAACTGGTATAATAATAATTTATTAGAGCCCACAGCATCTTCATTCCTCATACTGTCATGCTGTTCATCCATCTTTTTCTGTTTCCCACTCTGTCTTCATTTAAGACTCCATTAGTTTCTTTCTGCAGTGAGACAATAGTTTTAGAAAGCAGCCCCAGGGCGATCTGAACCTGTAACAGGTCAAAAAAGTTAATCTGTAAGTGTGAAACACTGACCAGACAAAGTTGTTATTTTTGTCATTTTGGCTTTTATTTGAGGAGATACGGTTGTGATTGAAAGAAGAGAGACCGATGGACCAAGGCATGGAATTAACCAACAGGTTGTGCACCCTTGAACTCTGGATTCTAACAAGCCCCCCCCAAGATATTACAATAAGTCTAGTTTTAGCCAATAAAAATTTTAGTCAGGACTTTTTGTCAAAAAGTTAGTTCTCTCTCTCTTCAAACTGGTGATCGATATATTTTACTGTGCTGCTCAGAAAACTGCATCAACATCGTGCTGTGTTTAAACCTACCGTGTTTCACCTGATTTTGCCTGGATTCTCCCATCAGAGCCGTTATGTTGTCTCTGCTGCTTTGTTAACGTAAGAAAAGTTCATTGCTCAGAGACAAAATCTCTAATATAGAGCAATGATCCTTACTCCAATAATAAAACACGGTATCTGTGGCCTTTGTTGAGGAATTTCATTCATTTTACTTATAATAAACGAGCAATGAACACACATGAATGAACAATTACACAGTGGAAAGGGCTGTATCACACTTTTACAAGTCTTTATATGAACCTACGCTGACAGGCATGCTGGACGGACTTTTAATTCATTTTTAAGGCACTGTGATGATTGAGACTTAATCAAACTTCTATAAAATATGCTGTTTGACTATGCCAAAGTTGGATAAATCGTGGATTTGACACTGAGAACTGAGTTTCTGTATCAATGAAACACAGACAAAAGCTGGAAAATACGGTGTCATTTTTCCAGTCACAGTCAGTCAGATTGGTTAATAACTGCCATCGCTGCCGTTTCTGAGTATGTCAGGTGTAGTAAAACAACCTGGGACATCCTCTGTGGAATGGGCGCACCACTTACATTCCCAGCTAAAAAAACTGGACTCAGATGAATGACCTAAGGCCTAATTGTTCAAATAAGTGCTGTCTAATTTTGAAATTCAATAAATCATTCATTGATTTCATACATATGGTCTCTGTTTGTGGCTGTCTACTTGAGTAACAAGACCCCAGGAAGCTGAGACCCTTCACAGTAAAATGAGTCTTTCATCAGCTTTATCTGTTATTACATCACCAGGACATGCTGATGGGACTGCATAAAACCTGTCCTTAAAGTCTTTTCCTCTATGTACATCTCAAACAGCTCAGTTTAATGTCCTGTCATAAAGAAAGAGCCGGTTTTATTGCTGTCATTGTGCCATATTAGCCTCCTAATCAACCCCCCTCACCTAACCCTCTGCCTCTCTCTGCACTGTGGAAGCAGCATGTCAGCCCCGCCGGCCTCGCCATAATGAATCCATTTAGGGCCGAAGTGATTAGGTCTGCCTTCTGCTCTGTGCTTCACATCTATCACACCAGCATCAAACTCATTCTTTCAATTAACAATCCCCATATTAGAGCTCAGATGTGTTCATGTGTGCCTGTGTGTGCAGTTTTCAGACCCCTCAGATTGGCTGTTATAAGGATTCCTCTCCTCTTCTTCCTCCATCAGCAATCTGACTTTTATCTACCATTTGAATTCAGATTTTGTTTTTTGTTTTTTTATTCTCTCTGATTTACAACTATTTGGCCTCTAGTTCGGTTTTGACAATTAATCAGGATTGCAACAGTATTTTTCAATGCAGAATGAGAGAAGGCTAAAGGTTCCCAGGCGATTGAAGTCTAATAGGATTTATGTCTGAAGGCTCAGTTCTTCAGCGAAGGCTAGTGTAATTAAATTTATGACCCTGGTCATGTAACATTACACATTATTATTAGTCTAAGTAGTCTAATTAGTACAACCGTTAAATTTTACTGCAACTAAATCACTGCCTGACGCTGTAAAACATGTTTCACAGCTCAGGGATAAAAGTAAGCTTTGACAGCTCATTGATGCTCAAGTTGCCTTTTTTGGGATTTAGGAGTATTTAGAGGGGTTCAGGCTCCCTGAGGTTTGGGGGTGGTAAGATTTCCACTCAACCTTTTAATCACTGCATAGACTTTAAATTAAAGCAGGACCAGAGTGTTTAGTGTTGTTAAATTTCTTTTAGCATGTGCTCATGACTGGCTGCACAGATAAAAATGTCTGGCTGTTATTGAGAAATCTGTTAGATATATCAATTCTAGTGTATGTAGTGACTTGATTTCACCTTCTGACATTAACCAAAGCCACTGAGGGGCAACTACATCAGGGTTCAGGCTGTCTTAATTGATACGTCTTTCAAGGCTTATTGGGTCTACAGACTTCATGTGATGATACAGTGTTTATTTACAGACCTCAGACCCAGCAACAGCCATGCATACAGTATCTACCAGTGGTGGGCGATGTAGCCTCAAAATAATATCACGGTATTTCAAGGCCATTTGCGATAACGATATTTATGAAGACATGAGAAAAAATTACAGAACATATTATTAGTGAATACTGCTTCTGAACAATAGCATTTTTATAACTGAAGTTAGAAAGGAGTTAAATTATGAAAATAAATTCGGATCTGCCATACATGAACAGGACAGGAGTTATAGTCCCCCACAAAATAATCTTTTCCCATGTTTTTTTTATTCTTAAATGTTCTCAAACATAAAAGTTTGATAATATTAGCCCCATTGTCCGTTGTCAGACACTCCTGTTTGTTCTTTTGTAGATCTAATGACTCAAGAAACTCCCTTAATCCACTTGAGGTATTTTCTCCTATGTGATCCTTGGGAAAGACAGGAGTTGTGCAGCTTCCAGTCATAGCCAATGGTTGTTTTTGAATTGGCCTACTGCATACTCCTGCTGACCGCAGTACGCAGTAGATACTGCTGAGTAATGGGTTCAATAGTAGTATGCAGTATGACCGCAAATCAGCCGTTACTAAGTAGTATGGTTGGCCTGGTTTAGATGGTGTCCGGTATGGAAAAGTACATCATACCCTGGTAATGTGCAAAGACACTACAGAGTTGCTCATTCATAAAAAAAATATATATATATATATATATATATATATATATATATATATATATATATACCGGTATGTGTATTCATTTGTTTTTTTCGGGATTTTTTAGCCCAATACCAGCCATCTAAACATGTTCTGTCTATGCAATGACTCGTAGATCTGGCGGCATTAGCTTCTCATCACGGCACTGTAAATACATGGTTTGCCAGATATTTATTCAGCATAGTGACATCAATTCAGCCACAATTTTAGCCCAATCAGTGTATCAGTGTTTAATATTTTAAAAGAATCTGCATTGCAACTCCTCTGTTGCTGCGGATGCTGCAGCCAGCCCACGTTTGTGTTGTACATGTAGGTGGTGCTAGCTTGTTGTGTCTTTTTTTTTTATGGAACGAAGAAGAAGTCCGCGATGCATTGTGGGCCATAGGTAGCTAAGGTGCGAAGGAGGTTTCCGACAGCCTATGACCTACTCTGCGATCTACTTGGCAATTCGGATGGAGCCAAAGAGAAGGAGAAGGAGGTAAAGAAAGAGGTAGAAGCAGGGGCTATGCCAGAGGTCGAGGCCGAGGTGGAGGTAGAGGAAGAGGAAGGCTTCATTGCCCCCAAGATATCACCTGTGAAGTTAAAGGAATTCTATGGCCTGATCCAGATCGGCATGTCATCCCTCATATTTTCCCTGCTGGATTTTCTTTTCTTTTTTGTCAGTTTCCACCCATATTTTTAATAGTATTTTTTGTTTGCGTGTGTACAGCATGAACAGCTTCTGTTGAAATTTTGACTCAGAGGGAAATAAATTATATTTTCATCATTCTGCAGCATTGGTCTTATGTTGTATTTGGTGAATTTTCTGAATTTCTCAAATCATTGAGAAGTAGAATTGCTAAAAGTGTTTTAGGTTAAGCCCAGCGGTGTTTAACTGATTCAGATGGAATTAAATCATATGAAACGTGTTTTCATATGGTAACAAAATATATATATTTTTTATTACCTATAGTTGTTACAAGAGTGTTTCATTTTGCAGATCTGAGGTGCTTTAGATGTGAGTCGTGTCTGACTGCAGCTGCTACCTGCGGCTAAACACTCAGCCTGCAAGAAATCCTCCACTTTATTCTGCTGCCACCAAACGAAGCAGCTCTTAATTGTCAATCAGCATCTTATACTCCCCGTCAAAATCAGTGGAGTAGAAACGCTGCGGTTCTGAGCTGATCCAGGTCCATCCACCAGTGTAGCAGACCACAGCTAACTAGTGGTTAATCGCGTTGTACTAAAGTCTGACAGCCCCTCTATGGGGCTCCCACACTCATACATCCCAGTTACAGCTGAAGGGAGACGTGGATACATTACTCACCGATTGGAGGTCCGGTCTGTGTGTTCGGAGGGGCCTGCAGTCCATAGGCATAGCAGAGCAGAGAAAGGCAGTGGCAGTGAATGGGGGCTGGATGCCACTTCTCCACCGTGTCCACCAGCTGATCAGCAGCTGTTTTTTAGCATACCTACGACTGATTGGCTGAATGGCGTCACCGGATTTGTAGCGCTGCTTGCCATGGGCTCAACTGAAATAGTGAGCGGCAGCATTTGCCTTCAAATTCAACAAACATTAAACTACGATTATGAAAAAATGTGCAAGGATTACAAGTGTCAACAAAGGAAATCTGATTGATGAAAAACAATTGGAAATATTAAATATCCAGGTCCTCCCTCACTGGGGATCTTTATTTTCAAGAACTAAAGCAGATATGCAGCCTCGGCCCAAGGATAAAGCATATCCCAGACCAGGAGGCGAACCCTGTTTCCCACATCCAAAGCAGACACTTAAGCTTTGAGCTATATATGACTGAGCAGTAAGATGTTTATTGTAAAATGTATTTTGTGTTTCACAAAATGTGTTTTCGAAATGTATTTGTGTTTTGAGAAATGTTGTGTTTTGGGAAATGTTTTTGTTTTTTGCAAAATGTTTTTGTGTTTTGCAAAATGTTGTTGTGTTTTTCACTTCAGGGCCACCGTACTATTCACCTATTTCACAGCCATCAAACACACAACGTTTACTGGCATAAAAGAACAACAGACCAGTGGTTGCTTGTGCATGGTGCGAGAGCTCCTCTGTAGTTGCCTGTAGTTCATCAATGTTGTTGTTGACAGACTCTGAAAACCTCTGACCAGTTGACCCCAGACTCTACTTATTTTGACATTTCTAATGGGGCGTTGACATCAAGTGCGAGTGAACTCATTCATGTTGATGAATTACATTTTGAGTCTATGCAAAGATGTAATGAAACGCTCGTATTACTCAGGAGTTATTTGCGCAAATTGAGTGGACGCGAATTTGTGGGAGTTGAAAATATCTTAACTTGAGGATAATCAATCAGCACAACGATTCCTGGGTGACACATGAAAACGGACCAGAAGATGTTCACTGGTGAACATCTTACTTACAGTAGACAGATGGACAGGCACTCTGCAGCTTGGATAGAGTGCCTGTAATTGGTATCCTGGAAGGATACCCTGGCACCGACCTTCACCAACAAGTCGTCAACTTGGGTTCGGGTAACCTAAAAATACCGCTGGAAATGGCTGTCATTCGGGCGCAGCTATTGGAGAAGACCTGAACATGGCAGCACCTACACCTTGGACAGTTATGGGCCTTCCACAACATAAACAAAGCAGCAATCTGCTGAACGTAGTTCACTCTACCATGCCCGATGGAGACTCTTGCCCTCTCTTTTCTATCCACGGCTTTTAATGAAAACAGGAATAAAAAAGAGCTTGCCTGGAGGAAAGTGAGTGAGGAGGCAGGATTATCTGGTAAATTGTGAAAAACCATTGTCTATCAGTTGAGCCCGGCAGTTGAATTGGCAAGGGTCACTGTTGAAATTAGCATAAACAGCTATCCACGGCTTTTAGCACTCTGTTGACAATTCACTCACACAAATGAAGCAAGTACATATTTTTCAATCATGTATCTAAATAGGCGTGAATTAAGCGAGTAGATGATTTGACTCACGCTTGGTGTGAACGCCCCATAAAGTGTGTGAGTGAAGTAAACTGACTGAATGGCCCTTTTATCTCATCCTGTGTTGTCTGAATATATCAAGAAGTTTCACAAACCTAGTGGGTCCTTGATGCTAAGTTGTCAGGTACAGCAGCAAACTTTATTTGTATAGTATAGGGTTTGTTATGCAGGTCCAGTATGTGTAGTTGGCAATGATACTGTTTGAAATCCAATCCAAATGGAGTGCTAAGCCCAGTGGGAGCCCAGTGGAAAAACTGACACTGAAGAAATACCTGAAGGTCGTATTTTAAAGCTTAAGATCACTGACCATGTCATGACACATTTGTAGTGAGTCTGTGTTAGAAAGACCACATGCCTTCATAGTGTCATAACACTAAAACCCCTCTTTGTTGGATAAAGAGTCAAATTTGTAGCAGGACTCATGTAAAGGCTGTGAACAGGCTTTATACAAAACTGGTCGAAATGGCGTCAGTGTTATGTAGCACTCTGGATTAAAAATAAGCCATATGTGAGTTCCAGAAGATGCCCCGTGTTCACAACATTTCAGCTGTAAATCCCCTCTCCCCTGTGTGTGCGGTTTTCTATGCGTGAGTGAGACTGTGTGTGTCTCCACTTTGTGGGTGACTATGAGTGTTTGTGTGCACGCTCTCCATGTTCAGAGCAGCTCTGTTATAAATCTCTGTTCTCCTGGGTGTGTGTGCAACAGGGCAAAGCTTTGTTGCCTGACAGGCAACATACGGACCAAAATCGTTCCTCCAAGATGTCTGTCATTTCGTCCTCACCACTGCACCCTCCTGGGACGGAAAGCTACCACCCTGCTTCCCACTTCTTTTCTCTCCCTTGTCTGTTCTACTTGCTGATGTTTGTCTTGACTTCTTCCTATTTAAGAGCAAGTACAATGTTAAACATATACAAGAGAGATATATCTCTTCACAATCAAGAGTGTTTATCAGTGGATGTACTATCTCACCCTTACCTATCATGGTCAGAGCTCTGTGCTTGTGTATGTATTATGAAATATTGTGGATAAAAGCCGATAAATTTAGTTTCCCCCAAAAGGTGTCTGGGCCCGGCCAAAGAGATAAGGTCAGGAGCTCAGACATCCATAAGGCGCTCGGAGTAAAGCTGCCACTCCTTCCAATCGAGAGGAGCCAGCTGAGGTTGTCTGGGCATTTGATTAGAACGCCTTGCTTTAGAGGTCTTCTGAGCATCTCTACCTGAGAGCAAACCCTAAAGTAGACCTGGACCCTGGTAGAGGGATTATGAGGAGCTGGAAAACACTGCTGATGAGGAGGGCGTCAGAGGGATTGCCTCTTCTGCAGCCACTCTGATCAGACTCTTGATATAAGTGAGAAAACGGGTGGATGCATGAATTTAAGGACTTATCCAGACTGTATTATCACACTGCTGTCCTGAAGTGTGATCATTCACATATTACAGCTGTGCAAAAGCAAAAGAGGCACAACATGATCAAGTAAATCATGTGAGGTAAAATACAGACACTGCTCTGTTCCATCACGCCAACTTCTGCTGTTTTCCCAGACACAAAGATAGTTATTTTTGTGCAGTTTTGCTTTATACTGTCTTGTCTTAATTGAATACTGTATTTGATCAACCCCAGAATGTCCTTTGAAGGATTAAAACTCACTAATTGGTTTCATTCTGTGATTAGTCACAGCCAGAAGCTAGCCCAGACTGTCTGACTCCTCCAGGAGGTTGCTGGTATCATGGCCTATCTCATGTCATTGAAATAACCTGCATTATTCTAAGTGATGGTGGCTTCATTTACATTTTCATACTAGTGACCTTAAAAAGAGTATGTTTAAGGTTTGATCTAAGTTGGCAGAATGATGTTTAAATGTTATATTTTAAATTGATATCACTTCTTGAAATGGCAGTATGGTCGAGCCTAGTGAGGCCTAACTGGGGTGTTATTTGAGTAAAATATGTTTTTATTCTGGGTTCACTCAAAACAGTCCTACAAGTTCAGATCGAGACTGACACTCGAGAGGAAAGAAGACTAGAAGAGGCAAGTGGGAGGTCAGGCACAAGCATCAAAGTCCAGTAACTGAACTGGGCTTTACTCAGGAATCTGAAGACCCTCTATAGGAAAAACCCTCAGTTTTAATAGATATAAAAAGGATTTTATGCTAGATTACCAGGGTCAAGGCTTATGTATGACTTTTTACCATGTACAGAGACTTTGATCCCTCACCTCTTCCCTCTTTGTTTTCTTTTGTCATCAGTCTTCCTTCTCAACCTGCCTCCAAGCAGGTTATAAGGAAATTCTTACCTGTGATTTTCATTTTCCTCTCCTCCATTGCACTTCTGCTCTTTCATTCCTCACACCCTTCATCTCCCCTGTAAGCTTTATTGCTGTTCTAACCTTGCTCCCTCCCTCCTCTCTTTGATCTCTCCCAGATCCACCCCCCTCTGTGTAGCTACGAGGCATATGGTGATGTCAACACTAACGTAAACCACGCGCTTTGTCACATTGCCCAAGGGTGCCTGCTGTGCACTGCAGAATCAGAAGAGATGAAGTGTTCAGGTTGTCTTTGGCATATTGTTTCTGCACAAACATATGGTGCTAATTCAATAAGTTTATATGATCACCTGCCTAATTTGTCCTATAGAGGATAGACTTATCAGAAAACACATGGCTGCTAACATTTCAAACACATCATATAACACCTTCATTACAGGTCACAGCTAAAATTATCTATAAAATCACTTTATTTAACAACACTTTCATAAAAAAATAAAATTAAATAAAAAATAAAACTCAGCCCTTTATAACACGGTTTGTGTGGGGGGTCATGGACCTCAGGGATGTATCCTCCAGGCTGTACTGCAGCTTGATGTCATGGTAACAAGAGTTTTGCTTTGATCCTTTTTTCCTGTCATTTTGACCTCTTTCCAACTACTGTTACGCAATCCTACCAAACTCCATTTGATATTTTCTCAGGCAATGATAATTAGCTCTGCCTGGGAATATAGTGCCTTGTGTAAGCATGCCAAGCCATTTGAAATTAGAAGAAATGAAAATCCATACCCATGGGGTTGAAGTCAGTAATCTACCCATCCTCTAACTGCAGCTGCATCAGGCATGCACGTTTAACACTAATGTTCCCCGGAGGTCAGGGGTTTTTGGATCATTTTGAAGTCACTTGAACTCTCCATCAGTCATGTAATATTTAATGTTCTCTCTCATTTCCATCTTCACATGCAAATCATGAAGCGTTTGTAGTAATTCAATATAATCCTTATGCAATGATATCAAAGCAACATCATCTGCATAAAAGAAGAGCTTGTATATGAACAGAGCTAAAATCATTAATAAATATAAAGAGTACGCATGAATAATCTGCTGAACCTTTTCAGTCATAGTTTTTAACTGGAGGCATTTTTTTCCTAGTTTTGCAAACCCATGCAAAGTGTAAGGTCTTTTCTCCAGAAAAATCTTACAACATATAACAAAAAGACTAAATTTAAACATATACTTCGTCACTATCCAACATGACCACACCACAAATGTTTCTGCATCATTTCTTCTAAATTCACAGAGATAAATCAAAATTTAACACTGTATTGCCTCAAACTTGTTAGATTAAAAAAAAGAGGCATAACATTGTGACATTGGTTCATAGTAGCGAGCAGAAGTGGCTCTGCTATCTGCCATAAAATGAAGGTACTGAGTAATCAGTCTGCCAAGAGCCTAAACCAACACTCAATACATTATATGTTGTTCAAAAAGGTCTATTTATTTTAAGTCCAAATAAAAACAGACTTTTTAATACATGTAGGAGTTTTAGCGTGGCTCAAATTGGACTGCATTCAGTTTCTCATAGTTGTCATGAGTACACAGAGGTTGGACAGCTCCTCCTGCACTGACACCTCTCATCACTAGTTATCACCTGCTGCACTTAAGCTCTCCCTGGATATCTCTTGGTGCCAGATTATTCCTAAATCCCCTATAGTATCTCTGCTGGCCTTCGAATATTGCAGTTTAAATCTTTTACCAGTGATTGTGTGTTTGTCATGAGAGTAATCCCAGCTCTCCTCCTCTCTTCCCAGTACCTCCACAAGCGTCTTGAGCCCAGCCTCCAACCCCAGTCACGCTGCCACAACTCTCACTCTAGATCACTTACCTGCTTTCACCACCTCCTCATCCCCACAACTCCTCGCCACACCTTGGAGCTGCTTCACACTGCAGACCCTGTATTCCCCCAAATCCCCCCCAATTCAGAATAAATTATTCAATACTCCTTACTGCCTCTGATCTGCTTTTGGGTTCAGCACAAAATCTCATATAGGAAATCCTGACAATAGTCAAACCAACAAACAACGGAAAAAGACAAAGAAGTCCAGAGATGTAAAGTTGTTGGTGTTTTTCTCATTCAGTCATGTTAGCCTCCTGCTAACGTGTTTGGAGGTTGTTTTGGTTCATGACATAATCGAACACCTGGGTGACAGTCTAAAACCTGAAGCTGGAAGGAGCAGTAAGTTGATCAATAAAGGTATTCTTGCCAAGTGCTTGTGGGATGGCAGCAGTCAAGTAAAATCATCAACTTGAGCTTTAAGCATAGTTTGACTTTACTGTGGATGTTTATGTATCAAGAGGGTTTTTGAAAAAACATATAACCAATAACCAATAATCACAGGGAACAGGTTAGCTAGATCTCATTTTCGTTGAACACTCCATCACCCTTTGAGGTAGCTCTTATTCTCCACATTTTCTCTCTCTTCAAATGTCATGGCAACAAGGGAACAGGGAACACTTCATTTATTAGTAGAGCTTACGGGGTCACATGTTGCTTAACCCTTGACTTACCTTTGGTCAATCTCACAGATTTCTTTTTTCTTTTATTCCGTCATTCTGACTTCTTTGTTCACAGTCCTGGAGAAAAAGCTGGTGTCGTGATGGAACCAGTTCAGGAAGGGGATTAGGTTGGCACCCTGATGCCCTGATGTGAGAGATTTACATGACCTTAAAATATGGACACTTATCTTTGACTTGATAACTGTATTCTGCAGGAACAAACCTTTTTCTTTCTTCTCTCTTTTTTTAGTTGTATTTTCCTCTTTCAGGCTTCGATCCATCATGACCCCAAAGCAATTCTCAGAGGCTGGTTGTCATGTTAGATGGATGAAGCCATCAGCAGACAGCCTGTGCTTGAGAGGGGTGTTAGACATGACGGAGGAACAGGGCATCGATGACACTCAAAGTTTAGAATCATGTCTCACTTTAAATTGAGGATTTACTTCTCTTTTTCATCTAGCTGACGCTTGTTTATGAGGATAACTCTGTTATATTTTTCTGTGAGACCTGATGTCTTTTCCCCCCATCCCTCTGAGTTTTTGTCTGCAGCTGTTTCTTTGTGTCCTCTTCGTCACTCTCACTTCAGGTGTACACTCACAGGGGGTCACCTGCCATGTTAGATAGATTAGGCCATCAGACAGCCTGATGTGACTCCTCACTGGAGATGAAGGACGGGCATTAGGATGCATCATTGGCTTAATGAAATGTAAACAAGGAGTGGTGAAAGACAGGGAGCTGCACTCGTTCAGGTTTAATGCTATCACACCAGAACACTACCTACACTTTTTGTACAAAGCTCGTCTGAATTGGAGCAACAGAAGTCTTTGTCGCAAAACTGTTGTGTTCCCCTCCCTCTCTCTGATCCACCATGACCCCAAACCCACTCTCACAGTTCAGCTGCCATTTCAGATGAATGGAGCCATCAGCCATTCTGACCTTTTTAGTCCAAATTACAGACTGCTGGCTGGCCTGCTGCTGGACTGCAGGCTCTCATTCTGTCTTTGGTTTCTTTTCTAACTTTATTTCTGTAAAAAGACACAGAAGCAGTGAGTTCTAGGGTTGGGTTCTTTTTAGATTCTGATGTCTCATCCTTTATAGTCATTACCTGTGTATTTGCCAGTCCAAAAGTAGACAGGTAAAGTACTCAGTTACATGGTGAATTAAGTAATTCTTCTTCCAGCTCTTAACGAAGGCGGACGCTTTTTCCATTGCTCGCTCCCTACCCTTATCCACCCTGCTTGCTGCTCTATGTCCTGTGCTGTCTCTGTCTGAACTACCGCAGCCTCTCTCTGCATCTCACTCCAAACCTAAAATCATGGATTTGGTCAGCTGGTCTCTCAACCCAATTGACCAAATCTTCTTGATGAAAAAAATGGGTAAAGGAAAACCCGCCTGCCCTGAAGGAACATTTGCAGCCAGATGCACGATGGACTCTTATGAGAAGTGGAGGGTCGTGTGCCTGTTGATTCTTTCTGTTGAGGATGTTGAAGACATCTTCATAATTGGAATTAAGATAATAGGCTTTCTGCCGTTTGGAGTTGGAAGTTTCCTGATTTATTGCAAAGTTTGGAAGGTGTTGGCAGCAATTTTGGAAATTGGGAAGCTGCCCGTCATGACTGCGGAAATGTGCAGGGCTGTCAACAGTAAGGGATATGCGAACTCAATCGCAGGCAGGTTGCAATTGAGGAACGCCTTGGCGAGTTGGATACCACCTTGGAGAAGTTGACAGCCAAGCTCAGCTGAATTGGCCACCACATTTGAATGTTTGGGTCAACGACATCAGAAACCAGAAAGACTCAAGTTAGATAGAAAATTACAAAGTCTGCTTGTCCCAGATTCAATTGTTATCTTCATTGGCTCCCCCACAGCAGCCTTGGAAGGCTGTTATGTCTCCTCTCCTGGATGTTATGCAGTCTGATGCTCGGCCCTATCCTCCTCCTCCCTCCTTCTCCGGTGAACTTTGTTTCTGGATCAGAACTCTCCAAGGCTGTCTCCTGTTATCAGATGGCAGGGACATTTGTGAGGGACTGAGATGGAGACAATGCCCCGGGCTTATACATACACATACACAAAGAATAACCACACACACACACCCCTCCAACTAAACGCCTTCTTGGCCTCCACCCAACACCCCACTCCCCCTTCCCTGTTGCAGTGCAGGTACTGTGGGTTGATGCTTGCACCAAGTATGGTTGCGCTCACCCCAGGGTCTGTAATGCGACACCCTCCCTCCCTGACACCTGCCTTCCTCCCACATGTGCAACTTCTCAAGTATTTTGTTGTTGTAATGTCTTACTATGTTGCTTATGTGTTAAGGTGTTTTTTTATTGATCCCACACTGTGCCCCCCTGTGTGAGCAGAGTTTGGAGTTACCCACCCCCCCCACACTTTTCCTCCTGTTCTCCTTTTTCTTATCTAAGAAAGGAGCGCCAGTCAGGCTGGCAATCCTACAGTTCTCCTGTTCCTGTCACCCTGTATGCATCTGTTTGCTGTATGCTTGGAAAGGATGAACTGTAAATGGCAATTTCCCCTTGTGGGACTAATAAAGGAGTATTTTATCTCATCTTATCTTAATTTTGTCACAGATTATGAATACCAACCCAAATGTATCCTCATGAATATGCAAAAATGAACCACAGGGAAACATCTAAACATAACTCAGTGAGGAAAGGCTAAGATGAGAGCAGTGATCGTGTGATCGTCATTGATCAGAAATTTCTCCCTTAAAAGTCAATTTTCCTTTGATAAAATGACAGTCAGGATAAAAGCAGCATTGACTTATTAAGACTTGGATTCCACCAGACCTATGATGGTGTGCTGTGGTATACAGCACCAAATTGTTCACAACAGATTCCTTTGTCCTGTAAGTCAAGAGGGGTGGCCTCTACCAATCAAAGTTGTCCAGCACACCCCACTGATGCATGGATGAATTGGGAGGAATTTGGAGGACATGCCAACTGCTTGAACCTGGTTGCATGTCCCACCAGGCCAACTTCTCTATTGCTCTGTGGTGGATGGAGATCATCATGGACACCCTGACTTGTCTGCTGCTATGCAGCCCAACACACAACAAGCCATGTCCTGACACCTGACTGAATCATTAAGATCAGCAAGATCAGCTATGGTACTTCTGATGGATTGGCTCACACAGGTCAGCCTTACCCTCCCCACTCTGAGCCTGGGCCACCAACGACAGGCTGTACTTGTCTCAATCACATCAGGACAAGTTAAGGGGATGTGAAACTTAAGAAACTTTTTCAAATCTTCTGTACCCTGTGAACCCAAAATCCTGAGTGGGTGTTGAATCATATCTGCCTTAGGTCCTAACAATTATTGTTGCAAAAGATGCATTCAAATATCCTAAATGTTATGTATGCATGAAACCTGATTTCTGTAATTGGGGTAGGGGATTAGAGAAACTTTAGAGAGACAATTTGCCTTATACATCAGAGCTTGTGCATTACTTGCTGTGACTGCGAAGCCAGATGAAAAGAGAGATCATTACATGCTGCAGTGCTTCCTGCTTTTCAAACTAACTCCATCCAAAGGCCAATAAAACTGGAGCTTATGCAAAATCATCCTCTGGTTTTAAGTGTTTGTTTTCTTTTGCCAACTGTTTCACTGTCAGAACAAATTCGACCAATTTGTGATGGAATGAATAGTGTGCTATCAGTACAAAACCTGTCTTCATACACACTCTTAGAGACTGAGAAAGCCATATTTAACTTCCACTAAACTTCAATAACCAGTGCTTTTGTATTGAAGGTGAATTTACAGCAGGCAGCGCAAAGTCAATACAGACAAATATGTGTTGCTTGAGCACCTATGTGTTCTTACACTGTTGATTTTAACAAATTGGACTTGAAAATGTCTAAAGAGAAATATGAATCTTTACAACTGAAGAAAAACAAGGACTGAGACATTTTGTACCAAGAGGAAGAAAAGAGTTGTTTTTATAAACCATTTAAAATCAGGGTCGTGTTTTGCCTATCATCCGTCCTAAGTACCCATTGGTGTATACTGAATTCATTATCCTAACCTCTTCATTAAAGATATCAGTTACCAAAGGTGTACGTTTTGCCTGCAGGCTTTAGTGAAAGCTGGGCTCTGCTTGCTCACCCTGCTGTTGATCATCATGTCTCATTATTTGTTAGAAATTAAACCTAATTGAGTCAAAGTCACTTGATCATTGAGTACTAATGAATATTCTATGGAATCTTGTTTCTTTTTGCAACTAAAAACAATATGGATCTGACATCTGAGCTTTCTAATCAATATACTCTAGATGTATATACTTCATAAACTATGGACAACTTGGCTCCGTCTTTTGTCATTATATGAATTTGAAGTCGAATTGCTCTTGGGATTTCCGGGATTTTCTCCACTTCCTGGAACCACCACTTAAGCAGTAGCATTGTACACATTTGGCGGGGAGTTGCCGAGCGTCACTGTTATGACACTCAGCTCAAACAGCATACTCCCCAAGTGAGCTACGCAATCTTCATACGCCCATAGGCTGTATCAAGAGTCAATCATAGAAAACATGAACCCCCTAATAACTTTTAAAAATGGAGTTGCACAGAAAAAAAGATGACTTGAGCACAAACCAGTCTTACAATAACTACATGTCAACATCACAACCAGGGGGGAAAAAATATATATTCTGTGTCATAATTTTCTAAAGTTTCATAGGGATTGCTGGGGGAGGCAGGATTTATGACCTATACTGCAGCCCGTCACCAGAAGGTGCTGTTCTCACGGTGGCTTCACCCAGTGAAGAGGCAGACAGTGTCCATTCTATGTACAGTCTATGATTTACTTCAGATGTCCCCCCAATTCTCATAAAAAAGGCTGTCTAAGCCACTAAAGGCCTGCTGTAGTTGTTTAATACTTTTTTTTTGTCTGTAAGTGGTCAGTTGTATTTGTTGGCTGTTTTGTTCCTTAGCCTCCGGTGAACACTGTTTTTGCGTGTTTGTCTTTTTTTCATACTTTGTCACAAATAAAAGTGAGTCTTGTTTCCAGAGGATTTCATTGTACATGTCCTTTTTAAAAGCACTCATTTTCTCTCTCTTAGCTTTATCTTCATCCTCATGTTGGCAAGACAACTCTTCGGAAGTTGTTAAAAGAACACACAGGTTCATCAGACCGTTTCCATGACTCCTGTGCCAAAATGACTTATTCATGCACCATTAAACTGATAAATGTTTTCTACTTTTCCTCCTCCCCCTTAATCAGACTTTTTTTTCTAAATGTGTGAACTCATGACTTTTCTTTTTTCTTTTTTTTTTTTTTTTTGGACATCTCTTTTTTATCATTGTCTGATTTTCTCCTGTTTAATGAAGTGAGAAAATACAAGGCTTTAATAACCTTTTCAAACTGTACTGAATAATTGAAGAGCTTTTGCACGAAAGTTTGAAAATCATGACATATTAATAACTTCTTTGGGTTTGGGTGTATTTTTGGTGCTGCTGTATGTGACAGCTGACTCTGACTTTTGGCATTATAAGTGTTTGATGATCCTTTCATCAAACCAAAGTCTAGATGCTGACTAGATAATGTCTCCAATCTGCCATACGTGGGTGTCTGCAGAGAAAAGCACATCAGTAGTTTCCTTTTGAAGACTTTGGTGATATTGTGTTCAGTGAGGATTTAATGTGACTTCAGTGGCATAAGACGAGGAGCAGACATGCATTTCCAGACTCAAGTTTAACTTCCTGTCTGTGAGGTAAGCTCAATGATCAGCAGGATTCAAAAGCAGAGACATTACAAATAGTCTGCAGTCATTGTGCCTCTTGATAGTTGGTTTTCACGCTTTGTATTTTTCCCTCTGCTCTTTTGTCTCCTCTGTCTCTGCTGTCCAAAAATGATTCCCTTTAATACTGCATCTCTTTGAGGTGCCACTCTTGCCTTTTACAAAGGCCAACGGTCGGATGCTGCGTTAGCGAGGGGAAAAAGCTGCCAGCGTATGAAATCTGACAGCCAGTTGGGAATATTACTCAAACCTCTGAGGCATGCACCTTTCAAATGAAACCAGAGAGAGAGAGCTGCTGAAAGAGAAGGGGAAGGTAGGAGGGTAAGCAAAAGAGGGGGAGAGTTTATGATGCGTTAAAATGATCTGAGGAGCACTTTCCATTTATTCTCATGGACTGACAAAACTCTCCCTGTTTCCTCTCACCTCCTCACCCTTCGAACGGACCCCCCCCCCCCAACTGTCATCTTCAAAAGATCTGCTTTTGTTTGCGCAGTTTTCTCTTCTGAGCACTACCTGAAAGTCAAACAACATTCCTCGCTTTGATTAAAAAGAGACCATAGGCAATATCATTTATACATTATAGCAAATCTAAACAGAAAATCACTACAGGATTGTTAATTAGCCAGTCTTACCGTGGAGACAGTGCTGGCTGTATTTGACACTATCAAAAGCTATCATGTATTTGTCTTTTTCAATGGCAAATAAAAGCTGGATGTTGAAGGCAGGATTGTGCTGCCTGATGTGGCAAATTTCTAAAGTTTGAAGGTCATGCAGTGGGCAGACTCTCTGATTGATGAATAGCCTTTCATTACTTTTCCTTTACTGACGTCAGACTTAGGAAAAGGGTTGCCGTGCCAACGATTTTATAACTTAAAAACCTACCTCACTTCGTGTGGGGGTTAAGTACAACATCTGCAGCTTGAGGTTTCCTGGCTCTTCTGCATATTAAGCCTGCATGCAACTGGATGTTACTTTAAAGAGGGCAAAACAATGTAAAAAAAAAACCCATAAAAGGTGTCTCACAAAAGACTCCACGCAATTGTGCACTACTGTTTGGTCATATAAAATGCATCACACCAAGTTCAGCCATCATACTTTGCTTTAACTCTGTCTGCAAGTGTAACTTTTAAAATCAGGGTTCTGATGACTTTTTAAAAAGCTGAACTCATTTTATTCAAACAACCATTAGAGACATTTTTTCTTTCTGTGTAAATGCTGCAGTGAGGAAAGTTAGTGTGCCTCAGGCTAAACAAAACTGTATTTCTCTTCTATTCTAAGAGGCTTATCTGTATGTATTCTGTTCAACTACTCTTTGATGCAAATAACTTGACAGCCAATTTTATGATGGTGAATTGATGCTCTTATGCATATACACATGGACCAAACAATCCACTGGAGTTAAAACCAAACATCAGAATGGAGCAGAAAGGACATTTACATGACTTTGAATGTGACATGGTTGTTGGAGCCAGATGTGCTGGTCTGAATGGTCTGAGAACTGCTGTCACATTAAGACTGTCATGTCCAACTACCTTTCGAGTTTATAGCCAATCATCCCAAAGGGAGAAAAATAATAATAAATTTAAAAAAACAAACAACAAAAAAAAACTATATCTTGTGAGAGGTGAAAAGGCCTTGTCAATGGCAGAGTTTAAGTGAGAAAGGCCAGACAGCAATAACCTAATAATGCAACAGAGTAGCTCTAAATACATGTCGAACCTCAACAAAGACTAGCTTCAGCAGCAAAAGACCTCACATGTCGCCTCATCTGTTGGGTAAGAGCAGGAAACTGAGGCTGCAATTCATGCAGGCTCACTAAAACTGGGGAATAAAAGATTGGGACATAGTGCCTGGTGTGATGAGTCTTGGTTTCTGCCACAATGCTCAGCCAATAGGGTCAGAAATTGGTGTAAATGAAATTAAACTGTTGATCCATCCTGCCTTTTATGAATAGTTCAGGATGCAGCTGGTGTAAAGGTGCCTAAGACATCTCCTTGGCACACTTTGGGCAACTTAGTGTAGCCTGAACGGAACCGCCCACTCCAACTATGCTGTGTTGTGTTCAGGTGCTCCTGAAAACGAGGACACAGGCTGGTCTCATAGCATGGAAATTTAATCTGGATAGATTCAGAGAGCAAAAACACTGTCAACATGGGTCCTATCTTCACAACACGCCTCTACACAGACTCAAAAGAAAATTAACAAAAAAATAAATACAGAAACAATGAGATATTCATACGTTAAGACTCTTAAGCTAAGGCATAGCCTCCAATAACACACACACACACACACACACACACACACACACACACACACACACACAGATCTTGTCAACTTAATCATGTGTGACTATTTACTGGATGTAGGAGCCACAAGGTAGTAAGTCTGTATGTGTCACGTGGTGTTTGTGGTTGCTGTGGTAATGTACGGGAGCTTGGGTCACATGGCTTTTGTTGGAAAAAAGGTGGTTTTCCTACAAGGATGTAGGTTTGCATAGGGACGTAGGGACATAACACTACCAACTTTTCAGGGTGCTCAAATTGTCCCCACCAACCTTTAAGCAACCTTATTTGCATTATATAATGAGTGCAGTTATATAGGTAATTTAGTTTGTCTTCCTATATTTTGTAAGGATAGAATCAACACTACCATTATTAAGTGAATTATTTTCATTATGTTCTGACTTACATTTACCCCTTTTCACTTGTTGAATGTGCCGGTCCATTTTTTTTCCTTAAACGCACATTTGATTGGCTGATGACTAGACGCAACATGTCAGCATGTTGTGACTTTACACTTTTGAAACCAAATACCTATCAGTGCATGTATTTATTCATTAAAGTGTACTTATTTTCTAAATTATTTATTTAAAAATATTTTTATTTGCAGCCTATGCAGACATTTTTTTTCAGATAATCATACATTAATCATAATAGAGGTAAAAAAGTTCATTTAATCTTGATTTAGATTTTTTCCATAATCGCCCAAACACTGATGCAGTGTAGAGATGAAAATAATGGAGAAGAAGGTGAAAGAGACAACCAATTAATGCAATGTATTACTCTTGTGGTACATGAAGGACAATGTAGGCTAACATGTAGTTCCATGTATAGATTAAGTAGTACCCCCTGGCCCCCATTCACTGAATCAGTTTGGTCTTATTAACGTCCTGTCCCCATCAAAAAAATTAACATGCAGGTTATGCTGTTATATTGTCCTTACCAATGTTGAGACCAAACCTACGCCCTTGTTTTCCTATCACCTCAAGGGTCACTCTTACGTCTAATTTAACAAACACAAACAGAAGATACTGACTGATATTAACTCTCTGATTTCAATTCTTTAATTACCTCTCACCCTTTTCCCACATGGTTGTTGATGGGAAGAAGAAAAGATGAGGATTCAAAAGAGTTCTCAGTTGAAGCACTATTTATTAATGTTACGGCTGCAGCCGTGTCCCTTTCTCTCAGGGCGGCTACCTGCCTGTGCTGCCTTTTACTATGTGTGTGTGTGTGTGTGTGTGTGAGTGGTTGTGTTAAACACACTGTAATGGAAAATGTAACACCCTCATTCTATAAAGTACCTCAATGTTCAGTGCTTGAAAATGAAACAGCCAACACACAGTACGTCCAACAACAACTTACCTAAAATTTAAATACATATACACCTGGTTTGGAAAACAACGATGTTTTTGGCTTTATGAGAAAGCAAAATGAAATAACTACTTTGCTTATACAACAACAATGCCTTGCAGCTCTACCAAGGAGAAAGATCCCAATATTCGATGGTGACCCGTTAAAATACCACACCTTCATAAAGGCATTTGAAAATGGAATTTAAAGAAACACAACAAACAATTCAGATCGACTATACTTCCTGGAACAGCATACTAATGGACATGCCAAAGAACTTGTGAGGAGCTGTCAATACATACACCCAGACCATGGATATTCAAGAGCCAAAACTATATTAAAGGAAGAGTTTGGTAACAAGCAAAAGGTTACATGCTGCTACATGGACAAAGCCATTTCATGGCCTGCAATAACAACAGATGATGTGAAGGCACTACAGGACTACAGTCTATTCCCCAGAGGCTGCTGCAATGCAATGGAGGATGTGCTGTATCTCCATGACTTGGATGTGCCTTCAAATATGCTGAATATTGTAAAAAAAAAGCTGCCGTATAAGCTCAGAGACAGATGGAGAAGTCAAGCTTGTGAGCTGCAGGAACGTCAACAATGAAGAGCAAAGTTCAGTGATATTGACGATTTCATTGAAAAACAAGTCAAAATTCTAACAGATCCTGTCTTTGGCAATATCCAAGATTCTCCTACAATAACAAATAAGGGAACATTCAAACCAAGGTCACAGACTCGACCCAAAGGAGCCAGCTTCGCTACCACAGTTGGACCGGTGGAGGACAAGCCTCAGTCTGCAAACAAAGATAAAGATTTCAAAGGATTAGGGATGAGTACATGCATTTTTCTGTGATGCAGGACACACTGTGGTTATGTGTGCACAGTTGGGAAAAATGGCACATGAGAAAAAGATTCAGTTCTTGAAGGAAAACGGCATTTACTTTGGCTGTTTGTGTACAGGACAAATTATTATGCACTGCTTTCTTGTTCAAAGTGTAGTCTGATGCACCCCACTGTACTCCACGGAGAAAGGGATTTAAAGCAAGCTGATAGGGATGCAGAAGTCTGTGTCAACATGCTGGTGTCAAGTGGTTTTACAGGCATTGGGGACCAAAATTGTAAACTGCCAATTGTGCCCGTCCAAGTAAAATCTAAAAAGGGAAGCAGAATTGTTACCATCTATGCCTTTTTGGACCAAGGGAGCACAGCAGTCTTTTGTACAGAAAGTCTAATGAACAGGCTGCAACTTACAGGGAAGAGATGGACACATTCTTCTACATACTATGGGCCAACAGAAGGTTGTGAGCCACACATTGTCAGGATTGGAAGTGGCTGCAGTGCCTAGATACAAATTTCTTGGGTTTTCCTAAGAATACATACAGGAGTCCATGCCAGTGAATAAAGGAAATATTCCTACCAAAAAGAATATTAAAAAATGGCCTGACCTTAAACACATTCACTTCCCTCAAATTGATGCAGGAATCAAGCTCCTGATTGGAATTAATGTGCCAAAAGCCCTGGAGCCATCGGAAGTAGTGTGTAGTGTGGATGGAGGACCATTTGCAACAAGGACCATGCTGGGATGGACCGTTAATAGACCACTGGGAGGCAGCAGTGAGATGACTGTAGACAGTAAACATCCACAAGTCACTGTCAACAGAGTCTCTGTCGTGAACCTAGAGGAGCTTTGGCAACAACAGTTCAAAGATGACTTTCCTGAGTGCAGTTTAGACAAACAACCTGCCATGTCAAGAGAAGATCAGCAATTTCTTGAATCAGTCAGCAACTCAGTAAGACATCTGAATGGCCATTACTAGATCAGCCTTCCATTAAAGCAAAGCACCATCTGCATGCCAAACAACAGGAAACTTGTCATGCAGCGAGTCGACATTTTACAACAAATATAACACCTTTCTGAACGAGCTTCTGATCAAAGGCTATGCTGAGAAGGTGCCTGAAAAGGAGCTAGGCTGTGCCAATGGAAAGGTCTGGTATATTCCGTACCATGGAGTTTTCCACCCCACAAAAGCAAAATTAAGAGTGTTTTTTGACTGTGGAGCCAGTTACCAAGGAAAATCACTAAACGATCAACTTCTCCAAGGTCCTGAGCTCACAAGCTTGCTGATTGGGGTAGTGACCCGCTTTAAAAAGGAACCTGTGGTAATGATGTCAGACATCAAGTCCATGTTCCACCAGGTTCGAGTTACTCCTGATGATACTGATCTTCTCAGGTTCCTCTGATGGCAAGATGGAGATCTGAACAAGCATCCTGCTGAGTACGGGATGAGAGTGCATTTGTTTGGGGCCACAGAGGAGGAAGCTGTGTCGCTGCGCCAAGAACTGGTCTCTTTATGCTCCAAGGGAGGATTTTGTCTCATTAAGTGGATGAGCAACAAATCAGGTGTGTTGGAAACCATCTCTGTGAGTCTCAGAGCAAGAGGGATGGGGCAGTTGGACATGGACCTGGATGCTCTACCTGTGGAGAGAGTACTTGGTGTTGAATGGTCTATCAAATCTGACAAATTTAAGTTCAAGGTCAATTTTAAGGACAGACCACTTACCAGAAGAGGAATATTATCAGCCAATGCCTCAATCTATGATCCTCTCGAGTAGCCCAGTGATCCTGACAGCCAAGAAAATCCTGGGAGTCCTGTGCAAGAGAGGGATAGGCTGGGATGAGACTGTACTTGAATCAATTGCCAAGGACTGGGTAAAACGGATCCAACAGCTCCATCTGCTGGACAAACTAGAGGTCAATAGGTGTCTGAAACTGCCTCAGTTTGGAGAAGCTTGTGCAGCCCAACTGCACCATTTTTGTGACGTCAGTGAGAATGGATATGGGGCAGTTACTTACCTTGGCTGTAAGGTAAGTAACATGGCATGGCTGTCAGGGCCTCACTTTCTGTTACAGCCGGAGAGCAAGTGGCCTGTCAGTCCAAGAAACATCAGCCAGCTTTCCCCTGAAGATCCTGAGGTAAAGAAAACAGCTGTGGTAAATGTTATACAGGCAGGAGAAGAGCCAGTTTCTCACCTGATCCAGTATTTCTCTTCCTGGACATGTCTGAAGAGATCTGTGGCGTGGATCCGGAGGATTAAGGACTGGGTTTTGTCCTGTGCAGATAAAAGACAGTTACATCTGACCCTGGCACACTCTGACCTCACCAGTGAGCAACAGGAGTCCTTTGTGGAAGAGGAAATGAACAATTTTAAGAGAACCACTGGGACCAGGAGTCTCATGGTGAGCTGGCTACTTGGACCAGGCTGAGCTGGCCATTGTCAGATACTGCCAACGGACACATTTTCCTGAGGAGCTGGCCAGTCTGGAGAAAGGTCAGTCCATTAAGATGTCCAGTCATCTTCGTAAGCTCTGCCCACAATTGCAAGATGGAGTCCTGAGGTTTGGCGGACGACTCAGTAGATCATCTATGCCAGTGGAAGTGAAACACCCTGTGATACTGGCGAAAGATCTCCATATTTCAGAGCTTCTCCACAGACAGATACATCAGCAAGTGGGACATGGTGGACATAATCACATGTTGTCAAAGTTAAAAAAGGGTACTGGATGACTGGTGCAACTACATCTATAAGGAAGGTGCTGTTAAAGTGCGTCCTTTGTCACTGCTTAAACACTATGCCAGTCCACCAGCAAATGGCTGACTTACCCTATGAAAGAATTGTGCCTGATGAGCCACCATTCACTTGTGTGGGTGTTGATTACTATGGTCCCTTTGAAGTAGAGCAGGAGAAGCGTGGTGGAGGTATGGCCTGATTTTTACCTGTCTTGCCATCAGAGCAGTGCATATTGAAATTGCACCATCACTGGACACTGACTCTTTTATCAATGCACTTGATATCAATGCACTTTGACGTGTTATTTCTAGGGGAGGTCAAGTCCGTGAGCTTTGCTCTGACAATGGTGCCAACTTTACAAGAGCAGAGCGAGAACTGAGGACAGCTATTGAGCAGTGGAACAGAGAGCAGATAATGGATGTCATGCTGCAGAGGGAATAAAATGGAGCTTTAATCCCCCAGCTGGTTCACACCATGGAGGACCATGGCAACACCTGATAAGATCTGTCTGCAAGGTACTCAATTCCACCTTAGGAGTACTAAATTTGGATGAAGAAGGCTTGCATACAGTGCTTTGCAAGGCTGAGGCCATCTTTAACAGTCAGCTTCTATGGATGTGAAATGGACAGTAGCAAGGAGGAACATCGGTTTGGTTGACCTTGTCCAATTCATGGACAGCACAGAACCCCAGAACTCATGGCTGATGGGACGAGTGATTGAGTGGGGACTTTCCTGTTCACATTTTTCCTGTGAACTTTTTTTTTTTTTTTTTGAGACATGTTTGACCACTTGACTTTGGCTGACTTGAAACTTACAGCAGATTCCAGTGTGGATTATTATTGTTGATGGACACTAATTTTCAGGCTTGTAAAATTGTTGTTTGATATGGCTGCTATTTGCATCTCCCAAGTGTCAAATGATATTTATTGAGTAATAAGTAAGGGGCTGGTGTGTAGGAGCCGCAAGGTAGTACTTCTGTATGTGTCACGTGGTGTTTGTGGTTGCTGTGGTAATGTACGGAAGTTTGGGTCATGTGGGGCGCGAGGTAAACGCGGGGTAGTTATGAAAAGACATGGCTTACCTGCAGTCAGGAGGAGAGAGGGGAGCGGGGTAGCCGTAATTTTTGTTGACCGCTTCACTTCTGATCGCTTCGCATCACATAGTATAGCATTGCATCGCTTTGGTTTGCCCTTAGTTTGTTCCTGCTGTAAACCAAAAAGAGTCCTGTTTGTGTGACCGTACCAGCAGATGTATCATTAAAAACATGGTAAAGTGTATCTTAAGCCTCATAACTGTCTATGGATATAACAATAGCATGTTGGACAAATACTGGACCCACAACTTACCTCTCAAGCGACAAGGTTGGTCTTCGGAGTCGCTTGACTGGATATTTAATTTAATGTACAAACATGTGCCAAATGCGCTCATCAGATAAGATATACATTATAATAAATCAATATAGATGTAAATGCATGTGCTGACGCAGACAGTTGCACTGAATATTGGTTGTTGATTATTTATTGCACTAACATGTGCCTGACACTGTAGAAACCTGCCTATGAGGCATTGGTGACGTATGCGCACTGCTGCACCAAAATACCACTTGATCAGCTGCGCTCCGCCTGTGCTGATTACTGACTAGGTTCGAATTGGCCGGCGGGCACGAAAATGTCACTGTGCTAGGTGATTCTTTCGACTCCTCCCCTTATTGCGCCACCCTGCCCAACTTGGCGCATCTCAGTTCGCCTCAGTCTACCAAAATACCCAAGACTAGGAAAAGACTGATATAAAACAGTGCAGATTACCACCTAATGATCAAATGATGGGAGCACACTGTGATTCCACTGTGACACCAGTAAAGCCCCAAGATTTACTTAGGACTTTAAGTTTATAGTCTGGGACTGTAAAAATCATTTTGTGGTTGCCCAGCATAAGTTGCTAGGGAGGTCTGAAAAACACAAAATCTAGTGATAATGATGCCCCTTACCAGAAGGCATTGTACTGCCCCTCATACAACACCAACAATTAGACTTACAAATACATGACTCCCAATGCAAAGTCTATGGACAGCCGCGACCTGACGCGACTTGGCGACCAGGTCGCGTCGCTGAGGTCGCGTCGCCGAGGTCGCAGGACGCCAAGTCGTGTCGCTCCCAAAGTTCAAATATTTGAACTTTAGGAGCAACTATCCGCGACTCCGTGCCGCGACAGCCAATCAGGGCTCTGCTGACGTCAACAAACCGGCGAAGCAAGGAGGAGGAGAAGAAGAATCACAATGGAGGAGCAGTTTATCACTGCCGTGAGTTATCACCCGGTCCTGTACGACGTGGGGTGCGTGTTTTACCGGGACCGCACCTCCAAGGAGGAGGCATGGGCGAAGGTGGCCCATGATTTCGTGCTTTCTGGTTGTTATTTCAGTGAGCGGACTATTTTCTGAAAACATAGCAAACTTCCCCTGCTTGGTAGGCTACATGTTTCAACGTGTGTGTGTGTGTGTGTGTGCCGCAAGCGCTGGAAGGGGCTGCGGGATGTATATATGAGGGAGAAAAGGAGGGAGAAGGAAGGTGGGAGAAGCGGGTCAGCAGCGACCAGACACATCCTGCGACCGCAGCTTTGGACCCGTTGTGAACACACCAGGGCGCCACGCGACGCGACGCGACCGACCAACGCGACGCGACCTGGTCGCGTTTGGTCTGAACACCCCTTTAGTTCACCAAAGAAAATACCCCGATTAATGAAAAAGAGAGAAAAAAAAAGATTAAAACATCAATATTTTTATGCAAGATAATTTTCTCGATCTGTTACATTAGCACAGATTGTGCATGGTTCAAATATCATAACCAACCTGAGTATTGTTGCTGACTGATCACAGTGTACCGTCTTCTGATGGCTACTTCCAGAAGGATAATGCACCATGTCACAGAGCTCAAACCATCTCAGACTGTTTACTAAACATGGCAACGAGTTCACAGCATTCAAATGAACTCAGTAGGTTTCACTAAAGCACCTGTGGGATGTGTCGGGAAAGCCAAACCATGGATAAGCAGCCAACAAATGTGCAGCAACTGTGTGAAGAGATTATGTCAATATGGATCAAAATCTGAGGAGTGTTCCCTGCACTTGTCATGATGAATTACAGCAGTTGGGATGGGGTCTGGCCTCAAACAATCAGGTTAATCTGAGTAGAGTGGCCATTGAGTGTTTATATGCAAAAATGGAGGTGAAGCTCAAAAAAGAAGTGCTGGGAAATCATGTCACTCCCTTGTTTAAATCATAGCATTAGATTTAACACCAAGACTCTGACTTTAGACCATCTGAAGGTTTAAGCAGCACTCTCAAACAGTTCACTTACTCCCTACAGCATGTGTACATTGGCTAACTGAATCAACTACAGGACAGATGGTTGGTTATACTAGTTTTTCAAGTATTTAGTCACAAACCACAGAATGAAAGCAACAAAATCTTTGAACTGAGAGGCACACATAGCAAAGGTACCCAAAGGTCACAAAGTTGTTTTATTTTTTCATTTTATTGAAATTCCTATTATGTATGCTAACAAGTTTAAGAAGCTGTTTGATTCTGCATCTTTCACTCTCTTTAAACCCAGATCTTGGCCCAGGTTTTAACACAGAAGAGCTGGTCTGTCTTTGTAATCAGACTTGTAGATCTGTCTTGGACTCAGTTGCTCTTTGCTCAATCAGGATAAGCAAAATTATTATTATTATTATTATTATTATTATTATTATTATTATTATTATATGCTAAATGCCAAAATAATGGGAGAGAGAATTCTTTAGACAATTTTTTAAAATTATTTTCTCAAGAGTCAAAAGTTTACATATGTTTCATTAGTATTTGGTAGCTGCCTTTTAATTGTATGACTTGGGTCAAATGCTTTGGATATGCTGCCACAAGCTTCCCCTAAAAGGCCACCTTGCTTGCACATGACTTTTCAGTTCTGCCCATAAATTTTTAATCGGATTGAAATCAGGGCTTGAAATCAAAGTTTTGGCCACTCCAAAACTTTGATTTTGTCATCCTTATGACGCTTCAGTATTTCCACATAATAAAGCATAGCGTTAGTTCTGGCAGGTCACGAAGTCAAGCACTGATCAGCTACTAATGAAAAGTAGCCACCTCAACCAGCTGATGGCCCAGCTGATTTCCTCCTAGCTCCTATTGGTCCTATACCTTTAGATTTCGGCATATTTGGAGATGTTATATGTGAAGTGTTTTCAGCACGCAGAATTGAACTGGACACATATCTTGCCATAATTTCTGATTCAGCCATGATTTATATAGATTTCACCAAGCATCAAGCTTTTTCCTGCTCAATCTGTGGGTCTTTCTCTCACATCCAGAGGTGAAAGTAAGCCAGTACACAGAGAGTGAGCATGAGCGAGAGAGCGAGCGAGCGAGCGAGTCCCTACTCCTTGAGAAGACTGAGGCACTTCACAAGGCAAATAAAACAATAACCATAACCAAACTACGTATTCAAAAACTGTCCGAGTAGCTCAAATCAAAATCTATTCTACTCACAATTTATCGTATAGATGTGGCCCACCAGCAATACTTCCACCTGTTCTCCCTCCAAGCAACCCTCCAGGACACACTACCCTGGGAGCCTCACAGCCCGAAGGCCTAATCCCGACAGCCATCCACCACAACACTCAACCAAGACTCAACCTGGACCGAAGTGATCACCCGAGGTAGGAAAACCACCAACACCGTCCCCTGGAACCCGGCTGGGCCTACCTTAAGCTCCACGCTGAGCAATCCACTGCCCCGATCCGAGGCACTCGGCAGCGGCAGGACAAATCCCTCCAGTGATGCCTCTATAGTCCTGTTGTCACTCTGGGTACACTCTGCGGCGTTAAGATAAAGGGAATGTTCCCAGGTAACTTACTCTTGCTCAAAAATACCATGACTTTGGTTTTATTTGTGTTCAAGACTAACTTGAGTTTCTGCCGTCGAGATTGAACAACAGCCTGGATAATTGACGTTGAACAACAATAAATGACAGTGTCAACTGCATAAAAAATGATATTAATTTCAAAGCAGTAAAAGCACTGGCTCCAAACTATGTAACAAAACTTTTAACCCCCTCTGAGACAGCCCACAGCCTGAAACCCTCAGGTGGTAGCCTTCTCGTCATTCAGAAGTCCAGACTTGAAACTAAAGGTGGCAGGGCCTTTTCCATCAGAGCCTCTTGACTTTGGAACGACCTCCCCTAGGAGATGAGGCATGCAGAAACAGTCACTGCTTTTAAATCACTTCTAAAAACGAATTTGTCTGGGGTGTTGTCTTCTTATATTTATATTGCATTTTTAATTTTACCTCTCTTAATGTTTTCATTCTTATTTTTTCTCTTTTACTTTCCTTTTTAAACTCCAGTCCCCTTGGTCTTAGGGTTTTGATCTGGCTACGGTTCTCTCCCCTTGTGAGTATTTTCTCATTGTTGTTGATATTGTTGTTTTCATCTTGCTGCTTTGTTTCTCTTCATGTCAAAACATTGTAAACCCTTGCTTTTAAAAGTGCTAAATAAATTATTATTATTATTATTATTATTATTATTATTATTATTATTGTTGTTGTTGTTGTTGTTGTTGTTGCTAAACAGCTTTTGAGATTTTTCATTGTCAGACCAAAGTGTTGGAGAAAGTTTTCAAGAAAACTGTTTGGTTTTGTTGATGTGCACTGATCTGTAAATGATTGTAACTCTAGTTATATGGTTAGAGGATTGTCTTGCCAGAGGGTGTGAGGTAAGAGTGATTTCATCCTATTTGTCTCCTATATGACGGCAAGTGAGAGAATATGTCTTGAAGTATTCTGTCCATATACCATGCTTCATAGTATCTCTCTATGACTTCTTGCAGACTTCAGTGGAGTGGCTCTAATTGGTGTTTTATTGGAGGGAGAGATGGGCCATAATGTAAAAGAATGGGGGCCATTAGCCAAGCATAGCATGGATGATAGTGAGCTTATCTCAATAGTAAGACTGAAGGGATGCAGTCTTTATTTTTACATAATGACCTCTGTGTAATTCATTCCCTGCATCTTATCTTACCTCACTTCTTTATTACCTGCTGAAGTACTCAAAACCCACACTTGTGCTTCAGTGTACACATTTCTGCCTTGATTTGCGAAGGTACTCAGGTATTAAGATAAGACAATCATTTAACTCTTCTTTCTCTGTGCCTATGTTCACTCTGCAGTGCACACTTGTACACCAGAGAGGAGGCTAATGATTGTGTTATCATGGTAAAGCTCAGAACAGGAGCCTCCAGATGAGAGAGTTTGTGTTAATAAAGTCAACACAGTTAGCAGCTGACTGACTGTCATGATCACGCCGTCATTTTTAACATCGTTTTGGCATACTGATTCACTTGTTTAACAGCATCAGAATTTATTCTGAAAGTTTTTCACCTTTTCAGATATAGTCATTGTTCAAAAGAAAAAGTTCGACCACAGTTTCAATGGGTATTTTTCTGTCACCAATCAGCTAATCTTTGCCTTACATAGCACCAATTAACAGCTATGATGTCTCAAGACACATATCAAAAAGAGCTGCTCCGGACCACAATCTTTATGCTATTTACAGGAAGATCCAAAGCCTAGCTCCAAAGATAAGATCAGGCCCACTCCCATCCCATCCTCATATAAGTAAAACACTGCAAGTAACAGAGGAAGAACTTCCTTTAACAGGCAGAAACCTGGAGCAGAACCAGACTGATGTTAGACAGTTATCTGATGAGACTGAACTGTTTTTAGAGAGGGCAGAGAGAGAGAAAGAGAGAGATGGATAGAGGTGAGACTGATAGAGGGAGATGAAGAAAGACTGTATTATTATTATTATTATTATTATTATTATTATTATTATTATTATTATTATTATTATTATTATTTCATATTTTTATCATTGTTATTGTTGTTATTATTATTGTGATGTAATGCTTTGGCAATATTGTAATAACAGTCATGCCAATAAAGCTTATTGAGATGGAAAAATGAAAAATTTAAATTGAAAGAGTGAGAGATGGACAGAAGAGAGACTGATAGAGGTAGCTGGAGAGAGAGAGAGAGAGAGAGATGGACTGAGACAAATAACAATAACAGCCCCTTTAGATATTTGGTTACAGTGTCAGAGAGAATGGAAAAAGTATGTCTATAATTTACAGGATAATAATAACAGACTGATTTTAGTTTAATTTCTAAAAAAATGTAAGTCAAAAGCTCTATAGTAATACTGATTATAATTTCATTTATCGGGAAGTTTTTAAAACATAGTCACAAAGTGTTTCACTACATAAAAATGAAATAGAATCAGAGGAAGAACATACAGCAGCAGCTACCAATACAATTTCCACAACACTCTGCCAACAGGAATGATTTTGAATACAATAATAGATTTAATTCAATAAAATATTCACATAATTTAAAAATTATGATTGAAATAAAATAAGTTAAAACTAAAACAAAAAGTGAGTTAAGAGTTAAACAGTTAAAACTCATGAAAACACATCAGTCTGACTAAATCAAACTGCTCGACTTAAACTGTGTACATGTACTGACATCCAGAAATGTCCTTAAAGCTGAGGATTTTAAAAAAAACAAACAACAAAAAAACAACAACTCTGTTTTGTATCTATTTGTATTTATGTGGACAAATAGACGAACGTTTTTGACCAGTGATGGATACATTTAATTACATGTTTACAAGGAAGCCCAGCTTTTCCTCATTGTTGAAGCTAGGCTTTATTTTTGAGGGGTGGGGGATGCATTATGCTCAATATGCTCATACTCAATATGAAATACCTTGTGTGGACTGGATTTATTTTAAAACCAGAGAGAGAAAAAAAAAGTTCAACAATATCTGTTTGCATGTGAATGCAGCCCTAAAGCATGACGTCAGGAAAAGGGGAAGACCTATTCTATTCACACAGTTACACAGAGAAACACTTAGTCACTGTGTGGGGAAGATATTGTTGGACTGTTTCTGTTCCTATGTCTCATGTTATGTTGTACGTGAGTCATGATGAAATAATGCATGTTGACCTTGTAATTGGAAAAAACAACATTTCCTAGTATTTGTAGGCAGATCAATGGATGTTATTGTTCTGATTTTCTTGAGTTAGAGAGATCGACAGTCTGCAAAGTGTTTAATATTTTCTTTCTATACCTTGATGGAATAAAGAGGATGTATTTCTTGTTACATTTAATTCCTTATTCTGCACTCAGACATTCTCAACATGCGTTCACAGTCAAAAAAATATGTTTTTATCAAGTACATGTATTCAGTACAAATACCCACATTCATACTCAATGCTGTGTACCTTTGTGTGGTATGTGTGCATGCGTCATAAAATGAAAAAAAAGCAGCAAGAACCTTGAACCATATACGGCCACACACACAGTGGAATAAACACAGGAGCTTTTACTTGACTAGAAACCTGTTGAGCTGAAAATAATTCACAGGCAGAACATCCACTGTGTTATAGAACCACAACAGTTTCTCTTTCTGTGAAACAAGACTTATTCTTGGAGGGTTTCAACAAACAGAGGAGCCAATCTTCCAACCACTATCTTTCCATCAAGGTTTTTTGGCTCATGCTACTCCGAAAAGCATGGACTTACTAATGAGCACCTCTGTCTTTCTCTGACCAAAAGCTCCACACACACCCTGGTCGGCTTCTCTCCTCTTTGTAAGCTGTTTCTGGTGCTCCTCTGTGGCCTTTCTTTTTAGGCTTGGTGCTTCAGATCCCCTCTTTCCTCTCTCAAGGCACCTTTGTTAAAGGAAACCCTCTCTTTGTGCTGACTGGACAAGAAGGAGAAGAAGAGATTTAGAAAGAGAAAGCCCAGGACTCTGGGTAAGGCAAGTAGATGAAACAAGGGAGGACCTTCAGCCTCTTCCCCATAGGAACACCCTCAGAGATGCAGATGCAGAAATTGAAGGTCTGGATGATATCAGGAATTTTTAAAACATTTTGGGGATTTATTCATTCTTTATTTTTTCAATCCCCATTAAAAAAAAACAAAAAAAACAATAATGATAATAATAATAATAATAATAATAATAATAATAATAATAATAATAATAATAATAATAATAAAGATGATGTTTTTAATTTTCATTCATCAGAAATCTCAGCAGTTAATTGCAGTTTAAGCTTTATTTTGCATTTCCAAACAGTTTTATGCCTGTATTTGTTTCATATTGAAAGCAGTTCTTACTGTGTTAAGTTATAGTGTTATAATGATGGGATCAAATGCATACAATGAAATACAGTACATGATGATTTTAACTTTTAGACTTCTTTATGATCCCTAATAAATGTGACAGCATCTGTACTTTTCAGGAGTTCCAGTTTGGTTCAGGTCTTGTAACCCCTCAACAGTGAGGGATCAGGTCACAACATATCAACCCCAGGGATGAGATCAAAGTCCCCCACAGTTTGATCAACCAGTACTGAGATACCTCTATTTTAGCAAGTACTAATAACTTCTATGAGAGCTTCAACCACAGCAGAACATTCATGGTTTCATCCTGACTATGGCGATGATTCTCTGAGTGAAACATCTCATGAAAAGTCTTACACTGTAAATCTAGCATGATGTGTTCATGCTGATGGGCCTTGTCAGAAAAGCTTGTCTATCTCTAATAACTCTTTTTTTCAGGATCAACTCTGTAAGATTGGAGCATTCATCAAACCTCTGGGACCAAGGAAAGTTCAAATCCTTGAAAACTTAGCTTTATTGGATAGGTCAGTGTGACATTGATCAAATATGGCAATGCTCATAGATTTACTGTAGCCTGTACTTAAAATGTGTATTTGATTATCAACCATAACATATCAATTACTTTGGTCCCAGTATTTGGACAAAGTCATTATTTCATTTCATGTTATTATTTTCCTGTACAGCAAACATGCATGTGGTACATCAGACCATGTCAGGTAGTGTATATTTAGATTAGGGCTAATTAAAGGATTAGGTGGTCACTGGCATGCAGCCTGCAGTTAACATCAATGTGTGTACAGATTTCTGCAGGTTTGGCTGCACCTTCTCTTCTGTGATTTTGCACCTTTAATTGTAAACATGACCGGAATTGATCAATCATGTCAGGTGTCTAATCTGCATGCATACTGCACCTGTGTGCTCCTGTTCTCTTCGGTCTGTGCCATGACTCTGAGGGGGCATCTTTTTTTCCTGATGCTCTCCCTCTCTCTCTTTCACTCTCTCTCTCTCTCTCTCTCTCTCTCTCTCTCTCTCTCTCTCTCTCTCTCTCTTTCTTTCTCTCTCGCTCTGTGTGTGTGTGGCTTTGTGTGTGATATATCAGCATGAGCCACCTGTTCTTGAAGCACCGCAGCGAGGGAGAGGTCTGGATCAGCCTAAATCCTAGAGAGTTGACACCTGTCAGCCTGTCAGCCCGTCTTCTTAACTGTCCTGTCCTGCACTGGAAAGCAGCTTCCAGCTCTGATAACCTACAGACCACGTCTTACACCAACAGCCCCACTGACTTTCTCTAGGACATTGGGGGGAGACACAGACCACAGATGACACAGAAATAGGAACAGGGCTGAAAAGTTGCTTCCTGTAAAACTGACGGAAGATACATAAAAACAAACAAACAAAAAAAAAAACAGTGTGCTTGGATATGGAAAACATGACTGCAGATCCATATTCTCACATAAAATCACCAAAAGGACAAAAAGTATGGTATCGTGTGGTTTTTGAACTGATCAGCCAATCAAACACAAGAAGTGTAGTGTAGCCAGACTTGAAACACATCCTCTAATTTCTTAATTAAGAATTATTTTCAGCATGCAGCAACTAAACCTAACCTGGCCCCTGCACAGGCAGAGGAATCATAAAGCACATCAAACACCATACCATACCTCCAGTCTCATCTGCTCACCACAGAAAACAGCAAAATACAAAGAAAGACTGTTTTTTTTCCTGATGCTACAACAAAATGATCACTCAAAAGAGAAACAACCCACCATCTTCATTTAAAGAAACAGAAAAACGCCTGAAAAGATTTAAAAAAAAACATCTCTCGTTGCTTCCAGGAACAACAAACCAAAGGCTACCTTCAGAAAATTATAGGCTGATAATAATGAAAAGCTCAGAGGCCAACAGGGTAAATGATCTGCAGCTTCCACAATCCACACACAAGTCTGAAAGATCAAAAACAGAAATAAAAAGATATCCTGCAAGAGGCTATCACAGCTGCCTGAAAAGCAAATGCTCCAAAAATACACAAAGCAAGAAAGCAGCAGACTAAAGGCCTTTAAGGTCTTTCTCTGTCCTGCTGTGGATGTTTGAATGTCATCTGTATGGATTTCAATTTCATGTTTGCATGTGTAGACCTTATAAAAGACTTCTCTGAAAATGGCTAATGGCGATCCAAATGGACCGATCCATAAATTATGTTTTCAGTGTGTTTATTTGTTTGTTTTCTAAAGAAAAGAAAATGCATTAGCCTCTGGGTCCATTATATTAAAACGGCCAATTTAGAAATGAGGCAAATGGTCATTATTTGATCCTGGCAGGCCCACAGCTTATTAAAGAAAAGATGAACATCACAAACGTGTGAAAGCATTTTAGCAGAAAGCACAGCACAACTCTGTGTAATCAAAAAAAAAAAAAAAAGAAAAAACTCTGAGCACATGCAAAAAGCAAATAAAAACAGACCAAAGTAAAACAGAAAATAATGGCTCAGCTGCTACTCCAGATGAAAATGTTTGAGTGAAAATATAAGAAATAAAAACACTTTGGCTGTGTTCTGAGGAAGTGGGGCCCCATAGACATTAATGTTAAGAGCTCCACGTACATGATTTTATTAGAAAAACACTAACTTCCTTCACATACTTTTTGTAAATGCTGTTTCAAACACCCCCGTGTGAAACTCTTGTGAAAGCTGGATGGATTTTTAGTTACATCAAACCATGTAAAGGTAGAGCAGGCCATGGTTTATCTGATAAAAAAGTGCAGAGAGTTTGAGCTCAGGGTGAAGGACACATAACCTCTAACATTAATAAGGTCAAATCTATAAGATAAAAACAAAACTTTGTTCATGTTCTTCTACCTTTTTTTGAAGCTCTCAGCCTGAGCAATCTGTTTTATGAATAAATACATTTCGATGTGTTGTGGTGCAAAATAGGAATTGCACAGAAGGTCATGCAACCACATTGCATGGCGACTAACGCGTTTTTGTGTATTTCCCGATTAAGTCCTGGGTCAGATATGGAGCCTTGCATGAATCCCCCCACATTGCCTGTCTTTCTCAAGATATCCCAACAATTAAAGAAAAATGTGTCACCCCTTAAAAAAAAAAAAAAAACATCAGCTGGATCCTAAATTTGGAGCAGAAATTGTCATGTACGATGACATGCAGTGATGATGCTCTCATCTTTGAAAGTATGATCAGTATTTCAGGCAAAGCAAAACCAGTAACTCAGAAAAATAATGTGCTGCCAAATAATTTGACTGTATTTGCCTCCAGATTTGGTTTTGAAACTTCATGTTTATCCCCTGGAATAAAATTTGACAAGCAGCAGTGCTACAATTCAGATAGTCATAAAGTTGAAGACATGAGAGAAAGTTTAAAGGAGAAATCTCTGCGAGTGCCTGGCTTAAAAGTATATCATGACAGAGTGAGTGATGTGCCTGTAGTTGCTTTCATGCATCATCCACAGACAGCAAGAGTTAAGTGATTTACAGTGAGTGTGTGTAAGTTCAAAAACCACACCTGTTCACAGATCAGCTGCTATAACCATACACACCCAAAAAACATCTGCACTGCATCTCTGCCACAATAGACAAACAGTGGGTGAAGTACTGAACCATATCAAACTTGGGAAACATACAAAGGTTTCCTATCAGAAACTAGGACATTTTATCCTCTGAGCCTCTTCCCAACAAGCCTCTGACTTTTTGAATTGAACCCTCCGAGTGGTTATTGTAAATGGTCCCTCATAACAATGTAAACCAACAAACTATCTCTATTGTATCAGATTGGATTCAATAATACAATTGGTTAGAGTGATTAAAATGATTGGACTGATTTGGTTAAATTTAATTTGACTTGGTTTGGTTTGATTTAATTGAATTTACTGAAATTAGAAAAAAATAACATTGGATTACACTGGTTTGGTTTGGATTAGATTAGATTAAATAAAATTGTAAGTATTGTATGAATATATTCGATAAGTCTGGTTTGAATAAATTTGATTTGCTTCCTTTCTTTTCTAATTTTTTTGTTTAAAGCACTTTGTGTTACATTGTGTTGTACATTGTACATTAAAAGGTGTTACACAAATAAGGATTCATTTAAGATTGTTTGGTTTTGATTGGACTGGATTGGATTGGATTTGTTTTGTTTGGATTAAACTAACTTAGACTGGTTTGGTTTGATTTTTGTTTTGATTGGGTAAGAATAGATCAGATAAAACAGAATTGGATTAGGTAAAATAGGAAACAATTTTTTATTTTTTTAATATATTTTTGTTTAAATTGGATGAAGTGGCTTTTCATTAGATCAGATAAAATTAATTTAGATTAGGGTGAGATTAGATAAGAAATATTTGATCATATTTTATATATTGGATTGTTTGGATTAAATTAGGTTAAATTAGATTAGATTAGACACATTTTATTACATTCAATGTATTGGATTGTTTTGGATTAGATTAGATGAAATCAGATTAGACTAGGGATATTTGATCATATTCAGTTTTTTGGAATGTATTAGAATCATTTGATTTAATTGATTGGATTGTATTAGACAATATTCGTATCCAGAGAGTAATTGGTACCTTGAAGCATTAATTAACTCAGAACTGAAAATATTAACCAGGATGTCATTCAAATGAAGGCTCTGGCTCATGAATACTGGGACACTTGATTAATAATCTGCTGTTGACTTGTTTGGTCCCTTTTTTGTCTTTGCAGCCAGTCTTAGCTGCCCCACTTTCACTGAATGTAGAACTCAGTCTGGTTGTGAGTGGTTGATTTTTGCAGCCACTTCTATCTTGTTTCGGGAGGAATTGTTTTGCAGGAGTGTCAGACAAAATGGCACCCACTGGGCTATTTCCAAGAAGATTGTAAACCCCCCTCTGATCATCTGTTGAAGTGAAAGAAAAATTTACTTTCAGATTCAGGAACTTTTCCATTTATTGTGTGTTAACCTTGGGAATGATGAAACTACTTTCTCATCCCTTTCAACTTTCACTTTGGCTCAAAGCAATGTGTTTTGAAGGGCTGGTAATGGAGAATGAAAAGAAGGTTAAAAACCCACTCTGATGAAAATCATGTTTTTCTTGTTGTCTACATGTTCCTATGGCATATTTCTGATGCTACAGGACACATCATAAAATACATAAATAAAAAAAATAAGTTCGACATTGCATTTCTTTATATTTCTCCATTTAAATTGCTGTGAACCTCTGGCAGACCCCAGCGGAAGGCTCAGATACTGTGAGATTTCCTACGTCAAATATCCAAGCCCCGCCCCAGTTGGCACATGCAGTCCACACTTGGAAAAGTAGTGAGGACAATCGTGGAACAAATGTGTGCATTAGTGGATTGCAATGCTCATAAGAAAGCTAACAACGATATTAACTTTCATTATGTCCCCAAAGACATTAGTGTTTGAGAGCTGAATAGCTCCTATGTTACCTGCTATTTCTACTACACCGACAATGTAGCCCACGACTCAGAGGCAAATTGCTAATGAGCAATCAGAGCTCCGCAGGAGAAAAGCCATTGAAAATGACACAGGTAACATGATTTTGGCTAAAAACTTCATATACACAGTTGAAAAACCACTGAGAACACTTTAAGTAGGAAAAAAAAAAAAAGATCATAGTGGGACTTAAAAGTTGTTCTGATCACATTCTGCTCATATCTGCAAAGAGCATTTTCTGGATGGCATCATATGTTCCTATTATTAAACAGTAATGTGATTCATCAGATGTGTAAGTTACCCTTTCCATAGGTACTTGTGCATCCCAAAACAATAAAGGATTCTAGTTTTCAAGCTTTTTGCTGGTAACAACGTGGTGGCCCCTTCCTCACTGAAGAAGAGGATGTGCTCCTCAGGATTTCCAAAATCAATATCATTTTCTTTCTCAGACCACAGGAGAGCTTTTTTGTTTGTTTGTTTGTTTGTTTGTTTGTTTCACTTCACCTCGATCTATTTGAAATAAGGCCTGAGGAGCTGCCTGGTTTTTGGATCTGCATGTTAACAACTTATTCTGCATGGTACAGATGTAACCTACTTTTATTGACGCTGTGACAAACTTTGTTTCTATGTTTTTAAATTAGTTTTTAAAAACATTGAAACTCTATTTTACTTTTTAATTCTGCTTTTATTTTATCCATTGTTTTAATTGTTTTTTGATTGTTTTTTACGTCTACATTGTTTTGTCTATTTATGTACAGCACTTTGTTCAGCTGTGGTTGTTTTAAAGTGCTTTACAAATTAAGTTGGGTTGATTTCAGTTGAGTCTAAAGACAAAAAATAGATTTCTGCAGATTCTTTGAATCTTGATGGGATTTGCAAATTATTTGCAAATGTATTCTGAGGAGAAATGTTTTGAAATTGTTGAACTAATTGCTCATGCAGCCTCTCATCTCTGCTTCTGAGATACTCAGTCTCTCTGGCATACCCTGTTTTCACCCAGGCACTAACCTTTTGCAAATTATAATTAGAGCTTTTTTTCAAATAATTAATTGCAAATCCAAGTTCCACCATTTTGTGTTTTTTTGTTTTATTTTAGTATCATAAAACTTTTTTTTTTTTTCATCGTCCCAGCCAGAGTTTTTTTGACATGAGTTGCTGGCATCAAATTTATTGTCAGCATTTTACTCTTTATGATATGACAACAACTTCAACAGCTTCCATCAGATTCTGTGTATGAATCACCAGTACCCGATCGAGGTTGTGTGCCTCATTACTGTCAGAGTAAGATTTTTTTCTTTTCCATGTACTAGTCTGTAAATAGGGCTGTATCTCATTTTTCACTCTCCTACTGCATAGTCATTTAAAATAAATATCCTTTTTGATATAATTACAGAGTCTGTGACTGTAGCTGTGTCTCATAGTAACAGTTTGCTGAGATAAAGGAGGTTGTTGCTCTGACATATTATGCAATGACCAGTCAGAATGAATGGATGAAAATAAGCAGAAACAGTTGATTGATATTGTAGAGTAATTGATAAAACACTTGTATTTGTGCGTTGGTGCGGACTGTCATCAAAAAAAAGTTCTGGGAATTCAGTGTGCTACCTTGTTGTTCTGATAGTAATTATAATACTATAGCTTATGTTCCTTTTCTTGGAGGATTTTTCCTGTGTTGAAGGGCATCGTCTCCCTCCCTGAGGCAGGTTGTCAAACTTGCCTCAGAGAAAATTGTTGAGGGGAAACAGGCTAATTAGAGACAGTCCATTTAGGGTTGGATCTGCAGCCTGTCACACGTAGATGTCCTTTTATTCGCCTACCTCTGCATCCTTGCCTTGTACACTTAAATAAAGAAGGAAATGGCTTGGATGATCTGTCTTGTGTCTGGCACCTTAAAAACACAGCTCTCTGTTGAGAATCCTGTAGACATCAAGATTCCAATTCTGATCACGTCATTTTCTGTTGCCAAAGAAACTTCACCCCTGCTACTGTAGATTGCTGTTTCAGTTTCCTGAGTTGTAGAATGAGTGTTAATTTCACCAATGAAACTTATGGAACTGCACTTTTGAATTTTTTTTTTTCTTTTTTTTGTTACTGTGACAAAGACGACAAGATATGAGCTGAAGTTATGCCACTTCTAACAAAAGCTCTGAATTTAGGGCATGTTGTTTCGAAACTGACAGAAAGAAAATGTTGTGGGTGGGCTATCAGATATTAAATATCCAAGACATGGACATAGATTTGTCTGACTAAGTTTTCTGTGTTATGCCATTTATAGGTTGTGTGCAGTGTTTCCCCTAGCTTTTTCACTTTGGGGGCATCAGACGTAGACACATGTCACCTCGCATGGCATATGTCTACGTCATACAGGGTGGTGGGAGAGACGCTTAAGCTAGCATCCACAAGAAAATGTGCGGTGTCTAGATCACTACGTACCATCTTTTTGAAGAATGCAGATATTTTCAATTGGGGTGCTGAATGTTCAGGGACAGTTCAGTGTTCTATAACCAGTTTTTTTTAAATTGTTTTGTTGCTGGCAAACATGTTGTATGACTTGCTTTTATTGCTACTGCTTCGTTATTGTAAAGCAGTTTGGTAGGCCACTGGCTATTTTAAATGTGCTATACAAATAAACTTGACATTGACATTGACATTGATAGAAAGGAGCCAGAACCCCGGGTTATCAAAATCATTCTGCACCAAACTGTCAGGGTATGAGCGGCAAGCGCTCACGACCAGAATACCAGAATTAGTGGTGCTGACATGCCGCGCCTCTGAACTAAAAAGCGCAGCATTTCAGCACGCGTGTATGATGTGAGATTGAGAGAGGAGCGAGCGGACTTCTCTGCTCGTCGCAGGGGAAACACCTGTGCGTCTGAAGGACAGCAATCTTCAATTCTTGGTTGTGAACAACCTCATGAGACCTGCCCATGAGTCAGTAGTGACAGCCACTTTGCCAACACTGCAAATCAGCCCTCAGTTCTGTCGAGCTTTCTTTACACGTTTCCATGCCAAATTCCATCTGCTCACATCAGCATGGTATTACTGTACTCTTTGTCAAATGCTTCACTATATCTCCTATCCTGCTCATTCCTATCTGAGCTGCGGTACTTTAACCTCGAACAACACAGTACCATTTTAGTGTAACAGTAAATGATGAATGATTAATGAGAGTATGTGAGTATTGAATAACCAACATTCACAATATAACTGACTCCTGCTTAAATACTGTAGAGTCTCTTATTTATTTACACTTAGAAACTTTTTCCAAATGTGTGCTTGTGACAAGGACTCAATCAGCAACCAAAGTAGTGTCAGTTAATAATTTTAATGTTTGCCATCACTTCTTGCCAGTCCTCCATTTATCCTAGCCCAGTGTGAAGGTTATATTTAGTAAGACAGCATAAATGCAGTGGGATTTTCAGTCTGAAGAACATCAGGGACTGAGCCCACCACCCCAAGTAAAAGGAGCCACTGAGAGGTTGGTATTACCCGCAGAGACAGCACAGCAGCCTTTTATTGTGAAGGAATCTGAACAAAGTCATTCAGCCTAGGTAAGAAATCCAGAAAACAAAGAAGCTAAAATGGTGTTAGAGTAAAACATGACAGATGTAAGCACTAGTACCATCATGATACCAATGGCTGATTGATTAGTTGAGTTAGTTTGAAAATGGAAAATGCTTTGACTGACAGTAATTATTAACTACAACTAGGCAAGACTGTTTGAACCTTTTAAACTTGATGTGACTGAAACTGAAAGGTACAACATGAAACCTTGGACTGAAATATCTGCCAAAAAAAAAAAACAAACAAAGAAAAAAACTCTTGACTCAGAAGTGCACTTTCTTTCCTCACCTACAAAATCCCATGAGTCAGACTGACTGTGCCTGTGTTGAGCTGAGGGGCAGGTCAGCCTGTGCCTAGGACAAGGCGACCCTAGAGCTGATCTGTTTTTGGAATAACAATGTCTTTGACCACTACGTCATAAAAATTAGAAAAGTGGAGAAAAGGGCAAAAACACTTTCGACAAATGATTCAAGCTAAGGGTTGAATGGTCAAAGGGCCCAGATTAGTGCTTTGGGTTAAAAGAATCTCGGCCAGCACCATCCTTATTTATAAGCTGGTGTGTGCATCATAAAGCCACTTTCAGCAAAACCACGAGTGTCACTTTCTAAATCTCCACAGTTCACATAACTGTAGAGACTCACAGAAGGAGATAGAGCTTCCTCTCAAAATAAATACTCACAAAACATATAACCCCAGTGCAAAAAAACCTCTGCATCATCATGCTTAATCATCAGTTTCCTTCATTGTCAGATAAGTAAGTTTGCATTAACTTGATGAAACTCTTCGCAAAATACAGAAGAATGTGTGAAATGTGAAGCTTGCAGGAAGACACAAGTGTTACTTAATGCACAATGGATAATGCCAAGAAAAGTCCTGTTACACCAAGTAATTGAATTTAGAAGATATCATACTGGACTACTTAAGTCTTGCTCATGAGGACGCTATCCAGCCTGTCTGCTCCTCTCCTTGTAAAAAGTCTGTTTATTATGGGCGTAACGCAGGCTGCCAGTATGTCCCGAAGAACCTAATTAACAGTGTCCCCACGGCCTGTCTGACAGGTTAAAGTGAGCGCTCCTGGAGAATCAGAAAGTATTTAACAAACAATGTGACCCTGCTCTGGTGGCCATAAGGTTTTCAAAGCGGCTAGAGTTGTCACCTGTCAGGGGAGGGTACACCTGCTACGCCAGCATCTGTCCTCCTGACACACACGCAGACACCGCACACAAACAAAACAGCTCTTCTTGGGTGCAAATGCAGATGCTTAGTGCCCTCCGTCTCTGACCTCCAGCACCTGTCCTTTCTTGTCCACAGTGTTCAAGTCCACGGCTTCCAAAGTGCTTCAACAGATGGGAGCTGATTCTCAAACTCACCTCCTGACACACCTCCTGTGTAGTCGTTTACCCTCCAGGCACCTTTGCCTTAATTTGCATACATTTACCTCCTGTTATTATTTCTGACTTTCCGACCAACGACTTACTCAAAGTTTGTTCTCCGGCACTGAAGTTGTTCTCTGAAAACCTTTCCAAGACTTCTAGTTCTCTTTAAATGTGCCTGTCGCAAATGTATACCGTTTAAAGATTGACTTTTTATCAAGTGAAGCTGGTCAATGAGAATCTGCACTCAGTGAAACAGTGCTGATGTTGTTGTGGAGTGTGGGAGTAATTTGCACACATGATAGGAGCTAAACTGTTCAATCTGTCCTTATTTATCAACATATGAGGAGTTTCTGACTTTTAAAAAAGAATCTGTGCCAGAATTTGGAAGACAGACTTATTGAATCAATGTGGAACCCATGAAGTCAAAATACAGGTGGTCTATTTTCAATTAAGTCCATTTCTATCTGACTGTGCTTGTCCTTTTTGGGGTAAACTCTTAAACCAAAATATTCATATTTCCTTATTACAATACAAGAACCTAATCCCCAAAGAGAAATCCATTTACTCTAAGGATAAACAAGGTTACTTTATTTCAAGTTATTTTAGATTCCACATTGAAAAAAAATAAAAATAAAAGAAATTGTGTTTCATATTTTTGTGTATGTTTAAAACAAAAAAGATAGTGCAGCTGTTATATAATTTGGACACATCTGCTTTTATTCAAAACTCCTAGCTCTGGAAAAGAATGAAGAGTGATGCTTTTAACACGGAGATATAAATGGAAATTTACCAGTGTGACTCTCTTTTGCTCCCTTTAAGTAACAGTTATTCTAGGCAGTGCAGCAGATTGAACCTTGAACCAGGTCTGTATTTTACTTTTAAATACTTACCTCAAAGTGAGTCCTCTGTCTCTGCAAGTCAGAGCTGACTTATCTCAAACATATATGGCCCACTGCTTTACAAAGACTTCAGAGTGTTTTCAAGAGTTAATCTGAAAGTAAAGAATATACATCTCAAACTATAAATGAATTGAGCTTCATCGTCTTCATTTTTCTGCAGCATGTCTCTCCACATTACTTTTTTTTTGTCTCAGTTACAGAAATCCATCAGCCCTTGCTTTCAAATTTCACCTTCTTTACTCATAGTTAGATGTTCTCCTACAAACACGGGGGGTAGGAGGTGGGTCGTGTCATAACAGTTTGATAAAGAAGTCACTTTCAAAGTTTCATTGCGGCACAGATAATTCAACAGGGGGTGTGGCTTAATTATCAAAAATAATGTCGCAGCAACAATTTAATGACTCATTAAAATGAAACTCTTCGTCATGCTTTGACTGTATTAACATTCTTCCTGCTGACTTTTTTTTTATATAACAAAGTGACCCTAAGTTTCTTTTTTACAAAGACTTTCCACATACTTTAGTGTCCTCAAGCAAGACTCTGAACCTGTAATGGCTCCTGACAACATCCATGTTGTGTGACTGCATATGTAGGAAATTCTGGTGGTCCACTCCCATAGCATCATCAGCCATTAGTGTGTATGTGTGCTGTGAATGGGTGTAAAAGTACTTTAAGCAGTTTAAAAGATTTAATTAGGAGTTATTTAAGCTCAAAGTCATTCACGTAATAACTGTATCATATTGGTTGTCGTATTATTTTTAGGTGTTATCATATTTTACATCTTCTTTATCCCTTTCTGAGCAGCTGTCTCACCAGTATTAAAGGTAGAGTGTGTATGGGAATATCTGGAGACAGTTGCCTTGAAATGCTCCCCTGCTCAGAGAAGCTATGGTGGCCTCCAAGGACAAAAAGCTCAAAAGTACGATCTTCCATTTGTCGTGTTTTTTCCATCTACTTGTTTCAGTACAAATGATTTGTTCAGTATTAATTACTTATTATGTAAATTATTATGCACACCAACCACCATGAGCTTACCGGGCCTGATTTGGTCACTAGATCCTCTATGGGCATAGGAGAGGGGCTTCATAATACACCTTTAATGAGCAGGAACAGGCCGTTTCCTGCCAAGCAGAGAATAAAAAAGTGTGATGTTTTTGCTGGCCAAACAAAAATTAGACACCATATGAGATCCAGTCCAATCCTGCCCACCTTTATTTGTATAGCAAATTTAAAAACAACAAGGTTACCAAAGTGCTGAACAACTGATAAAATATAAAAAAGAGCATAAAAAAGATATTAAATCAAATAAAACACTAGGAAATATAAAATTTCAATAAAAGAAAGAGACCACTCAACTCTAATGCAGAATTAAAAGCCAAGGAGTAAAAATGAGTTTTTAGAAGAGATTGGGATTAATGCACAGAAAATCCTAAATGGATCAAACCACACTGCAGCAGCTGGATTGGTTGGTTTTTATTCAGTTCAGTTATCGTTAACGTCTGCTTTCGTTGATTGAAATCAAAATCATATAAGTGATTAACAAAGATTTAGACTGTTGTCTCTTAATATCTATCTATCTATCTATCTATCTATCTATCTATCTATCTATCTATCTATTTATTTATGTGGACAGTAACATCTGTTAAAAAAAAAAGACAATACACTGCAGGACAAAGAAACAGCAGCTTATTACAAGCTGTTATAATAGTTTCATTAGGAATTGAGGATTACAGAATACAGAGTAGTATGTTACAGTGTGTATATTTGTATCTAAATCGACCTTAGGTCTCTGATTGTCATTCCTGCCATTATTCTTCCATCCCTCCCTCCTACTCCTATTTAAACTCACCCTTTGAGGAAACCAGTGAAATGCAAGCTGTGTTTTATATTCTGGCACGTTAGAGACGTCTTCTGTGTGTGTGTGTGTGTGTGTGTGTGTGTGTGTGTGTGTGTGTGTGTGTGTGTGTGTATTTGTGTGTGTGCGCGTGCGTGCGTGTATGTGTATTAGTGAGTCCATTCTGAATCACACAGTGACACAATGTGCGACGAGAGGTAATCTCATTGAGGCTCACACACAGAGTGATTTATTAAACTGCTATCCCACTATCGGTTGGGGTATCATTAGACCAGAACTGCTGCTGTGAATATGTAATATCACTGTTCACAGGCCTGATTAACGTGTGTGTGCGTGTGTGTGTTTGTGCGTGCTTGTTTGTCTGTATTGTACAGGAGATGATGTCGCTCAGAGAGCTCATGATGATTGCTCTGACTGCTTGTTACTTTGAATCCAAAGGTAATAATCTTTTCTTCCTTCTTGCTGTTGTGACCTTCTCTCCCTCTCTCCCTCTCCTTCCTTTTTCCTCTCACACCGCTCACATCTCAATTGTTGCCTTTCCCCACTTTTGATCTTTCATCCAATTTGTTCTGACTCATCTCTTTTCTGTTTCTCCTGTATGTGTTTTGTACGTGTTCCTTCTCCAATTTCCCTCTCCGACTAATCTTTGTGCCCTCTTATTTTGGCTGGCTCACTGCCTCTCCTCTTTCCCCCTTTTTTATTTCCTCTGCTTTGCTTTAGTTGGTTTTGAATAATACATGTGACAAACAGAAAACAACTCCACCTGGAAATCACACCATTAACTCTGTTTCTGCCCAGTCATATCTCACTTATTTTTAAGTATTTCTAAATCTGTTATTTTTGTTGAGGAAATAACACAAGATGGACAAACAGCACCAACAGAGCTAGCTGTACACTCCAAAAACACATTAAATTAGATGATTGCAAGACTCTTCAAAGTACCACACTGAGCCTAAGGAAGCCAGGTTTAGTCAAGAGAAATATCCCCTTTTATGTTTTTACCAATATTCAGCTGTCAGCTAACTCTCATATTGCTCATACTCTCATACTGTCATAATGAAGCAGTAATACGGAGTACGCATGTTTAAACACTGTAAAATCTGAAAACTAAGTCTCCCTGTTAAAAAAATCCTCATTTCACATAATATGAGCCTCATTTACTGTAAAAGTCAAGATTTAAGTCTCATTTTGGACTGTGAACAGGACTTGAGCTTTCTGTGCCATGAGCTATCCAAATATAGATAAATATATCCATAAAATAAGGACATGGTAAGGAAAAAGCAATCAGTTCATGAGTCTATGACAGGGATTATTGTACTGTCCTCACGACGCGTTCTCCCATGCGAGGCTAGACAGTCAGCGAACACGAAAAAACCACACAAGGCTTAACTTTTCTTGTGTTCCTTTCTTTGGTTCTTTTCCAACTTGTAAAACTGAAACATTACAGAAAGTACAGAATGTCAGAAAAACACATACTAATGTGGGCTAATGTGACTTCAATGAACAGAGCTACATGCTAGCTAGCGATACACACGGCTGACGCTCGTTAACAACACATACGGCTAACGCTCGTTAACAACACAAACTACAGCAAACCGAACGTGACATAATCAAAACATCATCACAACTTCTACACAGCACAGCTGTCACAACACTTCACTCACAGACAAATAGTCTCCGAGGCTGGAACGTCCGAATTCGGCAGCATGAACTCCGTGGCTACTTCTCATCTCAGTGTTTACATTCATCTGCAGTGAGACGGCCAAGTGCTGAGTGAGTGCCTCTAAGTGCAGTACCAACTTTGCCCAGCAGATGGCGAATCACATTCATTTATCCACAGTAAAAATGTACAATGCAACGTTTTTAGATATTCAAATTATTTATATTTTTAACACCCTTGTATTCTTATCTGTTTCTTATTCACATTTTTATCTATTTATTATTTTAACCATCAATATGTGTGTTTACCCATATTGAAGCCAACACAATTATTAAGCGCCTCTTTATGATCACTGGATCACTGTCTGACTCCTCCTCCTGACTGGTGAGCGTGCGCATTGCTTCATTCCCTTCCTTGCTGTTGAACTGTGTGTAGCGTTTCGTTTCCTCCTGAAAGCGCTCTCTTGCTGTTTTGGTTTATTTTCTATCTGTAATTTATCAGTACATCTGTCTGTTTAGAAAGTCTGTAAGTATTTCTGATAGTTTTCACCAAGCACTGTTTTTATCTCCACTCCGGGCGATCTCTCTGACCATTTACTTTATTAGCTCCTAGCTTAGCTTCTCTTAGCTACACTTGCTAACGATGGCTTCCCCCCGGTCGCCTGCTTCTCCTGCTCGCTTCTGCTCAGTATGTCAGATGTTCAGTTACTCCTCGTCCTCCTTAGACGATAACGATACCTGCTTTAAGTGTAGTTTATTCTTAGCTCTGGAGACGAGGATTACAGAGTTAGAAAAGCGGCTCCGCACCGATGCTAGTGTAGCGATAGCCAGCCAGGACTCGGTAGCCGGTGCGGGTCGGCCTAGCTTAGCCTCCCCCCCGGCGAATCCCGAGCAGCCGGGATGTAGTAGTGGTTGGGTCACTGTGAAAGGGAAGCATAGCAGTAGACCTAAGAAGCCCACGGTAGACCACCACATTCACACTTCAAACAAATTTGCCCCTCTCAGCAACACACCTGCTGAGCCTGACGCTCTTGTGATTGGAGACTCTGTAGTCCGAAATGTGAAATTAGCGAAGTCAGCGGCCATAGTTCAGTGTCTCCCGGGGGCCAGAGCGGGCGACATCGAAGGTAGTTTAAAACTGCTGGCAAAGGCTAAACGTAAATTCCGTAAGATTGTAATACATGTCGGCATAAATGACTCCCGACGCCGCCAGTCGGAAGTCACTAAATTGAACGTGGAATCGGTGTGTGAATATGCCAAGACCATGTCGGACTCCGTAGTTTTCTCTGGTCCCCTGCCCGATCAGACAACTGATGAGATGTGTAGCCGTATCTCATCATTCAACCGCTGGCTGTCGAGGTGGTGTCCGCAAAACGGCGTGAGCTTCATTGATAATTGGAAGTCATTTTGGGGCAAGCCTGGTCTGATTAGTCGGGACGGCATTCATCCCACCCGAGATGGAGCGGCCCGTTTATCCAGAAATCTGGCCGATTTTATTAATCCGAACCACTGACAATTCAAAGCAGAGATCAGGGAGCAGGGCCGCAGTCTTACACGCCCCCTGCGCCTCTTTTAGAGCAGCCTCCCAGCCACTACCACTTATACACAGAGACAAGGGAGCAGAGCCGCAGTGTAAAACGCCCTTCTGTACTCCCTTCAGAGCAGCTTCCAAGCTACAATCAGCTTGACTTAGAAATCAGGGAGCAGAGCCGCAGTGTAAAACGCCCCTCTGTACTCCCTTCAGAGCAGCTTCTAAGCTACTCTCAGCTTGACATAGAAATCAGGGAGCAGAGCCACAGTGTAAAACGTCCCTCTGTACTCCCTTCAGAGCAGCTTCCAAGCTACTCTCAGCTTGACATAGAAATCAGGGAGCATAGCCACAGCTCTACACGTTCCTCTGTACTTTTGTTAGAGCAGCCTCCTAGCTACTGTCACTTTAATATAGAGACTGTGTCTGTCCCTCGTACTCGGCTCTCAAATTCTAACCGATCAATTAAAAAAGGAGTAAATAACAAGAACCTTACTAGAATTAAGACTGTTAACATAGCTGAACCAAGTACTAGTAAGATAAAATGTGGCCTACTGAATATAAGGTCTCTAAATTCAAAATCTGTGTTAATAAATGAACTAATCTCTGATCATCGCATTGATTTACTCTCCCTAACCGAAACATGGCTGCGTAAGGATGAATATGTAAGTTTAAATGAATCCACTCCTCCTAGCCACCTAAACCTTCACATTCCTCGAGACTCCGGCCGAGGTGGTGGAGTTGCAGCTATCTACAATTCCAGTCTTAGAATTAACCCAAGACCAAAACTAGATTATAACTCTTTTGAAAGTCTCGTTCTCAGTCTCCCGCACCCAGCCTCAAAGTCCATGAGACCACTGGTATTTGCTATAGTTTACCGCCCTCCGAGCCCATACTCTGAGTTTTTGTCAGAGTTCTCAGAGTTCCTATCCGAATTAGTCCTTCTCGCAGATAAAGTCATCGTCGTCGGTGACTTTAATATTCACATAGATGTGGAAAATGATAGCCTAAGCATTTCTTTTCGGTCCTTGCTAGATTCAATTGGGTTTACACAGTGTGTACATAGACCTACGCACTGCTTTAACCACACTCTCGATCTCGTCCTGGCTTATGGCCTCGAAACTGATGCCCTGTTAGTCAGCTCATTAAATCCTCTATTATCTGATCACTGTCTAGTAACTTTTGAATTTGTGCTCTCAGGTTACTCTCCTCACAACAAAGTCGTGCTAACTAGAAGGTTGTCTGAAAATGCTGTTACTAAGTTCAAGGAGGTAATTCCGTCTGCTCTAAATTCTGTAGTTGAGAAAAACTTTACTGATAGCTCATATTTAAACATCAGTCCCTTGCAACTCGACCAGTTTGTTGATGATACCTCAGGCACACTGCGATCAGTTCTAGACTCAGTTGCCCCTCTTCGACAGAAAACTATTACACGCGAGAGGCTAGCCCCGTGGTATAATGCTGAAACCCGTGAGCTGAAACAGTTATTAAGAAAATGTGAAAGGATTTGGCGCTCCTCCAAAACAGCTGAAGCTCGTTTTCTCTGGCAGGAATGTCTCGATAAATATAAGAAAGCCCTACGACGTGCTCGGACAACCTACTACTCGTCTCTTATTGAGGAAAATAAGAATAACCCCAGATATCTCTTCAGCACTGTAGCCAGGCTGACAGACTGTCCGAGCACCACTGAACCAGGTATCCCATTAGCCCTTAGCAGCAATGACTTCCTGAGCTTCTTCAATGATAAAATCTTAAAAATAAGAGGTAAAATTAGTAACCTATTGACTCCACCAAGTGTCTCTCTCTCAGATAACCCTAAAAATGTTGAGGAGCCCCTAAGGCCTCTGGTGCACCTTAGTAATTTTGTACCTATTGACCTTCCTGAGTTAAAATCAGTGGTGCTAGCAGCCAAACCATCGACGTGTCTCTTAGACCCAATTCCATCTAAATTGCTGAAGGAAACTCTTCCTTTGATTAGTACGTCCCTGCTCAAAATGATTAACACGTCTTTACTAACAGGATATGTTCCCCAGTCTTTCAAGACTGCATTGATTAAGCCTCTCCTTAAAAAACCTACTCTAGACTCAAGCTCCCTAGCTAACTATAGACCAATATCCAACCTTCCTTTTATTTCTAAAATCCTAGAGAAAGTTGTTGCGAATCAACTCTGTGATTTTCTCCATAACAATGGTTTATTAGAGGATTTCCAGTCTGGGTTTAGAACCCATCACAGCACAGAGACTGCTCTGCTAAAGGTGTCAAATGACCTACTCATGGCCTCAGACAATGGTTTTCTCTCTGTTCTAGTCCTGTTAGATCTTAGTGCAGCATTTGACACAATTGACCACTCCATCCTGCTTCAGAGACTAGAACAATCTATAGGCAGAGCAGGATCAGCTCTCTCCTGGTTTAAATCGTACCTAACAGATCGATCCCAGTTTGTCAATGTAAATAATAAATCCTCTGCACACACCAAAGTGTGCTACGGTGTGCCGCAAGGGTCAGTGCTCGGTCCAATCCTCTTCACCCTGTATATGATTCCGCTGGGTAAAATTATGAGGAAGTATTCGATTAATTTCCACTGTTATGCAGATGACACCCAGCTATACCTATCCATAAAGCCAGAGGAAGCAGGCCAGGTTGCTAGGTTAGAAGCCTGCCTCAGAGATATAAAATCCTGGATGACCAATAACTTTCTAATGCTCAATTCAGACAAAACTGAAGTTCTGGTCCTCGGTCCTAAACACCTTAGAGAGGCGTTCTCTAGTAATTTAGCTACATTTGATGGTATCAGCCTGGCATCCAACCCCACTGTGCGTAATCTAGGAGTTGTATTTGATCAGGATTTATCTTTTAGCTCCCACATTCAACAAATTTCTAGGACAGCCTTTTTCCACCTGCGCAATATCTCAAAAATTAGACGCATATTGTCTCAGAGCGATGCAGAAAAACTAGTCCATGCCTTTGTTACCTCTAGGCTGGATTACTGTAATTCTCTCCTATCAGGCTGCTCTAGTAAGTCATTAAGGACTCTTCAGCTGGTCCAAAATGCAGCAGCTCGGGTATTGACTAGAACTAGTAGAAGGGAGCACATCTCCCCTGTTTTAGCCTCTCTTCACTGGCTCCCTATTAAATATAGAATTGAGTTTAAAATCCTCCTTGTGACATATAAAGCGCTTAATGGCCAGGCGCCATCATATCTCGACGAGCTAGTTATACCGTACTTTCCATCTAGACCGTTACGCTCACAGTCTGCAGGTCTGCTCGTTGTACCAAATGTCTCTAAAAGTAGTGTTGGAGGAAGAGCTTTCAGCTACCAGGCACCTCTCCTCTGGAATCATTTACCGCTCGAGGTTCGGGGGGCAGACACACTCTCAACTTTCAAGAGTAGACTTAAAACGTTCCTCTTTGATAAAGCCTATAGTCAGGGCTGATTTGAACCAGCTCTTAGTTATGCTGCTATAGGCCTAGACTGCCGGGGCTATCTGGCACACTGAGCTAGAATCTGTCTCTATCTCCTCTTTAGATCTTTATGTCCCATATAAGTCACTGACCAGTTTTCTGTCTCTCTGAGTGTCTCTGAGTCTTTTAGCTGCCACTGGACTAATGCTGCAAACGGTCTGCTGCGGAACTGCCTGACCCCAGCTGCATCCATCCTGGGCCCTGAGCTCCTCCATCTCTTTGGCTCTTTGGCTTCTCTGGACCGTTGCTGCAGAGACCCCCCCCCCCCCCCCCGGCCCTGAGCTCCTTCTTCTCTCTGATTCCTCTGGACTGTTACTGTTACTGCAGACATGAACATCAGCCTCACTGTCATTATTGACATACAAAATAGAACTGACTACGATTAAGCCTGCTAACTGCAATCACACTCAATTAATTCAACATTGTCCATAATCACTCATATCCTAAACCTGTAAACTGAACGTCTTTTTGTTTCACCATTACATGAGCTGTTGTCGTTGTTGCTGTTGTTCCTGCTGCCTCCTGTCTCTCTCTCACCCTCGTTCCCTACTCCCTCTCCCTCCCCCGCCCTCTCCGTACTAATTCTCTCTCGCCTTTCCCCTATCTTGCTGTCTCTCTCCCTCCCCCTGTCCTCTCCCCCTCTCCCCTCTTCTCTCTACATTCCTCCCCAACCCAGCAGCGGCATGGTGGCTGTCTAGCATGAGTCTGGTCCTGCCCAAGGTTTCTGCCTGTTAAAAGGAAGTTTTTCCTTGCCACTGCTACTCATGTTAGTTGAGATGGGCCAAAACCCATCTTAGGTTGGTTCTTGATCATCAAACAATGAGCGTGGTCTCGACCTGCTCTTGTTCTTTGGAAAGCGTCTTGAGATGACGACTGTTGTGAATTGGCGCTATATAAATAAAATTTGATTGATTGATTGATTGATATATCTGGTCTAACCGAACATTTTAGTTGTTGGCCACAGAGACTGGATCTGTGACGTCATTTGTTTCTGAAGCGGCGGTTTGAAGCCAATTAGCAGTGGCCACCATATGTGAAATGCTCTAGAGTTTGCGTGCTCTAATGAACCTAGGGGCTATGCTGTCCGGTGCTTTTGCCCCTGGCAGGGTCTCCCAAGGCAGATTGGTCCTAGGTGAAGGGTCAGACTAAGAACGGTTCAGAAGACCCTAATGGAATACATCATAGGGAAACAGGGAGCCAGGCCCGGGGTTGGGGCTCGCCGGCGAGCGCCTGGTGGTCGGGCCCCGACCATCAGGCGGACACGAAAATAGAGCCCAATATGTACAGGGTTTCCAGTAATTCTGTAGACAGCCTCAAGTGGACACTCATTTAACTGCAGTTCTAAGCTCTTTGGCATAAGTTTCATTTCTCAAGACTGGAGGTTGCCACATAATTGGCCAGCACTTTTTAGAGTTGTCCTGCCTTCTAACTTTGATATTCTGAATTTTCTTACAGTCACCAGTCCTCTGAGGCTGCTCTGTCCTGCTTAATATGTAGGGTACATGCTGCATTATTCAATTGATTTTTTTAATTTTTATTTTCAACTCACAACCCTAATATTATTGGTTTTCCTCCACTCCCTTTGTCCCTTTTTATTTAATTTTTCAAGGTCAAATGGACATATGTTGAATTATCTGACTTCTATCAATGATCTGTTCTTCACAGCAGTCATCCACTATGGTGAAATAGCAGACAAAGAAAGTATTAAACACATCCATGCAAAAACGCTTTATTTTCAGTCTTTTTAGAGAGTTTTTGTTGTGTGAACTTCACAGCCAGTTTGGGAAGTGTGACTTGTATTCTTGTTTAATTATAGTTAAATTAAGACATAATTCAAGTATTATTCCTGCTGAATGTACGTATATCACTGAGAGCAGCCTTCTTGTTCTATAATGATCTGCAGTGATTTCAACAGTAGCCACACTGGTGGCTTTAATCTCACACAGGTTTATGAGTAACTATTGAGGTATAGGTGATAATTAACCCCCAACCCAGCTTTAGCTGCATCTACCTTATACTGATCTGCAAACTCACTGCTCACACTATAACACGAATTTTAAAGAGCAGAAAATGTAAAAACTCCTTAATTTAGTATATTCTAATGCTTGTACTGAGGCATCTTTTAGCACATGTTCTTTCTAAGTGGTTATGGATGTTAAAGTTAGTGATGTCCTGGGGAAGTGTAAGTTGCACTGAATGATGTCAATATGTGTTTCATGCCTGTGTGTTTAAACTTGACTAAGTCATGACTCTGAGAAGAAAAGGCTCTATTTTTAACTCATATTCACCTCACGCAGTAATCCCCCGGGGAAAACTTATGCTTCTCTCTCATCCCCAGTAAAATAAAATTCATCACAGTACAACAGCAGAGATGTCTCCATACAGGGTGTAAATGTGCGGCTTTCTGCATAATAATCACAGAGTGCAACTCTTTGATTAGGTGAGGTGCAGCATCGGCATCTCATATTCACACAACTGTTTGTTTGCTAATGGTAACATTTAATCCTTACAGGTGCAAATTGTTCGAGTAACCAGAGAGCAGCATCATTTATTCAAATGGCAGACAAGAATGTGCATATTTGATAAGCAATCAGGAGCAGTCAGAGATAAAACATGATTTGTGTAAAAGCAGGCTCTGAAGTGCAATTAAGACCTGTCCTGTGTGACAGTGACACTGAGATTTGGTGTGGCAGGATGTGAGGCCAGATTTAACACCCCCCAATGATCAAGGGAGCAGAGCCTGATTCAAGGCTTGTCATAACCAATTATTTGTTCAAATACTACCGCATAAAACTCACAGCAGAGTTGGCCCATCTATTTGTGATTTTTAGGGATCATGAGGTGCAGCAGGAGAGGGAGGAGGATCTGCAATTTAACAGTCAGATCTGAGAAAAAGTAATGTATGTGCAGTGTATCCATACCTGTGTGATACAGCTCAATTTTATTTAAAATAAATAAATACATAAACTAGTATTTTTTCAGAATAAAACTCAAGCATGTTAAGGCTCATTTATGCTCGCCATACGTATGAAAATATATGCGTCCATTTCAAACGATGGTTCCGTCACTGCCCACATACTTCCATCCATTTTCTACCGCTTATTCCTGTTCCTGGGGTCGCGGGGGGCTGGAGCCTATCCCAGCATCTTCGGGCGAAGGCAGGGGACACCCTGGACAAGTCCCCAGTTCATCGCAGGGCTGACATATAGAGACGAACAACCATTCACGCTCACATTCACATCTATGGGCAATTTGGAAGTGGCCAATTAATCTAACCCCACTTCTGCATGTTTTTGGGATGTGGGAGGAAACCGGAGTACCCGGAGTAAACCCACGCAGACACAGGGAGAACATGCAAACTCCACACAGAAATGCCCTGACCCGGATTCGAACCCAGGACCTTCTTGCTGTGAGGCGACAGTGCTAACCACTACACCACTGTGCCGCCCCCACACACTTCCATGCATCCTTTACATGCAGGCTGGAGTCAAAAGTTTCTGACAGCAACAAACAAAAAGAAACATGGCGACTGTGGAGCCCGCCATTGTCTTCTTTGTCTCTCTCGTGATGCATACCAGGTAGTGACAGCAGCAACACTGCCCCCATGGTTTCCAGTGGTACTGCTTCATTTGGACTGTATCCATTAACTTCATGGATACTTGCAGTAATACTGACAAAAAGAACGTGAAGCACGGACGGAGAGCTTTGTCCGTATCTGGATCTGTATGTAACATTGAGCATAAATGAGCCTAAAGTAGACCCTGTAGCACTTTCCTTGTATGCAACCTTCTGCTGGTAACTTTAGCATTCACACACATAACTGAGGAAAATGTGTCAATATTTAGATCCTACCCACTCTTCCTCCTTTAATATTAATCCTGTGTGAGGAGCTTTTGACTGCATTTCTTTGAACAAGGTGGCCTTTATAAATGGATAATGTGTAATTCATACACCACAGATTTACATCAGCATGACAGCTGGGGAACAAAAGCACCATTTTAAAAAGGTTAACATTTGTTCAAAGCGCCCTGGATTAAATAATAATGCATAGCTAGAAACTCTGAATAAGCAGCAAGGATGATGAAAAAATGGGCAACTTCAGCATAAACTTGCAAATTAAACTGGAGTAAAGGAGACAGTTTTTGGTAGTTGCAAATTTGGTATTTTATAGTTTGACTTTGGCTAAACTTTTCTCAGATTCAGACAGAATCTGCAGGCTCAGATAGCAGACTTAGTCTTGTCTACAACCACACATCCAGATGGTAAAACAAATTAGTGGGTGACTGTGTTATAGCAGGGACTAGCACACACGTTTAACCCTAAGTGCTGCAGAGCTGGCCTCTCTCCATTGTGGCTTTTTTCTGATTGTGACACCAGATGCTGCAGCGTCTGCCCTTCTTTAACAGTTTTTTCCTCGTTAATCTTTTGGAACCAAGTCATGTCCACGTGCATTTATGGTTTAAACTTTACTATAACTTTTTTTTTCCCAAAAAATCTTGATTCCATGAATTATGGAGCACAACCAGTCATTATTGAATAGAAAAGAAGTACTGTTTCAGCAGGCTCCACAGGGGCAGGATGGAGAAGATGCTAAAGCCAAAGACTAATCCAAGAGGGCTAGAATTGACGGTGTAAGAGCTTGGAAACTTTTTTTTTCACAAGCTCTCAGAGGGCATCAGTCTTTACATCAATCTGAAACAATGGAAATGATTTACCTTACATCCGTGATTATCTTTAGATGAACAGCTGCCAAGAACCATCAACTATATTCATTTCTGCTTGAAAACTAACAATGCCTCTATACAAACACATATATAAAGAAATACATCTGGAACTAGTTATTTTAGTTTTCACTGACTTTTTTCAGAATAATTGATTCAAATTAACATTAACATAGTTTTGAAACTTTGAATGGAATCACAACTGACCTATCACTAAGCCCTGTTCCTTGAATGCAGATGAGCCGATGGAAGTTTAGTGTCAGTTGCACCGGGACTAGAACCTGGACATCTGTGGCTTTCAGCTCCATAGAGAAGCATTGGAAGTTGTGATTTTTCATCTGTTTTATGGCGTTAATTTTAATGTGACAGAAAGAAACATGGTAAAAAGATGTGCATGGGGTAGATGTAATACCGACACAAGGTATCACAACAGGATGGGCAATAGGGCGTATTTTATTCCATTTCCAAAGCCAAAGAAAGACCGAAGTAGATGTTGAAGTATGGATTAAGCTGTGTGGCAGACTACACAGCCAACTTAATGTCTAGAACAAGGGTGGGCAATCATGTGCCACAGAGGGCAGAGAGGCTGCAGCTTTTCTTTCCGAACCAAAACTCCACCAGGTGATTTCACTGATTAGTCCCTGCCCTCTGCTTGGAGGTAAGGTAATCAGCGAAATCACCTGGTGGAGTTTTGGGTTGGAAAAAATACCTGCAGCCTCTCGGCCCTCTGTGGCACATGATTACACACCCCTGGTCTAGAAGATCTACGAGGATGTCTGCATTAGTTCTAAGGTAAATTACGTCAACATAGCTTTAAGTCTAATAACTTTACCGACAGTTATTCAATTGTCATTAGCAATGTAGTAACTGAGCTTTTGCCTCTGATAAATTAGCTAACTCTAATGTTAGCCCAGGTTAGCACACTAGCTGAGTGAATGTAATACTCAGTGCCTCTCCAGATAATTTTAAATAATTAAAGATAAATTAATTTAATCCTATCCTGTGGTACACGGACAGTGTTGGTTTTGGATGTTGTCATCTGCAATTGTGACAACTGTGAGATGAGGCTTCTCCTGCTTGCATTGGGATCTGTACACCCTCACCTCTAGTTTAACTGTGTTCTCACCCACCGCATCTAATTTAAAATTCTGGACACATCCCTTCACGGCATAATGAAGTCCCTTTCGAAAAAATCTGGTTTCTGTGCTCAGATTTTGTTGAGACCCCCTTGGAGTAGCATTTTGACACCGGCAATGGCCATTGTAAAGCCCTGCTCAGCTCCGATTGTTCGTCCAAGTTAGCAACAGCAACTAAGGGGGGCGGGGCTTAGCGATAGGCCAATTAAAAAGACTGAGCGTGATTTGCCCCATGGAGTATCATGATGAATGCCCAAGTTTGTTGTAAACATGCTGTTATACCTAACACACAGACGTTATCTGGTGGCCCACCGTGAGGGTACTCATACAGTACATATAACAAACAGTGGTGATGTTTAAGTTCAGGTTAAAATGTCAGTTTTTTCAGGCCACATGACCACAGACAAATATAAGTTTTTTAAAAAGTATCCACTGTAGAAAGCTTGGAAACCTGTTTTTTTAGTGACCTAAAACTTGTGTATAGACATATTCAAATAAATACTTCAGAGTAAGAGTCTGCATGGTGTGCAGTTTTTCTGAGATACTTACTGATGTCCGGTGATCAACAGCATTTGCACCCTCAGAAGTTCTAGATGGTTGCTTTCTCTGTTTATAGAAATGTTATTTATAATTGAAACAATTATTACCCAAAACCTCAGTGGGAATCACATACTCACCTAAAAACAGACGTTTGATCCATGTCTTCAGAGTTGACTGACCTGCTGTCAGTTGTCAGCCAACATTTAAGAAAAAGGCCACACAGACCCCTAAAGCTCTTTTTTGTCTTTTTTGTATTGAGTCAAAAGTTTCTGTTGTATTTAAGAAAAAAAATGTTAAGGTTAGACTGAGATTAAATTAGAGTCTTTTAAAGTTTTTTGCTCCCTTATCAGTACCAAAGATCAGACATTAAACATGCAAATAATGACCGTCTTATGAGGAAATCTAAAAGAAAACCTAGTAATCATGACAACCAAATACCCAACAGGCTCTACATTTCAGCCACTGCTTCATCCTTCTGTGCTGCTCACACTTCACCCTAGAGAATCTGAAAGATCAAGTCTGCTCAGCTCCTGGTCCAAAGCTCCCATGTCTCCAGACTAAAGTCTCCTTCTGTCTCGTACCCACTCTCAGACCCTCACAGATCATCCAAAAGTCTTCAGCCAAGCTTGTCCTAAACCTCCCAAATTTTCTGTAATGTAACTCTATAATCCTTTCCCCACTGGCTGCTTGCCTATTTTTCACAACACTACTGTACCTCTTAGGGATCATGGAGGCCAGGATTCTACCCAACTCTGTTGCCTGGCTCTTACTCTCAGCTGCTTGTTCACTGAGCTGCAATGCCTGAAATACAGTCTTAAACAGTCTACAGAGCCTCCTCCACCTTGTCATGGCTTTGGCACCACAGCTGTAGAATGATGTTCTTGCATTCATCAGAGCTGCAGAGTTTGTCCTTTGCACACCACTTAATGAAAATCAATGCAGTCCAGTGCCAGTTTGATCCTTGACCCCAATCCTCTTCTCAGCCCTGAATTTATGCTTCATCTACCTCACACACTGCAAAGACTTGTGTCCGTCTGTTCAGCATACTTTCAAACTGCAGACTCTTTTACTTTCTTGACTGTTTACTCACCACTAATTTCACTCTGACAAACTGCAGACTGAAGATACTTTTCTTATGTTTCTACTACACACCACATTTACTCTTTTACACACATCCATACACTGAAGGCATTGTTGTTTTTATTTGAAATAATTATACACTCACACACCCAAGCAGCGGAGGCAGGTGAGCAGAGCCTGCGACGCAAAAATGCCAAATATTCGGCTTACACCTTTTCCTATACACACTTGGTGCAACGTGAAAATAAATTGCATTTTCAAATGAAAATATGCCTCGGGAAAAACAGACGGGGGGAGAGAAGATGGAGAAACACTGGTGACTACATTCTCCAGTGATGAAGACCTGGTAATGGTTGTAAGTCTATTAAATAACAAAAAGAAAACTAGGACCCCGTTGGGGCACTGGCGGTCCCGAGCCGTGTCGCCCCCCCCCCCAACGCGCTGCCTCCCCGTCCCATTTGTGTCCTCTGGCCATCGCCCGCTCTGGTAACGCCCATCACTGCAAAGACCCTTTTCCTTCATCGGCGTTTGCTGTTCTTCCTGCCAGTGCGTGTTGCTTTCACTTACACTTGCCACAGCCAGCCTCGTGAGTGCCTAGCCTATTCGATATCACTGTCACCTACACAGGACAGTCATTACCTTTCTATTAATACTTTGTGTTTTAATTTCACATTAATTTCCATATTGTATAAATGACTGGAAAAAACTTGAGCCCCTGCCCCTGTATAATCATGTGCATGTCTCTGTTCTAGCTCCAAGGTGAATCTTCACTGCTCATGTTCTCCTCAGAAGCACTCACCTCACTCCCCTCAGGTTACTGTACACATGCACCAACTGCCTGCTTCAGGTTTGGATGGAGCTTCATGGTTGTCTTTTGGAGAAATGACCAGTCAAGTTGTGTTTGAAATTTGATTTTTTTCAGGGGCAAAAGGAGCCTCTGCATTCTTGTCAAATATGTAAATAGCATGTTTTTGCAGGTGCTAAAAACCAGACTCTGAGTGTGTGTGTGTGTGTGTGTGTGCGTGTGTGTGTGTCTCTGTGTGTGCGTTCAAGTCACATGACATATTTAACCGGATGTAGCTGCAAGACGGAGCCTCGTTGACTCTCCGTTTCAACTTATCTCAAAAGTGAGGACCTCAACCTATATACCAGTTTTAAAATTGTGTTGATAGGCCAAATAAAACCAGAGTTATGATAAATTATGTCCGCGATACTTTTTTTCTGCTTATTTTGATCACGTTCGGCGCTCGATCGCGCTGTATGAGACAGGAAAACATAGCATGCAGACATTAGCGACAGGTCTTACAGGCGGAAAAGGCTTGCCAAAAGAAAAAAAAAAACACACCACAACATCTCTCCTATTGGTGGAAAACTTCACCACAACAACCAATCCAAAATTATATGGTGACTGATTGACAAGGGGCGGGCGCTTACGTTCTTCCTGCAACATGAGAAGGGAGGGAGGGACTCTCAGCAGGGATGCAGTCTGGGACACGTAGTTGCAAACCTAGCGACTTTGTTGTTAGATTCAATGACTTTTCAGACCCCCTAACGACTTTTTTTTAGAAAGAAAGGGACTTTTATCGACTTCTTCTGGAGTTTAGAGACTCTGACATGAAGCAGGCTTTCCTTACTGAGGAGTTAGCAACGCTGCTAAGGGTGCAGAGCCACACATGCGCTCAGAGCTCTGCATGGGAGACTGAAGCTGACAGAGCTGCAGCAGTTAGCAGGTTTCACCCTCAGAGACCACCAGGGGTTCATGTTGAGGCATTTTAATTTTTTTTTTTTTTGTGCCATAGACACTGTCAGCACAATCTGCAGTTACACTAACAAAAATGCTGCAAAAAACAAAGAATTATGGAAAAATTACACATGGACTGACATAGAGGAGGATCTACACAAGTTTTTTACATCATGTTTTACATCATGCATCATTTACATCATGTTTTTTTGTAGTGGCATAAATAAAAAGTGACATTTGTGAGACTATACAGTGTTTTGTAAATAATTTTACAAAGAACGCCTGGGCCATTGCCTGCATTTTGATGTAAATAGAGGTAAATCACTATGTTCTTTGTTAAAAATTTGCATATGTTTTGAAGTTTACAATTTTTATTTGAAGTTTAAGTTTTAAAAACAGTTCATCACACATATTTGTGGTTTTCACAGTAAAAATGTTACTTTTTTCCACTCGGATTTTATGTTTTGTGTGTGAATTTGGGTCCATTGTGTAAATTCAGTATGTCAACATGATAAAATAACTGTAAATTCGCACAGGTGAGGTTGTGCTGAAAAAAATGATACCAGGCAAGGCACGTGATTGTCAAATTTTGTGTCAATATGACAAAGCGTATAGGCGTGAATCTCAACAATATGTATTTTCACCTTAGGGGACAAGAAAAAATGGACTTTTTTCTCCTGCCATGGGGGGGCGCTCTTTTGGGGAGTAAAAATTCCTTCACAAATGTGTTGATGGCTGGACATTGCATCATCCTAGAAAACTTGGAGGCCAGTGAGGACAAAAATAAAAAGTTATAAGACTTTTAAAAATGTGGATTTTAGGGTTGTCTTTGGCGCCCCCTAGAACCTAAACCGTGGGGTGCAGCGTCATGATTTGAATAACTTTTAATGGCCATGGGGTGTAGATTGGCCTGAGCAAATGTGGTGCTGGTGGAACGAAAGCCTTCGGAGGAGTTAGCGAAATTCCAATGTGTGCGGATCGGCAAAAAATGCGGAATAACCCTTTAACCGTACATTTGACAGATACGCGCGCATTGACTTTTTTGTAGATCTTATTGAGATACATGTGTGTGTCAATTTTTGTGTCATTTTGACAAAGCGTACAGGCGTGACACTCAACAATGTGTATTTTCACCTTAGGGGACAAGAAAAAATGGACTTTTTTCTCCTGCCATGGGGGGGCGCTCTTTTGGGGAGTAAAAATTCCTTCACAAATGTGTTGATGGCTGGACATTGCATCATCCTAGAAAACTTGGAGGCCAGTGAGGGCAAAAATAAAAAGTTATAAGACTTTTAAATATGTGGATTTTAGGGTTATCTTTGGCGCCCCCTAGAACCTAAACCGTGGGGTGCAGCGTCATGATTTGAATAACTTTTAATGGCCATGGGGTGTAGATTGGCCTGAGCAAATGTGGTGCCGGTGGAACAAAAGCCTTTGGAGGAGTTAGCGAAATTCCAATGTGTGCGGATCGGCAAAAAATGCGAAATAGCCCTTTAACCGTACATTTGACAGATACGCCCGCACTGACTTTTTTGTAGATCTTATTGAGATACATGTGTGTGTCAATTTTTGTGTCATTTTGACAAAGCGTACAGGCGTGACAGTCAATAGTGTGAATTTTCACCTTAGGGGGCGCTATGGAGCCATTTTGCATTTTCTTGTTTGGGCGACTTCGGAATATCAAATTTTTCACCAGGCCCGGTCGTCCTGCCAAATTTCATGAGTTTTCGCCAGTGGGAAGTGGGCCATTTTCCAGTTCAAAGGGGAGGAAAAAGAAAAAAGAAACAAAGAACTAGGGCCCCGTTGGGGCACTGGCGGGCCCGAGCCGCGTTGCGCCGCCCCCAGTGCGACCGCCTCCCCCTCCCGATCGCGTCACACTCAAGGTCCAAAGATGGTGTGCGCACTTGTCTGTGGTCATTTCCCATTATAATGAATGGGAGGCGCAGTTTCTACCAAAACACTCGCTGCAGACAAACTACATGTCCTATTTGAAAAAAGTCTGGACCATGAGTGAGGGCACAAACACAGCTACGATATATCCAAACGGCAAGTTGCTCCTCGTTACGGTGTTGCCGGGAGAGCGATGCGATTGAGCCATTGAGTGATGGGCAGGAAAAACTTGACTGTTTCTCCTGCCATGGGGGATGGGGGATGGGGGAAGGGGGGGGGGGGGGGATGTGGATTCTTTTAAGAATGTGGATATTTGGGTCATCTTTGGCGCCCCCTAGAACGTAAACCGTGGGGTGCAGCATCATGATTTTTAAAACTTTGAATGGCCATGGGGTGTAGATTGGCCTGAGCAAATTTGGTGTCAGTGGGACGAAAGCCTTAGGAGGAGTTAGCCACATTCCAATGTGTGCTAATCGGCAAAAAATGCAAAATAGCCCTTTAACCGTACATTTTACAGATACGCGCGCATTGACTTTTTCGTAGATCTTATTGAGATACATGTGTGTGTCAAATTTTGTGTCAATATGACAAAGCATACAGGTATGACAGTCAACAATGTGTATTTTCACCTTATGGGACAAGAAAAAATGGACTTTTTTCTCCTGCCATGGGGGGGCGCTCTTTTGGCGAGTAAAAATTCCTTCACAAATGTGTTGATGGCTGGACATTGCATCATCCTAGAAAACTTGGAGGCCAGAGAGGACAAAAATAAAAAGTTATAAGACTTTTAAATATGTGGATTTTAGGGTTATCTTTGGCGCCCCCTAGAACCTAAACCGTGGGGTGCAGCGTCATGATTTGAATAACTTTTAATGGCCATGGGGTGTAGATTGGCCTGAGCAAATGTGGTGCCGGTGGAACGAAAGCCTTCGGAGGAGTAAGCGAAATTCCAATGTGTGCGGATCGGCAAAAAATGCGCAATAACCCTTTAACCGTACATTTGACAGATACGCTAGCACTGACTTTTTTGTAGATCTTATTGAGATACATGTGTGTGTCAATTTTTGTGTAATTTTGACAAAGCGTACAGGCGTGACAGTCAATAGTGTAATTTTTCACCTTATGGGACAAGAAAAAATGGACTTTTTTCTCCTGCCATGGGGGGGCGCTCTTTTGGGGAGTAAAAATTCCTTCACAAATGTGTTGATGGCTGGACATTGCATCATCCTAGAAAACTTGGAGGCCAGTGAGGGCAAAAATAAAAAGTTATAAGACTTTGAAATTTGTGGATTTTAGGGTTATCTTTGGCGCCCCCTAGAACCTAAACCGTGGGGTGCAGCGTCATGATTTGAATAACTTTTAATGGCCATGGGGTGTAGATTGGCCTGAGCAAATGTGGTGCCGGTGGAACGAAAGCCTTCGGAGGAGTTAGCGAAATTCCAATGTGTGCGGATCGGCAAAAAATGCGCAATAACCCTTTAACCGTACATTTGACAGATACGCCCGCACTGACTTTTTTGTAGATCTTATTGAGATACATGTGTGTGTCAATTTTTGTGTCATTTTGACAAAGCGTACAGGCGTCAGGTGAATTTTTCACCTTAGGGGGCGCTTTGGAGCCATTTTGCATTTTCTTGTTTGGGCGACTTCGGAATATCAAATTTTTCACCAGGCCCGGTCGTCCTGCCAAATTTCATGAGTTTTCGCCAGTGGGAAGTGGGCCATTTTCCAGTTCAAAGGGGAGGAAAAATAACTAGGGCCCCGGTGGGGCACTGTCGGGCCCGAGCCGCGTCGTGCCGCCCCCAGCGTGACCGCCTCCCCCTCCCGATCGCGTCACACTCAAGGTCCAAAGATGGTGTGCGCACTTGTCTGTGGTCATTTCCCATTATAATGAATGGGAGGCGCAGTTTCTACCAAAACACTCGCTGCAGACAAACTTCATGTCCTATTTGAAAAAAGTCTGGACCATGAGTGAGGGCACAAACACAGCTGGGATATATCCAAATGGCAGGTTGCTCCTCATTACGGTGTTGCCTGGAGAGCGATGCGATTGAGCCATTGAGCGATGGGCAGGAAAAACTTGACTTTTTCTCCTGCCATGAGGGGGGGGAGAATGTGGATTCTTTTAAGAATGTGGATTTTTTGGTCATCTTTGGCGCCCCCTAGAACGTAAACCGTGGGGTGCAGCGTCATGATTTTTACAACTTTGAATGGCCATGGGGTGTAGATTGGCCTGAGCAAATTTGGTTTCAGTGGGACGAAAGCCTTAGGAGGAGTTAGCCACATTCCAATGTGTGCGAATCGGCAAAAAATGCAAAATAGCCCTCTAACCGTACATTTGACAGATACGCACCCATTGACTTTTTCGTAGATCTTATTGAGATACACGTGATTGTCAAATTTTGTGTCAATATGACAAAGCGTACAGGTGTCACACTCAACAATGTGAATTTTCACCTTACGGGAAAAGAAAAAATGGACTTTTTTCTCCTGCCATGGGGGGGCGCTCTTTTGGGGAGTAAAAATTCCTTCACAAATGTGTTGATGGCTGGACATTGCATCATCCTAGAAAACTTGGAGGCCAGTGAGGACAAAAATAAAAAGTTATAAGACTTTGAAATATGTGGATTTTAGGGTTATCTTTGGTGCCCCCTAGAACCTAAACCGTGGGGTGCAGCGTCATGATTTGAATAACTTTTAAAGGCCATGGGGTGTAGATTGGCCTGAGCAAATGTGGTGCCGGTGGAACGCCAGCCTTAGGACGAGTTAGCGAAATTCCAATGTGTGCGGATCAGCAAAAAATGCGGAATAACCCTTTAACCGTACATTTGACAGATACGCGCGCATTGACTTTTTCGTAGATCTTATTGAGATACATGTGTGTGTCAAATTTTGTGTCAATATGACAAAGCGTATAGGCGTGACACTCAACAATGTGTATTTTCACCTTAGGGGACAAGAAAAAATGGACTTTTTTCTCCTGCCATGGGGGGGCGCTCTTTTGGGGAGTAAAAATTCCTTCACAAATGTGTTGATGGCTGGACATTGCATCATCCTAGAAAACTTGGAGGCCAGTGAGGACAAAAATAAAAAGTTATAAGACTTTTAAATATGTGGATTTTAGGGTTATCTTTGGCGCCCCCTAGAACCTAAACCGTGGGGTGCAGCGTCATGATTTGAATAACTTTTAATGGCCATGGGGTGTAGATTGGCCTGAGCAAATGTGGTGCCGGTGGAACAAAAGCCTTAGGAGGAGTTAGCCACATTCCAATGTGTGCGGATCGGCAAAAAATGCGGAATAACCCTTTAACCGTACATTTGACAGATACGCGCGCATTGACTTTTTCGTAGATCTTATTGAGTTACATGTGTGTGTCAATTTTTGTGTCATTTTGACATAGCGTATAGGCGTGACACTCAACAATGTGTATTTTCACCTTAGGGGACAAGAAAAAATGGACTTTTTTCTCCTGCCATGGGGGGGCGCTCTTTTGGGGAGTAAAAATTCCTTCACAAATGTGTTGATGGCTGGACATTGCATCATCCTAGAAAACTTGGAGGCCAGTGAGGACAAAAATAAAAAGTTATAAGACTTTTAAATATGTGGATTTTAGGGTTATCTTTGGCGCCCCCTAGAACCTAAACCTTGGGGTGCAGCGTCATGATTTTGATAACTTTTAATGGCCACGGGGTGTAGATTGGCCTGAGCAAATGTGGTGCCGGTGGAACGAAAGCCTTCGGAGGAGTTAGCGAAATTCCAATGTGTGCGGATCGGCAAAAAATGCGAAATAACCCTTTAACCGTACATTTGACAGATACGCGCGCATTGACTTTTTCGTAGATCTTATTGAGTTACATGTGTGTGTCAATTTTTGTGTCATTTTGACAAAGCGTATAGGCGTGACACTCAACAATGTGTATTTTCACCTTAGGGGACAAGAAAAAATGGAGTTTTTTCTCCTGCCATGGGGGGGCGCTCTTTTGGGGAGTAAAAATTCCTTCACAAATGTGTTGATGGCTGGACATTGCATCATCCTAGAAAACTTGGAGGCCAGTGAGGACAAAAATAAAAAGTTATAAGACTTTTAAATATGTGGATTTTAGGGTTATCTTTGGCGCCCCCTAGAACCTAAACCTTGGGGTGCAGCGTCATGATTTTGATAACTTTTAATGGCCACGGGGTGTAGATTGGCCTGAGCAAATGTGGTGCCGGTGGAACGAAAGCCTTCGGAGGAGTTAGCGAAATTCCAATGTGTGCGGATCGGCAAAAAATGCGAAATAACCCTTTAACCGTACATTTGACAGATACGGCCGCACTGACTTTTTTGTAGATCTTATTGAGATACATATGTGTGTCAATTTTTGTGTCAATATGACAAAGCGTACAGGCGTGACAGTCAATAGTGTGAATTTCCACCTTAGGGGGCGCTATGGAGCCATTTTGCATTTTATTGTTTGGGTGACTTCAGAATATCGAATTTTTCACCAGGCCCGGTCGTCCTGCCAAATTTCATGAGTTTTCGCCAGTGGGAAGTGGGCCATTTTCCAGTTCAAAGGGGAGGAAAAAGAAGAAAGAAAGAAAGAAAGAAAGAAACAAAGAACTAGGGCCCCGGTGGGGCACTGTCGGGCCCGAGCCGCGTCGCGCCGCCCCCAGTGCGACCGCCTCCCCGTCCCGATCGAGTCACACTCAAGAACCAAAGATGGTGTGCGCACTTGTCTGTGGTCATTTCCCATTATAATGAATGGGAGGCGCAGTTTCTACCAAAACACTCGCTGCAGACAAACTTCATGTCCTATTTGAAAAAAGTCTGGACCATGAGTGAGGGCACAAACACAGCTATGATATATCGAAATGCCAGGTTGCTCCTCCTTACGGTGTTGCCTGGAGAGCGATGCGATTGAGCCATTGAGCGATGGGCAGGAAAAACTTGACTTTTTCTCCTGCCATAGGGGGGGGGATGTGGATTCTTTTAAGAATGTGGATTTTTGGGTCATCTTTGGCGCCCCCTAGAACGTAAACCGTGGGGTGCAGCGTCATGATTTTTACAACTTTGAATGGCCATGGGGTGTAGATTGGCCTGAGCAAATTTGGTGTCAGTGGGACGAAAGCCTTAGGAGGAGTTAGCCACATTCCAATGTGTGCGAATCGGCAAAAAATGCAAAATAGCCCTTTAACCGTACATTTTACAGATATGCGCGCATTGACTTTTTCGTAGATCTTATTGAGATACATGTGTGTGTCAAATTTTGTGTCAATATGACAAAGCGTACAGGTATGACAGTCAACAATGTGTTTTTTCACCTTATGGGACAAGAAAAAATGGACTTTTTTCTCCTGCCATGGGGGGGCGCTCTTTTGGGGAGTAAAAATTCCTTCACAAATGTGTTGATGGCTGGACATTGCATCATCCTAGAAAACTTGGAGGCCAGTGAGGACAAAAATAAAAAGTTATAAGACTTTGAAATATGTGGATTTTAGGGTTATCTTTGGCGCCCCCTAGAACCTAAACCGTGGGGTGCAGCGTCATGATTTGAATAACTTTTAATGGCCATGGGGTGTAGATTGGCCTGAGCAAATGTGGTGCCGGTGGAACGCCAGCCTTAGGAGGAGTTAGCGAAATTCCAATGTGTGCTGATCAGCAAAAAATGCGGAATAACCCTTTAACCGTACATTTGACAGATACGCGTGCATTGACTTTTTCGTAGATCTTATTGAGATACATGTGTGTGTCAAATTTTGTGTCAATATGACAAAGCGTACAGGCGTGACACTCAACAATGTGTATTTTCACCTTAGGGGACAAGAAAAAATGGACTTTTTTCTCCTGCCATGGGGGGGCGCTCTTTTGGGGAGTAAAAATTCCTTCACAAATGTGTTGATGGCTGGACATTGCATCATCCTAGAAAACTTGGAGGCCAGTGAGGACAAAAATAAAAAGTTATAAGACTTTTAAATATGTGGATTTTACGGTTATCTTTGGCGCCCCCTAGAACCTAAACCGTGGGATGCAGCGTCATGATTTGAATAACTTTTAATGGCCATGGGGTGTAGATTGGCCTGAGCAAATGTGGTGCCGGTGGAACGAAAGCCTTCGGAGGAGTTAGCGAAATTCCAATGTGTGCGGATCGGCAAAAAATGCGTAATAACCCTTTAACCGTAATTTTGACAGATACGGCCGCACTGACTTTTTTGTAGATCTTATTGAGATACATATGTGTGTCAATTTTTGTGTCAATATGACAAAGCGTACAGGCGTGACAGTCAATAGTGTGAATTTCCACCTTAGGGGGCGCTATGGAGCCATTTTGCATTTTATTGTTTGGGCGACTTCAGAATATCGAATTTTTCACCAGGCCCGGTCGTCCTGCCAAATTTCATGAGTTTTCGCCAGTGGGAAGTGGGCCATTTTCCAGTTCAAAGGGGAGGAAAAAGAAGAAAGAAAGAAAGAAAGAAAGAAAGAAACAAAGAAAAACCACTTGGGGAATAATAGGGCTCTCGCAGCTGCTTAGCAGCTACGCTCGGGCCCTAAAAACCACTTGGGGAATAATAGGGCCTACGCCCGGCTGCTCTGCAGCTGGCTCGGGCCCTAACTAGGACCCCGTTGGGGCACTGGCGGGCCCGAGCCGTGTCGCGTCCCCCCCCCCAACGTGCTGCCTCCCCGTCCCATTTGTGTCCTCTGGCCATCGCCCTCTCTGGTAACGCCCATCACTGCAAAGACCCTTTTCCTTCATCGGCGTTTGCTGTTCTTCCTGCCAGTGCGTGTTGCTTTCACTTACACTTGCCACAGCCAGCCTCGTGAGTGCCTAGCCTATTGGATATCACTGTCACCTACACAGGACAGTCATTACCTTTCTATTAATACTTTGTGTTTTAATTTCACATTAATTTCCATATTGTATAAACGACTGGAAAAAACTTGAGCCCCTGCCCCTGTATAATCATGTGCATGTCTCTGTTCTAGCTCCAAGGTGAATCTTCACTGGTCATGTTCTCCTCAGAAGCAGTCACCTCACTCCCCTCAGGTTACTGTACACATGCACCAACTGCCTGCTTCAGGTTTGGATGGAGCTTCATGGTTGTCTTTTGGAGAAATGACCAGTCAAGTTGTGTTTGAAATTTGATTTTTTTCAGGGGCAAAAGGAGCCTCTGCATTCTTGTCAAATATGTAAATAGCATGTTTTTGCAGGTGCTAAAAACCAGACTCTGAGTGTGTGTGTGTGTGTGTGTGTGTGTGCGTGTGTGTGTGTCTGTGTGTGCGTTCAAGTCACATGACATATTTAACCGGATGTAGCTGCAAGACGGAGCCTCGTTGACTCTCCGTTTCAACTTATCTCAAAAGTGAGGACCTCAACCTATATACCAGTTTTTAAATTGTGTTGATAGGCCAAATAAAACCAGAGTTATGATAAATTATGTCCGCGATACTTTTTTTCTGCTTATTTTGATCACGTTCGGCGCTCGATCGCGCTGTATGAGACAGGAAAACATAGCATGCAGACATTAGCGACAGGTCTTACAGGCGGAAAAGGCTTGCCAAAAGAAAAAAAAAACACACCACAACATCTCTCCTATTGGTGGAAAACTTCACCACAACAACCAATCCAAAATTATATGGTGACTGATTGACAAGGGGCGGGAGCTTACGTTCTTCCTGCAACATGAGAAGCGAGGGAGGGACTCTCAGCAGGGATGCAGTCTGGGACACGTAGTTGCAAACCTAGCGACTTTGTTGTTAGATTCAATGACTTTTCAGACCCCCTAACGACTTTTTTTAGAAAGAAAGGGACTTTTATCGACTTCTTCTGGAGTTTAGAGACTCTGACATGAAGCAGGCTTTCCCTACTGAGGAGTTAGCAACGCTGCTAAGGGTGCAGAGCCACACATGCGCTCAGAGCTCTGCATGGGAGACTGAAGCTGACAGAGCTGCAGCAGTTAGCAGGTTTCACCCTCAGAGACCACCAGGGGTTCATGTTGAGGCATTTTAATTTTTTTTTTTTTTGTGCCATAGACACTGTCAGCACAATCTGCAGTTACACTAACAAAAATGCTGCAAAAAACAAAGAATTATGGAAAAATTACACATGGACTGACATAGAGGAGGATCTACACAAGTTTTTTACATCATGTTTTACATCATGCATCATTTACATCATGTTTTTTTGTAGTGGCATAAATAAAAAGTGACATTTGTGAGACTATACAGTGTTTTGTAAATAATTTTACAAAGAACGCCTGGGCCATTGCCTGCATTTTGATGTAAATAGAGGTAAATTACTATGTTCTTTGTTAAAAATTTGCATATGTTTTGAAGTTTACAATTTTTATTTGAAGTTTAAGTTTTAAAAACAGTTCATCACACATATTTGTGGTTTAATTTCACATTAATTTCCATATTGTATAAATGACTGGAAAAAACTTGAGCCCCTGCCCCTGTATAATCATGTGCACGTCCCTGTTCTAGCTCCAAGGTGAATCTTCACTGCTCATGTTCTCCTCAGAAATAGTCACCTCACTCCCCTCAGGTTACTGTACACATGCACCAACTATCTGCTTCAGGTTTGGATGGAGCTTCATGGTTGTCTTTTGGAGAAATGAACAGTCAAGTTGTGTTTGAAATCTGATTTTTTTCAGGGGCAAAAGGAAGCCTCTGCATTCTTGTCAAATATGTAAACAGCATGTTTTTGCAGGTGCTAAAAAACAGACTCTGAGTGTGTGTGTGTGTGTGTGTGTGTGTGTGTGTGTGTGTGTATCCTGCAGTACTCTGTACTCCTGCAGTGGCCAAAAAGACTTTTAAGAATGTGGATTTTTGGGTCATCTTTGGCGCCCCCTAAAACTGCAGTACTCTGTACTCCTGCAGTGGCCAAAATGACTTTTAAGAATGTGGATTTTTGGGTCATCTTTGGCGTCCCCTAGAACGTAAACCGTGGGGTGCAGCGGCATGATTTTTACAACTTTGAATGGGCATGGGGTGTAGATTGCCCTGAGCAAATTTGGTATCGGTGGGACGAAAGCCTTAGGAGGAGATAGCCACATTCCAATGTGTGCGAATCGGCAAAAAATGCGAAATAGCCCTTTAACCGTACATTATACAGATACGCGCTTTTTGACTTTTTTGTAGATCTTATTGAGATACATGTGTGTGTCAATTTTTGTGTAATTTTGACAAAGCGTACAGGCGTGACAGTCAATAGTGTGAATTTTCACCTTATGGGACAAGAAAAAATGGACTTTTTTCTCCTGCCATGGGGGGGCGCTCTTTTGGGGAGTAAAAATTCCTTCACAAATGTGTTGATGGCTGGACATTGCATCATCCTAGAAAACTTGGAGGCCAGTGAGGGCAAAAATAAAAAGTTATAAGACTTTGAAATATGTGGATTTTAGGGTTATCTTTGGCGCCCCCTAGAACCTAAATCGTGGGGTGCAGCATCATGATTTGAATAACTTTTAATGGCCATGGGGTGTAGATTGGCCTGAGCAAATGTGGTGCCGGTGGAACGAAAGCCTTCGGAGGAGTTAGCGAAATTCCAATGTGTGCGGATCGGCAAAAAATGCGCAATAACCCTTTAACCGTACATTTGACAGATACGCCCGCACTGACTTTTTTGTAGATCTTATTGAGATACATGTGTGTGTCAATTTTTGTGTCATTTTGACAAAGCGTACAGGCGTCAGGTGAATTTTTCACCTTAGGGGGCGCTATGGAGCCATTTTGCATTGTATTGTTTGGGCGACTTCAGAATATCAAATTTTTCACCAGGCCCGGTCGTCCTGCCAAATTTCATGAGTTTTCGCCAGTGGGAAGTGGGCCATTTTCCAGTTCAAAGGGGAGGAAAAAGAAAAAAGAAACAACTAGGGCCCCGGTGGGGCACTGTCGGGCCCGAGCCGCGTCGCGCCGCCCCCAGCGCGACCGCCTCCCCCTCCCGATTGCGTCACACTCAAGGTCCAAAGATGGTGTGCGCACTTGTCTGTGGTCATTTCCCATTATAATGAATGGGAGGCGCAGTTTCTACCAAAACGCTCGCTGCAGACAAACTACATGTCCTATTTGAAAAAAGTCTGGACCATGAGTGAGGGCACAAACACAGCTAGTATATATCCAAATGGCAAGTTGCTCCTCCTTTCGGTTTTGCAGAGAGAGCGATGCGTTTGAGCCATTGAGCGATGGGCAGGAAAAACTTGACTTTTTCTCCTGCCATGGGGGGGCGCTCTTTTGGGGAGAAAAAATTCCTTCACAAATGTGTTGATGGCTGGACATTGCATAATCCTAGAAAACTTGGAGGCCAGTGAGGACAAAAATAAAAAGTTATACGACTTTTAAAAATGTGGATATTTGGGTCCTCTTTGGCGCCCCCTAGAACGTAAACTGTGGGGTGCAGCGTCATGATTTGTACAACTTTTAATGGCCATGGGGTGTAGATTGACCTGAGCAAATTTGAAGCCGATGGGACAAAAGATTTAGGAGGAGTTAGCGAAATTCCAATGTGTGCGGATCGGCAAAAAATGCGAAATAACCCTTTAACCGTACATTTGACAGATACGCCCGCACTGACTTTTTTGTAGATCTTATTGAGATACATGTGTGTGTCAAATTTTGTGTCATTTTGACAAAGCGTAAAGGCGTGACAGTCAACAATGTGTATTTTCGCCTTAGGAGACAAGAAAAAATGGACTTTTTTCTCCTGCCATGGGGGGCGCTCTTTTGGCGAGTAAAAATTCCTTCACAAATGTGTTGATGGCTGGACATTGCATCATCCTAGAGAACTTGGAGGCCAGTGAGGACAAAAATAAAAAGTTATAAGACTTTTAAGACTGTGGATTTTTGGGTTATCTTTGGCGCCCCCTAGAACGTAAACCGTGGGGTGCAGCGTCATGATTTGTACAACTTTTAATGGCCATGGGGTGTAGATTGGCCTCAGCAAATGTGGTGCCTTTGGAACGAAAGCCTTCGGAGGAGTTAGCGAAATTCCAATGTGTGCGGATCGGCAAAAAATGCGAAATAGCCCTTTCACCGTACATTTGACAGATACGCCCGCACTGACTTTTTTGTAGATCTTACTGAGATACATGTGTGTGTCAATTTTTGTGTCAATATGACAAAGCGTAAAGGCGTGACAGTCAATAGTGTGAATTTTCGCCTTAGGAGACAAGAAAAAATTGACTTTTTTCTCCTGCCATGGGGGGCGCTCTTTTGGGGAGTAAAAATTCCTTCACAAATGTGTTGATGGCTGGACATTGCATCATCCTAGAAAACTTGGAGGCCAGTGAGGACAAAAATAAAAAGTTATACGACTTTTAAGAATGTGGATTTCTGGGTTATCTTTGGCGCCCCCTAGAACGTAAACCGTGGGATGCAGCGTCATGATTTGTACAACTTTTAATGGCCATGGGGTGTAGATTGGCCTGAGCAAATTTGGTGCCGGTGGAACGAAAGCCTTCGGAGGAGTTAGCGAAATTCCAATGTGTGCGGATCGGCAAAAAATGCGAAATAGCCCTTTAACCGTACATTTGACAGATACGCCCGCACTGACTTTTTTGTAGATCTTATTGAGATACACGTGTGTGTCAAATTTTGTGTCATTTTGACAAAGCGTACAGGCGTGACACTCAATCATGTGAATTTTTCACCTTAGGGGGCGCTATGGAGCCATTTTGCATTTGATTTTTTGGGCGACTTCAGAATATCGAATTTTTCACCAGGCCCGGTCGTCCTGCCAAATTTCATGACTTTTCACCAGTGGGAAGTGGGCCATTTTCCAGTTCAAAGGGGCAGAAAAATAATAATAATAAGAAGAAAGAAGAATCCATCAGGAATAATAGGGCTCTCGCAGCTGCTTAGCAGCTACGCTCGGGCCCTAATAATAATAATAATAATAACAAAAGAAGGAAACTACAGGAACAAGAGGGCTCTCGCAGCTGCTTAGCAGCTACGCTCGGGCCCTAAAGAAGAATCCATCAGGAATAATAGGGCTCTCGCAGCTGCTTAGCAGCTACGCTCGGGCCCTAAAGAAAAACCACTTGGGGAATAATAGGGCTCTCGCAGCTGCTTAGCAGCTACGCTCGGGCCCTAATAATAACACTAGGACCCCGTTGGGGCACTGGCGGGCCCGAGCCGTGTCGCCCCCCCCCCCCCCCAACGCGCTGCCTCCCCGTCCCATTTGTGTCCTCTGGCCATCGCCCTCTCTGGTAACGCCCATCACTGCAAAGACCCTTTTCCTTCATCGGCGTTTGCTGTTCTTCCTGCCAGTGCGTGTTGCTTTCACTTACACTTGCCACAGCCAGCCTCGTGAGTGCCTAGCCTATTGGATATCACTGTCACCTACACAGGACAGTCATTACCTTTCTATTAATACTTTGTGTTTTAATTTCACATTAATTTCCATATTGTATAAACGACTGGAAAAAACTTGAGCCCCTGCCCCTGTATAATCATGTGCATGTCTCTGTTCTAGCTCCAAGGTGAATCTTCACTGCTCATGTTCTCCTCAGAAGCACTCACCTCACTCCCCTCAGGTTACTGTACACATGCACCAACTGCCTGCTTCAGGTTTGGATGGAGCTTCATGGTTGTCTTTTGGAGAAATGAGCAGTCAAGTTGTGTTTGAAATTTGATTTTTTTCAGGGGCAAAAGGAGCCTCTGCATTCTTGTCAAATATGTAAATAGCATGTTTTTGCAGGTGCTAAAAACCAGACTCTGAGTGAGTGTTTGTGTGTGTGTGTGTGTGTGTGTGTGTGCGTGTGTGTGTGTCTGTGTGTGCGTTCAAGTCACATGACATATTTAACCGGATGTAGCTGCAAGACGGAGCCTCGTTGACTCTCCGTTTCAACTTATCTCAAAAGTGAGGACCTCAACCTATATACCAGTTTTTAAATTGTGTTGATAGGCCAAATAAAACCAGAGTTATGATAAATTATGTCCGCGCTACTTTTTTTCTGCTTATTTTGATCACGTTCGGCGCTCGATCGCGCTGTATGAGACAGGAAAACATAGCATGCAGACATTAGCGACAGGTCTTACAGGCGGAAAAGGCTTGCCAAAAGAAAAAAAAAACACACCACAACATCTCTCCTATTGGTGGAAAACTTCACCACAACAACCAATCCAAAATTATATGGTGACTGATTGACAAGGGGCGGGCGCTTACGTTCTTCCTGCAACATGAGAAGCGAGGGAGGGACTCTCAGCAGGGATGCAGTCTGGGACACGTAGTTGCAAACCTAGCGACTTTGTTGTTAGATTCAATGACTTTTCAGACCCCCTAACGACTTTTTTTTAGAAAGAAAGGGACTTTTATCGACTTCTTCTGGAGTTTAGAGACTCTGACATGAAGCAGGCTTTCCTTACTGAGGAGTTAGCAACGCTGCTAAGGGTGCAGAGCCACACATGCGCTCAGAGCTCTGCATGGGAGACTGAAGCTGACAGAGCTGCAGCAGTTAGCAGGTTTCACCCTCAGAGACCACCAGGGGTTCATGTTGAGGCATTTTAATTTTTTTTTTTTTGTGCCATAGACACTGTCAGCACAATCTGCAGTTACACTAACAAAAATGCTGCAAAAAACAAAGAATTATGGAAAAATTACACATGGACTGACATAGAGGAGGATCTACACAAGTTTTTTACATCATGTTTTACATCATGCATCATTTACATCATGTTTTTTTGTAGTGGCATAAATAAAAAGTGACATTTGTGAGACTATACAGTGTTTTGTAAATAATTTTACAAAGAACGCCTGGGCCATTGCCTGCATTTTGATGTAAATAGAGGTAAATCACTATGTTCTTTGTTAAAAATTTGCATATGTTTTGAAGTTTACAATTTTTATTTGAAGTTTAAGTTTTAAAAACAGTTCATCACACATATTTGTGGTTTTCACAGTAAAAATGTTACTTTTTTCCACTCGGATTTTATGTTTTGTGTGTGAATTTGGGTCCATTGTGTAAATTCAGTATGTCAACATGATAAAATAACTGTAAATTCGCACAGGTGAGGTTGTGCTGAAAAAAAATGATACCAGGCAAGGCACGTGATTGTCAAATTTTGTGTCAATATGACAAAGCGTATAGGCGTGAATCTCAACAATATGTATTTTCACCTTAGGGGACAAGAAAAAATGGACTTTTTTCTCCTGCCATGGGGGGGCGCTCTTTTGGGGAGAAAAAATTCCTTCACAAATGTGTTGATGGCTGGACATTGCATCATCCTAGAAAACTTGGAGGCCAGTGAGGACAAAAATAAAAAGTTATAAGACTTTTAAGACTGTGGATTTTTGGGTTATCTTTGGCGCCCCCTAGAACGTAAACCGTGGGGTGCAGCATCATGATTTGTACAACTTTGAATGGCCATGGGGTGTAGATTGGCCTGAGCAAATGTGGTGCTGGTGGAACGAAAGCCTTCGGAGGAGTTAGCAAAATTCCAATGTGTGCGGATCGGCAAAAAATGCGAAATAACCCTTTAACCGTACATTTGACAGATACGCCCGCACTGACTTTTTTGTAGATCTTATTGAGATACATGTGTATGTCAATTTTTGTGTCAATATGACAAAGCGTAAAGGCGTGACAGTCAATAGTGTGAATTTTCACCTTAGGGGGCGCTTTGGAGCCATTTTGCATTTTATTGTTTGGGCGACTTCAGAATATCGAATTTTTCACCAGGCCCGGTCGTCCTGCCAAATTTCATGAGTTTTCGCCAGTGGGAAGTGGGCCATTTTCCCCTTCAAAGGGGAGGAAAAATAAGAAGAAAGAAAGAAAGAAAGAAGAAAGAAAAACCTATACAGGAATAATAGGGCTCTACGCCCGGCTGCTCTGCAGCTGGCTCGGGCCCTAAAAAGAAGGAAACATGCAGGAACAAGAGGGCTCTCGCAGCTGCTTAGCAGCTACGCTCGGGCCCTAAAGAAGAATCAAAGTGTCTGGGTACATCCAATACTTACCTTGTGACAAGAGATGGGGGAGCTTCACACAACAACATCTTAAATTGTATCATTAGAAAATTCAGACAATATTTCAGAATGTCCCTCGGACAAATTCAAGAACTGCTTCATCAGCTAACTCCTTGTTTGCAGAAGAAGACAAATTATAGAGAGCCAATTGATCCAGTTCTTCACTGTCAATAATCTCTATTGAGATGGAGAGACTTTCAAAACTTGAGAAAAAGATAACTTTTAGATCAAAGTAACACAGAATTCTGTTCAGAGGGGGAAGCACATGGACTTCATCTACAAGTAAAGGTAAGATGACAATTTTTTTAGGGCCCGAGCGTAGCTGCTAAGCAGCTGCGAGAGCCCTCTTGTTCCTGATGGATTCTTCTTTCGTTATTTTTCCTCCGCTTTAAACTGGAAAATGGCCCACTTCCCACTGGCGAAAACTCAGGAAATTTGGCAGGACGACCGGGCCTGGTGAAAAATTTGATATTCTGAAGTCGCCCAAACAAAAAAATGAAAAATGGCTCCATAGCGCCCCCTATGGTGAAAACTCACCTGACGCCTGTACGCTTTGTCAAAATGACACAAAATTTGACACACATGTGTATCTCAATAAGATCTACAAAAAAGTCAGTGCGGGCGTATCTGTCAAATGTACGGTTAAAGGGCTATTTCGCATTTTTTGCCGATCCGCACACATTGGAATTTCGCTAACTCCTCCGAAGGCTTTCGTTCCACCGGCACCAAATTTGCTCAGGCCAATCTACACCCCATGGCCATTAAAAGTTGTACAAATCATGACGCTGCACCCCACGGTTTATGTTCTAGGGGGCGCCAAAGATAACCCAAAAATCCACATTCTTAAAAGTCTTATAACTTTTTATTTTTGTCCTCACTGGCCTCCAAGTTTTCTAGGATGATGCTATGTCCAGCCATCAACACATGTGTGAAGGAATTTTTACTCCCCAAAAGAGCGCCCCCCCATGGCAGGAGAAAAAAGTCAAGTTTTTCTTGTCCCCTAACATGAAAATACACATTGTTGAGTGTCACGCCTAAACGCTTTGTCATATTGACACAAAAATTGACACACACGTGTATCTCAATAAGATCTACGAAAAAGTCCATGCGCGCGTATCTGTATAATGTACGGTTAAAGGTTTATTTCGCATTTTTTGCCGATCCGCACACATTGGAATGTGGCTAACTCCTCCGAAGGCTTTCGTTCCACCGGCACCAAATTTGCTCAGGCCAATCTACACCCCATGGCCATTAAAAGTTGTAAAAATCATGACGCTGCACCCCACGGTTTAGGTTCTAGGGGGCGCCAAAGATAACCCTAAAATCCAAATATTTAAAAGTCTTATAACTTTTTATTTTTGTCCTCACTGGCCTCCAAGTTTTCTAGGATGATGCAATGTCCAGCCATCAACACATTTGTGAAGGAATTTTTACTCCCCAAAAGAGCGCCCCCCCCATGGCAGGAGAAAAAAGTCAATTTTTTCTTGTCCCCTAAGGTGAAAATACACATTGTTGAGTGTCACGCCTGAACTCTTTGTCATATTGACACAAAAATTGACAATCATGTGTATCTCAATTAGATCTACGAAAAAGTCAAAGAGCGCGTATCTGTATAATGTACGGTAAAAGGGCTATTTTGCATTTTTTGCCGATTCGCACACATTGGAATTTCGCTAACTCCTCCGAAGGCTTTCGTCCCACTGACACCATAGTTGCTCAGGCCAATCTACAACCCATGGCCATTCAAAGTTGTACAAATCATGACGCTGCACCCCACGGTTTAGGTTCTAGGGGGCGCCAAAGATAACCCAAAAATCCACAGTCTTAAAAGTCTTATAACTTTTTATTTTTGTCCTCACTGGCCTCCAAGTTCTCTAGGATGATGCAATGTCCAGCCATCAACACATTTGTGAAGGAATTTTTACTCCCCAAAAGAGCGCCCCCCCATGGCAGGAGAAAAAAGTCCATTTTTTCTTGTCCCCCAAGGCGAAAATACACATTGTTGAATGCCACGCCTGTACGCTTTGTCATATTGACACAAAATTTGACAATCACGTGCATCTCAATAAGATCTACGAAAAAGTTAATGCGCGCGTATCTGTAAAATGTACGGTTAAAGGGCTTTTTCGCATTTTTTGCAGATTCGCACACATTGGAATGTGGCTTAGTCCTCCTAAGGCTTTCGTCCCACTGACACCAAATTTGCTCAGGCCAATCTACACCCCATGGCCATTCAAAGTTGTAAAAATCATGACGCTGCACCCCACGGTCTACGTTCTAGGGGGCGCCAAAGAGGACCCAAACATCCACATTTTTAAAAGTCTTATAACTTTTTATTTTTGTGCTCACTGGCCTCCAAGTTTTCTAGGATGATGCAATGTCCAGCCATCAACACATTTGTGAAGGAATTTTTACTCCCCAAAAGAGCGCCCCCCCATGGCAGGAGAAAAAGTCAAGTTTTTCCTGCCCATCGCTCAATGGCTCAAATGTATCGCTCTCTCGGCAAAACCGAAAGGAGGAGCAACTTGCCATTTGGATATATACTAGCTGTGTTTGTGCCCTCACTCATGGTCCAGACTTTTTTCAAAAAGGACATGGAGTTTGTCTGCAGCGAGCGTTTTGGTAGAAACTGCGCCTCCCATTCATTATAATGGTAAATGACCACAGACAAGTGCGCACACCATCTTTGGACCTTGAGTGTGACGCGATCGGGAGGGGTAGGCGGTCGCACTGGGGGCGGCGCGACACGGCTCGGGCCCGCCAGTGCCCCACCGGGGCCCTAGTTTTTTTTTATTACTTGACCCAAAACCAAATCAGACTTTGAAACAAATAATTAAAAATTTTAAAAAAATATATAAAAAACTACATTTTACTTAAATCACTTCAATTAAATTTCCTGCACACCACTTTTTAGTTTAACATGATACTGAATAAAAGGAAATTGTGATGGCTGATATAATCTCACCAAACTTCTAGAAATACAACGCTTTAATGGCCAAATATTGTGGGCTCTATTTTTGTGCCTGCCAGTGGCGTAGTGGAGGGTGATGCACCCCACGCAGTAGTTTTTTCATCTGGCAGAATGCACAGCACAGTTTGGTATTTTTGTAGACTGAGGCGCACTGAGGTCCTCCAAGCTGGGCGTGTTGGCGTGGTAGAGAGAGGTGTCCACTGAATCAGCTGGCGCAGTGACATTTTCGTGCCCAACGGTGGCGTGGAAAGTGCGCTGTAAGCTCGCCAATTCAAACCTGGTTAGCTCTCAGCACAGGCGGGGTGGTACCAGCTGGTCTAGTGATATTTTAGTAGACTGGTGGCGTAGTGCGTACACGTCACTGATGCCTCACCAGCAGGTTTCCACAATGTCATGTACATTTCTGTGGAATAAATAATCAACAACCAATATTCAGTGCAACTATCTGAGTTAACACATACAGTACAGGCCAAAAGTTTGAATGAGAAGGTGTGTCCAAACTTTTGGCCTGTACTGTATATGCTGCTACAATTTTTTAAACTAGTTTTTGCTAATTTAATTGCAAATATGCCACTCTGTTTGGCCCATAAATCTGTAAATCTGACTCTAACGTCAGTGCCTCACCAGCCATAAACCTCACTTCACGTCACTGCACCTAAGGCTATGCCTGAGGAGCAACCAGGAGTCCAGGGTCCCACTGAAGGACACTTCAACATGATCCCCAGCAGCTGCTCCACTGGGGTATCTACACAGGTGTTTTTTTAATAACCATCACTCCTGAACCTGGTGAAGGTTAGTGTATATACAACTATCTCAGAACCACAAGTGTGTTTGTAGGGGGCAGTGGTAGATGTATGGCCACTGTGCAAAGACATAATCTAGAAATTAATTTGAAAGTCCAGATAGGTTTCTTCTGTCATCCCAAAGTCTAGAAACCTGGATGTTGCTAGGCCTGCTACCACACTCAGCTGATTGATATGATTATGACTTCTTGAGACAATGTTGTTGCATGGGTGAGACAGGCCTAAGGAGGAAAAATGAAAACTGCAGGGTTAGTGATATGTTAAAAATATCTTAAAATAGCCAAAGCAACCTACCTCAGTCCTCCAATCACTTGAGTGTGTGTGTGTGTGTGTGTGTGTGTGTGTGTGTGTGTGTGTGTGTGTGTGTGTGCGTGCGTGTGTGTGTTTAACCTATTGGCTAAAAACAAGGAAGAGGCACTTTATTGGTACCAGGAAATAGAGAAAAGGAGGGCGAGGGAAAAACAAAACTGTTTGGTTCTTCTCAAACATAGCCTGAAGGACCCAAGAGTACCTGTACATAACAGGTACAAAGACCCAGCACTGTTTCTACTTCCTCTGCTATATAATTTGTAAGTACTGCTTTACAGTACTGTGTGGTAATTTTTTTGCTGTTAACTTTACAATTTGGTTATCTTCATTTGGTTTGAGGAGGAGTGATGTTATAGATCATCTTTTCTTTTCATGTGTCTTGCTTTACTTGTGAGTCACTTTAGAAAACAAGAGCAGATGCAGTGCAGGACAGTGTCCCAGTTTGCAGGATAAAATATTCTGCATTCCTGCAGACGGCTGGACACCTGGTTACCCTTATTTAGACAGAAATCCAGTTTTCAAGTTCTCTGAATCAGTAATTTGAAAAGTTTTCACACAAAAATCAGCAGCAGACAGGCTTAGGCAATGCTATTGGCTATTTTTGATTTAGCTTTGATGCATGGATTTAAGGTGTCCCTCATTATTACCATCACAGTGCACAATTAGACCCACATACACCAACACACACCAGAGAAACCAGAGGCAAAGTCACAAAAGTCCTTGAAGACAGAAGATTAAGGAAATAACAAATAAATTGGACCCAACCTTGAACAAAGAAAAAATTGGACCAATCTGGATGCAACCTGCTATCATGTTCAGGTTGCTAATCTGTCAGGATCAACCTTTTGCACTCCTAAATTACAGATAATTAATGTCCCTTGTGGAAACCATGTTAGTGCTTCCCAACACCTATTAGACTCACCATTAAATGATACTAAAATGTGAGAACTACACTGTAGCTGTGGTTAGAAAATAAATAAATATATAAAACAATCAAAATTAACATTTATTGGTCATTGCTGGACCAAAACAGAGGGATTGATAGGGCCCAAAAGTATGTGTTTTAAAAGTCACTGCTTCAATAACTTCAGAGTTTGATAATAAAGACATTTATCCCAAATAGTGAGGCATAAGGTCAAGTGTCAGGAATGTTATAAGAAGACAATTAACTTTTCATCCATCCCTTTTAAAAACTGCATCAGCTTGTGTCCTTGTTTTCACATCTTCAGACTGCTGATGGGAGATGTTCCTAACTCTTCATGACTAATGTAGCACTCAGAGCTAATTACATCCTGAAGGCTGTTTACCCATTTGATGCTCAAGTTTTTTCATAGTTTCACTTTTGCTCTTCCTGTGGGTCACCCTGGATAAAAGATGGTGCAGAGTGTCTAAATGTAATCTAGTATCTAATGGAAGACTTATTTCCTCCTCTGTATAATGATTTTTTTTTTCATGGTGAGATCAGCTTTTACACTCAGCCGTCAAACAAAGCTGCAGTATGTCAAAGCATTATTTTTATATGCTAATGAGGCAGGGGGAATTTGTTATCCCTCAATTATTTTTACTAACCAAAAGTAGCTAGAGGGAAATGTCTGTGTCCTGCTCCCTATAAAGACTGTGCTGCAAACATGTGCCAGCAAACTGCAAAATTTTACCAATTTTAATTAAAAAGCAAGAGTGTTAAAAAGAAAGAGAGAAGAGAGATTATCGCATTGTATAGCAGTTTATTTATTCATTTTTTTCATGCTTCCACATATTGCATTTTAAAAAACATTATGCTAAATCTAAGTATGCACATATAAGCACATTTGCCTGTGTCAAAGTCCCTTTATGTGCAAACATACCTGGTTAATACAGCTGATCATGGTTCTGATTTTTCCCAACAAACCATCAAGGGAGAACATAAAACAGCTGTTTACAATGTCCATCTACTCAGCCTAGCAAACAGCTTGACTTATCAACAAAGTGGAAACAGCTGTCAAAATCTGAAAGGAGAGGATTGCTCAGCACTCATATCATGACTTTCCTTTTATTGGGTACATGATGGCACACAGAGGTTGCTGTATTATTCTTTCTGAGCAACACCTCATCCTTTATCATCCCTCAGATGAAAAATCCCTGCAGGGTGAATTTGTGGCCTTTTTTCACTTTGCACTTAAAGCAAGTCGAAAATAGATGTAGCAAAGGTACACAGCCGCACCTTTCTTCCTGCCTCTTGTCCCTGCTCTGAACTTTGTGTAAGGGGTGTTAGGTGACATAAAGTCTAGAAATGTTTGAAGGGTTTTAGATGCATTAAGAATAAAATGTCTGTGAAAGGTTTCTTCAGCAGGAGGGGTTTATGGTCAGATTTTAATAATTGTCAATGTTTCCTTCAGAGGATGCAAAAGTTTCTTATCCTATCTTTGGCTTTGGAAACATCCTTTCACACAATACCAGAGAAGGCCAGGAAGTGTTGAAAAAGTTTTGTTTGTCCATTATATCATGATCTTTATATCATGATCTTTAATGTCAGCTTTTTAGCCAATAAGATGCCAATAAAATGTCCTGATCAGTTTTTTTTTTTTTTCTGTCTAATGCGGAAAGACTTCAGTGCATGTTTACATACAAAGTGTTTCAGCTTGCTCAGTTTGTGTTTAATAAGAGGACACTTAATGTTGATGCAGTTCAGCTATGTGTCACTACCATAGACTGTACATAGAAAGGACGCCGTCTGCCTCCTCTCTGGGTGAAGCTACTGCGAAAACAGCACCCTCTGGTGACAGGCTGCAGTATAGGTCATAAATCCCGCCTCCTTCAGCAATCCCTATGGAGCTGTGGACAAACTTTAAAAATTGATTACACAGACTATACATTTTTCTCCCCCCTGGTTGTGATTTTGACATGTAGTTACTGTAAGACTAGTCTCAGATTCATATAATGACAAAAGGCGGAGCCAAGTTGTCCATAGTATATACAGTCTGTGGTCATTTCCTGTCATTCAGTTATTCCTTTCTTTCACCCGATGGTGGAGCTCTTACCTGTTCTTGCTGTACACCCCTTTGGTGCATGAGGTCCTGAATAAAAATAAACTACTGCTGCTTGATTTGTTGCCATTATAAAGTCAACGTTTCAGTCAGTTCAATACTTGGCATTATCAACTTTAACCTGCTAACCCTTTTCCACTCTTCAGCTGAACTTAGGACTCTGTGGTTACTTCTGTGATGTTAGATGAGCATTCGAAACACATAGTGAAAATAACCTCTTAACATGACTGTGGAGTGACACATTTGTGTGGTTAAAGTCAGAGCTCGAGTGGCCTAAATTTGGACTTTTAAAGGCTTTTCCACGTCTAAACCTTTGCAAATTCACCAACTTTTACCCAAAAGATGCATTAAGGAGCTGACAGCAGCTGCCATAATTCATCTAACAAACCCCCCAAGTTAAGAAAGTTGCACATTAACGCTCATGTATCTTATTTTTTGGTTGTCTTCACAATAACTATTACAGATTCTCAGTGACATTTGCCTGAGTATGTCCCACACATTTGTTTTAATGATATACAGTCAATGGTCCAACAAACAACGGAGTAAAATTGGGACTCGAAACTGGAATATGACTATAGCTCCCATTTTTATAAACCTCATTTGTCCTGCACACACACCGGACTACAAAACTGCAATTGTCCAAGGTTATTGATATGCAGCAGCGTATTCTGACATTTACTCAGTGCCCTCGCTATCACAGCTCCTGTTTGGCCTTTTGCACCAGCAGTTATGTAAAGCAAGAAGTGATTTTTACCAGAAAACATGCTTGGTCATGCCCAGTGAGATAACCTCACATCTAGCGCACACCAACAGACCTCGCTTCATCTTTATTCACCACGCCATCATTCTCTTTTTCAAATTTATAAAATGGTAACACAGACTTTAAAGCACTCCCAGCTCTTTTCACTGTTGCAATGATGGCACAAGTCCCTGCAATCCATAGAAAGAGATTTCAGCAAGCCTCTGACTGGCAGAGATGTGGTCTGATTCGACCCAGACACACAGCTATTTTCCCAATAGCACAGTGAGGTTAATAAAAAAAAAAAGGAAAAAAAAAAACACTTCTTAGCTTCCATTTTGGCAGCAAGCAACTGGGAAAGTAGCTGCTAGGAGTTATTTCCATATGTATTCAATGTTGAATCCTTGCAGGGTGTGAAACCAAATCTCATAAAGTGAGATGGAAACTGAGGTTTGAAGATGAATGAACAGACGGTTATTTCCCTGGAGCTTTTGCAGATCGACTTCTTATCGTCAAAAAAGAAAAGCTCTGTAACAGAAATTATACCATTAATCCAGCTAGCTTATGTCACTATTGGTAGCACTGCAGCTACAGTACACAGAGAGCATTATAAGATACATAATAAATGGACCTGCATCAGGACAGTTGGGAATGATCAATGTACTTCTACTGAAACGGGACTTTTCTAATCTGTCTAAATACCCAAGCACTTGTAAATGACTTGTTAAATTCACCCATTCATTTAGTTAATACTGTGACCATCAGTATTGACTAATTCCCTTTCATACACACTCACATACCTCTGACTGTTGCACTTTTGGGTTCAGTCCCTTGGCTAAGGACACTTGACAACCAACTAAACCACTGAAACACAGCTGCCACATTACGTAATATCAGTGTTACACAGCTGTGAAGGATAGACTGACACCAGCTGAGCAGTGAGAGGGGCACAGAGATAGCCACAAAGGGAGTGAGGGATTGCAAGAGGTAGAATATTTGCCATCACCTGATAATACCTTACAATAAATGTAGCTTACCTGCAGTCAAAGTGGTTAAAGGGACTAACACAGGGGTGGGCAATCATGTGCCATGGAGGGCCGAGAGGCTGCAGGTTTTCTTTCCAACCCAAAACTCCACCAGGTGATTTCACTGATTAGTCCCTGCTCTCTGCTTGGAGGTAAGGTAATCAGTGAAATCACCTGGTGGAGTTTTGGGTTGGAAAGAAAACCTGCAGCCTCTCGGCCCTCCATGGCACATGATTGCCCACCCCTGGACTAACACCTTAGTCCCAAACTTTTCTTAGCCAAAATAACTCACCGGTGATGTGACTGGGGATTGAATTTCTCTTCAATGTATACACCTGAGTCAAACTGAGCACTTGGTGCATGCTCAAGAGTTAGTTAGATCCTGAGGCTGAATAGCTTAAATGCATGAAAGGCATGAAAGGACATTAAGAAAGGATGACACTGACATATTGCTGTGACACAGAGCTGTAAAAGTGATAGTTTTCATTGTTTAACATACAACCCATTATACAACTGGCAACATGCTTGTTGATTGTTTGGTTTGTGGTATAGCAGGCCAACCAGGAGATGAACCAGTAGTCACAAGCAGAAAAGGGGCATGTGGCCACCTGCTGTAGTGGTTGAGGACATGATTCTGTCAAGAACTTGATCCTTTACTGGTGCAGGTAAACTGGGACAACACAGTAGTCCAGCTGATTTCCTTTGTTTGTCACAGGGTCTTTTGTGAATCAAAGACCTAACTTATTCAAAGTAGTTTTCAAAGTATAATAAAATGGGGTGTATGGTTTGGCTACCTGTGATGGACAGTTAGTGATTACTGGTGCTTGTCAATCAGGATACAAACAATCAAGTTTAAAACTGTCATTTTGAAACAGAAAAACATGTTATGATGAGAGTAAAGAGAAGCTGTGTTTCAATACATTACAATTTTTACTCAACAATAACCTTCTATGACAAACAGTTTAGAGGATAAGGAAAATAGAGAGACACAGGTCAGATAGGGTTCAGGAAACATTTTCCTTGTTGATTTATGTAAATTGTGATACCTATTGTGAGAACAAGAATAAAAGTGTTCAGGGAAAAGAAAACCAATGTGATGGCATCATCCTCAGAAGACGGGAGCAGCTTCTGCATCTACTGACAGGTTTGGGCCATGTGTTGGCCAGGTGTCTGTGGGAAAGAGGATAAATGCACTGGCACACACTGAGCCATGCTAAGGACCACCTACATGTTCAGAGCACACACATGCTGCCATGTGTGTGTTCTGACAAACAGCGCACAGTCTGGAGACATAGCAACCAGCTGCCAGTCCTGACTGGGCCCTTTGGTTTGGATTAATAAGGTCTAGGCAGAGACATTGAATCACTTTAGACTGACTGTGTCAGAGATACAGTAAATTTGTAAATCTGATTTTTTCTGACATTTAAAGGTGGGGTAGGCAGGATCTGAGGAAGTTCCAGTTTTAAGGAGAAATCTTGAATGTAAACTCTACCCCTCCCAACCAGTTTTCCCCTCAGCTCCTCATCTCCCCTCCCTCTCTGCTCCAGCAAGCCCCGCCCACAAACATAAATTAAATTCAGATATAATGCAGATAAATACTTCAGATAATTACAAATAGGGCCCAGTCAATGTAAAAGTAAAAAAGCATTGGTGCTACTGTATATGCCAACAGACTACCAGCAAAGCCAATGTTTGCAGGACTCCTACGACTAGGATAAAGTGACATAGTCCAGGACCCGAGGTAAACAGTTTAGCGGCGCTACAACACACAGCAGGTCCCGTTTGACAAGAAACACTTCTGTTACAGACACTTGGCTTCGGATCCCAAAGCATCCCCCATCATTTCATTGATGTTGACCTGGCTTTTTAGCGCTTGTCTGGTCTACCTCCTTTCTAAGCGCCCGTTATTCCGCCAGAGTCTCCGGTATTTAGTGCGTTTCCTTGCTTGTGTCGGCAGTCATGGCCAAAGGAGGATTCAGAGGATTTTCCGTACTTTCTGGTTTGTTTCTACTGTCCGATATTGTAGCACGCTAACTTTGTTTGGGCTTGTGAACGACACAGGGGTGCAGCTTCTGCCCCACAACCAATCAACGCTAAGAAGCAGCTTCTGCCTTGCAACCAGTCAGTTTGGGGGAGGCGGAGGATGGCTTTGTTTACAGTCAGAAAGAGCAGGCCGGTCAAAAATGATAAAATGTTGATTTCACAGACATAACAAAACACAGCAATATCGTTACATTACCAAATGTCATCAATAACTAAAAGCTATTGACTGATATTGAAAGCTTTTTTGTATATACACCACAAAAAAGATGCTTCTGTAACGGAATTCTGCCTACCCCACCTTTAATCCAATCTTTGTAAATTAAAATTTAAAACATATTCACTAATGCATAAATGGACGATCTGCAGCACCAGAGTATGATAAAAGTTTATATTCAGCTCTATCCAGTTTTATAGGAGAACTGTTTTGTAGGGTGTCTGCTGTGTTCAGGTTACCAAATGACTTTTTGCACGGCCTGTCATGAGGTGGCACACAAGCATTCACACTGATCTTTCATTTTTATATACAACAGAGGACTTTAATGTTACCCTTTTATAAAATGAATTGCATTTAGACGTAAACATTTTTTATGCTAACTATGACACTGCAAAAATAGGCTCTGACTGCTGCAGTGTCAATGGTTATTAACATGAGTGGTAGTATATGATTGAACACCTTCCTCCACTTCTCTGCAAAGTCATTTTTAAAAAATCCACAATATTTCAAAGTTTGGTACAATACAGGTTCTCTTCAGTCTGTTATCAGTAAATAAAAGGAAAGTGATCACTCCTCTCATATTTTAGAACAACGAATTTGGACTCCATCAAACAGTTTTCTGCTAAATAACTGAAATAATAGGAAATAAAATGTGTAAAAGCACCAAGAAAGGTCGGGTTATTTAACTCTCTGTTGGGCAACTCCCTGCAATGAAGAATCTGTCTCCAAATAGTAAAACCTGCTCTGCTGTTGACTGAGTTTTATTCACAATGTCTTTGTTGCTTTAAAACTCAAACTTGATCAAAAAATGTAAATATAAACACTCAATTGTCATTGCATAATTTAATTAGTAAATAAGAAAGGCCCACCCTAAAGTATTTACAAGACTAAGCTTGATTTCGTTCATTTTGTATATACTGAGAGGGATTCAAACGCAATTGGGCAGAGCGAGTTCAATGCCATGTTTGAACCCAGAGCACAACAGAGAAATAAAAGAGAGCTGTCCTAAAACTGCAGAGGCTAATGCAGACCTGGGCATATGGCCTAAGGGCCACATCAGGCCCTTTGGATGTCCCTGCTCGGCCTGCGTGAGGTCCATCATCAGGACGTGAATATTCATTCATGTTTATTTATTTCATTTCATTCATGATACATGATATAATACATTGCACTCATCCTTTTTTTTTTATTTTAGTTTTTTTTTTTTTTTCTCATGTTATCATGTGAAATGAAAAGGAGCAGACAGAAGACAAGTCTTATGTACGACTGCCCCTTCACTACAACACATTTATCTATATCAACCAGCCAGCAATTGATCAAAATATTATATAGTTAAGGTCCAAAAAATACCACAAACAAACAAAAGAAAAAAAACAAACAAAAACAAACAATAACAAAAAACAAACAAACTGACCCATCATCAGTCATCCACTTCATCCAATTCATAATTTTTGATTTTCCCTCTTTTAAACTTTTTCTTAAACTGAAACATTGTTGTACAACTCTTCAACTCAGTATTTTGCGAATTCCATAACTTAATACCTGCAACAGAGATACACATCTGCTTTAGCGTCGTCCGAGCAAACTGGTGTTTAAAATCATATGGTCTCCTGAGGTTTTCACTCTCTGAGCTAATTTCAAATAACCCTTGCAGCTGTTTTGGTAAGACTTTGTCTTTCGCTCTGAACACCACCAGAAGTGTTCTTAGCTCCCTTAAGTGTGTTATTTTCAGTAAACCTGACAACATAAAAAGTCTATTGGTATGTGCTCTGTAATCTTCTGTATAAATAATTCTCAATGCTCTTTTTTGTAACTTAATCAGGGGAGTAATATTCGTCTTGTATGTATTGCCCCATACTTCCAAACAATAAGTAAAATATGGTAAAACCAGTGAACAATACAACATTCTCAAAGTGCTTGTATCCAAATCATATTTTACTTTGTTCAAAATAAAAAGGCTCTTAGCCACTTTGGCTTTTACATGTGATATATGGTTTTTCCATGTCAATTTGTCATCTAATATGATGCCCAAAAACCTAAATTCATAAACTCTCTCAATGTTTATATCATCTATAGTAAGTTGAATTTCATTCTTTTTTCGATTAGAGAAAATCATAAACTTTGTTTTTTTTACATTTAACGATAACTTGTTTCTATTAAACCACTTTTTAATTTTAACCATCTCATTTTTTATATTTTTTGCTATCTCATTTAAAATGATCCCCTGAACAAAAAAAGTTAGTATCATCTGCGAATAACACAAAATGCATTAAATTAGACACTTGACAAATATCGTCAATATATAAAATAAAAAGTTTGGGTCCCAAAACTGAGCCCTGTGGTACTCCACATTCCAGCTTCATACATTCTGATTTATAACCCTCTAACATAACATATTGCTGCCTGTTGTGAAGATAACTGATCAACCAGTCTAGTACAACACCTCTCACACCAAAATTTTTCAATTTGCTTATTAATATTGTATGATTGATTGTATCAAAGGCTTTCTTTAAATCGATGAAAACCCCAATTGTGTGTTTATGATCATCTATTGCTTGTGTTATTTCTTCAGTTATTCTCATGAGTGCTAATGCTGTGGACCGTTTGGTTCGAAAACCATACTGACTGTCACTTAGCAGATTATTCTTTTCAATAAATGAATCCAATCTTTGTACATACAACTTTTCCAACACTTTTGAAAACTGGGGGAGTAACGACACCGGTCTATAATTTGTAAACTCATGTTTGTCTCCAGTTTTGAAAAGAGGAATAACCTTGGCAGTTTTCATACGATCTGGGAAAACACCTGCACTAAACGAAAGATTACAAATATACCTTAAGGGCTTGATAATACAGTCAATAGTTTTTTTCACAATACTCATATCTATCCCATCACTATCTGTTGATATTTTATTCTTTAGTTTAACCACAGTGGATATGATTTCATCTTCACTCACTTCCTCTAAATACATGGACTGCATTATCTTACTTCCTCTCTCATATCTACCATCTTCTTGTCCATTTTCATGTGGAATGGCATTGGCCAAGCTTGGCCCCACCTTTACAAAGAATGAATTAAATTCATTTACAACTTCATTCATATTTTTAATAACTTTCTTGCTGTCATTAATAAGATGGGTGGGAAGCTCTGTAGAAACATGCACATTTCCTATCATTTGATTCAAGATTTTCCACGTACCTTTTAAATCATTTTTATTCTCATCAAGTCTCTTGTTGTAGTATTCTTTCTTTGCTTGCCTCATTATAATTGTCAATTTATTTTTGTACACCTTGTATTTAATTTCTGTACCTCTTGTTCTAAATCTAATAAAATCTCTATAAAGTTTATTTTTCTTTTTGCAGGCATTTTGCAAGCCCTTTGTTATCCAAGGCTTTTTATTGTAATTACTCTTGCTTTTACATTGCGTTATTGGGCAATGCCTATCATAATGAAATAGAAAACAATTCAGAAAAGACTCATATGCATCGTTCACACCATCTACGTATACCCCTTCCCACTCTTCACTTAGGTCCTTTCTTAATTTATTTATTGCTTCCTCTGTTCTTACCCTCCTGTATCTTGGACATTTTTGATCTCTGTAAGTCTTTATTTGGCTATCTTTGTATGTTACAAATATGGGTAAATGGTCACTTATATCGTTAAATATTCTTCTGCACCCCAGCTTACCGTCAACATACAAGGCCACACCCCCAACCCTTTTGTTGGCCCTATTTACATGATATAATTCATAACCCTCAAGATAAAAATCAGAGCCTCTGTTTTCATTCAACCATGTTTCAGACAACGCAATGACCTTGAATTTATTATTGAATGTGTCCAAATAATCCCTAATGTCCGTAAAATTTGCGTACATACTTCTAGAATTAAAGTGAATAAGAGAAAATGAATTGTCCAGTTCTACATTATCATTAATTTGTTCATTACTATAGTATTTACAAGTGTCTCCAACATAACTAAATAAGTGATTCTCAGGGTCTACATCATCTAAATCATACATATTTTCTTCATCATCGGAACCTGTGAGGATTTGACTCCCAACCATCTCAGTCATTTTCATCTTTAGAGTGGCTGTAGCCTATCCCTCTGTCGGGATGCAAACCCCTACACATTTGTGTTTCTTTGTGCAGACCCGTACGTTTAGTCCTTGTCCTTTCTATGCCGGTTCCCAGAGTCCAGTAATGTCTTGACACTTTCCATTAGTTCATTTTCATTTTCTCTCGTCCTCCTCTTCCCAGCGCCTGCTGTCTGCCATCCTTCTGCCTTTAGTGTAGTCTCAAAGTCTGGTTTGGCGGCTGGGATATCCACCGTAACGCCGTACGCTCGTACGCCCTCTGCTGCTGCTTGCGGGTTATCAAACAACTTGTATTGTCCATCCTTCTCAAATACTTTCAATTTAGGGGGGTACACAATTCTTGACTTTATATTCTTTTCTAGGAGTTGTTTTCTTATCTTTCCACATTGTCCACGCTCCTTATAAACCCAGTCAGTGAAGTCCTCCTCAAAATAAATCCTCTTGTCTCTGATCTTGAGGTCCTTTGTCTCCCATGCCGTCCGTAATACACGCTGTTTCATGTTCTCGTTCTGAAAACGTACTATTATTGACCTGGGCCGATCCTCTGTCCCCGTCTTTTTCCCGATCCTGTGCGCTGCTGCTATGCTGATTTCTTCAAGGCCCACGCCAAGTTTATCCCGGATGATTTCCTTGACAAACTCCACCATATCGCCTCTCTCTGTTATTTTCTCACCCACAGAATGTATTCTCACATTACACTTGCGGGAATGTGATTCCATTTGCTCACATCTTTCTTCTAATTGTTTCTGAAGACACATGCTGTGCAGCAGTGCTTTTGTCATTGCGTTTTGACAATTCTCACCTTCCACGATTCTTGACTCTGCTACATCCATTCTTGTGCTTAAATGTCCAAAGCTTTCCCGCAATTCACTCACTTCTTGTTTTATTACTCCAAGGTTTTTGCCTGTTTCAGCACGGAATTCTTTTATTTCCTGTAGTATTTCTGCAAGTCTCAAGTTGTTTTCTTTTTTTTTTTTTTTTTTTTTTTTTTAATTTTTTATTTGTGCAGTGTGACAATACAAGACATACAAAACAAACAATGGCATTTGTGGTTGTGTGTGTGTGTGTGTGTGTTTGTGTGTGTGTGTGTGTGTGTGGTGTGTGTAAATAATAATGAAAAAGAAAAATAAATAAATAAATAAATAAATAAATATTACAATTGTCAGACAAGCAAAAAAAAAAAAAAAAAAGAAAATTATACTACATCAACAATATCAATAATAATAATAATAATAACAACAATAATAGTAACAATAAGAAGAAGAAGAAGAAGGAATTTGTGGACCACTTCGGGTCCCTTCCCACTCGCACGAGACCCACCTGCATCCCTCCAGGCCCCCAGACTCCCACCCCAACCCCCGCATGCCCCGGACTGAATGCGGCACAACACCTTGCCCTATGTCAATATATGTATTTAGTCTTTGTTATTTACTTAATATACTTTATAATTATTAATTTATTTTTATTTATATATATATTTTTTTAATTATTATTATTATTATTATTATTATTGCTATTATTTTATTTATTTATTTATTTATTTTTTTTCTTAATTTCTCTCATATATGTGCTTTCTAATGTTGTGCATTAAAACCGAGGAGAGGGGTTGTCCTGAACTATAATTTGATGAGATTGAGACCCCGTTCCTCTTCCTAATCTAGTGTGATGTGCAATAAAAGAGGTGATGTGCCATCTGAAGACAGTCCAGGGCGGAGAACTGGGGGAGGGGGGAGGCCGGGAGGGCAAGGAGATCACAGGTCATTGTCTAACAGGCGCGACCCAGCAGGGACCCGAGCAGAAAATAACAACTGTAAATGTAAGTATATAAATAAATAAATATTAATAATAGAAAATGACAATGACAATAATATTCATCATAATATTTGTAGTAATATGTAGTAAGAAATAGAAAATAAAAATCAATAAACAATAATAATAAAAAAATAGTAATGATAATGGTAAAGATAATAATAAAGATAATAATAATAATAATAATAATAAAAATAATAATAATAATAATAATAATAAATAGATAAGTAAATAAAATAAAAATAAAAAGTTGGTAGTCTATGAGCAGGTTTTTCCAGTGTATTATGTGTATGGAGTTCCGAGACTTCCAGTTCATGAGGATAGTTTTCCTGGCGACGGTTAGTGCCACTAGAAGTGAACGTGTGTGTGTTTTGTCAAGTTTTAATGGAGATAGGTCTCCTAATAAACAGACGGAAGGGGAAAGTGGGATGTGGCAGCCCATAATCTGGGATAATGTTTCTGTAATGTTTCTCCAGAAGTGGTGAACAGGTGTGCAGTGCCAGGTTGCATGAATATAGGTATCAGTGCAGTTTAGTGAGCAGTGTGAACAGTTTCCAGATGATGAGAAGCCCATTTTTTGCATTTTGTGTCCAGTCAGATGAGTTCTGTGAAGGATTTTGTATTGTATGAGTTGTAAATTAGCATTTTTCGTCATGGAGAAAATGTTCTTGCAGATTTGGGGCCAGAAGTCAGCATCAGGAGCAATGGAGAGATCAGTTTCCCATTTTTCTGAAGGTATGGAGGGTGTTGAGTCGGCCTGTGATAATAATTTGTATAATTTAGATAGGATTTTCTTTGAGGAAGGGATGTTAATGAGTTTAGAGGGTAACGGGGGGAGGTCTAAGTTTATATTCTTGGTTTTCATTGATGATTGGATGGATGATGAAACCTGTAGATATTGTAAGAATTGATGGCTCCTGATGCCAAACTTCTGGACCAGGAGAGAGAATGGGACCAGGGTGTTATTATTGAAGATATGTTTGAGGTGAGTAATCCCTTTCTCTACCCAGGTGCTGAAGTATAGTGATTGTTTATTGCTGATGAAGTCCAGGTTGTGCCAGATCGGGGTGAAAAGCGATGGTGCCAGAGTGGAGTTAGTAATGCTGTAGAATTTCCACCAGGCTGTCAGGGCCGATGATATTGTGGGGTTTTGGAAACAGGGGTGTTTTTTGATAGTTTGACTGAGGAATGGTAGGTCTGAGAGATGGATGTCTTTGCTAACTGTTTGTTCTATGTCTAACCACGTGCTATCTGACTGGGTGGGGTGGGTCCATTTGTAGATGTATTGAAGTTGATTTGCTAGTGAGTAATGATGAAAATTTGGAGCATTGAGTCCGCCTAAACTTTTTGATTTCTGAAGAGTGGCCAGTTTGACTCGTGGGGGTTTATTTTTCCAGTAAAATTTGTTGATGGATGAATCGAGGGAATGAAACCAGGTGAGAGGTGGATGAGTGGGAATCATTGAACAAAGGTAACTGATTTTGGGGAGGATTGTCATTTTAACTGTTGCTATTCTGCCTAATATAGATAATGGGAGGTTCATCCATCGTTGGAGATCATCATTGATTTTTTTTAGGAGTGGAGTGAAATTCAAGTTGATCAACTCTGACAGCCTGGGGGAAATGTGGATGCCTAAGTAGGTGATGTGACTTGTGCAGAAGGGGATGGGTGTTGTAAGGGCTGCCACAGCCAGACTGTTGGTGTTTAATGGGAGTATGGAGGATTTGTTCCAGTTTATTGAGTAGTCAGAGAGAAGGGAGAAGGATTTGATGACACTGATTACTTCTTGTAGTGATGATTTTGGGTTATCCATAAAAAGTAAAATGTCATCTGCATAGAGGCTGATTTTATGGTGCATGTTGGGGGTTTGGATTCCTGTAATGAGGGGGTTCTGACGGATGGCTGCTGCTAGGGGTTCAATGAAAATGGTGAACAAAGAGGGAGAGAGTGGGCAACCTTGCCTGGTCCCCCTGTGAAGAGTGAAGCTTTGTGAGGTTTGTCCGTTAGTAATAACTGTGGCTGTAGGTGAGGTGTAAAGTGTTTTAATCCAGTTAATAAATGATTCCCCAAAGCCGAAACTGTGTAGGGTGTGGATGAGGAATGACCAGTTAACTCTGTCAAAGGCTTTTTCTGCATCTAAGGTGGCTATGATTGAGTTATGGTTATGTGTGGTTGAGTGGTGCATTATATTGAATAGTCTGCGTGTGTTATTGGATGAGTTTCTTCCTTTAATAAATCCTGTTTGGTCCGGGTGAATAATGGATGGAATAATTTTTTCTAATCGGTGGGAAAGTGCCTTGGTGATAATTTTAATGTCAACGTTGAGAAGTGAAATGGGGCGGTAACTTGAAGGCAGGGTGGGGTCTTTGTTTGGTTTAAGAAGCAGTGAGATAGATGCTGTGTTCATGTTGGGTGGAAGTCTGGAGGTTTGTTGTGTTTCTGTTATCATTCTGTGAAAAAGTGGAGCTAAGATGGACCAGAAGTGTTTGTAGAACTCAGCAGGGAAGCCATCAGGACCGGGTGCTTTATTGTTAGGCATTCTGTTGAGGGCAGATTGGATTTCTTCAGTTGTTAGGGGTGTGTCTAATGTGTTTTTTTGTTCAGGGGAGAGTTGGGGTAAATTGAGGTTGGTGAGAAATAGACTGATGTCTTCTTCCTTAGGAGTGTTATCTGAGGAGTATAGGTTGACATAAAATTCTCTGAATATTTGATTTATTTCATCGGGTGAGTTTGTTGACTTCCCTGCTGAGTTCATGATGGTGGAGATTGTGGATTTTTCTTTATTTCTTTTGATTTGGTTTGCAAGATATTTGCCGGATTTGTTATTGTGATGGAAGTTTTCCTGTCGGAGCCTGCTGATCATGAAGTTAGTTTTCTTGTTCAGAATTTCATTTATTTCTAGTTTATATTTTCTTAATTTCTTCTCGTTTTCTTCTGTTGGATTAGTTGCATTGACAGTTTCTAGCTGTTTGATTTTTTCTTGTAATTCAGATTCTTGCTTGTTTTCTTTCTTTTTCTTATGGGCTGAATATGAAATGATAATTCCTCTGATGACTGCTTTACCTGTTTCCCATAGAAGTGTGGGGGATGGCTTTGGGGAATCATTTATTTCCAGGAAGGATACCCACTCTCTTTTGATGAGGTTGTTAAATTCAGGATCTTTCAGGAGGGATGTGTTGAAGCGCCATCTGGTGACTGGTTTTTGTGGTCTTGGTGGGTTCCATTTGAATGACACTGGGGCATGATCACAGTGACAGTTGGGTGTTGTAGGCGCCAACCGTCGCCAAGACCAAAATCACTCATGAACTGGATTATTGTTTGAGTGGATTGCCAGATGCGTGTATTGCTCGATGTGTTAGATCTGTCTATTGATGGGTTTAATACTGTGTTAAAATCGCCGCCAATTATTATTGGGGAGTCAGAAAAGTTGGATATGGATGAAAAGAATTTATGAAAAAAGGATGGGTCATCAGTGTTTGGGCCATATATATTACCAATTGTCAGTGGGCTATTATTGATTGTAATGTTAATGATGACAAAACGTCCTTCTGGGTCTGTTATGGTGGTATTGTGTATAAATGATATTGATTTACTGATTAAAATACAAACTCCTCTTTGTTTTTTATTGAAATGTGATGAGAATGAGTGAGTAAACTGAGATGATTGTAATTTGATGTTATCTGATTCTGAGAGATGTGTTTCCTGTAGTAAACAAATATCTGCATTGAGTGAGGTGAGATGATTAAATACTTTATTTTTCTTAGCCTGAGTTCCAATGCCACGGATGTTCCAAGAAACGAATTTTATTGCTGACATGTTGGGTGATTTTGATCAAAAGGGGAGGGATTCATGATGCTGAGTGAGTGAATGTGTTTGTATGCGTGCGTGTGTGTGCGTGTGTGCGTGTGTGTGTGTGTGTGTGTGTGTGAGTGTGAGAGAGAGAGCGAGAGAGCGAGAGAAAGACTAGACAAGTGAATACAAAACAAAAAGAGACATATACAGTAATGTTTACACACATACGAACAGCAAACAAAACACAAACGTATAACAATAAAGAACACAGAGATCGTTGCGTATCAGAGCGCATAGAGTGCGGGGCGAGACGTTGGTGCGTGACTATTTATGATTGTCCTTATCAGATATTGCAAACAACGGTGGGAAGGGGAGCAGGGGTCTGTGTAGCGGGTGGAGAGAGCGAGAGCGCATGGGTATCAGAAAGGAAGAGAGAGATAGTTTACAGAGAGACGGGAGGGCTAGTATAACCAGGGGGTGATATCCTTGCTGCGGTATAACTGTCCGTTTATGTAAAGTTTGTCCACTGAGATTACTGCTTTCTTTCCTTCTGACATCATTCGTTTGCGTATGGGGAAGAGTTTTTTGCGCCTGTCCATGATTTCTTTTGGGTATTGATCATTTAGTCCATAGTCCGTTCCTTTGAGCTGTTTTCCCTGATGTTTGACCTGTTCTTTCTGTTTAAAGTGTTCGAACTTGGCGACAATCGGGCGGGGTCTGTTGGTAGTGGTGTTTTTTTGTCCTAAACGGTGAACGCGGTGAAATGTAATGTTGTTGACTGTGTCTGCGGGGAGTTTGAGCTGGGATTTCATGAAGTCCTTCACTGATTTCTCTGGGTCTCAAGTTGTTTTCTTCTTCTGATCCGGTATGATCATCAGCTGTGCATAAGCCGGCGCTGCCGGCTCCTCCACGTCCTCGTCCTTTGCCTGGCATTTCTAAATGTTTTCAGTTAATCCACGATTAATTCACGTCCTTAATATTCAATGCAACTCACTGTTGATTGTCAGCGTCGGTACTCATTTAATTTAACTATATTCAGCAAAAGTTTGTTGCGTGGTGTACGCTCCATAGTGCCGGCTGCTGTTGGTTGACCCGGAAGTATTCAATACAAGTGTGTTGCTTTTATTATGAAAACCTAGCCGTTGTTTGATTTCCATTCAAACACAAAATAACCCAAATTATTTTTCAATCTTACTTATGAAATGTAATCCTACATGACCTGGTTTTAATGCTGCTTTATTTATTTTATTTTTTTTTACTGTAGAATGCACAAATACTGGCATACTGTAGTTGCTAGCTCTCAATTGACTCCATTTTGGCTCTTTTGGAAGGCGACCCTTCCATTATGGCGGCAATACTGGATTGCGCTCCAGCAAGCAATGAGGCATCTACGTGTATAAGGTCTGTGGGTTTAATTTACTGCTTTTTACAATAGGAGATAATGAATATTTAGCAAAAAAAGGTTGAAGTTATTGTTGGTTCAGCCCTCCAACACAGTTCAGGTTTCTCATGTGACCCCATGTTGAGATTTTTATGTCTAAGACCCTTTAACCCCTGGGCTAAAGGGTCTTAAAAGACAGAGGTGCCAAAGTTATGTGTCGTGTTAAACCCTTCCATGAGAAAATCAGAGCCCTGACCTTTACAGAACACTTCACTTTAATGCTATAATCTTCTGTCATACATTTGAATCACAGAGGGCTGTGATTACATTATGTGTTTAAAGTGTTTAGTGGTGAAAATTACATAGCAGAGGGTCATTTTGAGTGCATTAAAGGAAATTTTGTGAAATAAACAGGACGGACATGGTTGCATATATCAAACCAGTCAAGAGAGGCATCCCTCTATTCATGAGCTAAACACATCTAGAGGCAGTCAAGTTGCTGTTTTAAACCCTGGAACAGGTTTAGATGGTCCATTTATCTGATAATCATTTTCCTGTTCTGCCATGGTAAAATCGACCCCAAACATCTTGTACAAGAGCATACAGATTTGAAGTAAACGGGGGATCTTTTGTCCTGCAATGTGTTAGGATAAAACCTGTGACTAGACTTGGAACATAGGGACCCTCTCTGTTGCAGCGGGGGGAAGGGTTGGTTTGGGGAGGAGTTATACTCTCAGCAGGTTTTGATGGTAATATTTACTTTCATTATTTTTTTCAACATAATGGATTAAATCAGAGTTAATGTCTTGGTTACTGGTTAATGGGTTTAAACTTTTAGTTAAATGTGCCCCTCTGGTCCTCGCCTTATATTAAAAGTTCCAGACCTACATTATTGACATATCAACCTGCCACCAGTGACCCTGACCTCAACTGGTTTTGTGACCAATGCCTAAAGGTGAACACAAGCACATTTACCATTTGGAAAATATGTTTCAAATATGTTCAAACACGAACAGAAAAATTAACTGTCGACATTTCTGTTTCCTGATTATGTGTAAAACAAGCTCTATTGACTGGGACAGGAGAGAGTACAAGAGCTCTCATAGAATAAGGTAGGCAGTCTAGCCCTTACCCTTACCCTAACCCATTTTGACAACATGGACACTAGGCAGGACACTTGTCTCTTAGTCTCCCCCAGTTTCTCTCTCTCTGCTGTCTGAAGAGCAGAGGTTATGCTGTTGTCTCCATCAATGCATTTTGTTTTAATGTCTGGAAAAGGAATTATCAAACTGGCGTTGGAAATTACTCTTGTCTATTTGTGTTAACAAGAAGAAGTAACTTATTGATTTTGGGTGATGGCATAACATCTCCTCCAACAGCATAAGGCAACATCAATTAAATTCTTTTATTTGTTTTTTATTTATTTTCTCATGGTGGTGTCTCCTCCGTGTTTCCACATCCTTGCACTAAATCTCAACAGTTTTTATTTGTCCTTGATAATCCGCAAAGAAAAAAGGTCTTTATTTTTTCAGCATGTGCATTTTATGCCCTAAACTTTAGATTGTAGCCAAATAAGCACCACCATGTCCGGCTCATGTTGTCCCTTTTCTAGTGGAAGGTTTAGCCTCCCCTAGTCTGTCAGAAGTGACTGATGTTGTGGGAAAGTATAGATCTGCTGATTCAGAATTGATATGACAGGATAGCATTATTGAACTTTACAGCCAGCAGTGATGGGGTCTTTGGGACTGGGTTGACTCTGGTATTTAACCTGCCTTGGTTGTCTCAAGGCTGCCCTCTCTGTGCTCTTTCTAGTTAATCACAGAGGTGATAAGAGTTACAGAGTGTCACAGGCTCTGAAATCTATATAAAAAATAAAAAAACCTCCTCATCAGAACCGTACTGTATTGATAAATTGTGGTTAAACACTGGCAGTGGTCAGAGATACTCTATACTTACGAGGAAAAGAAAGTGAAAATGTATTTCTCTGATTCTTATTTTAGATTTATCTTCATGTTTGATGACATTTTCTCACTCCAAACAAGACAGCTAAATACAAAATTCAACTAACACAATTAACTACCAAAGCAGCTGGTTCATTTTTCTTCAGAAAGGCTGTCACATAATCCAAAACATACACGTAATCAAGGGTATGGCTTGGCTTTGGCTTGTGAACTGTGTTCTGAGGACGGACTAAGGCAGTGTGGTTCGACTTCAACCCAGATCTGCTTTAACTGGTCTGTGAATTGTGTTCTGAAGACAGCTAAGACAGTGTGGTTCGATTTTTAACCTAGATCTGCTTTGGCTTGTAAACTGTGTTCTGAGGTGCCCAGAATTTCTGTTGAAAAAGTTCATATACTGAGACAATAGTGAACAACTTCGTAAAAAAAAACAAAAAAACAAGTTGTATACACTATGACTGATAAAGCGGGCCGCACCATGCGGCAAAGGGGGAAGGATGATAAAAGTAAAGGAACAGAAAACACAAACAATGATTTCAACACTACCATGGCAGAACTCAATGCACAGCGGGAGGAGTTTAAAGCACGCTTAAAATCTCAGAGTGCTACTCTCAAAGCGCAGATTAATGAGGTGCATTCCTCACTTGAAAAACTTTTAGCCAGTGAATTGAAACGCCTTGAGCAATTGATCGCGATGAGATGAAAGCTGAGATGGATACCAAAATAAGCCTACTGCAGCAAAACCTTGACCTTGATATTGGCCATGTCACGGCTAGAATGGATGCATTCGAATCGAAACTGGAAGAAGCAAAATGCTATGTCAACTAGTTTCAATCGGATGTATCTATCATCATTGTGGGCCTCGCCTTAACCGAGGGGGAAATCTCTCGGGAGAGAGCAAATGCTTTACTATTCGAGGGGCTAAAATGTGATCCGGTGCCTGAAATCGTCAACACAGAGCGAACGACACCGCAAGGACAGGGGCCTGGGGTGATCAAGGTGGAGTTCCGAACCGTGCAGGACAAAGTAGGGGTGCTGCGTCGTAAGAAGAATTTGAGGGACAACGAACTGTTTAGCCAAGTTTTCATTCACGCTGCTAAGTCACACATAGAGAGGCTGATCAACTTAAACTTCAGTACCCTTCACAGTGAACTCCCTGTGTGGAAAGGATTATTTCCTGACTGGGAACGGGAGACTGGTGAAACGTGACCAACAGCAGGACCCCAGCAGGACCCCCGCAAGTGAACCCACAAGACGGAGGTCCAACCGGGGGGAAGGGGTTGAATGAGAGGTAACTGCCCAACCACCAAGCACTGACACGTTTAAAGTACGGGATGCTGATAATCTCACATTAGTGCAGTGCTGGTCTGTGTGGAACAATGATCTTAGAAAAATAATTTTATTTGATCATGACCCTGATATTATATCACTGAATGAAACACATTTAATACAAAATGAAATCATTGATGTACAGGGTTATTCTTGGTTTGGTCAAAGTCGACCCATGCATACCAAAGCAGTTAAAGGATCAGGTGGCGTGGGATTTCTAATAAAGAATGTTTTATTTGAGGTTTATGAAATTAAAATAAAGGAAAAATCAGTGGAAGGAATACTTGCACTCTAATTTAAGGATATATTTTCTGACTACTGTTTTGTTATCTCTACCTGCTATTTACCCCCAGAGGGATCTACTAGATCAACTGATTCTCATTATTTTTTTGGGTCTCTAATGGCCCAGATGTTTACATTGTCTGCTGATGTAGATGCTATATATTTGTGTGGGGACCTAAATGGCCGGATTGGTAACCTTGATGACTTCATTAATGAAGTAGATAATATTCCCAGCAGGGTTAATCTAGATACCACAGTAAATAATAATGGGGAAATGCTCATTGAGTTTTTGAGAGATGTTAAGGGCTGTGTGCTAAAGGGTAGAATGCCTGGGGGCAATGACAACTTTACTTCAGTCTCAGTTAAAGGTAAAGCAGTAGTGGATTATATTATCGTTCCACATGAAGGTTTAAAGAATTGTGTCACTTTTAATGTTTTCACCCCAAATGAGTTAATTGAGAGTAGGGGATGAGGGGTTTTCTCTATTGGGCGGTGTAAATTACCTGACCATTCTTTACTAATGTTAAAATGTCAGGTGAGACCATAGTCACATTCACAGCATACTAGTGCAAATGTACTACCAAGACGACTCCCTCAGTCGTTTCTAGCTTCTAGTCAGTACAGCACAATATTGTTGGATCTAACTGAGTATTTAGGCGGTGTGATGTCTTGTCAAAATGATTTAGATGCTTGGTATGATAAACTCTGGAGTTATATCTACACAGCACTACAAAATTCAAAGCAGAAAGGGACTAATAAAGTGTCCAGAAAACCCTATTAGCCTTACTGGAACCAAGACCTTCAGTCTTTGTGGGACAGAGTAAAATTAGCAGAGAGAGAATTTCTAAAATGTAAAAATAAAAACATGAGAGAAGGACTGAGGATAGAATATAAGACAAGACAAAGTGAATTTGATAAGAGCATATGTACTGTAAAACGCAACTTTAACAGAGGTCTTTCTTTGCAAATTGATGACTTACAAACCCAAAACCCCCAACAGTTCTGGAGGGAAATAAACAAACTGAGACCAAGAAAATCTAGGGAAATACGTATGGAGGTAAGATTAGAAAATGGTAAGTGTAGCTCAGAGTTAGAGGTTGTTTTTTTAAAAATGGGGAGAAGATTTTGCCCATCTGTATTCTGGTTGCAATAATTGTTTTGATGAAGTGTTTTTGAAGGAAATAGTTGATTTAAAAGAGGTCATGGAAACTCAAATGAATTCTGATTTAATCAATAGCAACATATTTTTGAATACAACACTTTCTAGGGAAGAGGTACAAAATGCAATAGACAGATGCAAAATGAAAAAAAGCTACTGGGATTGATGAAATATCCAATGAGGTGCTGAAGTCACCGAGGCTATATAGTATTTTATTTTAACTGTTTAAATCTTGTTTTGACAGTGGCATCATACCCACACAATGGAACAAAAGCATTATTAAACTCATCCCAAAGTCCTCAAAGAATGATCCAAAGTTACCACTCAGCGATAGGGGTATAAGTCTTATTAGTTGTATCTATAAATTATATTCCTCAATGTTAAACAGTAGACTTGTAGACCATCTTGAGAGAACAGGTTTTCTTGTTGATGAGCAAAATGGCTTTAGGAAAGGTAGAGCTTGTATTGATCACATATATGCTGTCTCTACTATTATTCGTGCAAGTATCAAGCAGAATAAATCTACTTTTGCTTGTTTTATTGATTTCACTAAAGCTTTTGATTGGACTAATAGGGACTTTCTACAGTATAGATTGTTAAAATCAGGTGTCAATGGAAAATTTTATCATGCCATCAAGTCTCTTTACCAAGCACCGGCTGCCTGTGTTCAAATTAATGATATTAGAACTAGATGGTTCCCTCAGCAATTTGGGGTGAAGCAAGGAGATATTTTATCTCCAAATTTTTTTGCAGTTTATGTTAATGATCTAGTCCTTCAAATTAAAGCTTCTGGCTTGGGAATTACAGTTGACGATCAAAATGTAGCTTTATTGCTATACGCGGATGACCTCCTCTTACTGGCTGAACATGAAAGTGATCTGCAGTTAATGCTTGACATTGTTGCAGAATGGCTGGAAATGGAGACTAGAGGTAAACCAGGAAAAAAAACAAATAGTACACTTCAGACCAAAATCACTGCAAATTAGTTTAGTTTTGTTTAATTTTGGTCAATGATGTTGTCATATACTGATCAGTATAAATATCTTGGACTGACATTAGATGAGCATATGACATTTAATGATGCTGTTAGCACCCTAGCTCAGTCAGCGGGTAGGGCACTGGGGTCTGTCATGAATAAAGTGAAACACTGTGGTCATTTAGGATTCAACACCTTTACACGACTCTATGAATCAGGGGTATGTCCAGTGTCTGATTATGCTTCTGGTGTTTGGGGTTTCAGAGAATATACAAGTTGTAACGCTGTGCATCATAGAGCTATCAGATCCTTTTTGGGAGTCCATAAATTGACTCCAGTGTTGGCAGTTAATGGTGATATGGGATGGGAACCTCCAAGCATAAGACACAAATGCCAAATGATTAGGCTATGGAATAGGCTGGTGAAGATGTCTGACCAGAGACTCACAAAAAAGATTTTTAATTGGGATTTTAGATTTGGTAACTCCTGGACAACCGAAATGAGATCTTTATTTTATTTTAATGGTTTGTTTTTTTTATTTTCCAAAATAAACTACAATGTGATGTAAATGAAATAAGAAATACAATGTTTTCCAGATATAAAGAAAAGTGGAGTAATGATATTTGGTATAAACCTAAGTTGCGATCTTATTGTCTCATAAAGGACAGGTACACTTCTGAGCCTTATGTGAAATGTAATTTAAGCAGAAGACAGCGATCACTATGTGCACAAATACGGTCAGGAACATTACCATTAGCCCTGGAGACAGGCAGGTTTAATGCCACTCCAGAGGAGGAGAGATACTGTATGTTTTTCGAACTAGGTGAAATTGAAAATGAGGTTCACTTTTTGTATTACTGCCCTAAATATATTGATATAAGAGAGGTATTTGTTCGTAAAATGTCTTCTATCTATGGTGATTTCCTTGAATTAGGTGATTATGAATAACTTGAAATCTGTTTAGCTAAGGGAGCCTTTATTGTAGCAGACTATATTTGTCAAGCTTGGGAAACGAGACAAAACATATTATATGGCTGAGTTGTAATGTATTGTAATCTATCTATCTATCTATCTATCTATCTATAACAAATAAACATGATTTTTACTCATCAATAAGCAAATTTTTGTCAACTCCTGCCAATCCATCTCAGTTCAAACAGGAAATGCAACAGATGGATGGAAACACAGTGCATGACACAAACACCAACTTCAGAGGAATACACACAAATTATACTGTATATATTACTTGAGTAAAACACAAAATGAGCGGTCTAAATGTCCCATGTATAAAGGCTGTTGTCCTTGTTGCAGGACCAACAAGGACTATCTGATAGAGAGAGAAAAAAAAAGGATAAGAACACAAAATGTTTTTTTTAAATACTTATTACAAAAAATAATTACATTTCTGTATCACTTTCAGTGTGGTGTTGGGGACCCTGGGGACTGATTTTACTTTTTATTAAGAGAAAATGATACCATTAATTAATAATTGAACTCAGACTCATTGGCCTTGGCTCATTTCCTGTGAAGAACATATACCAGAATATATTTTATAATGACCACAGAGCTAGTTCCAAAATGAAGATGAGCCCCAGGACGAGGCAACAATAAGAAGCAGTGCAAAGTTTATGGACCCCAGATGGATAAAAACATGCAATACATGCAATAAGTGCAAGAAGTACACACACACACACACACACACACACACACACACACACACACACACACACACACACACACACACACACACAGTAAAACCCTGCCCCTCTTGTTTTGTATAGGCTACTGGCTAAAGGCAATGTGTTCAATAGGGCTGATGTGTTGTTTAGACAGATAAGTTACTGTAAGGTGTTAATCTTATGAATGTGATCTAACAAAGGTAGAGGATAAGTGAATTAGCATATAGGTGGTGTTTATACTGGTTGTAATTGGAATGAAGTAAAAATCTGTTGAGTATTTTAACATAAAAGTGTGTGATTGTGAGGAATTAAAAACCCCAAAATGCAACAGGTCCACCAGACCCACAAACACTCAGTGAATAACAACAACATGAGCACAACTTAAGGGTTGAAACATGTAAAAATGTACACAAAGCCCAAACAAGAACCTGAAAAACAACTAGACTCAGAGAACGGAAGAAAGAAAATGAAAAAAAAAAAAAAAAAAAAAAAAAAAAAGCTCAACGTTAAGTTTCCAACCAGAAACATGACAATGACAGCGCAGGGACCCAGACAACCAGGAAAAAAAAAAAACAACAACAACAACCATGAGAACCAGAGTAACACCAAAACTGAACAACAGAAGGTAGAACAGACCCCGAGTAGAGGATACAGTCTTTTGACTACAGGTGGTTTGAGGGATTGGGTCAGCGCAAAGGGGGCTCTGATTTAATTTCCGATTTTTAACAAAGAAAACCAAAAAAAGCTGATAATGACAGTTCTATTCTGCTCACTGTAATACAGGTTGAAATGACACAAGTTAGCCAGCAGTTTAAGTTCAAGGTACTAGACGTTTTTCACAAAACACAAAATTTAACAGGCAAACCAGCTTTTACATTTGTGAACCAAGTCAGTGAATTGTACCATTTTATATTGACAGATTTTAACAAACTGATATCTATAAACAGCACAACAAGACGTTGCTTTAAAACACTGCTATGTAATTCCTCAGCAGCAGCAGCAGCCCCTCAACCAGTTAACAAATACACTTTGAATAACAAGAGTGCTGAGAATAGACTGAATACCTTTCAAGGTTAGGATTTAAAGTGGGCTGGTCTGAGCTACAAAACTCCCTAACTCAAACTGAGTCCCTCTCCAGCCCTGAACTGAGACCATGAGGACTAAGGATGTATGAAGATAAGGAGGTCAACACTACTGAGGGATCAGTTTAATTCATTTAGAAACATAACCGAAGGCCAAGTGCTTGTATTTTAAACTGGAGTACACTGCTGCAGAGGTGCACAGGATTAGATTCTGCTTGTGAAGCACATATTTGGATGCTGTTACAGCCATTTATGAATTTGTCACAGGGTTTATGGCTCCTCAGCGGGGGGTTTATGGTGGGGAATCTTCTTTCTGGCTGTGGGAAACACAGTGTGTGGAGTAATTTAATCTTTAATTTCCATGTAAAGGGTAAAGGACTTCCGTATTTCTTAACTTCCATTTAGGCTCATTCCACTCAGAGTGAACTGTTCAGCAGTTTTTAATGCCACCACAGCAAAAAAAAAAAAAAAAAAGCTAAATCCCTGACTCCCCCACTGTAGGCCGTCTACTCTATAAAATATGGATTTGTAGACAGCTGTGTGAATTGATGTGGCAGATTAACAATGTTGTATTTTGAGCAGAGAGTATTTGACAGGAGAATTTTTGGTTGGGAACAAGTATCCCCCATGAATCATCATTTCTGCTCCACTGAACCCTCCTCAGATTTACGACAATAACCTCATCACTGAAACAGAGAAGTTCGCTCATTTACCTGTCTATTAACTGATATGAACATGCCAGCTGTTTACAGGCAGTGACCACAGTGCTGAGCAGAGATTATAACAATAACTGTTTGATTTTGATAACGATTTGATTTGAATCAGTCACCAGGTTCTGAGTTAAGGAGGGTGAGAAAACACGGTTTCAAGAGAAAAGGACACTTTTGTTCTGAGAGACAGTAAGGATGGAGCCATCTGTCTGAAATCAATACATGATCTCTGCTCCTGCTGAAGAATCTGGAAATATCACAGTAAAAGTCCTGTCCTCACTACTCTTCCTCTGACCCGAGCATTTAACAATGTTTTCAGTGTGAGAGGTTAGGCGAGCTAAAAGAAAATCTCCAGAAATGTCATCAGTGACATTTTTCCAAGTGAGGCGTGTAATGAGGAATACAGACAGACTTGAGAAATCTCAAACTAGATCAGCCCTCTTCTCACAGCTGTGGTTATCTAATCATGCTGTCTCCTTTAAAAGCTTTTATTTTTATTCCTTTTAGATCAAAGAACAAAAGTGGATAACAAGGTCAATCCTGAGATTATACCTCCCTTGGAAATCAACTAATGTCTCCACAGCATCTTACTCTAGCACAGTAATGAAATGACATCCTTACCATAATCCCCTTCCTATCAGCTATGACCCCATATCAGGACAACTGCACTATTTGTATCAGCAAAAACAGAGTACAGAGACAAATCAGAAAGAGAGAGGACTTACTGATTTGGGTCATCTCTGCTATAACAGAGTCTGAGGACTAAAAATCACTCCTAATCATACACCAGTAGAGCAAGGTGGATTAAGAGTCTTGCCCAAGGACACAATAGACAGACTAGGGATAGGGGTGAATTGAACCACCGACCTTCTAGTTATTGGACGACCGCTCTACCTCCTGAGGTACTGCCGCATCATTTCAGGAAGGCCGAAAATTCAAGCTCAGCTCACATTACTTATGCTGATCTCAACACCAGCCTTTTATTTAATCTGCTCTACTTCTTTTGCAGCTCCTCCTTTTATTCTGAGTCTAACTTGAACAGTGTCACATGTTTTTTTCACTTACACTTGTCCTGATCTGTACACAGGTGGTCTTTGCCGCTGCTCTCCTTCCCTTGTCTTTTCATGTATGCATATGAAAGGGATGGGAGTTGTGCACATGGGAGTCCTCAGAATAAAGCCACTGATTTAAAAAAAATAAATAAAAATAAAAAATGAAAAAAATAAAACCTTTTTCTGTTTCAGTAAAGACAACTAATGTAAGCTTGTCGTTAGTTTCAACAGTATGTCTTAACAAATTTCTGGCCATCTCAGCTCATGCTGGTGAAGAGTGACTGCCAAATATAACTTATTGCAAATAAATGATTTATCTCTTTGAATAAACTACTTCTGCCTGGTGTATAGTCTAGAGTCCAGGGGCCTCCTTTATCAACCCTGCATACGCATAGATGTGTGCTTAGTGAGTGCGTACGAACATCCCCGCTCAAAGTTTGGAATTTATTAACCTGTACTTGTGCTTAGGAACATGCGTAGATTTAAGCACAACTCTGACCATGCGCACACACAAAACCTAGTGGTAGAACAGTGAAACTACAAATAGAACCAAATAAAGGCGTCACAGCATTCAGCAATCTCAAACTTCACACATGTTCCCTGTTGCCTCTGTATAAAATTCAACTGATTAGTGATTTAGCAGACATTTTGAATGATTGGTGTGACAAGCTATAAAAATCAGCTGTAACAGGACAACCTCAAAGAAGTCTTGCAAGTAATGATACAAGAATCACAGCTTTTTTTGCACTATTGGAGAACTTGGAGAACCTCTCCTTGGTCTACAAGGAGAACCTATACTCCTCAGGGAGTGCGTTTTTAAAGACAGTGCTGATCTGTTCAGTGAGAACTCAGAGTGGCTTCTCAGCAGGTACCGCTTCACCAAAATATTTTAATGGATTTATGCCGTGATTTGCTACCCATATTGGAGCGAGAAACAAAATGCACCAAAGCCATCCCAGTGCACATCCAGCTCCTGTCCACCCTGGGATTTTTGGCCACCGGAACATTTCAGCGTGAGATTGGAGACATATACGGCATCTCGCAGACAACGCTTAACAGAATCATGCCAGCAGAGTTGAATGCAATAATTTCTCTGGCTTCAATTTACATCCAGTTCCCAAACACACATCAGCAACAAGCCAAAATAAAACGAGGATTTCACACCATGGCTAGATTCCCGAACATAATTGGAGCCATAGACTGCACCCACATCGCAATAAAAGCACCTTTACACAATAAATTCAGTTTTGTCAACAGGAAAGGATTTAATTCAATCAATGCACAATTAATCGGCGATGCACATTTGTTTATGTTAAACGTTGTTGCCCGGTGGACTGGAGGAACGCACGACTCATTCTTTCTGCAGAACAGCTCTGTGAGTGTGCACCTCCATGATTTCAGTGAGGGGGAAAAAATTCATTCACACATTTTTAAAGGATTTGTTGATACCATATATGGTCAGTTGGAGGCATTTCTAAATGCAAATGACACTAATCATGCACAACGATGGTAGTAAAGAACAGGTGGGATTTATCGTCACCGATTACTTATGTGTGCGCGTACGACCGGTGTCCGCATGTTTGATAAATACGGATTTTTTTGTTCTTACGCACATTCTAAATTTCATTCCTACGCAAGAATATAGAACCTTTTCTTGGCACGTTTGATAAATAAAGCCCCTGGAGTTTTCTCCAGGTGTGAAGAATAAGACCATGAACCCTGACCTCACTTATATGATCCTTGAGTACAACAGAGCAGAGGCTGCTGGGAGTCAAAATCCTGTTTTTGTTGTCAAAAGATTGACCCTCAATAAGCATTGCTTTCTTATGATCAAGATGGATGTCTGAGAGGGTTTTTTGTTTGTTTGTTTGTTTGTTTCATTTTCCTTGCTTTTTGGTTGTTTGAATCAGCTCACAGCTTTATCAGTAAATAAAAATAAAAAAGTTTAAAAAAGCCATCCATACAGCTTTAAATCCCTGAGGTCTTGTTTTTCTTAATCTGTTGGTTTTGCATGGAACAAAACAACAAGACTTGGTTTTGGAATAAACGTCCATGGAAATGCTTGAGTTCCCCAGATACCCACATGGATGTACTGTTATGCATCAACCATATATTTACCCACAGATATTTATTTTGAACTTTACACCATTCACAAACACAATTAAAAGAAGTTTCCTTGTCTAAAGTTTGAAAACAAACCTGGAAAACCACTGCAGGGAAAAATCAACCTTTTCAGGAAACAAAGCAGTCATGAAACAAACTTACTGTTGATGCCTGAACTCTAGCCTCCTCTAATCAAATGCATTTTCTCTCTGTTATTTCTGTCATCTAACTCAAACACTAGCTTGTCCCTTACCTGACAGTAAATACCAAGTTATTATCCTGTGCCATGACCCACTGAAGAGCTTATTGCAGAGCTGGAAGATTGCAAATTCCAGGTCCTCCATCTGAATGTTTGCTTTTGTTTCTGAATGAGCAGAGCAGTTTGAGTACCATTTTAAAAAGTGTCATGTTATTCGTAGTGATTCATGGCAGTTTCTATGTTATTACAGTTTACTAAGCCCTGAAAATCATCACTGTCCAATAATAAAGACGTATCTCCAATTTTTCTTTTTTTCAGGAACATTCAAAAACATTTTTATTCATGAACTACCTTACAGAATAAACCCAAAACACTGTTAGACAAATTTAGGATCCAGAATCCAGCTCTATATTTACACAGTCATCAGTGACCTGTTTGATTATTTTTATTTCTTATTCTTTGGGTGGTTTTTGCCTTTTATTGGAAGGACAGCATGAAATGTGGGGAGATAGAGAGAGAAGGGGGAGGACATGCAGCACATGATCAGGCTGAACTTGAACCCACAACTGCTGCGGGGACCGTGGTCCCCATGCATGGGGCGCGCCTACCTGCTCGGTCATCTGTGTGCTCCACCTGTTTGATACTTTAAACAAGCTTAGGTGCTTTGCATTGTGAGTGAAAGTGGACATAAGTGTTTTTCTTTTTGTTGTTTTTTTTTAAATAATGCACTCCAATGACGTTCAGTTATTTATGAGCTTCCTGTTTATGTCCCACTGTGTTGATAAACTATTGATAGCGGGTTATCCTATATTCCCACATAGCACATTGGTTGTCAACCTTTTTGAGTCGCAACTCCAGATTTAACATGCACTAGTGTCCACGAATGTGAGAGAGAATACAGCAGCAGCTTTATATCCGCAGATGAACTTCAGCTCAAGAGGTCTAACGTACAGGTAAACAACATTGTCATGGTTCGAAAAGAAAGATTTAGGTCGGCATCAGTCGATGTAAGGACATTAGTGTAGCATTACCTTGGACTGTAGTAAGTCTGTCACAGTGTAGAGTCTGTTTGCTGACATGACAACAAAGGGCCAGGACAGGAGATACGTGCTTTGATCCACACTTCTGACACCCAATGGAGGTACTTGTTGAAAAGATGATGTTATAAAATGTCTTTCTATCAGTCATTTGGATACCCAAAGCTACAGGTTTTTAGGGAAGATTATGGACCATGCATGTAATGAAAAAAGTGGAGATACATGTTTTTCATTGGACAGGGGTAATATTTGTGTGTAGTTTGTGTTTTCCACTATAATCACAAAGCTACAAAAACTTAGAGACAGTTTGCTTCTTAACTTTGCACACCTCTTCTTAAGTTAGCAAAAGATATTGTTATAATGTGACTCTGTGTGATATACTCTGCATTACATCTGGCTCTGCATCACAATATTAAAATGTATTCTGAGATCTCAAGACTTGTAAAATCAGACTTACCGACATGTTTTCTTCCTCTCACCGATTTTGAAAATATCACATTCTTTAAGTCTGATTACAATATCCTGGTGCTCTTCATTTACTCTCCCAGCCTTTCTCTCTCCAATACCTCTACTCTCTCACCTTTTTTCTCCGTCTCTCTTGCTCACCCTCTCCTCCATATGCTGGCTTGCACAACAGAACAGTCAAATCAATATGGCCAAGGCGATTAATGCGCTGGCGGTGGCGATGTACTTATAAAGAGCTTTCATGGCCCAGTGAAGGATGAAATCACCCTGTGAGTCCTGCGATCTTTAAAGTCTGAGGTGTACTGGCGTAAGACAGAGAGAGAGGGAGAGAGTGAGTGAGAGAGGGAAAGAGAGGGAGTGGGAGGCGGGGGGGAGTAAGGAAGATCAGTACAGACTTTATTGGATCTCCTCCAATAGGTGAAATTGTAGAAGGAAAGAGAAATGTGAAATCTTTGAGGAGGGCACTGGACCCTCTCCAATAACCAAGTAAAAGAGGCATGAGTCCACTTTTGACAGGAGCGACGTGTCTGAGAAAAGGACTGCAGCGGAGGCTGAGAGCTGGAGAGGGGATGACGTTGCTGTTAATGCTTCTGGTGTGACTGAAATTCCTCTATTTAACGCCTTAGTGCTGCTGCTAAAGATCCCTGGGACTAAAGACAAGCTTTAGCTGTGTTAACAGTCACAAATGATTTTCTCCTCCAGCACAGTGAACCATCTGAGTATTGAACACAGGTAGAAAGGCATTTTTAGTGCATATGAGACTCAGGAGCATTGATTAGTTTCAGTTCATGCAAAATCATAATCCCTATGGAGAACTGATACTGGATAACTGAATTTCACTAATTTATAAACAAACGATTGATACATGAACCGAGAGAATGGACAGATGCAGAGAGGAGATGTTGTCAAATCAACCACAGACGCAAATGCAGGGCTAACACATCAGCAGCAGATGCACCGCCAGCCTCCACCTGTGGACATGCAGTTCCCGCCCTCTTTCACACTCAGCTACACTCACACACCTACACCTACACACACACACACACACACACACACACACACACACACACACACACACACACACACACACACACACACACACACACACACACACAGACTATGACTGATCGTAATTTCCTTCCTTACTCATGTGTTGTGATGAAATGTGGTGATCAGGCTGAGCTGAAACCGTTCCCCTCCACATCAGACAGATGACAGAGGCTATGGGGTGGGGGCAAAGATGTATGAGTAAGATTAGAGAGCCAGACAAATAGTGGTAGAGAGAGAGAGAGAGAGAGAGAGACAGAGAGAGAGAGAGATGGATGGGTAAAATGTGTAAGAGACAGGCATCTGAAACGTGCACATTAACCACAAATGAAATATAAAAAGAACTACAAACACACTTAACTCACACTTGGGGTGAATGTTGTGGGCCTTACAACACACACTTGAAGCCTGGTCAATGCTTCTGCATCCTGTATCATACTACATAGGCCCACTTTGCTGTGTACACTGTGCAGAAGCCTCCTCAAAAGGATGCAGTCAGGTGTCAATAAAAGAAAATATGAACCCCCTAATAACTCAAAAACAGAGCTGTACAGAAAAAAGAGGACTTGAACACAAACCAGTCTTACAGTAATTACATGTCAACACCGCAAGCAGGGGGGAGAAAAATTTATATCCTAAATATTTCTAAAGTGTGTCTACAGCCCCATAAGCTTTGCTGGCGGAGACAGGATTTATGACCTATACTGCAGCCCATCAACAGAGGGTGCTGTTCTCAGAGTGGCTTCACCCATTGAAGAAGCAGACGCTGTCCATTCTAGATACAGTCTATAATTTAAACACTAAAACTTAAGATGTAGTAGTTTGTGCTGATGCCAACAGCCCACCCGTCATAAGTAAAAATTTAGAGACCTAAAACCATTTACAGACCTAAATGTCAAATGGACTGCACTTACATGTCTATTTTCTCTTCTTATGACCTCTCAAAGTGCATCAACACTACATGTAACATTTACCAATCCACTGAGCGAAGGCAGATGCCAACTAGGTGCCCTTCAGTCTTAACTAATTCTTTACATTTGCATACTTACGGCACTGGCTATGTCTCTCAGGAGAAAATCGGGGTGCAGTGTCTTCTCAAAGACTCTAACATTTAACTGCAGGATCAAATTTCATCCTCCTCGTTGAAATTGACTTTACTGCAGAGCCAGCGCACCTCAAACCCATTCCAGCTATTTTTGCAGAATAAGCATTTTTCTCCCACGACAGTTTGTTCCAGTATTATTACTTTCTTATAGAAAAATACAGCACCCAGTTTTGCCTGTAATCCTAACATTTGACCCTATCAACATTCATTTTAGTGTGTGCTATGAGAGTTTCAGCGCCTCTCCTGTTTCTGCCACTATTTATTCATGGTGGTGCAATGGAAGAGGATCAGATCCCCCAGTGGATAAAAAAAAAGTTCTCTGCAATAAAACAACATCACCTGATTTGTATTAAGTAATTACAGACCTACAGGACATATCTACCTGCTTTTGCAGATAGATCCTACTTAATCTCAATGGTCCATTTGTGTATTAATACAGAGTGAAGTATTTTGCAGTATTTAGCAGAACCTATTTAGTTTTTATTATTTTGGAGAAAACCTTTTTAATGACACCAGAGTAGGTCCTCTTTCAGCATTAACCACCATCTTGCTCTGCTGTGTTTCTATTGTTGCAAAGAAATGACAAACTGTAGTGAGTTGCATGAAATAAAGCTGTTCAGAGACGATGAAGAGAGTGGTTGTTGTGTACACAATTAAGCAGTACCGGCGCACCCATAACGCTTGGTACGCTCAGAGCGTAGGGCCTCACACGGCCTATTACGTCACCAACCTTAAGGGTAAAAAAGAAGAAGCTTAAGAAGAAGCGCTTAATGATTCCGTCACGTGCACACGTTCCCTGCATGGCTTGCAGCAGCAGAGCATCGCAAGATGAAGAGGAATTATCCATCAGGGCATGAGAAAAGAAGGAAGAGAGCTCATGATAAGGAATTAAGTGAACAACAGTCAGGTAGGCAAGGCAACGTAAGCCCTCTCTGCTTTTGGGTTATCCATCGTACGACGGAGTATTAGTGCCACCACAGACTCTATGGTGGTCTTTACTTTTTGCTGCTCCAGCTGCTCGGAGCCGCTCCACTGATGCCGCTGACGCAGAGAGCAGAGCAGCAGCCACGCAGACAGGACAGACGGGTGGCACAGTGGTGTAGTGGTTAGGACTCTCGCCCCACAGCCAGAAGGTTCTGGGTTCGAATCCTGATCAGGGCCTTTCTTATTTTAGGAACATTATGAACAGTGAACATACCAGTTTAAACACAAATAAATGTAAATAAAAGACACGTAACAGTAAAAGTTTTGGTGTGAATCACAATATAAGGGGGTCATGAGCTGCTTGGCGGAGGTCTGCGCTCTCCCAGTGCTTTTCTAGTTCATTCATGCTTCATTGAAAGATAGTAAAATCTTCCTCTGCATTCTGTTGTCATGCCAATCCATCTCAATATCCCGAAATGTCGCCAAGATGATAAGACATTTGCGCCTATTGTCAAAACAGTCATAAGCTCATATGCTGCACCACAGCCTGAGGTCTTGGGGTGGGGGGGGCTTGATTTTAGTACTCCTTAAGTATTCTTCCAATAACTAAGAAGTGGTGTCTATTTGAGGGCAGATAAGGCTGTCAGAACTGAAACGAAGTTTCAAGAAAACATCTTGCCCACCATATTTTGTGTCCCCTAAGTTTGACTATCAGAGGTACTGTTTGAGCTGGATAATTAAAGATATCCAGTTTGCACAGATGGAGTGGTGCTGATCAACACGTTCTGGCTTCACTGCGGTGAAAGACAAATCCTGTGCCTTCACTATCATCATCTGCTGTGTTCGAGAAATAATGATGGCTGTATTTCTGATGTAGAAAACAAACTGAATGTAGTTCTGACTACATTCAACATATATTTAAAAACAACGTTCTAAATTATTTGACAAATTTATTCCAATAAATCTTCTTTGTGTCAAGCTAGATGACTTCCCACATGCTCAGTTTTGGTTGATGTTGGCTTTGACTTTGATTGCAGCCAAGGATTTTCACAAAGTTCAGATGTATTTTGAAAGACTTTTGGTCTGATAAGTGCATTCCCCATCAGGGGATTCCATAACTGTATTTTGGGTGACTTTGGAAGACTTTGGAACTTCCTCGGTTGCTTTAGCAGCATTGATAAAAGACCTGTATGAAATAAAAGCACCCAGAGGATTGAGCAACACTGTTCCAAAGAGTCCTTGTTCCATTGCTCTTAAAATATATATATAATATGTGGACTACAGATACAAAGATGGAAGCTGGTCTAAAGATTTGGACTAAGAAAAACAGCAAACTTTCCTTCAGTCACTGATGAGCATTTTCATAGAGGGACAATGTTATTTTAAGGAAACACATTAGCTTTTTGGAGACTAAACATTCAAAATGACACAAAAGACAAAAAAAACCATTAAGTATACCTATCATACTTAAAGAAAACTTTAAGTACAATAAGGCAAAAGTGGCTACAAGGACAGGAGTGAGAAAGTACAGTGGCACAGCTCTGCAAGTAGCACAAAGAAAGAACAGCAATGAACAGACAAAAGTGGGTAAAGTGTCAGCCTAATGGATGTAACACTCGACTAATAATGCAACACAACTTCTTTTCAAGAGCAAACTCGACCTAATGAATAGGATTCTGTGTAGACTGAGTTGCTTGTTGGCGTTTGTTACTTGTGTTTGCACCAGTGATTTGCTGGAGAATAAGCAGAGAGAGAAAAAAAAGGTGTAGTACCCCAGACCTCCAACCATGAGGATAATTGAAAATTTACAATAGAAACTGAAAAAGGATCATGGCTGAGTGATGGGAGGAGCATGGTGTTTGTACTGTAAAATGTAACACTGGTGACAGCTCCAACCTTTGGTGATTTTATTTTATGGTTATATGTAAATATATAAATATAGGCAGATGACTTCAGCAACGTACAAAATCATTGTTGACACTGACAGTGACTCCACTTGCTGTGCCCAGAGGTATGTGAGGTAGATCAATTGATAAATCCCTCAATGGTCAGCTGATCAGAAACAGCAATATAAACACAGTCCGTTTATAATACAGTGTTCTATATCTCAAAGAGAACATTTAAGACCTCATTCTGAGGAAATGACTATTAATATAAAATATCATACCATATTATAGAGGCAAAAAGTCAATGCAAAAGTATGTGTAGTTTTGATATGACGTTCAAATCCCAAACACTGTGTTCACAATCATGACTCTGCATCGAACATCCCAGTGGCATTTGTTCTAAATAAATGTTTATTTGTATTATAACATCACAGCAGTAGGTAGGATTAACTCATCTGTAAATAACGACTTTCTATTTATAACAGTTTAAAATGATCTTTACTCTTTATTAATGGACCTCATAGTAGTTGGATGATGTGATATTAGTTTGAATATTCCACTTACAATATTGTGAGAAACACTTCTAAACGACACACCCTCACAGTGGCTGGACATCCTTTTTGATTTATCTGGCACAACCATATTTTTTACAGTAGGCGGTTGTTTAAAACTCATAATCAAATATAAGTCTCCTTATTCTAAAAATTACTGATTATATTCTCATTTTAATATTTTAGTGGTTTTCAGTTTTTGATAGGATCAGAATTAAATAAATACAAATAAACAAAAAAAACAGAAAAAAAACAGTAAGTTGCAGTAAAATATTTTCATGCAGCCCTCTATTTCACAAAATAGAAAATATAAAATATAACATGGTAATTCTTTGTTCTGCATGCTGACGTGGGTATCTTTCTCAGTTTAAGGGGTCTGATCCCAATGTTTAGAGTTTCACTAGATCTTAAACCCAATTGGACCGCTTCTTTCACCCAAAAGTCTGAACCATTAATCTGCACATTTTTCATTCTGACTGCTGAGAATATCCTTTTTATTTCTGTTCATGAAGCATGAACTAAGCTTGAATGCATGGTGAAGAAGGTAGAGAGGGAAGATGAACAGTGACACATGGCTGTGTGTGTATGTGTGTGTGTGTCACAAGATCACATTAGAGAGATGGATAGGTGAGATTAGCTCCAAATAGGAAATTCTGCTGTGCTACTGACACACAATAGCTGCTCATATATCACACACGCTAATGCCAGGTGGCAAAAACTGCACCTCAAAAAACCTACACTGAGGTGTACACACACAAATGCACACACACACACACACACACACACACACACATAAACACAGACATCAATCACTCTAGCATGCATGGCGCGTGTGTTTACGTGCATAATGTCCACAAACACCCAGAGGTGAGTGCGAACTGGTGTGTGTGTGTGTGTGTGTTTTTATGTGTGTGTGTGTGTGTGTGTGTGTGTGTGTGTGTGTGTGTGTGTGTGTGTGTGTGTGTGTGTTGACACTGCCAAACAGCCTCCTTCTTCACCTTTTCTGTCATCAAACCGACCATGTATCAATCAAGCGGCTCATCTCTCTCTTGTCCTCCACCTTCTTACACTTCCTGCCTCGTCTTCAGAAACAGGCAGGTTATCTTTATATTTTCAGTGTACTGGAGCATAGCAGCATTATTAGCCAGTCAGAGGCTGTCCAGGAGGATTTAGTAGAGGGCAGACATGACATCAATAAAGGACAGGTGAATCTGCACGCTTTGTGTATGTGGTTCCAAGAGACAGACAGTTTATGTGAGATGTGAGAAAGTTTTCCATGTTTTTGCCAGTTTCTAACCCTGAGTTCATGAATGCATTACTCTGTCCCACCTGTCCGTGTCATGTTTGAGAATTAAAAAAAAATAGAGGGGACCCAAAATGCAGAAAAAGAAAGACAATCATAAGACCTGAGAAATAAGAAGGAACATTGACATCCTATGGTTCCACAGTACACTAGTGTCTTAGCTCTGCCCACCACAGACGGGCAGAAATACGCAGAGAGGAGAGAGTGAACGCGGGAATTTGAGATAAGAGGCATGAAACCTTGTATCTTTCAGAGCGTCACATGCAGCATCACCTGTTTGTGATGAGGTCATCAGCTAATCAGTCAGCTCTAACAGCTGTTAGTGTCTGCACATGTGCACTGTTAAAATAACTGTGTAAAATAACTGCTTTTCTCTGTGTATTACAAGTTTAAACAACTCTTGTGAAAAAACAAGACAGAATCTCCTTACTGACTGGTTTCTTGCCTTCTCTTCTTCATTGTTAACTCCAGTAATGTTAAGTTTGAGTGTGCTGCAGCATCAAGTTTGTAAGTGATATTCACGATGGGGCAAGTGTGTCAGTGAAAATACTTTTATGAAGGCAGCTCTTGTGTATCCTCTTTAATTGCTCCTCCAGTGTCCCTCCTCTCTCCTGTCTCTTCTGCCCTCCCAGCAGGATTCAAAGGTTTGTGTTCTTGAGAATTTAGAAGGGATAGCTTAATAGTGATAATTGATCCTGTTTTCCATTTAGGGAGCCAGTTGAGGTTTGTACCTATTTCTTTTTGTAAGGGCAAATAAGCTATTTGCTTTTTCTAAATTTACTTTATTATTTTTTGCTGTTACTTCATGAGGTACCTTGTAACAAGAAACTAAGAAAACAATTACACTTTCAATTTTTGGTGAATGCAACCTTGTTTTCTGTTTCCTTAAGGGAAGTGGTTTTAAATCTCTGCACAGCACCCAATCTGCACTTTTAAGAGTTTTTAACGACATCTTTTTAGCTACAGACTCTGGTGATTCTGTGATTCTTGTGCTTTTAGATTTAACAGCTGCCTTCGATACAGTGGACCATGAGATCCTAATTTCTCGCCTGGACCAGTGGGTGGGTATTAGGGGCATAGCATTGGAGTGGTTCAGGTCGTTCTTGGCCGACAGAACTTTTTGTGTTAGCCTTGGCGACTCTGTCTCTCCCCTCTCCCCTCTCATGTGGGGTCCCACAGGGCTCAGTGCTTGGCCCTCTCCTCTTTTCCCTTTACTTGCTCCCGCTTGGCTCCATAATTAGTAAACATGGCGTATCTTTCCATTGTTATGCAGATGACAGTCAAATTTATGTGCCTCTTTAAAAAAATGACACTAACTCTGTCACGGCACTGCTGAAATGTCTTGATGACATCAAGGCCTGGATGGCTTTTAATTTTTGAAATTTCAATGACAATAAAACAGAGGTGGTGTTTTTTGGTGGAACCTCTGGGACCCTCCCGCCAGATATTGGTTCCCTAACCCAGTACATGAAACCATGAGTTACAAACCTGGGGGTAAAAATGGACCCTGACCTCAAACTTGACAGCCAGATCAGTTCTGTCCAGTGGCAGCTGCTGGTCTTTCAAGGAGGGGAAGCTCATTTTTCTGGCCTACATCATAATTGTATTTGTTTATTTGTATGTAACAGAACAGAGTCGCCAAACACAACAGCAGTCGTTTTTAACAAAGACAAAAGTCGCTGAGGATCGGTAAAGTCTCCAGAGCAGTTAAGAACAACGGAATGAATAACTTGGAAAATGCTCTGGTAGATGTTTTATTCTTCAAGATCGCTGATTCGCTTGTTTAGCTGTCAATCAAAAAAGGATTTCGCCTCAGACAGCTCATCCAATCATGGATGCAGAAGGTCAGCGTCCGCGAGAAAGTTGGGACTGCCCTCTCGTCATAGAACTCCAGAGACGCTGAGCATCCGATGGGCGGGACAAAGCCCAGCATTTATCCAATGAGCGTCTAGTTTCGCTGCTGGAACAACCCACTTTGAGCTTCCACATTGAAGTCAGCAGACGCTGAGCGTCCGGCTGTGTGAAGCACTGAGGCGCTGCGAGGATGAATGAGAACGAAGTTGTGCCGGTTACCTGTGATTATCAGCTTCTTATCACAGTGTGATAAGAAGCTGATTCTGAACAAAAGATGAAGGCTTTCTAGCGCGTATTTAGTTAATGAAATGAACACACAGCAGTACGTATTTCACCACTTTTTTGGGGGGGTGACATTTTAAGGGAAGCTGAGCTTTCCTTGCAGTCTTAGAGCAATCGCCACTGGTTCTGTCATAAATCAAGTTTTTACCACTTGAGGCAGCTAGCTAAAATAAAACCAATTCTCTCTGGGCAGCATTTTGAGACGGCAATCCATGCCTTTGTTACCACTCGGCTGGATTACTGCAATGCATTATATGTGGGGGTTAGTGCGTCGGCCATCTCTCGGCTCCAGTTGGTGCAGAACGCTGCAGCACGTCTTTTAACTGGCACTAGAAAACATGAGCACATTACCCCCATTTTAGCTTCACTCCACTGGCTGCCCATACATTTTAGGGTTCATTTTAAAATTCTTTTATTTGCTTTTAAATCCCTCAACGGTCAGCTGATCAGCTGCTGAGAGAGCCTAAAACAAAGCGGAAGCTCCGAGGGGATCGTGCCTTTGCTGTTGCAGCTCCTAAACTCTGGAATAACCAGCCTCAGCATATCAGACAGGCCTCCTCTCTGTCTGTTTTTAAATCCCATCTTAAGACCCACCTCTTCTCCTTGGCTTTTAACAGTCAGTAGAAGGTTGATTTCATTTTATTGTCTTTTATGGATTTTATTTGCTTTTTATTTGATTGTACTGTTTTTATCTAACTTTATTTTATCTTCATTGTTTTGTGGGCTTCTGTTCTGTTACTTACTGTATTTTTTATCTTGCTGTGCAGCACTTTGAAAACCTTGTGTTTGTTTAAATCGTGCTATATAAATAAAATGGATTGGATTGCATTGGTTATGCCGTTGTGGTCAGCTTGGAAAACGGTGTTAGGAGCGTATACTAACCAAAGTTGGCACAGAGCTTGACACCTAGCTTACCACAATGGCCCTCATATTTGTTACCAGTCCAGGCTTTAGTTGTCAGTGACAGACAGGTTTCGGTCCGCAGCTCCAGCGCTCTGATTGTATTTATTTTTCTTTGCTGTGATGCTTAGAGTGGGAATATAAATATAAAACATGTTTAATATTTACGATCGCCGACACCTCCCATCCAACCCAGAACTTAACAAGTGCCTTCAGTTCATCACTGGATGCTAAAAAAGAGAAATACAAAAATGCTCACAGTAATGGAGAATGCTGTTCTTTTTAGACATTTTGCTTATTGTTGTCAAATAATTCTTACTGAAAAACAACAATAACCAAAATTTTACCTGACAAGTATTGAACTATAGCTGATGACAACTCGATATTTTATTCAGTTACAATTCCAGCCTTCAGTTACAATTCAGTTTACTAAATAATGTTCTTAACAAGCTTAAGAGCCATACTGTTAAATTAATGCAGTATAAAAATGAAGAACCTCGCCAGTGTATGTTTTCCAGATGTGCTCTTAGCCATTGTTTTTGATCTGTGGAAAGCATCTTGATTCAGGTTTTGAGAAGAAGGTTGGCTGTGCATATTTGTATCTGGAAAAACCTACACTGGCCAGGTTCTTTTGACTATCAGATTATCCTTATTACACTGACTTTTATAGAATAGTTTGAATATTATAAGATAGCGAGATATAACCCAGATCTGGCATTCTACAATTTAATGTAACAAATGCATAAAATAAGTACATATGCTGTCCTGTTTGCATAAAATTGTTAGATAATAAGAAAAACAAAATGAATTGTTTTTAAAATGTTCATGCATCATGCACTATAATAATAATTCATTACCTCATGGAAATGCAATCAGACTGAGATGTTAAGGCAGAAGAACTACTGCGTCTGCAGTGCAAAAGGATTATTATGACGATAATTACTTAAAGGAAATGATCTGCTGCACTCAGTGATGGACTCGTCTGAGCTTTCACTACAAACAAGTGGCTGCTGGAAGAGAGTGAGTGAGTTGTGTTTAGTCTCTTTGCTAAAGAAATCAGGCAAAGCTAAAAAGATGGCTGGTGGCTAGTACTATGGCTGGGACCTTGTATCTACTGTTGATAAAGTTAGGTGCTGTTCTGAGCATTATTTTGGCTATAGAGTGGCTTTTTGGTTGAGATTTGTGCGTGGAGATGTAAACCATTGTGTATTGCTATCCTGCAGTCGTTACTAAAGTTGGTATAACTAGAGAAGCAAGCAGTTGGCAACATTAATCATTTCAGGGGGTGTCTAACTCGGTGTTACGGTGTGTTTGACCCTAAATTAATTTTACGCTGGAATATTCCTTTAATACACAAACTAGTACCATGGAGCAAAAATGTTGCTATGAATGCAGGATGCAGTAGTTTCTCACTGAAATATGAAAGACATTGTTTGGATGGCAGCATATGCTGCTCCAAAACATGTGCATATAATTCAACATTAATGGTGCCTTCCAAGATGTGCAAGAATTTTGGAAAACATCAACCTTGCACCGTGTGTTTTGCTTACTGCATTTGGGGAAGAAAAAAACTCTGCTTCTGGATCAACATTATGTTTTTGTTTCAGACTGAAATTGTGGTGATTAGACTTAGTTCTTATGAACACTGGTCTTTGTGCCAACCTGAACCAACAGCTTGCATAACCAAAATCCTACAGCCCATGTGAACCAACAGCACGCTTAACAAAAGAGACTGGTAAACACACATCTTGCATGTAACACAATGTACAACCTCTGCCAGTAGATGCAAGCTGTCACAATGAATGAGAGAAAATGGTTAAGACAAGTATTTATACGAACAAAGATCTTTGCCTAACAAAGTAAGCCAGTGATGGGTCTGGAATTTTGACGGTATTTCATCAAAATTAAGTTTTCTTCAACAGTAATGTAAAAAACATTCTGTTCTTAAACTGAACACACAATCTGTAATTCAATCTGTTGACCAATGACAACTAAAGCTCTAAATGTTTTTATCCTCTTTCCAATGGTAACGTAAAAGGTTGGCCAGCAAGGTTCAGAATTTCCCCTTGTGGGACTAATAAAGGAAAATCTTATCTTGTCTTACATCCCAACTGTGTCTCCCTGTTTCTCCTTTCCCTTCACCTTCATGAAACTTGGACTTCCTGATGTGTAAATAACATTTGATATCAGTATATGACTGTAGTATTGATTTATGATGTCTGCTGTGTTGGCATATGTCTGCAGCTATTTATTACACTTTTAGCAAATAACAGTTTATTGTCAGAACACAAGAATAGACTTTATTATTCTTTAATGGAAAACTGCATGTGTATTCACTTACAGAAACAGAGAGAAAGAAAGATCAGACATTAAAAGATCACGAATAAAAAAGCTGGCTCTGTGGTTGGAGTTAAGCTGGACTCAGTGGAGGATGTGGTGGAGAGATCTACACTGAGGAAGGTGGACACTATTCTAAAGAACATGGACACTTCACAACACCTTGATGGACCAAAGGGCAAATGGTGGTGGACGGCTCCTCTCTCTTCACTGCAGGACAGAAAGATACAGAAGATCTTTTGTACCAACAGCCATCAGGCTTTACAACTTTTTATGATATCTCACCTATAGAATTAACAACAACAGCAATAACAAAAAGTGCAATCATTTCCTGATTATTACTGTTAACCAGCATACTGGACTGTTAAAACACTGGTAAAATACTGGTAAAACTGCTCTATAAGAGAGACGGCACACTTGCAGCTGTTATATTGAATATCCACACAGTGTTCATTGAAGTCAGCATCTGACCCACTGCCAAGACCACTTTGTATCTTGCGTCTTTTTTTTTTCTCTTTTTTTTTTGCATTCCTTGTGAGGAATCTACTTGTTTACTATATATTTTCTCCAATAAAGCTGCAGCATTCATTTGATTTAGTAAATAAATAGCAATACTGTGTGAATTTCAGAGCTGTTATTATACAAGGTGTGTTTTTAATGATGAAGAAGAAAGACACCAGCGTATTACCAAATGAGAGAGAAAAAGTTTAGTATTTACCTATTTTGTCCTTGTTTTGGACGTCCAGACTTTCTGAAATATCTAAACAAAGAGGTGTCCAGTGACAGACTCAACCACCCCTGTAATGAATACTAAACACACAATTAGACCATGTGACTCATTTCCCTCCCCGTTTGGGAATATCAATGTTGATTCTACATTTTCAAAAGACTGACCTTCCATCCACAAACCTGTCTGTGCCAACTCTCCACAGACACTATCCCTTAGATGAACTCCAAAAAGTCTTTATTTTTTATTTCTTATTTATTTATTTCTTATTTATTTATGAGAGCAGCTTGGCAAATAGCACCATTACGATCTCTTTTGCCCCTGATAAAGCCCAAAATTAAGTGTGTGTGTTTATGTCCTTAAACTTCATGTGTATTGTGTGTACGTGTGCAAGTCATTGCACAGAGTATACTGCAGCCTTCTTCATGTGTCTGAGTCACCTTAGGATTTATGTTCTTGCAAGTTGGGTGGTGTTGGTGTATGTGTTCATAACAGGGAGTGCATTTCCTATGTTACTGTCTACAAAATCTATTTCCCTGAAGTGATTTCTAATCCCTGTGATGGCCTCAAGACCAAGGATGCAGTCTCATAACTTTGAGTGTCTTTTGTCATCCTCAATCTCAAACCACGACACAAATAAACTGAACTGCTGCAGTTTTCTCAAAGATATTTTTTTATGGAGTGTCTGCTTCAGTAAATTGAAGAAAGGCAGGAGTGACTCTGAGGATAGACAATGTGTTTTCCTTTCCGATACCAAGAAGGGGTGATTTTCTACAGGACAATATAATGTGAAGTAATGAAGTAAGGTCCCTTTGGAGGGTTTCCACTTTTACAACCAATCCTAACATTTGCAGATCATGGTACGGTAGGTCTTTGTATAAATTAAATATAGGGCGCTGAGGACTATGCAAAAGTCTTCACCTACACACATCAACATCAAGGTTAAGAGAAAACTCTGGCTTGTAAATTTCAGTTGGATTTATTCTATGAATACTAACATGTCTCCTATATCCTATATAACTCAAGAATATCATTAAACCCCTCAACAGTTTCTACAATAAAAACCCTCTTATGAGAGTTTTCCCGGAGAGACTGAACACTTTTACAGTTGTTTTCTTTGTTTGTTTTGTTAATAGAATTTAAATATAAATTGAATAATTATAGACTCATATCTATGGAAGCTTGTTCCCGCCAGCAAAAGATATATATATTTTTTTAAGTTGGGAAAGTAAAAAAAAAAAGTTACGTCATAACTATGAATAAGAATAAGAAGAATAAGAACTTTATTAATCCCCAAAGGGAAATGCAATTGTCTGTTGTCTCACATAATATGTCTATAAAAGTTATCTACTATTTACATAAAAGTTATAAAGTCTGATGGCTGTTGGTACAAAAGATCTTCTGAATCTTTCTGTCCTGCAGTGAAGAGAGAGGAGCCGTCCACCACCATTGGCCCTTTGGTCCATCAAGGTGTTGTGAAGTGTCCATGTTCTTTAGGATAGTGTCCACCTTCCTCAGTGTAGATCTCTCCACCACATCCTCCACTGAGTCCAGCTTGAGTCCAACCACAGAGCCAGCCTTTTTCACCAGTTTGTTAAGACGTCTTGCATCTTTGTGTTTGATGCTTCCTCCCCAGCAGACTGCAGCGTAGAACAGAACACTGTAGACACCACAGACTGATAAAACATCTGCAGCGTCTTACTACAGATGTCTATTGATCGGAGTCTTCTCAGGCAAGAGAGGCGGCTCTGCCCCTTTCTGTAGATGAAGTCTATGTTCTTAGACCAGTCCAACTTATTATCAAGCTGTACACCTAGGTATTTATAGATGTCACCACTTCGATGTCCACTCCACAGGTGTTCACTGGCTGAAGACGGGGTTTGGATCTACGGAAGTCTATGAACATCTCCTGTGTCTTTGAGGTGTTGAGGAAGAGGCAGTTTTTGTGACTCCAGTCACTGAAGGCTCTTATTAGATCTCTGTATTCAGCTTCTTGTCCATTTCTGATACATGCCACTATAGCAGTGTCATCTGAGTATTTCTGGATGCGGCAGGACTCAGTACTGTATTTGAAGTCTGACATATACAGTGTGAACAGGAATGGCGCCAGCACTGTCCCTTGTGGAGCCCCTGTACTGCTCATGAATGTCTCAGAAACACAGTTCCCCAGCCTGACAAACTGTGGCCTTCCTGTCAGGTAATCTGTGATCCAGGAAACACAGGAAGGATCCACTCCCATCTCTGTGAGCTTGTCTTTGAGTATGGTGGGTTGGATGGTGTTGAATGCACTTGAAAAGTTGAAGAACATGATCCTCACATGAACCCTGGTTCCTCCAGCTGAGACAGGGCACAGTGAAGCATGTAGCGGACAGCATCATCCACTCCAATGTCTTCTTTGTATGCAAACTGCAGGGAATCCAGTTTGTCTTTGACCTCAGACCTCAGAAGGCGTAGAATCAGCTGCCTCAGAGTTTTTATGGTGTGTGAAGTGAGCGCCACTGGTCTGTAGTCATTGAGTTCAGCAGGACATTTGGTTTTTGGTACTGGCACAATGCAGGATGAGTTAGCAACTCAAAATTATGACCCCCTTCCCTCTCCCCTTTAACTTTAACTTATTTCTAAAGTGCACTTGCTTAGACCTCAGGATTACATAGGATGGGTAAGAAGGTAAGGGTCATGTAGTAAATAAGGGAGAGCACTGTAAAATTTGTCATCACTTTTATGTACCCCAATTGAACTCAGTGAATAAATAAATATGCTCTACATTCTGGCTGAAAGTTTAAGACCCCAGGTCTGCCCAGGACTTCATTAAAATTAAACCTAACAGGTTAGGTTAGATATAGCCTATTTTAGGTAAACAGTTTGGGTCTTAATGGCAACAGTCTTCATAAATTTTAAGGCCTCATGTCTGACCAGGCTGTGTGCTATCCCACCGTGCCTTGGGGAAAGACAGCTTTAGATATAACAGTATATCTCACTTCTTTTATGTGCTATTCAAAGCCATGTTATATATTTACAATTTAGTATTTCGCAACAAGTTAACCAGAAACACAGGCTGTTAAAATATGCAGTGTTTCGTAAATTGACTGAAAAGGACACTTCCTGTCAGTCTTTCATCATCTTATATATTAACACCAACAGCAGAGCCAATGTTGGCTGCAAGCTGAGAGCATGTTAGACCACAACAAAGACATGATGCAATGTGTGGATAAGACTGGCCAAACCTGATTGCCTATTACAGATGGAGACAGAATCCATTCTCTGCTCAGAGAATTTGCAACAGAACAAAGAGCTAAAGGCCAAAAAGGGTCAGACCTACTTAAATCCTTATATTTAAGACATTGACACAATATGTGACTATGAGCAGTATCCTTGTTAAAGGGAATCTTCTGTAGTTTTTCTTTGTTTGTTTTTGCAAAGAGGTCAAAGTCTCCTAGGTAATTTATCTCAGTTTAAGAGGATCTGACCAAAGTACTCATATCGATGTATGTGCACTTATACCACTGTACTGAGGACTATTCAGCAGTTTTCCATCAGGAAACCCTTCTTTTATGTGATTTGCAGACTCAGCATTAATGCAGTCCTCTACCTGCAGAGCACAGATCAGCTGTTTTGATCTGTTGCACTGTTTCCAAGGCACAAATACATCCAAACTAAAAAATGAGTGATTTTGACACTCAAGATACAGTTTATAGAGAAAAAAAGCAGACTAGACAAATATTAAGCAAAAAGGGGGGAAACTTCCATCTAACAATGGGAGCAGGAAAATCCCAGGTTACCTGGATGTGCAGATGTGTAAGCAGAAAGCTCATGCCCACAATTCTAGAAGTTACTGCTGTACCCTCAGGGTAATTTGAGGCATTTGAGGCTCTAATTTCATGTCTCGATGTGGTGTAGGCGCAGTGCAAGTCAGGTCTGTTGTGCCGATAAGGCATTCACAAGCACACTTTGGTATTTTTGGTGAGTGGCGAAAGTACAGCACCTCCCAGTGGCAAATGTCAAAAAAGGGGGGTGGGGATGTGGAGTGGCTTTAACACAGCCTGGTCCAATTTGCACTAATAACATCAGCTCCTCTCTTCACCTTTAAATGTACAACCATTGAGGCGTATTGCAAAATTCGTAAAGTAGTCTACAAGATGACTGAGGAAAGGAACACCAGTCATGTGACAACCGGAGGCGGTCCCTTAACAAGTGTCACGCTCCTGAGACTTCAGACTCTATTTTCGTGTCTCGCCGGTGGCCTGGCGCAAGCGTGGCATAAGTCAGGTCCACTGTGGTGACAAGGTGTGCCCAAGCACACTTTGGTATTTGGTATTTGGTATTTGGTGAGCGGCGCAGCCCAGCGTAAGTATCCCCCTCCCTAACTCAGCAACTCCCACTGGCCCAAGTAGTAGAGAGGGAGAAGAGAAGGCGTGGAGTGGATTTAACACAGCCGATACCTGTTTTCACCGATCATATCAGCTCCTCTCCTCGCCTTTAAATCCGCCACCGGCAAGGCGTACTACAATTTTTGTACGGTAGTCGAAGAGGTCAAGAGATGGCTGAAGACAGCAATGCCACACGATGGGGACAGAAGGCAGCTCCTCAACAAGTGTCGCTGTGAGCACTGCAGAGGGCGTCCTCCACACTCTCTCATATAAGCACAGATGGATTTGGTGTGTGTAAGGTTGTACCCACTGGTACGCCAAAGACCCGTTTTCACAAATAAAGACAATCAAGTTAAGTTGCATATATTTAAACCCCACGTGACAAAAGTGGGTTGTGCGCACAGATCACAACATGAATTACAATAATGGCATTGAAATCAAAATCATCTGTGCGTAAAGGACGCATCTCGCTCCGTGGCCTGGCTCTTTCTTTCATTGATGTTGGCATATCAAATAAATTTGGCTCCGAAAACTGAATATTATGATATTCGTATGTGAGCCTAGCTCCGAATTGAATATTTACAGAATTTTAAGGATGTGAGGCCATTAGATAAACAGGTAATTTTGAATGAAAGTTTCTTTTATTTTTTTCTGTTCAAAGTTTTTAAGTAAATAACTCATCTGATAACTAAAATAATCATCTGGTAAGCCTTGCCGCTGCAGCAGCAGCAGGATGGGGAGAGGACACGGACACGGTCTGGTTCGAGCTGCGTGAGGAAGAAGGAGAAAAAAGGGGGAGAAGAATTAAATATCTTGTTAACTTCATCATGTGTGTCTGTTTACTGAATATTTAATTTAATGCGGTTTCAGCTGTGTTGATACAGTCAGGTTGAGTGTACAAACGTGTGCCAAACACACTCATCAGATAAGATATGGATCAGAATATATTGATGTAGATCTAAATGTATGTGCTGACTCAGAAAGTTGCACTGAATATTGGTTGTTATTGATTATTTATTGCACTGAATTTTGCCTGACACTGGAAACTGCCTGTGAGGCATCAGTGACGTATGCGCACTATGCCGCCAGTCAACTAAAATACCACTAGACCAGCTGTGCTCTGCCTGCCCTGAAAGCTGACCAGGTTTGAATCAGCGAGCTTTCAGTGCACTTTCCACGCCTATGACGAGCACGAAAATGTCACTGCACCAGCTGATACCGCCCCCTGCCTCACCACCATGCCCAGGTTAGCGCTCTCGGTGCACCTCAGTCCACAAAAATACAAAACTGGTGGGTACTACAAAGGGTACTTTATAGTTTTGTAAGGTTTCCGTATAGCGATTTGGAGAAATCAGTGCCAGGATCCAGATTTCATGAGGTCAGTCACAAAAATTGAGTCATGCTTGTAGCTTTTCTGTTATTTTAGTAAACATTTTCCCACACTTTACTGTCATCAGCTTGGTAGCTGTTTTTTCTTTTCTTTGCAGCAGTATTTCTATGCCAGCTAAAGTAGAAGGAAAAAGCTGGACAGAATTTACTAAAAGCTTTGTGAGGATAAAAGAAGACAGACCAGACAAGTCCGCATTCAACTCTATTCTTTAACATGGCCTCGAGTCTTATATTCAGTTTTCCCATCTAATTTGGGATTTAAATATTGAGTCACATCTGATTCATGAACAGCAGAAGCCAGAGCCCCATTTTATTAATCTGCTATTCTTATTTTCTAAATCTGACACTAAACATGAAACTTAAATAGGAAGTACATCCAACTGTGTAATTCCCTGATTTTAATTGCTTGCATAAGCAAAACCCTCAGAATAAACTCCATGCTGGTGATCTTAATGTGTTATATAAATTTCAAATAGAAAAACTTAACAAACCTTACATCCAGTGCTATGGTAATTGGGAACTGATGAACTGAACTTTGTTTGAACTTATAATTTGTTGTAGCTTAAAATATTCTAAATAATGCAGCACACAGATGACCTTTACATTGTATTTCTTTAAAAGTAGATGAATGCACATGTTAATTACTTAAAAGATCACAATATCAAATACAGAACTGTAAGTGGGCCTTAAGTACACCCACATACAGTACTGTCACTTTAAAGTGAACCCCTTGACATACCTGGACTTTTGAGGAACATCTTGACCCCTTATCAGTACCCTTTCTGGTTGGCTGTTCATAATAGCACCTTCAATATATAAGTTTTGGTGCATCATGTGATGCTTGCATCCTTTTCCTTGCATTACACAATACTCATTTGGCTGTTTTGTTGAAAACCGATGCTAAATTAAATATTGAGTCTTAGAGAGAACCTGAATGAAGGGAAGATGACAGAATTAATGTGCACCTGACCTCACAAGGACAGATATTAGACACAAACTGAGGCAGCGCTGGATGATGACTCATGTCTTAGTTAATTCTCATTGTTTAGATCTCCTATCTGAACCCATCACCACATTAAGAGCTAACTCCTCCTCTGCATTTATTCTTCTGTCTCTCTCAGCCACTGGCCTCTCCTATCTGTAGCCACGTTTACATGCAGACTTTTTTCTCATTCGGATTATAATCATTCCGATTGAAGCTCCCAGGCGAACTGTTTACATGGAAGCGATCTATTCTGATCTGGGGCTCTATTTTGGTGCCTCGCCGGAGACGTGCCGCAAGCGCAGCGTCAATCAGATCCACCGCGCTGACAAGGCGTTCCCAAGCACATTTTGGTATTTTGGTGAGCCGCGCAGCCCGGCGTAAGTATCCCCCCTCCCTAACTCAGCTCCTCCCGGCAGCATAAATCATAGAAGGGGAGGAGAGAGTGCGTATAGGGGTTTAACACAGCCGAGACCTGTTTTCACCAATCACATAAGCTCCTCTCCTTGCCTTTAAATCCGCCACCGGCGAGGCGTATTACTATTTTCATGAAGTAGTCAAAGAGATCAAGAGATGTCTGAAGACAGCTATGCCACACGATGGCGACGGAGGGCAGCTGCTCAACAAGTGTCCTCCACACTCTCTCATCTGAGCACAGATAGATTTGGTGTGCGTAATGTTGGACCCACTGGTAAGACAAACACCCTTTTCCACAAAAAAGACACTCACATAAAGTTGCATATATTCAAACCTCACGTGACAAAGGTGGGTTTAGCGCACAGATCACAACATAAACTCCAAAAATGGCATTAAAATCGGAACCATCTGTGCGTAAATGACGCATCACGCTCCGTGGCCTGGCTCTTTCTTTCATAGATGTTGGCATATAAAATAAATTTGGCCCACAAAACTGAATATTATAATATCCGTATGTCGGCTTAAAGTAGATAACGCATCATGAGCACTGAAACAAATCATCTGTTCAGCCGCAGCAGCAGCAGGAAGACGGACAGAGGACACGGAGACGTGTCCAGGTCTAGCTGTGCGAGAAATAAGAGGAAGAAAGAAAAGGAGGGAGACACATTACATATCTTGTTAACTTCATCATGTGTGTTTATTTACTAGATATTTAATTTAATTTGATGCAGTTTCAGCTGTATTGATTCGGTCAGGTTGTGTGCCCAAACGCGTGGCAAACGCGTGCCAAACGCGCTCATCAGATCAGATATAGATCAGAATATATCGATATAGATCTAAATGTATGTGCTGACTCAGATTAATAGTTGTTGATGATTATTTATTGCACTGAAATGTGCCTGACACTGTGGAAACCTGCCGGTGAGGCATCAGTGACGTATGTCGATACGCCGCCGGTCTACCAAAATACTACTGGACCAGCTGCGTTCCGCCTTGCGCTGAAAGCTGACCAGGTTTGAATCGGCGAGCTTTCAGCGCACGTTACACGCCGGTGGCGAGCACGAAAATGTCACTGCGCCAGCTGATTCTGTCAACACCTCCCCCTGCCACGCCACCACACCCAGCTTGGCGGATCTCGGCTCGCCTCCGTGCGACTCAGTCCACGAAAATACCAAACTCGCCTTACGCTGGGCTCCGCCAGACGAAAATACAACTGCGCGGGGCTCGCCGCCCTCCGCCGCCTCACCGGCGCGAACGAAAATAGAGCCCCTTGTGTTTACATGTGCCACGGCATTCAATCGGAACAGCTATTTACAGACATGTGATACCTTCAAACATCACGTGATGTTGTCACATGATGTCCCACCATGTGAGTCATACGTCACTGCTTGTTTACATCAGGACAGAGCATGCGCAGACAGAACCCAGCCTGACAACTTTCCGATTCAGTGTTTACATGACAGGATTTTGCTTTTAATCGGAATGGGAAAAGGAATATTCTACCCCTGTGAATCGGAATGAAATTCCATTCGGAATGGGCCTGTTTATTCCGAATGAGGTGTTTATATGGAGCATTTTCATTCCGATTGGGCTTCTATTCCGATTCTATTCGGAATATTTGGCTCCATGTAAACGTAGCTAGTGTTGCTCTGCTGTGTGATGGAAGTGAAATCAGTGGGCTCTATTTTCATGCCTGCTGGTGGTGCGGCGGAGTTTGGTGCACCCCGTGCAGTGGTATTTTTGTCTGGCAGAGCCCGGAGCACAACCACTTTGGTATTATGGTAGACTGAGGCGCAACAAGGTCCACCAAGCTGGATGCCGTGGCGCGGCAGGGGGAGGGGTGTCAACAGAATCAGCTGGCGCAGTGACGTTTTCATGCCTGCAGGTGGCGTGGAAAGTGTGCTGAAAGCTCATGATTTAAACCTGGTCAGCTATCAGGGCAGGTGGAGCGCAGCTGGTCTGGTGGTATTTTGGTAGACCAGCAACGTAGTGCGCACACAGGGGCAGATCTACTGGGGTGGCATGGGGTGGCAGGTGCCACCCTAAAATTAACCCTTGCCACCCCTGCTGCCACCCCAACCGGCGGCAATGAACCGATAGAAAAATGTAACAGTTATGAGCGCGAAGTTCCGATGTCCGACGACAGTGAATGCAGCACGAGAGAGCGCGAGAGCGCAAGAGCCACACGAGACTTCTTTGATGGGAGAGGCGCGAACATACAGTCTATGGGCTCAAGGCGAGAGAGAGACAGTCGGGAGCCGAGGAGAAAGGCAAGAGGAAAGAGGTAAAAGCCATTTTTTTATATCTATCAAATAACGAAATGATAAGGAAAGCACAATGTGACTGCACTCCGGACTCAATTCTCTGCTACTCAATCGAATAATGGGGCTGGGCATGTGTGAGTGGAAGCTATGCTACAGGCTGTAAAGACGATCACAGGAAGAAAAATCAGAGTCCAAAGTGGCCGTGTTTCTGCTAAAAACCCACAAAATCAAACCGAAATTAGCCCCATATGTCTTGCTAGCATATAAACACAGACAGTGATCCACACATTATAGCTTATAAACACACTGAATATTGATTCAGTTTCTGTAAAGGGAAACCTTGCAAATTTGCTTTGAATCTTACAGAAATGAAGAGAAAAGGGACCCTATACAATTTTTTCAAGAGGGCCAGAGTACAAAATGAAGTAGGACATGAGGTGGAAGGAGAGAGAGAAGACGTTGAAGGAGAGAGAGACAAGCATGAGGTGGAAGTAGAGGGTGAAGATAAAGACGAGCTGGCGGAAGAGAGAGACGAGCAAAGAAAATCTGACCACAGAACATGTGGAGGAAGGAGAGCACCACCAAATAGAGATGGCAAAGAGACAGGAAAGGGAAAGGACAGTGCCTGAGCCAACACCAGCGACCTCCAGTAGAGCTGCTGGTCCACATGGTATGGAAATTGTTTCTGCATAATTGACCAAGTTACATATTAAAAAGGACAATTACAGAAATTGACATTTTGCTGTCACTCGATTTAACAGCTATTGTTTAGACTTCTTCAAATAAATATTCATCTTTGCTTAAATGTAAGTACTTGGGAAAACTTTTAAATGTTAAAGTATAGTCAGATAGTAACAGAATATTAATATTTTGTGTACAATGTATTTTAGATCTATTGCTCAGTTTAAATTCCAAAAATCGAACAATCCAAAAATATTCTCCCTGGCTAAAATGTTCTATGTATGTGTGTTTACACAGTCTGATGAATATAATGATTTGTTTTAAGTTGTTATATTGTTAAATTAGTGCAGATTCCGTATAGTTGTGAACCTTTCCCCTCCATCCTCTAGATTTATCAAAGTCCAGATGCGAACCGCCAACGCAGCCAAAAAGGGAAAGTTTTCCAAGGACTCTCCAGGGAGGAGCCAGGAGAAGCTTCCGGAGTGAGTGGTACCAAGCTAACCCCTGGTTAGAGTACTCTCAGTCCAAGGACGCAGCATACTGTTTTGCCTGTCGTCATTTTTCCCTTCCAGACACTCCCAAGACTGTGTTTACTTCATTTGATGGTTATCGAAATTGGAAAAAAGCAACAATGAAAGACAGTGGTTTTGCTTCTCATGCAAGATCTGAAGGCCATATCAATGCAATGTTTGCATGGGCAGAAAATAAAAGAAACACGGATAAAAACAGCTCAATGTTTGGAGTAATGGATGAACAAAAAAAGAAGCAGGTGGCTGAAAATCAATACTACATTAAAACACTTGCAGAGATTTTAGTTTTAACATCCACAGAAAACACTGCACAGCGAGGTCACAGGGAGTATCAAAACTCTGAAAAAAAGGGTGTTTTTCTGTCCATGCTAGACCTGCTGGGTAACCATAACCCCATCATTAAAAAAAGACTTGAACAACAAGCTAAAAATGCAAAATACACGAGTAAAACCATACAAAATGAAATACTTGAATGCCTGGCTGCAATGGTTAAAGAAGAAATCATACAGGAAGTTGAAATGAGCAAGCAGTTTTCAGTCATTGTTGATGAAACTAAATATGTGCAGAAAAAGGAGCAAATGTCGTTTGTTTTGCGATATTGTTACAATGGTGTTGTTCATGAGAGTTTTTTGGAGTTTGAAGTGGCAGAACACTTGGTTGCCGCTGCCTTAAGTGATAAGATTATTAACTTCCTTGAGAGGCATGGGCTGGAGTACAAGAAAAACCTTGTGGGTCAGGGCTATGATGGCACAGCAGTGATGCGCGGGGCACATGCAGGTGTCCAAGCAAAAATAAAAGAAGTAGCCAAACATGCCTTCTATGTTCACTGTAGCGCACACTGCTTAAACTTAGTTATAGTGGACACTGTAAAAAGTGTGGCAGATGCAGGCAACTTCTTTTCATTGTTGGAACGACTGTATGTATTCATTTCTGGGTCCTATGTACATAACAAATGGCTGGAAGTGCAGCAAGAAATGTTTGATGGTGCACCAAGGGAGCTCCAACAGCTAAGCGATACACGTTGGGCATGTAGGCACATAACATGTCGCAATGTTATGGACAGGTTGCCTGCAATAGTACAGGTGCTTGAAGAGATTGCATCCAAGAACCATCCACAAAGAGCAGTTGAAGCAAGAGGGATACTGGCTCAGATAGATCTCAATTTTGCTGGCTCTCTTGTTCTTTTCAGAAAAGTCCTGAGTGACTCCAAATATTTGTCTGACATGCTCCAGTCTAAAACAGTGGACTACACTAAGGCTGTTGAGCTTATTGAAGCACTCAAAGAGACACTGGTGAAATATCGTAGTCAAACTTCTTTTGATGAAATGTGGACTGAAATACTTGATTTATGTGAACAAAGTAACATTGATACAACTCACAAAAAACCAAAGAGACCAAGACAGACAACAAAGGTGCTTCAGGATAGTGTCATCAACTCCACTTTGGGACAGCATATAGTTCCGGACAGCAAACACACTTTTTGTGTATCTGTGTATTATCCAGTTCTGGATTCAATGATTGGAGAAATGGGAAGAAGATTTTCTAACACAAACTGTAACATCATGCAGGGTGTCCAGGCACTAAACCCGTCCAATCCATCTTTTTTGAGAGAGGAGGCTGTCCTGTTATTAGCTAATGCATATGACTCAAATATAGAAGATCTAAAACACGAGTTACATCAGACGAAGAGAGTACTAGACCGAAAAAAGGGTGGAGAGGAGAGTCCTACCACTCTAATGGCGTTCACACAGTTTTTGGACCCATACCAGGATGTATTTTATGAGTTGTTCAGGCTGTGTAAAATAGCTGTTGTTTTGCCTGTAACCAGTGCTTCCTGTGAACGGAGTTTTTCATCTCTAAGGCTGATAAAGACTTATTTGCGGTCTACTATGACAGAAAGGAGACTATCAAGTTTGGCTGTACTCAGCATTGAATCTAAACGCACAAAAGCATTGGATCTTGATAAATTCATAAAGCGTTTTACTGAGCAGCATGGAAATCGGCGCATTCAACTATTATAAGCATCTTCATATGCTCACTGATATCACTATCATACAGACTTATATGAAAACTCCAGGCTGCTCTAAGATATTTTGTATGAATATGTTATGTATTAATTGCCTTTTTGCGTATTTCTGAGGTTTTGTTTTGTTTTTGGAAAAGTACTGAAATCTTAGCTGACCCTCTCCTCCCTCAACTGAATCTGCTCTTTAAATTTCTGTATATCTCTGTTTTGGTTACTGGGCAAATCTGATAGATAAAACCTTAAAAATAAAGAGTTGAAAATGTGACACCAGTGTAAATAGTGTAAATTCTGCTGAACATGAAGCAGTGATTTTGCTGTTCTTGTTTTTTGATAGCTCTTATTTTGTGTATATTACTGTACAGAAACAACCTGTATAAACATAGTTACAAAATATTTTTGTAGTTTTTCTGACTGGAAGCCAAATGTATTCATATGGGACCTCTATTCAGGTTTATTGTGATTTTGATGTTGATGCAATCAATAAAAGCAATGTCCAGTGCCTTGTTTAAGTGCCATGACCCATTTATTTCCATTGTGTATTTATGCTGACCTTATTGCAGTCCATTTGTCTTGCAAGCAGGAATACTTCAGTGTAAATAGTCTGTTTCTCATCAAACTACGATAACTGCTTCAGTTTATATGCATCTGATGTAGGTTGCCACCCCTAAGAAATCCCTGCCTCCCTCTTGCCACCCTATAAATATTTTTCTAGATCCGCCCCTGTGCGCACACATCACCATTAAATATCCAGTAAATAGTCACACATGATGGAGTTAACAATATATTTAATTTGTCCCCTGTCCCCTTTCTCTCTTCCTCTTCTTTCTGTGGCGGAAAGGCTGACCAGATGATTTATTTTAGTGATCAGATGAGTTATTTACTTCAAAAAATAAAATTTACTTTTATTCAAAATAACCAGTTTATCTGATGTTCCTCTTGCTGGAAGGGGCTGAATCAGGGAGAAGGGATACTTAAGCCGGGCTGCGCCACTCACCAAAATACCAAAGAGTGCTTGGGCATGCATGTTAGCACAGCAGACCTGACCTACGCCGCGCTCTTTGAAGCTCTTCTAACTGGGTATAAACTCTTTCATAGAAACAGCCAAGAGTCTACCTGTTGAGCCTTTTAAACAAACCATTGTAATGCTTAACTGAAGTTACAAAAGGGTTGAGCTCATAGGACTAGTTATTACAATCCCTTATATCAGCACTTGGAATTGAGTGTGGGGGGGGGGGGGGGGGGGGGGGTAAAAGCTTCACTGGGGTCTTCAGGTGGGCACCCCCTTCACTGGTGTTTCATTGATAGGCCCACGACACCTCCAGGGGGCTCAACGGCGACACCTGGCGTCCCAGGTGTGCCCCCCTCTGCTTTTACCCCTAGGTGGTCATTTTGCAGCCCAGGTGGAGTCCTTTCTCTTGATCCAGAGCCATCTGCTGCTTCGTTCGGCAGCCTCTGATATTGATTTGATGGCTCGTCGGAAGGCCTGTCCTCGTACTCCCAATCTCTTCAGAAGCTTGGTTGTGGATGTTGCAACGAAGCCTCTGCACCCAACCTCCACCGGAAGCACCTGGGCCCTCCAGCCGCGCTTCTCTGCCTCGGCTGCTATGTCCGCATACTTCAGTCGTTTGCGCTCATATGCTTCACCAACTGCTGCCTCCCACGGTACAGTTAATTCAATGATGAACGCAACCTTCTGGGTGGTTGACCACAAGACCAGGTCCGGCCTGAGGCTAGTTGGAAGGATCTCAGGCGGAAAGATGAGTTTTTGGTCTAGGTCAACCTGCATCCTCCAGTCCCGGGCAGAGTCTAGGAGGGTTGCCTCCACTCTTGCAGATGGTTTTGCCGGTGGTTGTCCTGCTCTTACAAATGGGGTGGTGTTTGGGCGTCTAGGCATTGGTGGAGGGAGGGCATTGATGGTTGTTCTCCTTCCTTCCAGAGTGATCGCCAGTTGTCTTAGGACCTGGTTGTGTCTCCAGGTGTAGCGGCCTTGGGACAGACTGGTTTTACAGCCGGTGAGGATGTGACTCAGTGTTGCAGGTGTTTGACAGAGTGCACAAGAAGGATCTTCTCCAAACCATTGGTTTAGGTTTTTGGGTGTGGGAAGAACATCATAGGTGGCTCTGATGATGAAGCTGATTTGGCTTCCTTCCATTTCCCAAAGATCCTTCCATGTGAGCTTACGATGCTCCAGGTTTTCCCAGCTGGTCCACTGTCCCTGTTTGGACTGTGCTACTGCTGTCGCGCATCTGTTTGCCTCCTCTTGTTGCCGAACCTGAGCAACCACCAGCTTTCTCCTCTGGGTTGATGTTGCTTTGTGCCATGTGGGTCGACTTGTTCCGAGTCCAAACCCGCCTCTTCCATGCTGCACCTGTCCCACAATGTCTCCATGCCTGAGAGCAGATTTGGCTTGCTGTACCGCCTCAGATGGGTTCCATTTCCTCCCAGTTGCCAGTCTGGGAGCAGCTGCACGGATCACCTCATCTTGCGACTCAGTCAGGGTCATGTTCAGCCTCACCTTGGTGCACTTAAACTCCTCTGTGAGGCTAGAGATGGGCAGTTCCAGGGCACCATGTCCATACAAGCCGATGTTGCTGAGGCAACGCGGGAGGCCAAGCCACTTCTTGATGTATGAGCTCACTGTTCTTTCCATCTTCTCGACTTTGGTCATGGGGATCTCATAGACTGTTAGAGGCCACATCAGGCGGGGGAGCAATCCAAACTGCAGGCACCACAGTTTCAACTTGCCAGGAAGCAAGGTCTTGTCTATGCTGACGAGGCCTTTGATGGTTTCTTCCCTCAGCTGATCACTCTGGTCCGAGTCTTTGAGATGTGCATTGTATAGTCGCCCTAGGCTCTTGACTGGCAGTTCAGACACCAATGGGATGGGTGTGTCCTTGATGTGGAACCTCTGGTCTGTGAGTCTCCCCCTGACGATGGATATGCTCCTGGATTTGCTTGGTTTGAACTTCATCCGTGCCCATGTGATGTTGGCATGAAGCTTTCCTAGCAGATGTTTGGTGCATGCAACGGTTGAGGTCAGGGTGGTCATGTCATCCATGTAAGCGCGAATGGGAGGGAGACGCTGGCCACACTTCAGACGTTCTCCACCCACAACCCATTTGGAAGCTCGAATTATCACTTCCATTGCCATGGTGAAGGCTAGTGGGGAGATAGTGCATCCAGCCATTATTCCCACTTCCAAAGATTGCCATGATGTTGTATATTCTGTTGTTTTGACACAGAATTGCAGATCTTGGAAGTAGTTTCTCACCAGGTTTGTGATGGTACTTGGGATGTGGAAGAAGTTGAAAGCTGTCCAGATCAGAGAATGAGGGACGGATCCAAAGGCGTTGGCTAGGTCCAGAAATAGGACGTGCAGGTCCCTTCCTTCCCTTTTGGCAGATTGGATTTGGTGCCATATCATGCTTGAATGTTCCAAGCATCCTGAAAACCCAGGTATTCCAGCTTTCTGCACAGATGTATCAATCAGGTTGTTTTGCTTCAGGTATGTTGTCATCCTTTTTGCAACGATGCTAAAAAAGACCTTCCCTTCCACGTTCAACAGGTTGATTTGCCGGAATTGATCGATGTTGGAGGCATCCTTCTCCTTGGGGATTACCACTCCTCCAGCTCTACGCCATGCTTTTGGAATGGTTTGCTTCGTCCACATCACCTTCATTTGCCTCCACAGGAAGCGTAAGATGTTTGGGGAGTTTTTATACAGCCGATATGGAACTCCATTTGGTCCTGGAGCTGAAGCTGCCCTTGCCTTCCTCACTGCTTCCTCGACCTCGCTCCACTTTGGAGGACTGTCATCCAGCTGGTGTTCTGGTAGAGGAATTGGTGGCATGTCTGATGGTATCTCCCTTTGTTCAAATCTTTGGCTGTCTGTGTGAGTGGTTTTCAGGTGATCTTCCAACTCCCTCTTTGGCACCTTAAGTGACCCGCTTTTTTCCTTAGTGAAGAGTCCTTTTACAAATCTGAAGGGGTCCTTGTAGAAGGATGTTCTCGCCCTTTCCTTCCTCTTGCGTCGAGTCCTGAGGTTTTCAGCTCTCCGCAATCTTCCCAGGCGTCCCTTTAGGTCTGTTTGCAGGAGGTCAATGCCCACTCTTTCCTCCATTGAGGCTCTCTTCCATTGTTTCCTCAATTCCCTTCTCTCTTTAACCAGGCACTCGATTTCTTTCTGCCTTCTGGACTTGGGAGGGGTTGTTGGTGGCATATTCTTCTTCCCTGTCTCTTTTGCTCCAAATCTTTCTGCTCCATATGAGTAGATCAGGTCTCCCATTTTCTCCAGTTTCTTCTCCACTGTTCCTTTGACTCCGTCCAAGATCTTGATCAGGTCTGCATCAATTGTAGCCCACTCTTTCTTGCTGCTGGACTTTGGCCACTTCACATGAGGTCTGTGGCCTTGCATTTTCTTCTCCAAAGCAGGTTGCAAGTGGCTGGGTTCCAAGTTCTCTGATGTTGTGCTTGAATTATTCTCAGCCTCTGGGGTACTGATGCTCAGTGGACTGTGGGTTACATCCTGCCGCTGAGCTTCACTCGCCTGACTTGACCTTTCTCTCAGAAGATATTGGTCAATGCGAGGTCCTGGCCTCGTTTTCTTCACGCACTTCATCCGGCCTTGGTGTATTTTTAGGCCTCTGATGGAGGTTACTTTGGACCAGCCACAGCTACATACTTGGCGCTCTTGTCCTTCAGCCGATGTTGTTGCTTGTTCTGTGCCGATTATCTGGTTCGTTGTCGTGTTCATTCCAGGGTCAGTTACCGGGTTGTCAGCCGATGAGTCATCTTCCGCCCCCGCTCTCGCAGACTCTAGGGGTGTTTTCCTCTTTAAACTTTTCATAGCAATGGGGGGTGGCCTTTGTCTACTTGCCAAGCGACGGAGCCTGCCATCACGGATAGCTAGTCCGTGACAGCCCCGTTGGGGTCTTTCCCTCCTGTCAGCTGTCTTTCCACGCCGTCACATGGTCTTTCCCTAGTTGTCAGCTGCCCTTTCACAGCAGTCACTGGATTTCTCCAGCTTATCAGTTGAGCTCATAGGACTAGTTATTACAATCCCTTATATCAGCACTTGGAATTGAGTGGGGGGGGGGGGGGGGGGGGTAAAAGCTTCACTGGGGTCTTCAGGTGGGCACCCCCCTTCACTGGTGTTTCATTGATAGGCCCACGACACCTCCAGGGGGCTCAACGGCGACACCTGGCGTCCCAGGTGTGCCCCCCTCTGCTTTTACCCCTAGGTGGTCATTTTGCAGCCCAGGTGGAGTCCTTTCTCTTGATCCAGAGCCATCTGCTGCTTCGTTCGGCAGCCTCTGATATAGATTTGATGGCTCGTCGGAAGGCCTGTCCTCGTACTCCCAATCTCTTCAGAAGCTTGGTTGTGGATGTTGCAACGAAGCCTCTGCACCCAACCTCCACCGGAAGCACCTGGGCCCTCCAGCCGCGCTTCTCTGCCTCGGCTGCTATGTCCGCATACTTCAGTCGTTTGCGCTCATATGCTTCACCAACTGCTGCCTCCCACGGTACAGTTAATTCAATGATGAACGCAACCTTCTGGGTGGTTGACCACAAGACCAGGTCCGGCCTGAGGCTAGTTGGAAGGATCTCAGGCGGAAAGATGAGTTTTTGGTCTAGGTCAACCTGCATCCTCCAGTCCCGGGCAGAGTCTAGGAGGGTTGCCTCCACTCTTGCAGATGGTTTTGCCGGTGGTTGTCCTGCTCTTACAAATGGGGTGGTGTTTGGGCGTCTAGGCATTGGTGGAGGGAGGGCATTGATGGTTGTTCTCCTTCCTTCCAGAGTGATCGCCAGTTGTCTTAGGACCTGGTTGTGTCTCCAGGTGTAGCGGCCTTGGGACAGACTGGTTTTACAGCCGGTGAGGATGTGACTCAGTGTTGCAGGTGTTTGACAGAGTGCACAAGAAGGATCTTCTCCAAACCATTGGTTTAGGTTTTTGGGTGTGGGAAGAACATCATAGGTGGCTCTGATGATGAAGCTGATTTGGCTTCCTTCCATTTCCCAAAGATCCTTCCATGTGAGCTTACGATGCTCCAGGTTTTCCCAGCTGGTCCACTGTCCCTGTTTGGACTGTGCTACTGCTGTCGCGCATCTGTTTGCCTCCTCTTGTTGCCGAACCTGAGCAACCACCAGCTTTCTCCTCTGGGTTGATGTTGCTTTGTGCCATGTGGGTCGACTTGTTCCGAGTCCAAACCCGCCTCTTCCATGCTGCACCTGTCCCACAATGTCTCCATGCCTGAGAGCAGATTTGGCTTGCTGTACCGCCTCAGATGGGTTCCATTTCCTCCCAGTTGCCAGTCTGGGAGCAGCTGCACGGATCACCTCATCTTGCGACTCAGTCAGGGTCATGTTCAGCCTCACCTTGGTGCACTTAAACTCCTCTGTGAGGCTAGAGATGGGCAGTTCCAGGGCACCATGTCCATACAAGCCGATGTTGCTGAGGCAACGCGGGAGGCCAAGCCACTTCTTGATGTATGAGCTCACTGTTCTTTCCATCTTCTCGACTTTGGTCATGGGGATCTCATAGACTGTTAGAGGCCACATCAGGCGGGGGAGCAATCCAAACTGCAGGCACCACAGTTTCAACTTGCCAGGAAGCAAGGTCTTGTCTATGCTGACGAGGCCTTTGATGGTTTCTTCCCTCAGCTGATCACTCTGGTCCGAGTCTTTGAGATGTGCATTGTATAGTCGCCCTAGGCTCTTGACTGGCAGTTCAGACACCAATGGGATGGGTGTGTCCTTGATGTGGAACCTCTGGTCTGTGAGTCTCCCCCTGACGATGGATATGCTCCTGGATTTGCTTGGTTTGAACTTCATCCGTGCCCATGTGATGTTGGCATGAAGCTTTCCTAGCAGATGTTTGGTGCATGCAACGGTTGAGGTCAGGGTGGTCATGTCATCCATGTAAGCGCGAATGGGAGGGAGACGCTGGCCACACTTCAGACGTTCTCCACCCACAACCCATTTGGAAGCTCGAATTATCACTTCCATTGCCATGGTGAAGGCTAGTGGGGAGATAGTGCATCCAGCCATTATTCCCACTTCCAAAGATTGCCATGATGTTGTATATTCTGTTGTTTTGACACAGAATTGCAGATCTTGGAAGTAGTTTCTCACCAGGTTTGTGATGGTACTTGGGATGTGGAAGAAGTTGAAAGCTGTCCAGATCAGAGAATGAGGGACGGATCCAAAGGCGTTGGCTAGGTCCAGAAATAGGACGTGCAGGTCCCTTCCTTCCCTTTTGGCAGATTGGATTTGGTGCCATATCATGCTTGTATGTTCCAAGCATCCTGAAAACCCAGGTATTCCAGCTTTCTGCACAGATGTATCAATCAGGTTGTTTTGCTTCAGGTATGTTGTCATCCTTTTTGCAACGATGCTAAAAAAGACCTTCCCTTCCACGTTCAACAGGTTGATTTGCCGGAATTGATCGATGTTGGAGGCATCCTTCTCCTTGGGGATTACCACTCCTCCAGCTCTACGCCATGCTTTTGGAATGGTTTGCTTCGTCCACATCACCTTCATTTGCCTCCACAGGAAGCGTAAGATGTTTGGGGAGTTTTTATACAGCCGATATGGAACTCCATTTGGTCCTGGAGCTGAAGCTGCCCTTGCCTTCCTCACTGCTTCCTCGACCTCGCTCCACTTTGGAGGACTGTCATCCAGCTGGTGTTCTGGTAGAGGAATTGGTGGCATGTCTGATGGTATCTCCCTTTGTTCAAATCTTTGGCTGTCTGTGTGAGTGGTTTTCAGGTGATCTTCCAACTCCCTCTTTGGCACCTTAAGTGACCCGCTTTTTTCCTTAGTGAAGAGTCCTTTTACAAATCTGAAGGGGTCCTTGTAGAAGGATGTTCTCGCCCTTTCCTTCCTCTTGCGTCGAGTCCTGAGGTTTTCAGCTCTCCGCAATCTTCCCAGGCGTCCCTTTAGGTCTGTTTGCAGGAGGTCAATGCCCACTCTTTCCTCCATTGAGGCTCTCTTCCATTGTTTCCTCAATTCCCTTCTCTCTTTAACCAGGCACTCGATTTCTTTCTGCCTTCTGGACTTGGGAGGGGTTGTTGGTGGCATATTCTTCTTCCCTGTCTCTTTTGCTCCAAATCTTTCTGCTCCATATGAGTAGATCAGGTCTCCCATTTTCTCCAGTTTCTTCTCCACTGTTCCTTTGACTCCGTCCAAGATCTTGATCAGGTCTGCATCAATTGTAGCCCACTCTTTCTTGCTGCTGGACTTTGGCCACTTCACATGAGGTCTGTGGCCTTGCATTTTCTTCTCCAAAGCAGGTTGCAAGTGGCTGGGTTCCAAGTTCTCTGATGTTGTGCTTGAATTATTCTCAGCCTCTGGGGTACTGATGCTCAGTGGACTGTGGGTTACATCCTGCCGCTGAGCTTCACTCGCCTGACTTGACCTTTCTCTCAGAAGATATTGGTCAATGCGAGGTCCTGGCCTCGTTTTCTTCACGCACTTCATCCGGCCTTGGTGTATTTTTAGGCCTCTGATGGAGGTTACTTTGGACCAGCCACAGCTACATACTTGGCGCTCTTGTCCTTCAGCCGATGTTGTTGCTTGTTCTGTGCCGATTATCTGGTTCGTTGTCGTGTTCATTCCAGGGTCAGTTACCGGGTTGTCAGCCGATGAGTCATCTTCCGCCCCCGCTCTCGCAGACTCTAGGGGTGTTTTCCTCTTTAAACTTTTCATAGCAATGGGGGGTGGCCTTTGTCTACTTGCCAAGCGACGGAGCCTGCCATCACGGATAGCTAGTCCGTGACAGCCCCGTTGGGGTCTTTCCCTCCTGTCAGCTGTCTTTCCACGCCGTCACATGGTCTTTCCCTAGTTGTCAGCTGCCCTTTCACAGCCGTCACTGGATTTCTCCAGCTTATCAGTTGAGCTCATAGGACTAGTTATTACAATCCCTTATATCAGCACTTGGAATTGAGTGGGGGGGGGTAAAAGCTTCACTGGGGTCTTCAGGTGGGCACCCCCCTTCACTGGTGTTTCATTGATAGGCCCACGACACCTCCAGGGGGCTCAACGGCGACACCTGGCGTCCCAGGTGTGCCCCCTCTGCTTTTACCCCTAGGTGGTCATTTTGCAGCCCAGGTGGAGTCCTTTCTCTTGATCCAGAGCCATCTGCTGCTTCGTTCGGCAGCCTCTGATATTGATTTGATGGCTCGTCGGAAGGCCTGTCCTCGTACTCCCAATCTCTTCAGAAGCTTGGTTGTGGATGTTGCAACGAAGCCTCTGCACCCAACCTCCACCGGAAGCACCTGGGCCCTCCAGCCGCGCTTCTCTGCCTCGGCTGCTATGTCCGCATACTTCAGTCGTTTGCGCTCATATGCTTCACCAACTGCTGCCTCCCACGGTACAGTTAATTCAATGATGAACGCAACCTTCTGGGTGGTTGACCACAAGACCAGGTCCGGCCTGAGGCTAGTTGGAAGGATCTCAGGCGGAAAGATGAGTTTTTGGTCTAGGTCAACCTGCATCCTCCAGTCCCGGGCAGAGTCTAGGAGGGTTGCCTCCACTCTTGCAGATGGTTTTGCCGGTGGTTGTCCTGCTCTTACAAATGGGGTGGTGTTTGGGCGTCTAGGCATTGGTGGAGGGAGGGCATTGATGGTTGTTCTCCTTCCTTCCAGAGTGATCGCCAGTTGTCTTAGGACCTGGTTGTGTCTCCAGGTGTAGCGGCCTTGGGACAGACTGGTTTTACAGCCGGTGAGGATGTGACTCAGTGTTGCAGGTGTTTGACAGAGTGCACAAGAAGGATCTTCTCCAAACCATTGGTTTAGGTTTTTGGGTGTGGGAAGAACATCATAGGTGGCTCTGATGATGAAGCTGATTTGGCTTCCTTCCATTTCCCAAAGATCCTTCCATGTGAGCTTACGATGCTCCAGGTTTTCCCAGCTGGTCCACTGTCCCTGTTTGGACTGTGCTACTGCTGTCGCGCATCTGTTTGCCTCCTCTTGTTGCCGAACCTGAGCAACCACCAGCTTTCTCCTCTGGGTTGATGTTGCTTTGTGCCATGTGGGTCGACTTGTTCCGAGTCCAAACCCGCCTCTTCCATGCTGCACCTGTCCCACAATGTCTCCATGCCTGAGAGCAGATTTGGCTTGCTGTACCGCCTCAGATGGGTTCCATTTCCTCCCAGTTGCCAGTCTGGGAGCAGCTGCACGGATCACCTCATCTTGCGACTCAGTCAGGGTCATGTTCAGCCTCACCTTGGTGCACTTAAACTCCTCTGTGAGGCTAGAGATGGGCAGTTCCAGGGCACCATGTCCATACAAGCCGATGTTGCTGAGGCAACGCGGGAGGCCAAGCCACTTCTTGATGTATGAGCTCACTGTTCTTTCCATCTTCTCGACTTTGGTCATGGGGATCTCATAGACTGTTAGAGGCCACATCAGGCGGGGGAGCAATCCAAACTGCAGGCACCACAGTTTCAACTTGCCAGGAAGCAAGGTCTTGTCTATGCTGACGAGGCCTTTGATGGTTTCTTCCCTCAGCTGATCACTCTGGTCCGAGTCTTTGAGATGTGCATTGTATAGTCGCCCTAGGCTCTTGACTGGCAGTTCAGACACCAATGGGATGGGTGTGTCCTTGATGTGGAACCTCTGGTCTGTGAGTCTCCCCCTGACGATGGATATGCTCCTGGATTTGCTTGGTTTGAACTTCATCCGTGCCCATGTGATGTTGGCATGAAGCTTTCCTAGCAGATGTTATTATGATGAGTAAACAATACTGAAAATTTAAGGGCTGGATCATATTTTCCTTGAGCAGATTTTTTCAATATCCTCAAATGACTGAGAGAAAGTCTATAAGCAAACCCACGTCTACAGGTTAAATTGACCTTTGACCTCACATGAGGCAGGCTGTGGGTTAAAGAGTTCATATAGACAAGTGAGGTCACAGCAGAGGTCATGTTTATGTACAGGCGTGACTCACTTAACAAATGGATCTTGAACTTCAACCTTCACAGCCGATATATCGATCCAAACTCATGTAGTTAATCAGAGTAACACTCTCCTGTTTGTTTAACTCCACACTGCTGCCGGGCTACCATGCATTATTATTTTGTCAACATATATCTACAGAATAGAATAGCATAAAATAGAATATTCCTTTATTGATCCCCCATGGGGGAAATTTTTTTTGTCACAGCAGCATCACAGACAAAGAGTGCAAAAATGCAGTTATAAAAATAAAGATTGTAATATTAAGAACTTAAATAAATGTAATAATTAAGAAAAAAATTAGAAAAAGGAAAAAGGGAGAAGAAAAATAAAACTATCTACAATATACACACTTTAAATGCCAGAAAAAAGTGGTGGTGGAAATCCAGTTATTATTACAGTTCGTTGTAAAGTCTTATTGCAGAAGAGAGGAATGACCTGCAGTAGCGCTCTGTCCTGCAAGGTGGAAGTCTCAGTCTGCTGCTGAAGGAGCTGCTTAAAGCCCCCACAGTCTGGTGCAGTGGGTGAGAGGGATTGTCCATAATGGATACAAGCTTTGCTGACATCCTCCTCTCACCCACCTCCTCCAGGGAGTTTCTGTTTGTTTCTGTATTAGTTACTCTACATCTCTGATTTTGTGTGATTGTTTGGACTGTCTATTCTTTTCATAAATATCAGATATCCCCTACTATTAAAAATCAAAGGGATGAGTTCATTGAGTACGGTCAGGTAAAATAATGACTAATGACTGATTTGTTTTCTGCATGAATCAATCTGTAAATGAGTCAATGTGCTTTCTTCATCTCTGTTCTGGGTGCAGCTGTGAGGAGCTGCTGATCACAGCCTCTTCATCAGAGCCGGGCTTCTCTGGCTTCAACAGCATTTGACAATAAATGACAGTTAAAAGTGCAGGAAAAACGATGACATCCACAGCAGGTGCTGCAGCCCCCGCACTCTGTATTAGAAGCATTAGAATATGAAAATAACTTCAGTGTCGACTCAAGCGGATGCAGACATTCAGCTCACATCAAACAGAGTCGGCAGACATCTGCCCAACGACAGCTGGTACGAGGGAGCAACTGTGTTTCTCTCACAGAGAAAGAATTACAAAATAAGGCCATCATACACTCTGACTGCCTTTTATACACAAACTCAAACCATTTCCAACTTTATATTTAAGTCAAAACTTTTTTGTTTTGTTTCCTGGGCTTGTTTTTCCATCGTTTAATGACATGGTGCACAGAAACTGCACACTGTGAATTTTGCAAGAACCAATTGACCAATTGTGACACCCCCCACCCCCCACCCCTTACTGTTGCTCGGTCTGCCAAGATCTTTTGGAGCTGACGGACTGTCGACACACTACCCTGGTGGAGAGAAGTATTCCAGCACCTGTCAGTGATGTTTTTTTGTAGCATTCTCTGGGCAATATTGAGGCTAAAGCACACTTGTCAATAAAAAAAAACGGAGAAACCTGGTGGACCAATCATGTTCTTGCACTGCCAGGCAAGTTCTCTTAGCCTAGTATTGTTAAAATAAATTCATCTGTGTCTGCAACCTCCTCAAGCCAGATGAAAACGTCAGCACAGCCAATAAACCTACAGGGCTAATAAGCTAGCTTCCATCATTATAAGGCTAAACAATATTTTGCAGCTACATGTATTTTTTCCTTCCTTCTTTAATGCCAAAATAGCTTGTTTGATTGTAAAGAAAGCATAAATTTTAGGTGTCAAGATACTTACAGTCTATGGTGTCAAGGCATTCTTACATTCTTGTTCAGCACTTTTACAGCAAGTACAGGGTTGGGATATTCAGGAGTAGGTTTCCTGTTCACAAAATGCTACATGAAAGATGAAAGATGAAAACAAATTAAAACAAGTTAAAATTGTCTGTTGGGACGCTATGTTAAACTTCGATGTAAGCTGACAAAACAACATTAGCGAGCTGTAGCGTTAGCCTAGCTTAGCCTGACCTTGGAGCAGATATATTAATGCTTGTTTATTTGTGTGACATTAAGGCCAGGAGTGGGGCCTTCCACACTGTTTTATCCACTGTGGGCAATGCTCCTTCTGTGTTTTTGGCTTTGGAAAGGGAAAGAAAATGACTCCCCCAGCCAAACTCTTGGGGTACAAAGTGTCCGACTTGCACATGCAGTGGGCACATCGCTTCACTATTTCACTAGTGGTCTGCGGCTTGTTGGACCCTGCTTACATATTAACAGTTGCTAGGCTGTGTGATTAGACAGTGACTAGCTTAATTCTTTTGATCAAACATAAAAACTACTAAGAAATTAAACATGCAATGCTGAAATGCAAAGGTACAACCTTATAATTACTAGTACTATTTTCAGTTTGGAGAAAAAGTTGCTATGTCTCAAGAATAAATTCATGTTACTATGAGAATAAAGTCACTTTGTTGCATTAAAAACCTCCACACACACACACACACACACACACACACACACACACACACACACACACACACACACACACACACACACACACACACACATACACACACACAAAATGGTCCCATGAGAGGTCCAATGCACATACATAACATTTCTGTTCAGTGTAAGTTTAAGAGGTGTTTAATATATGGCATGGTTTCAGCAAGCTCTTTGTGAATATTCCTTATATTTTGTTGACTTGATTGTGGATTTATCTTCCATGTTTCTGAGTAGTCAGCAAAAATGTGTTGGGACGTTAAGACGTAATTACTGGTCAAAATTTAGACAGCAAAAAAATCTCTGATATTATCTAACACCAATAAGATATCAAAGAAGTAAGAAAGCTCAAAAACAACAGCAAATATAAAAAGTTCCATCTGTTTGGGCTCAACATAGCATACTTTGTCTTCAGCACTACTGAGTCAAAGCATCATAGTCATAGTCAGAGACGATCCTGAGGCTCATCAAGGTCATGGTGGATACGGACATTGTGGATACGATTAGTTCCAGACTGCACTGACCACATTAGTTTTCATGGTTTTATCTTAAATACATGAATTATCCTGGAGGATTGACCCCTAGAAAATAAACACACATACAGTCACACACTTACTGGCACAATGCATATAATACCTCTTAGAAAGGTGTGAATGTTGTTGCCCTTCAGGGATTAACCTTGATGAAGTCTGTATACAAAAAAGTTTCAAACTGCCCTTCAGGGATTATGTGACTCAGCCCTGAACTCTTTCTTAAACCCACAGCTCCACCATCGCTGCTATGAATCATAATGAAAAAGTGTTTCTACACAAAACCATATATTAGACATGCATTTAATGCAACATGGTAATGAAGATCTATGGCCATGTGGGAGGGAGCGTGAACAATATGTGGGTCTTTGTGTGCGTCAGAGGGCCAGATGCTGGCTTGGTGGGTGCACCGTCCCCTGGCAGATGACAACACTAGCTGCTCTGAAAACCTTATGGCCAGCAGAGCAGGGTCACATTGTTAGTTAAATACTTTGTGGTTCTCCAGAGGCGGTCGCTTTAACCTGCCTGACAAACCGTATGGTTATCTGACCGGGGGCCATGTTGTGTGAGGAACAGCAGGGGGAAGGGCATTTTGTAGAAAAAGTTTGGATTCAGTATACCAAGGTCACAATTAGAGGGAAACGTTAACTGTGCAGGGCTAAATGCTTTACCTACAGTCTCAACAGTCATAAAATGACACATGATGATACTTTTAACACAAGACTTGGAACATTTATCATATATTACCACAAGTGAGCAGGCTGTGGTGTGTGTCTGACAGATGAGCCTCGAGGTGCACAATAACACTGTGAGCAAACCAGGTAACTATTTTATTCAAAGCCAAGGACAGACTTTTTTTCGTCATAAGTGATATTCACAGTTAGTTTAAGCTTTTACACTGCAATTAATATTCAAGTGTTCATAATTAGAGTCTTTTTCAAAAATGCTTGCTATAATCCTTGACTTAGTTTGACATTAATTAGTCAGGCCTGAGTCATTCTGTGTTTTCAGGGTTAGTTGATTTAGCTATAGAAACAGAGAAAAAGAAATCTGCTGCAGGGATGGATAAAGGTGGAGGAGCCTTGTCAGGTTATTGTGAATCTGCAGTATCCATCTAAAAGTTGATTTAAGACATTACCACTTGGAAAAAAAATGGACTCTTCACATTTTGTCAGAAGAATAAAAAAGCTTTATAAGAAACTTTTTTTTACATCAAAAATATAAAGTTTGTGACATTTAACTGTTAAAAATACAGTGTTTTTGAATGTTAAAAGCCATTAGACCATAGTGGTCAAACACCTGTGCCCCATTCTTAGTGTTAGGGTAAGCTGGTTTACTTTTCTTACAATCACAGGGGCTTAAGACTGCTGGGACACCAAAGTTACGAGGCTTGTAGCATGAGCTGGTTGTCAAAGGGGTGTTGTTTTAGAGTTGTGTGGGTCCAGTCTGGACTCTGACACCAGGGATGAAGAATGCACTGCAGGGATTTAAGGGGAAAGGCATAATCTGCTCCCCATCTCCAGAGACCTGAATCTGGTTTGGTGGGAACAACCCTGAGGCACCTGGAGACAAACCTTACAAGAAATCAAGGAGTGAAGCTTTCTTAAAGTGTTGGTTTGCCACATACAAGGTGTGTCATCTTAGAAACAGGAAACAGCAACTTCAAAATAATCCTCCTTGAGTCAAACACACTTTACCGTCCTTCCCCACCACGTCTTCACACACTCCATACTTTTAAAAGCACACAGTCTTTTCTGATTGATCTTTTTTTGTTGGTCTATACACTGACACATGATAGTTACTGGATCTCAGAGTTTCTTCAAGTTTTATGTTTTAATGATCTTCATGGAAGTTTTGATTTTTTTTATACCCCCATTGTTGAACCAAGGGTAAAACCAGCTGCAAACCTTTCATGACAAAGCACATATCCACATCCTGATTCCTGTCGTATCAGTTTGGCCAGTTCTGCTACTGTTGTAATTACTTGTTATTGAGAGTTAGAAATTAAAGTAAAAAAATAACTTTAATACTCTTCCCTTTTTATCCATCAAATAAAAATACACTCCGATATGATTCAGCCAACTCTGCTTTGAACTCCTGGCCCCCTATCTCAATCTGTCCAGCTTCACAGACCCAAACACAGTGAGTGAGTCAGTTTTCAGCTGTCTGTGAAGTGTCTGAGTGTCTTTAACAAAGGGATATATAGAGGCATTTGTGAATCTGCTGAGCCAGCAACAGCTGGAGACAAGAGCGGTGATGGATGGAGGGGTGGCATAACTGAGACAGAAAAAGTGAAGTCAGTCTGAGGCTGAGGAAAGAGAAGAGTCAGAAAATAAAGGTGGATGTGTAGAGGACATGAGAACGGAGAACTTTTTCATCACTGGTAATTAAACTCTGAGAAAAGTCCATCCTGTGAACAAAGCTATATATGGTCTTGTTTTTGGCTGAGGATGAATGCAAACTGTCTTGACAAGCAGAGCCTCAAAAATAGAAAATGTTTCAGTATTTTTGACATAGAGCTGAGAAAAGCTGCACTTTCGTGGTTTCATTTGCTCTTCTGTCATAAAACTAGCAGATCAGTCAGAGAGCAGGCAGTAAGCTTTTCACCATCACTGGAACAGCGTGAAAACTGGAAAGAGTGAATGTGAGGATGTGTTGTCACAAGAGGCATGTTAACTCTGTGGAGCAGATGTTGTGTATCGACACCGAAGACAAGACTTCTTTTTTTCATGCAAGTAATTCTCTGAGTAAACTGTTACTCTCCGAATGAATAGGTCAGTGTGGGGCGACTTGGATGGTGCAGGGGTTTTAGTTTGCATGTGGCCATCTCTGTACAGTCAGTGCAAGAACTACAGGGGAGCTGAATATATATTTTTTATGACTTCTAAAGCTCCAGTGAGGAATTTCTTTTTGTTTATTAGATAGACTGAAATTCATATTGTTGTCTTTCTGTGATTAACAAAAGCAAATAAGACAATGCGTGACTGGACTGATGGTCTTAATGTTGTCATTTTAAACGCTTGAAGGAATATTCCGGAGTAAATTTTAGTTATGGTCAAACACCCCATAACATCGAGTTAGACACCTCCTCGAGAGATGAACGTTGCCAACCGCTTGCTCCTCTAGTTATACCAACTTTAGTAATGATCGCATGATAGCATTACACAGTGGTCTACATTTCTACACACACACCTCCACCAAAAAAGCTACTCTATAGCCTTAAATAATGCTCAGAACAGCACCTAACTTCATCAACAGTACATATAGGGTCACAGCCACAGTACTAGCCACCAAATATCTTTTTAGCTTTGCCTCATTTCTTTAGCAAAGAGACTAAACACAACTCACCTACTCTCTTCCAGCAGCCGCTTGTCACATTCTGTGACGAAAGGGGCTGTAGCCCCTCCGTCTGATGGCTTAAGGGGCTTTTAAGTTTAATCTATGGAGTCTGGGAGTCACTATCGGCCGTTTTTGACTACTTTTGATTTTACCTTTATATTTCCTCTTAAAAAATGTTTACCTTGCCTTGCTTGGTATCATGTTTTTCAGCACAACCTCACCTGTGTGAATTTACAGTTATTTTATCATTTTGACATACTGTTTAACACAACACAATGGACCCAAATTCACACACAAAACATATATCCGAGTGGAAAAAAGTAAATTTTTTTACTGTGAAAACCACAAATATGTGTGACGAACCGTTTTCAAAACTTAAACTGCAAATAAAAATAGTAAACTTCAAAACATATGCAAATTTTTAACAAATAACATAGTAATTTACCTATATTTACATCAAAATGCAGGCAATGGCTTAGGCATATTTTGTAAAATATTTAGAAAACACTTTATAGTCTCAGAAATGTCACATTTTATTTATGCCACTACAAAAAAAACATGATGTAAATGATGCATGATGTAAAACATGATGTAAAAAACGTGTAGATCGTCAGTCAGTCCATTTGCAATTTTTCCATAATTCTTTGTTTTTTGCTGCATTTTTGTTAGTACTACTGCAGATTGTTCTGACTGTGTCTATGGCAAAAAAAAAACCCAAAACAAACAAACAAACAAAAAAAAAACAATTGAAAATGTCTCAACATGGACCCCTGGTGGTCTCTGAGGGTGAAACCAGAGCAGTGGATTAAAACAGAGTGGCGACACTCCCATAGGCATACGCTGTACAGCCCGGTGGACCCCACTTCTGGGTTATGGAACTCTCAATAGTTCCAACATGTCTTCCTGTCACGTCGGACACCGTTTGCTTCTATGGCCACAAGGCAGACACTCACCGAGGTAAAATGATAAAATATCAACAAGTTTAATGCCAATAAGTGTGTTATTGATATCGAGGGGACCCCTTTGTATGTAAAAATGTATATCCCAAATGTAATTACGTTGTTTTAGTCAGGAATTGGGATCGATTTTTATAGCCACGGCTCGCTCCCACACTCCCTGAGGTAAAATATTGTATCAACGAATTTAATGCCAATACGTGTGTAAATGGTATCGAGGGACCCCTTTATATGTAAAATGATTTTAATTTTAGTATGCTCAAATTGTAATTACAAATGTATTTACAGATTTTTTAGTTAGGAATTGGGATTTATTTTTTTTAGCCACGGTCTGCTAGTTGGACGTCGTCAGCTGTAGAGGCCTGCCAAAATTTATTGTGTGACTGAGTTTTGAATCACTGATAAATCATCATCATCAATCATATGTTGAGATGGTTACTTCTGGGCTTTATTTTAGATTTCAGCCTTTATCAGAACGCAGTGTTATGTGGAATTTATTCTTTGTAGACTCACATAAGTGCTATGTAATTTGATTTCTGCTTATGTATACCATGGGATGATAGAGTAAAAGGACTGCTACTTTTTAAATTCTGTCAGCATTTAAGGCGTATGTTTAACATGGAAAAATGTTATGCAGGCCATGCTGCAAGACCAAAACATTGCACAATTGTTTCAACAGCTTGTAACACCTGTTACTTACCACCTTATTGTATTATTTTCTTTTATGAAAAGTAACAACTGTAACATCCTTTAATTAAATCTAATCTATTTGAACTTTTAATAATAAAGAGGAGGCCAATGAACACTGCTCCGTTGGATTCGGCTGCTTGCGGTTGCTGCTGCCGCTTGCACCTGGCTGTGGCACAGGACCACTGGGGTCTGCTGATGGTGGATGAGATCAGGATAAATCCACCTTCTCCTTGACCTGCAAATAGAAATGTAAATTATTATCCTACTCTGTTAACACAAACTGACATGAGGTTGACATTTTTAGGTTGTTCTCTAGGTTCACCTCCTCCTGCTGCTGCCCCTGACAGCCGCAGCTGGCGTTGGCTAGGGGTGGACACCGTTGGCTGGTGGCTGCTGCCAGCGGCTGGTCGCAGCTGCTGCAGCGAGGGACCACTGGAGTCTGCTGGTGATGGAGAAGGGGTGGAAAGCCCGAATACGTCCACGGCAACCAGTAAGGGGCTTGGCAGTGGCCTAGATGACATTGCCATTGTTGCAGTAGAGGTACCTGGTTTCTTTTTTTCCCCTTTTGCTTTGGCTCTTGCTTCTAAAGCATCCTCTCTGTGTGTCTTTCTTTTTTGCAGCCGAGATGAACTTGGAGACAATTCTCAACCTCAGTCGGATGTATCTGGTGAGAATTTTTTTCTGAAGCTCATGGCATGAGGGAAGGTTGCTGTCAAGTTTCATTGCCGCTTGTTCCAGCTTTGCCACTGCATTGGTTGATTCCATGAGTGAGTCAACTGAGGTCGCCTGGAACAGCTGCTCCACACTCTGAATGAGAGTGAAAACCTCATCAGATGGCCGGTATAGTGCCCCCCTTTTAAACTCCTTCAATCTGAGAAGAACATCTCTCTCACTCGCATTTTCACTTTCTGTTAGGGAGCTCTGGCATTCCTCACAAAGTGACCAGCTGATGACCCTCTTCACAATGTATCTTGCCAGGTGGTAGAGGACACAGGACTCTATTTTTGTGAAGTCAGGTGGTGATGCTGGGTCATCCAGCTGCTCCAGACGCACCACTGGAGGAGGACTGCAGTTGCTTCTCTTTGAATCCAGGAAGTCTGCCAAATGGTCAGATCCGTCATCTAAGTAATTGCCGGTAGGTACTGTGGTGAGGAACTGTCCAACAGTGACAGCTCGCAGCACGTAGTGGAACTCTGCTGGTGTTGGGACAGGGTTCCTCTGACGAATGAAAGAAAAGGTGTTCTCCAGGCAGTCCTGTGTAAACCGACTTGTGAGAACAAATTTGTGCCCTTTGCTCAACAGGTCTTGCTGGACTTCCAGGATCACTCTAGTGGCTATCACAAGTCCTGTCTGGACTGGTTTCCAGCTGCCCAGGTGACCGATCTTCAGTCCCCGAACAGGTGGATGCTGTCCTGGAGAAAGTGGATGGCTTTCTCATACTCCTCCATTTTGAACAGGCTGAGAGCAGTAACAACATTCCAGGAAGACATGAGGTCAAACCAGTGGTCCACCTTCTCCAAAAACAATGATGTCACAAGGTAGGATTGTGGTCGCTGCTCCTCCTCGGATGCTCAACAGGATGGGGTATCCATGGCTTATCCTGGGTCACCCCAAATGACTTCCACATTGCCCGATTGGGACTCCCCATGTCACTGGTGATGTTTATAGCATGAAGCCCTACAGATGCTGCAGCTTCTACGATGGCAATAATGATGGGCTGATAAACTGAGCCGTCTGTCGAATTACCGCTGTAGTGGTAAGCAACAATTTGCTTCCAGCGTGTTGTTACACCAGCGAGCATAAACACACAGACATGCGTTGCTTGCCCTGTGTGACCAGAAAGTGTTAACTGAAACAATACCATGTCATTATTACAGAGAATAAGGCAGAAACTGAGGCAGAGCAAATAGGAGTAGGCAGCCCACAGTTGGTGAGGTCCTCGAAGCTCCAAGGGACAGTCAGTCAGGGGCAGCAAGTGAAGAAGCCACTGTGACAGGGGCAAGCGATCCAGGGACCAGTGATGACAGGGTGACTGTTGATGACCTAAGAGAGCAATTGAGGATTGAGACACTCCAAAGAAAGAGAACGGAGAGGGCTCTTAAACAACAAAAGCAAATAAATTTGGGTTTAAGAAAGAAGAACAGTTTAATTCAAAAAAAGTTCAAATCAATTTTTAACACAGACCAAATTCAGTCATTAGGAAGAGAGAAGACGAGAGGGATATGCTGGAGCAATCAGACCCTGAAAAAAGCCATACAAATTCGATTTACTGCTGGCACAACAGGCTACAAAACATTGCAAAAAATGAAAATCCCCCTACCTGACATTAGGACTACACAACGGAGGATGCAGCATGTTAAGATGGAGCCTGGAGTGTTGATGGAGGTGTTCAAAATGTTAAAGCTAAAGGCAGAGGGAATGAACAAAATGGAAAGGGAATATGTACTCACACTGGACGAGATGGCCATCACTCCAGGCGTGGCGCTGCATATGGGTGGAGCTGCAGTGTAAGTGGTCTTTCTCTGTTTGAAATTTGTCCCTATCCAGAGACTCAATGTATGGCATGTTCCTAAATATGTATGCATTCAGTGTTTGCAGATTTAATTGTTTTTGTCTCTTTAAAAAATGGAAAATAATTGACCTTTGGGATCCAAATCTCAATGTATGGAAACTAAATCTCTAAGTATGGGAACTGAGTCTTTGCTTAGCTAACTGCTGCTGCTTGCAGCTGTTCAACAGCAGTTTCTTTAAATTTTTGCTTTCGGCCATTCGAGCCAAATAAGAGCAGTATTTTCTACACTGTCACCTCACTTGTGGTGTTGGACAAAATAGCCTGTGCATGCCTAAGTTAGCTCCTGAATAGCTATCTATCTGCAAATCTGGAAAGGAATGAATTGGCAGTCTGGCCAAGTTGAAGGCACCAATAAAAAGCCATTTTTTTTGGTCACATTCAAGCTCCAGTCCGTCATTTTCCTGTCTGTATTGATGTGTCATTTTGGTCTGGAGGTTTTAGGTTTTGGGGGAAAAGGTGGGCTTCCCTCCAAGAATTGAAGGAAGTCTTTGTCCAGCTCCATCTGGCTGGTTTGATCATGATTGCCATGGTATCCACCATACAGGATATCATGTTCAGATCCTGCTTTTCAGGTCCTGGGGTCACATTCTGCAGATGGTGCACCATTTTAATGACTCTGTGTAATTTTCGAACCATTTGTCTGAATTGTGAGTCATTAATTGGTGTTTTTTTGGGTCCCTTGAGCAGGAAGAGGTCTGCTCTGCTGTTTGTTTTGTTGGTCATAGGTGCACTGAGGAAATCCCCCCTGGGTACGGGCAGGGTTTCCCTGGCATAGAACAGATGCATAAGACCATGACTGAGGTCCCCAAAATCTGGACTGAGGATGGGGACATATGGCAGCAGTGAAAAGGAGGGGTTCAGGTCTGGTAGGATGGGGATGTGAGGGAGCACAGGCTGGTTAGGTTGGGGGTAGGGGACATGTCCCCTTAAAATACAGGACTGGAGGTGTGCAGTCCATCCCCCAAAAATTCCTACTCCCCCATGACCCAGTTTGGCGTTGTGGTGTTGTGCCACTGTAGTTGGTACAGTAACGGGGGCGACCACCCCTCCTCCCATCCTGTACCTTTGTCCATTGGTCAGAGGTCAAATGCCGTTCTGAGCGTTATTTGTGGCTATAGAGTGGCTTTGTGGATGAGGTTTGTGGGTGGAGGTGTAGACCCCTGTGTTACCAAAGTTGGTATAACTAGAGAAGCAAGTGGTCGGCAACATTCACTTCTCAAGGGGGTGTTAAACTCTGCGTTATGTTGTATTTGACCATGACTTTAACTTGCGCTGGAATATCCCTTTAAACTAGTGACGGGGCACCTGTGGTTGGACTAACATTTTTACATGCATCTCCAGTTGTAATTAGACTAATGCAGTAGGACTAGTTTGGTAAAAAAAAAATCAAAATTACTGACTATCTTTTTATTTGCCATGGTGAGGGGTATTATAGAGAGATAAACAAAAACAACTTGACCAAAGAGCCTACCTTAATAAATAAATAATAATAGTAATGATAATAATAATAATAATAGTAATAATAATAATAGTAATAATAATAATAATAATAATAATAATAATAATAATTATTATTATTATTATTATTATTATTATTATTATTATTATTATTATTATTATATGTGATGCACGATACAAAAACAACTTTTGTGGGAATACTCAGACTACATTCTGTTTTTAATGAGATAAGTATTAATTAAGACAAACTTAGACAGGCTTTTCATGACCTACACTGTAAAAAAAATCCTGTAGTTTTGACAGAAAAAAAAAAGAAAACTGGCAGCTGTGCTTGCCAGAGAAACTCTGTCAAAAATACAGGACAAATGTAAATACCATTACAGAACAGCCTGTATATTTTATGGATATCCATATTTTATGGATATGTATTTTTTTGGATGGCGCTACTCTACTGCTAACTTAGCATGAAACCAACACTAACTGACGGTCTGTCTGCATTACTTCAATAATACTGCCAAATGGTCAGCAACATAGAAAGACTCAAAATTACCTGAGCAAATCCTGTCAATCACCTGTAGAAGTTGGTCTGGACCATAAAATGTTTTAAAGCGTCTGCTCCGTTCTGGTCACACAGTTCGTATACAGCTCCTCCACTCGACAGCAGTGGGAAGCTCCTTCCGCAAAAGTACATGTCCAATGAAATCCCGAATTCAGGTGGCAGAGTTCTAAATCAAAGCGCAGCTGTTTATTTTTTGCGGGAATGTAAAATGTATGTTGAAAATCATACATTATTAATTGATGAAAACAAAACACAATTCTGATCATTTACATGTGATTAACATCAGTCAAAAACAAAGTAATAACTGCTAATTGCCTATTTACAGGACTGAGATAATATTTCTTCACTTTAAAATTCACAAAGTTGGTTGAAAATTGTCATGTTTAATTTTTGTTTCTTGTGAGCAACAGATAAAATAACTTTTGATTTTCCAAATGTGTCGTCTCCTAATATTATGGCTAATGTAACCTTTCATGAATGGATGGGCAATAAAGGTCAATACCGGACCTTGTTTTTAAAATATCTTAACATAACTTTACTGTTTTTATACATATTCTCATCTGTATATTACAACACATGAATTTGTAAAATGTAATAATCTTTATTTCTGGAAATAGGAAAGCAAAACCATGATTTCAACACCCTCATATTGTAAATTTTCCTGTATTAAATTGCTTAATGCATTATGTTTTTTTCTGTTTAACCTACAGTAATCTGTAAATTATTCAAACAAGTATGATTATTTTTACATATTAATACCCTTAAATTAACAGTTGTGCTTGGTTCAGTATTTTGCGGAATATTACTGTAAATTTAAAAAGTGCAAAATTATTTTCCCATTTACATTTTCTTGATGTCATGAATTTACAGTAATTCCCTGTTAATTTCACGGAATTTTTTTTTTACAGTGTAGGTCATCTTGGCCTAAGGGGCAGCTGCTAAGCAGTGATTGTGTTTGAGTGACCAAGAAAGAATCTGGGCATCATCTTTGACTCTGAGCTGACTTTAAGTCTCTAATGCATGCTTTTATCTCAACTCGTCTTAACTATTGTAACACCCTGCGTTCTGGTCTTCCAAGAAAGAAACATTGCAAGTTTACAACTATTGAAAAACTCAGCAGAACGTATGCTGAAGAGGACCAGAAGGCGGGCACATATTACACCGGTTTTTGAATCACTGCATTGGCTCCCTGTGTGCTTTAGGATCAATTTTAAGGTCCTTTTATTGGTTTTTAAATGTCTTAGGGGTCTTGGACCCTCTTATCTTTCAGAATTGCTTTTACGATATGAACTCTTGTGGACCCTGAGATTCTAATGAATGAGGTTATCTTATTCTTATCTATATTTTTATCGTACTTTATTTTATTTATATATTTTAATCCTCATTTTACATTACATCATATTTATTCTATTTATTTACTTTTTCAAAAATTATATTTTAGCTTTTTATCTGTATTTTATTATTTTATTTAGTTTGATATTTTTAACCGATGTAGTTTATGTTTTTATTCCGTTTCTCCAGTGTTTCCTCGGTGGGGGGTCTACCTGCACTAGGGGCCGTGACTGGCTCTGTCTGGGATTTCTCTGCCTCGTGATGTGCACTCAGTAGTTACCCCCTGGTTTTCAGAGCTTTTTTGTTCATGTTCCCAATTAACTATAACCATAGACTGTATATAGAATGGACAGAGTCTGCCTCCTCGCTGGGTGAAGCCACTCCGAGAACAGCACCCTCTGTTGACAGGCTGCAGTCTAGGTCATAAATCCCGCCTCCGCCAGCAAAGCTTATGGAGCTGTGGACAAACTTTAGAAATTTATTACACAGAACATAAATTTTTCTCCCCTCTGCTTGTGATGTTGACATGTAGTTACTGTAAGACTGGTTTGTGCTCAAGTCCTCTTTTTTCTGTGAAGCTCCATTTTTAAAAGTTATTAGGGGGGTCATGTTTGCTATGATTGACACCTGATACAGCCTATGGGCGTTCAGGGATTGCGTAGTTCTCCCAGGGGAGAGCCGAGCGCCATCACAGCGACTCTCTGCCACTGCGCGGCCGAATGCGTGAATTGCTACTGCGCAGCGCTGGTTTCAGGAAATGAAGAAAAATCCCGGAAATACCGAGAGCTATTTGGCTTCAAATCCGGATACAGGGGGTAGGCGGAACCAAGTTGTCCATAGTATATACAGTCTACGACTACAACCAAAAGTAAAACCAGACTTTCTTCTGACTTTAATTGGCTAAATGGGAAATGAAAGGGAGGAAGCAAATAGCATATAACCAAGGCGCAGGCATCATTCTCTGCACTATGAGAATGCCTCCAATTTCTGTCAACTTCTGATCCATTATTATTTCTGGTCATAATTCATTGCTTTTCTAACCTTGTGTTAGACCTCCTCTTGCAGCATGACAAAGAGTTGTGCCACTCACAGCTAACAGTCACGATTCTGCTCTTCACAATTCAGTGAAACCTCAGCAGAGCTCTGTGCTTTGTGGACTTAGAAAGAGCCAGTGCTGAGCACCTTCACAGTACCATCAGGCCCAGATTTTTGTGCACAGAGAGGAGACAAAAGCCTCCCACCTCATCAGTTTCTCCATCTCTGTCTGCCTCCCTATTTTTCATCCATCTTTCCCTCTCTGTCTGACTGTGCTGAAAAGCCATTCAGCAGATGTTTGTTGACTGTGCACTACAAAGAATAGCTTCAACATGTCACTATATCAGGGGAGGTTGACAGTTATTCACACAGTTTTGTGATGATGAGGCTGCTCAGGCTGTGTTCTTGCTTCTGCCTTGCAGACTCATCTCTCCATTGTGGCAGTTCAAATGTCCTTTTTTTAATTGGCTTTAATTTACAAAGCTGTGTTTATGTCTTCATCTGCAGAGGAGACACTTCCACTTGACATAACTGGCTTAAAAAGTAGTTGAATTTTGGACTTGTTTTGATTTGTGTTGTCTGCATATTAGATCAAACCAAATGCATACATCAAGTTATCTCCATTCTTCAAACACTATATCCTCATCTACTGATACTATTTTCCCATGACCTGCACCATTGACTTCATACTATATTACCATATTTACTATATAACCTTTATTTGTGTCAGGCTCCTGGTGCAGATCTCAAGAGCCCACTTTATGGAGCATGCACACTTTGTCAGCATACATAATCAAGTTTAGTCATTAGCCTTTATGCAGCTACTAAATCTGATTTATTTTCTGTGGGGATGGAGTGGCACTTTTGTTTTTTTTCCTTACCAAGTCAGACTTTTGCATCAATCATCACTCCTGCGTGAGTACCACATCTATCCTGCTTTTTTCACGACTTCCCAATTACTTCTGTGAAATCATTAGCCATAAAACTAGCTTGAAATAAAGTTTAGAAGCTGGGCAGCTGTTTTTTTTTTTGTTTGTTTTAAACAAGGATCAATTTGTCATTAGCGTCATGATTTAGCATTCAGTCAGTGATTTGTTTTACCACTTTGGGACAGGGCAGAATGAAGAACAGGTATGTATGCAGTGTAAAGGAACAGTCACTTCATGTACAGTGCAAAGTTAAAAATCTAATGTCATAACACTTTCAATGGACATAATTCTCTTTTATTGCACATTTGAATCTAATGAAACTATAGTTTTAGCTCTGAATGGCTCCAGGATGTCAGTGCACAAATACTTATATTGGTGAAACTGCAAAGTTAGGCTGAGCTTCAATTACTGTACAATTATACTTTGTAATTTGGCTCACATCTTTGTCCCCTGTCTACACGCACCAAAAATCTTTGGGTTGTTCACTAAAGTGTCTTGACTTCTGCTATGGTAGCAGGTGCAATATGCGCCTTCAACCCACAGCTGTTTGATCAAGTACATCAAATGCTCTTTACTGCTGGATTTGGGAGTAATGATCACCCATTTGTCATCCTGGAAAGATCACATTGATTTAATCAATGAAAAGACAAAACTGAGAATTGACTTTTGATGGTAACTGTGTCTGTCCACTCCTTTAAAGTCCAAACTGCTCCATCAGATGCAAATCTGTTTAAAGACTAAAGGTCAGCCCCATAGACGGTACATAGAATGGACGCTGTCTGCCTCCTCGCTGGGTGAAGCCACTGCAAGAACAGCATCCTATGGTGATGGGCTGCAGTATAGATCATAAATCCTGCCTGCAAGCCCTATAGACGGGTTGACAAACTTTAGAAATTTATTACACAGAATACTGATTTTTCTCCCCAGTTGAGATGTTGACAATGTTGTCACTGTAAGACTGGTTTGTGCTCAAGTCCTCTTTTTTCTGCACACCTCCATTTTAAAAAGTTATTAGGGGGTTCATGTTTTCTACGATTGACACTTGATACAGCCTATGGGTGTACGAAGATTGCGTAGCTCACCCGAAGGACACGCTGTTTTAGCCGAGCGTCACCAAAGCAAATTTCCTGCCAAATATGTACAACGCTTCTGTGCAAATGGTGGTTACAGGAAGTGGAAAAAAATCCTGGAAATACTGAGAGCTATTCGGCTTCAAATTTGTATAATTAGTCCTTGAGCCGGACCAGATGTCGGTACCACTTGGGTGGGCAAAACCTTACATATACTAAATTGTTTTTAGGGTCAATATAAGTAAATTAAAATATGATAGACTTTTCATAGGGGTAGCTTTTTATATTTTTTCTCATTTTGTTATTTTCCTCAATAGGCGAATTTTTGTTAACTCCAAAAGCAACACAGAAAGTCAAAAGCACATTAAAAGTCACACTCTTTTTGGGTCACACTGCTCTTTTCTATAAATGAATCAAACCTGTGTCTAATTAAATGAGTTGATGAAGTGGGTGTGGCCCAATTTGATGGTGGAGCAGTTCTTTCAGGTATCATAGCACTTGAGCCAAGAACCAAGATTTCACATATCGGTACCACCTGGGTGGGCAAATTCTAGTTGTGATTTTTTTTTATTGCTAAACATCCCTACAATAAGTTTTTATATGATAGACCTTGGTAACTGGTAGCTTTATTGTAGTTATCACTCATTGAAGTAATAGAGTGCAGCTGTTCAAAAACAAAAAATCGCCTTCCTTCAAAATTAGCTTTCTTTCATTTTAACCTCTCATTTAGGTGTGTTTGAACTATTGGCTAGCCATATAGACTTGTAATAACCCCCTAAGTAGTATTTCAAGTAATTTATCTAATACAGGTGTGTATATATAAGCTTCAATTAGCCAATCGTCAGGTCTAAATCAAGGTCTAACTAAAGGATATTTTTTGACTTAGAAGTAGAAGTAAAGTAAATGCAGACTAATAGCATTATAATGACACAAATATAATATGACACTGACATATTTTAAATACAAAATAAGATCTACTGATGTATACACTCTACGCTGTGTGCACAATTATTAGGCAAGTGAGTATTTTGATCATATCATCATTTTTATGCATATTTTCCAACTCCAAGCTGTATAAACTTGAATGTTTATTGGATATAAGCATATCAGGTAATGTGTATTAGTGTAATGAGGGAGGCTGGGGCCTAAGGAGATCAAAACCCTATATCAAGGTGTGCATAATTATTAGGCAGCTTCTTTTCCTCAGGTAAAATGGGCCAAAAAAGAGATTTAAATGACTCTGAAAAGTCAAAAATTGTAAAAAGTCTTTCAGAGGGATGCAGCACTCTTGAAATTGCTTAGATATTTGGGTGTGATCACAGAACCAGCAAACATTTTGATGCAAATAGTCAACAGGGTCGCAAGAAATGTGTTAAGAAAAAAAGACGCAAATTAACTGCCACAGATTTGAGAAGACTCAAACGTAAAGCTACCAGGAACCGCTTATCCTCCGGTGCTGTCATATTCCAGAACTGCAACCTACCTGGAGTGCCCAGAAGTACAAGGTGTTCAGTGCTCAGAGACATGGCCAAGGTAAGGAAGGCTGAAATCTGACCACCACTGAACAAGACACAAGTTGAAACGTCAAGACTGGGCCAAGAAATATCTGAAGAGAGATTTTTCAAAGGTTTTACGGACTGATGGGATGAGAGTGACTCTTGACGGACCAGATGGATGGACCTGTGGCTGGATCAGTAATGGGCACAGAGCTCCACTTCGAATCAGACCCAAGCAAGGTGGAGGCGGGGTACTGGTATGGGCTGGTATTATTAAAGATGAGCTAGCTGGACCTTTTGGAGTTGAAGATGGACTTAAAATCAACTCCCAAATCCAAAGCCAGTTTTGAGAAGACACTTTCTTCAAGCAGTGGTACAGGCAAAAGTCTGCATCTTTCAAGAAAACCATGATTTTTATGCAGGACAATGCTCCATTGCATGCAACAAAGTACTCCACTATGTGGCTCGCCAGTAAAGGCCTTAAAAACGAAAGAATAATGACGTGGCCTCCTTCTTCACCTGACCTAAACCCTGTTGAGAACTTGTGAGCCCTTCTTAAACGGGAAATTTACAGTGAAGGAAGACAGTACACCTCTCTAAACAGTGTCTGGAACAGTGTCTGGGAGGCTTTGGTTGCTGCAACACAAAAAGTTGATCGTCAACAGATCAAGAAACTGAAAGACTCCATGAATGGAAAGCTTATGACTGTTAATGAAAAGAAGGGTGGCTATATTGGTCACTGATTTTTTTTTTTTAATTTCAACAATTTTTATTTGTAAATTGAGTTGTTTGTTTATCATTCTCACTTTAACAAGTGAAAATAAACAAGTGAGATGGAAAATTTTTCATTTTTAATTTAGTTGCATAATAATTCTGCACACTAATAGCTGCCCCCAATAATTGTGCACACATAGATATTCTCCCAAGAAAGCCAAAATCTCACTTTTACTCCCTTAAATATTAAGGTTTGAGGTTTATTAACATTTTGGATTGACTGAGAGCACTGCAGTTGTTCCAAAATAAAATGTATCCTCAAAAATACAACTTGCCTAATAATTGTGCACACAGTGTATACAATCATCTGAGAAAAACTCCATTCCTCCACCAAGAACTTGATGAGACTGGCTTTGTTGGCAGGGCTGAAGAGAAGTTTCCTCCACTGCTGAATATTGTGGCCAGAAACGATGTTTCTGAACTGGATCCCCATGTCTGCACCTCTGTTTAGTCTTTCTGAATTTTTGATTGACATGTCCTTGTAAACGTCACAGACAACATCAATCCTTTCACTATCACCACCTTCATGCAGGACCTTGGCTAAAGTTGAGTCCAGCCAGCTTCCACCATGTCAGGATTGCCTATTAATGCACCAGATGCGGTTTTGCAGTTGCTATCCTGCAAGTGTGTGAGGACATGCAAACCACCAGACTGCACCTGTCTCAGCAATGGGCTAAAGTGCAAAAACCTGTGCAAATTACAAACTTGTGCCAACCAGTACAGTGAGGAAGAGCCCCTTGCACACCCGGCAGACTCAGATGTAGAAGAAGATACAGATACTGATGTCGATTACTGATGTTGATTAATAAGTGATGACCAAAAGGAGCTATGTTAACAGACCCACTGTGACTCAGTGACAGTATTATGTACTAAGCCAAAACTTGACAGTCATATTTGCTGTCACTGTTCCTTATGGAAAGAATAGGACTTTGAATAGGAATTTGAGTTTTTCTCAGATGATTGTATAGAGTGTATACATCAGTAGATCTTATTTTGTTGCTAATGTCTTCTTGCCCTGCACCAGCCAGGATGATTGTTTATTGAGTGCCTGCATTGAAAATATGTCAGTGTCATATTAAGGTTGTGTTATTATAATGCTATTAGTCTGCATTTACTTTACTTCTACTTCTATGTCAAAAAATATCCTTAATTTAGACCTTGATTTAGACCTGGCGATTGGCTAATTGAAGCTTATATATACACACCTGTATTAGATAAATTACTTGAAATACTACTTAGGGGGTTATTACAAGTCTCTATGGCTAGCCAATAGTTCAAACACACCTAAATGACAGGTTAAAATGAAAGAAAGCTAATTTTGAAGGAAGGCGATTTTTCATTTTTGAACAGCTGCACTCTATTACTTTAATGAGTGATAACTACAATAAAGCTACCAGTTACCAAGGTCTATCATATAAAAACTTATTGTAGGGATGTATAGCAATAAAAACATCACAACTAGAATTTGCCCACCCAGGTGGTACCGATATGTGAAATTTTGGTTCTTGGCTCAAGGACTAAATGAGTGAAGGTGGAGCAAGGTTGTCCATAGTACAAAACACAATTCTAATGAAGTTGGGAAGATGTGTAAATTGTAAATAAAAACAGAATACAATGATTTGCAACTTCTTTTTAACCCATATTCAATTAAGTATACTACAAAGTAAAAATATTTAATGTTCAGACTGATAAACTTTTTTTTTGCAAATAATCATTAACTTTAGACTTTGATCGCAGCAACACATGATGAAGTTGGGAAAGGTGGCAAAAAATACTGAGAAATTCGAGGAATGCTAATCACACACGTATTTGGAACATCTCACAGGTGAGCAGGTTAATTGGGAACAGGTGGGTGCCATGATTGGGTATAAAAGCAGCTTCCCCAAAAATTCTCAGTCATTCACAAGCAAGGATGGGGTGAGGTTCACCACTTTGTGAACAACTGCGTGAGCAAATAGTCGAACAGTTTAAGAACGTTTCCCAAAGAACAATTGCAAGGAATTTAGGGATTTCAACATCTATGGTCCATAATATCATCAAAAGGTTCAGAGAATCTGGAGAAATCACTGCATGTAAGCGGCACGGCCGGAAACCAACATTGAATGCCTGTGACCTTCGATCCCTCAGGCAGCACTGTATCAAAAACTGACATCAATGTGTAAAGGATATCACCACATGGGCTCAGGAAAACCACTGTCAGTAAATACAGTTCGTCACTTCATCTGTAAGTGCAAGTTAAAACTCTACTGTGCAAAGCAAAAGCCATTTATCAACAACATCCAGAAATTCCGCTGGCTTCTCTGGGCCCAAGCTCATCTAAGATGGATTGATGCAAAGTGGAAAAGTGTTCTGTGGTCTGACGAGTCCACATTTCAAATTGTTTTTGGAAATAGTGGACGTTGTGTCCTCCGGGCCAAAGAGGAAAAGAACCATCCGGACTGTTATCGCCGCAAAGTTCAAAAGCCAGCATCTGTGATGGTATGGGGGTGCATTAGTGCCCGAGGCATGGGTAACTCACACATCTGTGAAGGCAACATTAATGCTGAAAGGTACATAAAGGTTTTGGAGCAACATATGCTGCCATCCAAGAAATGTCTTTTTCATGAACGCTCCTGTTTATTTGAGCAAGACAATGCCAAGCCACATTCTGCACGTGTTACAACAGCGTGGCTTCGTAGTAAAAGAGTGCGGGTACTCGACTGGCCTGCTTGCAGTCCAGACCTGTCTGCCATTGAAAATGTGTGGCGCATTATGAAGCGTAAAATGTGACAACGGAGACTCCGGACTGTTTAACAACTAAGGCTGTACATCAAGCAAGAATGGGAAAGAATTCCACCTTCAAAGCTTCAACAATTAGTCTCCTCAATTCCCAAACGTTTGAGTGTTGTTAAAAGGAAAGGTGATGTAACACAGTGGTAAACACGCCCCTGTCCCAACTACTTTGGCATGTGTTGCAGTCATGAAATTCTGAGTTAAGTATTATTTGCAAAAAATAATTAATAAATAAAGTTTATGAGTTTGAACATTAAATATCTTGTCTTTGTAGTGTATTCAATTGAATATAAGTTGAAAAGGATTTGCAAATCCTTGTATTCTTGTGTTTATCACAATTTTCCAAATTTTGTATTATACAGTTTATAGTCAGCCCCTGCAGAGCCTATATGAATCAGCCTACAACAGACATATGCCAAGGCTAGCAGACAACATTGTTGCTGACCCTAACCATGTTCTAAACAGTGAGTATGAACAGTTACAGTCAAATTTTGGAAACAGGGTCTGACTGTTTTATGAAGTCAGACTGAAGCTCTCTTAGGTTCATCAGTCGGTTATAAAGTTAATCTCAAAAAAGTATGTTGGTATGTTTTTATCTTATTACAATACAGAGGCTATTTTTGTTTACATCCTTACTTCTTTTGTTAAGTTTATGTGTACTATCCGGCTTCCCTCTATCTCATATATGCTGTTCACTTTCAGGGTCAAAGCCTAGTGTGCAAACTGAGGAGCATGTGGAGAATGCCGGTTTGGGTCCTATTAAGGTGCATACGTGCAGGATAAAAACAATCCTTAACCACGTTATCATGGTATGTTAGTCAGACTTTAAAGTAATTACTCTAATATGTTAACATAATTCCATATAGTCCAGTTTTATTCGTTCTAATGTGATATTTTATTGTGTAAATACACTATGATATTGGTTTAGCGCCATCCTAAGTCATAGCTTTTCTTTCTTTCTTTCTTTCTTTTTTTTTTTGTTGTTGTTTCAGCAAATGATCTTTCAAGTCTCCGATATCAGTGCAGCCCTAGCTTGTTACTAAAGTGCTTTCACACTCTTTTTTTTGCACATTTCCCCCTGGATCCTTTTATGTTCACACAACAGTGTTGTAAAGCACTCCATCACAGGGCTGTCCTCATGCTATTAAGTCACAGCCTCTTTTTCCCCACTGCAAGGGTAAATGACTACATACTGGGAAGCTGGCTCCAAGATGCCAACTACCATTAGCCAATTAACCTCCCAACAAAATGAGTTGATTTACTCAGAATATATTTTGTACATTTGTGACAATGCTCACAAAAATGCAGCAATGTTCAAAATTATGAGTCAAAGCACAAACAAGTATGAGTCTGATTGCTCTGCTCAACAGTGTCACCTGAAGGTCAAAAGGACTCCAACAGCTGTGAAGGTATGAGAACAGCTGAGCAAAAGTGCAGGTTCCACTGATAAAAAGGACAAAGTCCTGATGGTTCAATAAACTGCACAAAACCATCAGGATGAACGTAGTTGAAGAGCCAGTAGATGTTGTCAAGTCCTGTGGTGTTTCTACGGGACCATCCCTTTTGCTGAAATTAATTTAGATGGAGATGGTGAGTCAAGTTTGTCTGAAACTAGTGTACCCATCCTTGAAGTGTAATGAGTCAAACACCTTTTTGCTTCAGTTCTTGCTGATTGGGTTTTGGCTCCAGGGTCTAATTCAGAGCCAGCTGAGACCACCTCCTTTAAGCAACCTCAGCCTGCCTTTTTTGTTCCACAACACTTGCTGCATTCACAAATGCCCAAAGGATCCAAAAGTTATATCTCTAACGAAAGGTTTTGGCTTTATTTAGGTCTTATCTTTAGGGGACAGTATTATCAGGCCATAAGCAGGTTATTAACCTTCAGTGTGTCCCAAATTTAAGAATCGATGGGCTTTGAAAAGCCAACTTTTCAAACTTCTACATCATCTGTTTATGGCATGCCTCGTTCAGCATGAACTTTCCCCCTCTTTACCTACATGTGTAAAGTACAGTTAAATGCTTATGCTGACCTGACTCCACACACAGGGGATATGTATGTGAACCATAGTCTGTATATACGAGACACTTAAGTGAGTGTTGTGTGGTGGTGGTCGGAGAGGCTGTAGGTGCAAACTGGCAGCCAACCCAGGGCAGCTGTGACTACTAAGGTAGTTTACCCCCACCAAGGTGTGACTGTGAGTGAATGAATGAATGTAAAGTGCTTTGAGGGTCTCTGATAAAATGCTATATGAAATCTGATGCATAATTATTATTTATTATTATTATGAACAACTTGGCTCCACCTTGGTGATACAAATTTTAAGCCAAGTTGCTCTTGTTGTTTCTGTGATTTTCCCCACTTCCTGGAACCACCACTTGTGCAGTAGTGTTGCACACATTCAACGGATGAGAGTCGCTGAGAGTCACTGCGATGACGTTCTACTCAAACAGTATATCCCCCAATAAAAGTGAGCTACACAATGTTCATATGCCCATAGGCTGTATCAAATGTCAATCATAGAAAACATGAACCCCTAATAACTTTTCAGGTGGAGTTGCACGGAAAAAAGAGGACTTGAGCACAAACCAGTCTTACAGTAGCTGCATGTAAACTTTGCAACCGGGGGGGTATATTCTGTGTAATTAATTTCTAGAGTTTGTCCACAGCTCCATAGGGATTGCTGGAGGAGGCGGGATTTATGACCTATACTGCAGCCCGTCACCATAGGGTGCTGTTCTCACGGTGGCTTCATGGTGGAGTCAGATGGCATCCATTCTATATACAATCTATGATGTGAACGACTTTATTGAATAATGACTTTTATGAGGTTAATTTACAATTCTGATTGATGTTAGTTAAAAGAAGTTGTGGCTCAACACACAGGGTTACATTTCACAGAGGACAGACCTGATGTCATTGCTGCCTATTCCGAGATAACTCATTTGTTATCTCGGCTCAAATGTAGTTATCGGACCTTAAAAAAAGAAACACACTATCCAAACCTAAAGGCTTCATATCTAATCCATAACCCATAAAATTATAGGCACCAAAGTTGGCAAAAGTTGGGTTGTTTATCTACCGTTGGTAAGAAAGCAATAAATAATTTGCTTCTTTCTTATAGAGCTGTATGCACTTTCTTCTTTCAGTTTAACTTGAGGATGATTGGATACATTATTTACATATAGCCTCCATTTTAAAGAAGTGGAAAAAAGATACACTTACTAAAAGAATAACAAGCTCATTAGATTTGTCTTAAGTCTACCAATTAGTTTGAATTAAGAATAAATCATTACATAGAGTTCATCTTAGTTTGCCAGCCTATATTATGTTTATAAATGGAGCTCCAGAGCACTCTTAGCTTCAGGCTTGAACCAAATAAATCTGTGTAGATCTTCTTATAAAGCACATTGAGGATCCAGAGGTTATATTTTGATTGGTATCTGATTTAATTTCACGAAAAAATCCAATCCTTTTAATGGAATTATAACAGAGATTAAAAACCTGATATGCTTTCCAGCAGTTACAAAAGAAAATGTTGTAAGATAAAATGAAATAAATAAATAAATAAATGTTTGGCAGTCTTAAACGCTGGCATAATCCATGTTTTTCATCTCTGCCTGTTTACTCATTTATTAACTCAAGCAAATGCAGAGAAAAAGTGTCCTTGCAATGTTTTGACAGATATTTTAGCAGAAGCGTTTCCCAGCCGTTAATTTAAACGGATGACTCAGACAAACTCTTTCATCCCACATTTGAACATTTTCACAGTCATTTAGACACACCCCTGCAGTGCCAAAGCCACTGACCTGTCACAGCACTTTCATATCTAATGGATGTTCTACAAGTGGCTGTATTTGTCCTGATATTTTTAAAGAAGAGAAATCACTGAGGAAGTCAAAACAGTCAGGTATAATTCTTTTAAAAGCGCCCGTCTAGTTTAGTTCAGCTTGCAATTTCAGGTTTATATAAGGCCACTGGCCACCCCAGGATGACCATCTTCCAACCCCATGAGAACAAAGGAGTCTTTTGAGGACAGATGGGGCAGAGCAAAGACACTTAGGGGTCCCATTAAAAAAAAAGAAGAAAAAAAAAGGGGTGGGGGGGTTACCTGCCTTACATACTTACTGTATGTGTAATGTATGTGTATCATAGTATGTCATACTCCTGTCTAGCAATCCCCATGTGTGGAGGTAAAAGCCCCTATACAGTTTTTCTGTAGCCAACTGAATTACGGTGTCTCCAAAGCTGTGGTGGCTTGATAGGAGTGATTTACTTTGACATGAAGGTAAAACCATTCCCACACTGAAATAAAGTGACTTTTTGGTGCAGTAAACTCTATCAGAGTAACTGTCATAATTTCTCACTTGTATTTTTAAGATTCAGTAAGAACTAGAGTTTCTTAAGTAAAAAAAAAAATATTTTTTTTTAATGTATAACATAAAATATAGGAGAGAGTAAGTTTTACTTAGGTTTACTTATACTATTTAAATGTTTAATAATTGTATGTACATAAACCTACAAATACTGCATAAGCTTTACTCTGAAAGTATAGCATTTTGAAACCCATGCATGACACACGTGCACTGTAGCCTACAACAGGACTGGCTCTGCTCCAAGTCTGGACGTTACAGGATCACAAAGCAAGGTGTAGCACTAAGGGCAGTCATTTTGCAGGTAAGTTATTATCGTTCTGCTTTAAATACAGTATCAGGGCTCTCAAGTCTCACGCATTCAGCGTGTGACACATGCATTCTCACCCGCTCACACATTGTATTTCTCACGCATTTAAATGAACATGGTACAAGAACAAGATGTACAAGATGGTAAATCTTGTGAGTTATTTCTCTCAGTGCATTAATCAAGCAAGTCAGCTCTTTCTGAAACTACCATGGTTTGGCAAGGCTTGATCCAAGAGACAAATAGATTCGGTTAAAGTTATGGAAGACGTTTCACCTTTCCTCCAACAGGTGTCTCTGGTTCTGAAAGTTGACTGGAGTCAGATCTAAAAATATAAAGCCTCTGTGACCATGAATATAGTAATGATCTAAATCATTTCTGGGAATCTTGGAAGAGTCAGTGACCGAGCTTTCTCAGGGTGTGTGTGATAAGACTTCGGGTCACATGATGGAAGTGTTTGGATTGTTTAGTAAAGGGATCTAAACAAAGTCATAAATATCTTCGTTCACCAGCAATGTTCAATAATGGTGGTTTCAGTTTGACACAGATGACTTCATCAACACTTTTCTCAAACCAGCGGTCTTCCTGGCCATATGCAAACTTTACTGTCATCAAAGAAGAGTCCTGTATCCTCTAAAGGTGAAGGTGAACAGCTAAACTCTGTCCAGAGCACTTGGCTCTACTGTTCTGGGCCATGCGTTTGAGTAGGATTGTATGCAAAAACAAAACGATAAAAAAGCAGTGCGTAGTTTCGTGTTTGGTGAACCAGTTTCTGTCTTTGAGTATCAGAGTTTTAAATGTGCCAGACTTTTTTGTTTGCGGCAGATCCTCCAGAGTTTTTCAGACAGGTCAGGAATAGCAATGTCTTGGCCCTAACTCTTTTTATCTGTGTCTTAAAGGTCTTGATGGAGCCTCAGTTTGGGTATCCCTGAGATTTTCCTGTCATTACAGTATTACACTTGATCTTGAACATACAAATATCAATGGAGAGAGAATAGAAATAGGAATGAAACAGAAAACTGTGAAGCGGGGTCTTCAGGCTCCTTTGCCATGCTTGTTTTGGTGTTTTTCCATCTCTCCATCTCTTTGCATTTGTCTGTGCTCTCACCCTCTCAGACAAATTCCCCACTGTGTCAGGTCACTGATGAGGTTGGAAACTGAGAGGCTGCTGATCACCCAGAGACCAAATTTGGGACATATTGTAAACAGACAGAAATTCCTTGTAATGTTTTGTTTTGCTGGATTCATGTGTTTCACTTGAGGGACTGATGTCTGTAATACCTGTTTGAATGGTTTCTTTGATTACACCAGCCAGCCTGTTTTGTCATCCTCATCATCTCTCTAAGAAGAGCACATCTCCACAATATAATCATGTAGTTTTACACGGCTTTATGAACAATCACAACAGGGATAATAATATGTACTCAGAGAGCAGTATTTTTAATGAGCCCTGCTTCTTGCATAAAGCTATGTTTTTATTGGTGTCCCAGGCTGACAGATTAAAGAAAGGGCAACTTTGATGTCTGTGCTTTTGTCATTCCTCACTCCAGCTCCTTATGTCACATTACTTCAGCAGCTGCCAAAGAGTGTCTTTCCCCTCTCATCTCTCCCTGTCCACTGACTCAACTATGAAAAGATCTATGTGAAACCTGTAAGTAAGGTCTTTAGCTTTCCAGCAACCAGTTCACTGTATACATGCTGGTTTCCATGAAAAACCACTGATTATCAACCACCATTTTTTCTTAAAGCATGAGAAGAGATCCTGTCTGTTCTCATGCTTTCAGAAAAAAAAAAAAAGTTTTAGAAATGGTTTAGTGAAATGGGCATAGATTGTCTTCAAGCTGGGTGGCTACACAACACATGCACCATTGAGACTCTTAGCCTTTGTCTGTGCATGACTCTCAGCTCAGTGGTATAAATGCAGATTGGAGTTTGAGTTGTACAAACATTTCTGGGAGGCAATGTTATCCTAGAAGCAGAAATAATCTCATTTAATGAGATAAAGCTCGGTGGGATAAGCAGAAGAAAGCACAGCTTTTTTAGCCAAGGATAATAACACACTGGAGCCCTTCTGGAGAATGGAAAAGAGAGAAATATATGATTCTACAAAGCCAAAAATTAGACAGAGTTGCAAATTCATTTAACTTTAGTTTTTATCCCCATTAATACCACTCCAATTAGTGTAGGGTTACTTGTTCAATAGATGGGGATTTAACAGTTATTTATTTGTTGAATCGACTTTGTGCACAGCAGTATAAATCCCATTTATGCTTGACATTACTTTTGTGGGTTTATTTACTTTCCTCCTTATTTAGATGTTAGTCTCTTTATACACTTATATCCCGCTCCTCATTGCATTTTTTACCTCGTGTTTTTCCCACTGTTCCACCTGTATATCCCTATGATCAGATTTTACACTTTTGAGACATGAAAAAGTTAGGTACTTAGGTTAGACATTGAGTACTGATAACAAGACCACCAGTGACACAATGAAAGAGGATGGAGTATGGAGTAGGAAGAAAAGGTGCTCAGTGTAGTCTGACCCTATAGCAGCATAACTAAGATCTGGACCAGGCCTGATTTAGCATAAAGGGACATTTGGAGCCTACTCAAAAAGGTGAAGAGGGGGACTGTCAGCCAAGAGACTACAGAGTTGTGTCATTTCCAACTGTTTGCCTGTTTCTTTATTGGTCAAAAGACATGTTAAGTCGGCATTCCCAATATGGTCACCACCATCTTGGACTTCAGAACCCCTCTTCAGATGGGTTATGTCAATGAGACCATGGGCTCTATTTTCGTTCGCGCCGGTGAGGCGGCGGAGGGCGGCGAGCCCCGCGCAGTTGTATTTTCGTCTGGCGGAGCCCGGCGTAAGGCGAGTTTGGTATTTTCGTGGACTGAGTCGCACGGAGGCGAGCCGAGATCCGCCAAGCTGGGCGTGGTGGCGTGGCAGGGGGAGGTGTTGACAGAATCAGCTGGCGCAGTGACATTTTCGTGCTCGCCACCGGCGTGTAACGTGCGCTGAAAGCTCGCCGATTCAAACCTGGTCAGCTTTCAGCGCAAGGCGGAACGCAGCTGGTCTAGTAGTATTTTGGTAGACCGGCGGCGTATCGACATACGTCACTGATGCCTCACCGGCAGGTTTCCACAGTGTCAGGCACATTTCAGTGCAATAAATAATCATCATCAACTATTAATCTGAGTCAGCACATACATTTAGATCTATTTCGATATATTCTGATCTATATCTGATCTGATGAGCGCGTTTGGCACGCGTTTGGGCACACAACCTGACTGAATCAATACAGCTGAAACTGCATCAAATTAAATTAAATATCTAGTAAATATACACACATGATGAAGTTAACAAGATATGTAATGTGTCTCCCTCCTTTTCTTTCTTCCTCTTATTTCTCGCACAGCTCGACCTGGACACGTCTCCGTGTCCTCTGTCCGTCTTGCTTGCTGCTGCGGCTGAACAGCTGATTTGTTTCAGTGCTCAGATGCGTTATCTACTTTAAGCCGACATACGGATATTATAATATTCAGTTTTGTGGGCCAAATTTATTTTATATGCCAACATCTATGAAAGAAAGAGCCAGGCCACGGAGCGCGATGCGTCATTTACGCACAGATGGTTCCGATTTTAATGCCATTTTTGGAGTTTATGTTGTGATCTGTGCGCTAAACCCACCTTTGTCACGTGAGGTTTGAATATATGCAACTTTATGTGAGTGTCTTTTTTGTGGAAAAGGGTGTTTGTCTTACCAGTGGGTCCAACATTACGCACACCAAATCTATCTGTGCTCATATGAGAGAGTGTGGAGGACACTTGTTGAGCAGCTGCCCTCTGTCGCCATCGTGTGGCATAACTGTCTTCAGACATCTCTTGATCTCTTTGACTACTTCATGAAAATAGTAATACGCCTCGCCGGTGGCGGATTTAAAGGCAAGGAGAGGAGCTTATGTGATTGGTGAAAACAGGTCTCGGCTGTGTTAAACCGACTCCATGCCCTCTCTCCTCCCCGTCTATGACTTATGCTGCCGGGAGGAGCTGAGTTAGGGAGGGGGGATACTTACGCCAGGCTGCGCGGCTCACCAAAATACCAAAATGTGCTTGGGAACGCCTTGTCAGCGCGGCGGATCTGATTGACGCTGCGCTTGCGGCACGTCTTCGGCGAGGCACCAAAATAGAGCCCCATATGTACATATTTCACTCAGTCTGTGGGCAGAATTCAAGTTAAAGGCTTTAGTTTCCCAAATTTTACATAAATGACTAAAAGACCAAAGGCAAGCCAAGAGAAAGCCCATCAAGTACCCCCCTCTGTTTAAAACAGGACTCAAACAATAAAGAAATGTTTTTTAGAGACTTCTATGAAACAGCTGTGTTGAGTACATAATGTTGTCTGTCTTTTTCCTTGTTCTGGTTAATAAAGTACAACAGAGGAAGAAGCCAGTCATACACAAGAAACAGTGCCACGATTCAGATGTACAGATGCCTGCAGCAGCTGAGTTGACCAGAAGTATAACAATCAAAATGTGTCGCTGTTGTGGTGTGAGCAGTATCATAAACACTGCAGTGTAATTCACAGTTTTCCTTCGGGGGGTTACTTTTTTGGCCATATGAAATGTTTCAGTGCTTTAACTTGGCAATCTGAGAGCTGGCAGAGTCTTTAAATGTCCTATAGATGGGTATGCGGCTCCGCAGAAGGACTCTGACATAATAGAACTCAACAGCAAAATGAATGCACTTCTCCCTTAGTGCTCTTCTGGAAGCCCCACTCTCATATTCATGAGCTCGCATTGCCAGGAAAAGTTATCAAACAACAAGCTAATAAAAAGCAATCTGGCAGAATTGTCTGCCTTTGCTTCCAGATGATATATCAGTCTCAATTCATCATATTCACATGATAACAAGGTTTCTCTGACACCGTATCTTATGCTGTCATATCGTGATAGCATTATTATCAAAGGGGGGTATAACTGTAAGGGGTAAAGCCCAGAGAGCAGAACCAATGCCGCATGTGACTTCAATTCTTGATCACACTTGAGAGCAGTATAATCAAAGTCATACATGCCTTAAAGGGATATTCCAGTGTAAATTTAAGTTACGGTCAAACAAATGTTGCAGACTGCTTGCTTCTCTAGTTATAACAACTTTAGCAATGACCACATGATAGCAATACACAGCAGTTGGTCTCCACACTTGAACCCAACCAAAAAGTCACTCTATAGCCACAAATAATGCTCAGAACAGCACCTAACTTCATCAACAGGACATGTAGGGTCCCAGCCATAGTACTAGCCGCCAAACATCTTTTTAGCTTTGCCTTTATTTCTTTAGCAAAGAGACTAAACACAACACAACTCACCACAGAGTTTCTCAGCTCAAGGAAGAAAATTTATGAGTATCACTTCATGGGAATGCAATCAGAGTTCTTGTGTATCTTGTATGTCAGTTTATAACTGTTATTATTAAGTGCTGGCCGGGAAATGAGCCCAGATGAGCATTTCTAACTACATATTTACAGGGGAAAATCACATCAACAAATACATGATTTTAGGTGATGTCAAACGCAAGATCACATCGACCTGTAAACATTTAAGCAGACAAGAGACAACTTTTTTTTTTTTTTTCAGCTGAGGCTTCTCGCCAAAGTTAAATCCTATTTAAGCCAGAAGGACCTTGAAAAGGTTATTCACGCTTTTATCACATCTTGTTTAGATCACTGTAATTTCCTGTATGTTGGCATTGGCAAGTCAGAGCTCAACCGCTTGCAGCTCATTCAGAATGCTGCAGCTGGTCTCCTAACTGGGACTAAGGAATGAGAGCACATAACTCCAGTGCTTGCCTCTCTTCACTGGCTCCCTGTTAGGTACAGGATTGATTTTAAGATTCTTTTATTTGTTTTTCAGTCTCTGAATGGGCTGGCCTCGGAATATGTGTCTGACCTTGTTAAACTGCGCCGGCCCTCCAGAGCCCTGAGGTCAGCAAATCAGGTGGTTTGAGACATTCCTCAATCCTTTTTAAAATCCAGGGGAGATCGAGCATTTTCTGTCGTGGCTCCCACTTTGTGGAACGCTTTACCCCTGGCAGTGCGCACTGCTAACAGCCTTTCCACTTTAAAACACTTCTGAAGACGCACCTGTTCACTTTAGCTTTTGGGGAAGTAGAGCTACTTTTATTGGGTGTTTTATTTATTTGCTATGCTTATCTATATTGTTGTTTTATGTTTTTATATTTTGTTTGCTTTTATTGTTTTTATAGTTTGTGGCTATTTTACTGTAAAGCACTTTGGTAGGCTACTGGCTGTTTTTAAATTTGCTATATAAAGCTGACATTGACAGTGACAACAAGGATGCATTTATGGAGATGGACAACAACTATGAGTGGCTTCTTTTAGATAGGTAACCCTATCAGTTTGAGCCAGAATCCACAGAGGAAGAGCTGAAGGAAATGAAGGAGAAAAATGCTATGGAGGGAGAACTGCCTGTGGAGCCTGAAGAGTCTCTGTGCTCTGGGATTTGGTGGTGTGGCTGTGGGCACTGTCTGCCTATGGCCACTCAAGTGAATGTTCATAGTGCCAGGAGTTGGACGTGTTTCAGCAGTGCCTGAGTGCTGTAGTGGACACATAAACTCACTGCATAACAGCCATGGAAGAGTTTCAAACTGTCATCCACCCTACCGTAGTGGAGACATTTTTTATGTCCCTAAAATAAACAGGAAGAAATGGCCAACTCCAGAGGGGCCAAACGGTCAGTTATCCACCATATTTTTTTCTCATGGTTGCATGGTTTAAATTTACAAACATTCACGATAAGCTACGCATGTTAACTGTTTATAAACACTCACTTATTTCTGAATCTTTTTGACTAGAGAATGCCAGTAGAGACAAGTACCCATCCCTGACTGGAGAATACTATGGATTTCAGGAGGCAGAGGACATGTCACAAATATGGTAACATTATTTACTCCATTTACCTTTAGATATACATTGATGTTAACAGACCATCGCTAAATATATGTCAGCAAGAGAAAATAAGGGATTAGTTTTAGGGTTGAAAACATTTGCAAGAGTCACAACTTCAGTGCAAAAGCAAAAAAACAAATCACAGTTGGATTATTCACTTTAAGTTTTTGGCTTTTGAGAGTCTGCATACAAAAATCTTAATAAATCTCAACCGCGTTCAAACTACCGCAGAAATGGTGAGAAAGAAGCAACTGAGTAAAGAAACAAAAGTACAGATTTGTACATTGAGGAAAGAAGGATACACAGAAAGAGAAAATTGCAAAACGCCTAATGGTGTCTAACAAAGGAGTCCACTACACTCTGAAGAGACTAGAGGAACCTGGAAGTTATGATGATAGAAAAAGACCTGGACAAAAGAGAGTTACTACAAAAGCAGAGGATAAACATAGCATTGTCACCAGTAAGAGAGATCGGCGAAAGACAGCACCAAAAATAAGGGAGAAAATCAACATGACAAGGTCAAAACCCGTATCTCTGACAACCGTGAAATGACATTTGAGAAAGGCTGGTCTGAAGGGTTGTGTATCTGCAAAAAAACACTACTTCATCCACAGAACAAGAAAAAGAGATATGAGTGGGCAAAAGCTCACAAAAATTGGACTAATGATGACTAGAAACAAGTTTGCACTGTTTGGTTCAAAACGCAGAGTCAGTGTCTGCAGACAAACTGGTGAATGTCTGAAAGCACCACGTGTTACACCCACAATTCAGCATGGAGGTGGTAGTTCCATGGTATGGGGATGTTTCGCAGGTGATGGAGTAGGAGATTTGTTTGAAGTAAAGGGTATCATGAAGAAGGAACAGTACCACTCCATCCTCCAGCATCATGCAGTTCCATCTGGATTAAGACTTGTGGATCACAAGTTTGTTTTGCAGCAAGACAATGACCCTAAGCCAGGGGTCGGCAACCCGCGGCTCTGGAGCCGCATGCGGCTCTTTCTTCCCTAAGCTGCGGCTCCCAATGGATTTGGAAAATAAATAATAAATACTTAATTGCATTTTATTTTATTTTATTATTATTATTATTATTTTGTAATTCTAAATTCAAAGATTATAATGCTCTTGTAACATTAAATAAACTATTAAGGCTGCAACAACTAATCGATTAAGTAGATTCGTCGTGACGAAAAAAATCAGTTGCCAACAAATTCTATAATCGATTCGTCGGGTCTTTATATATGTCCATGGACACCGGCGTGTAAACATCAGCAGGACGCACAGAAAAGAAACAGCCATGGCCGAGGCAGCGGCTGAGAAAAACATGGACACAACCCAACCCAAATCCCGACCTAAAACATCAGTGGTGTGGGAAAACTTCACCAAGACCGAAAAGGAAGGCTTTCAGTGCGACATTTGCAAAGACCGTTTTGCATGGCACGGGAGTACATCGATGATGCGTGAGCACAGGGCTCTCAAGTCTCACGCATTCAGCGTATGACACACGCATTCCCACTGGTTCACACGCTCACACACCACACATTGTATTTCTCACGCATTTAAATGAACACGGTGATGTCCACCAAGTTGCACTTCTTCAACTATGGAACTGGGGGAAATCAACTGAGTTCCTCCGAGAGTTCAGAAGCTGCGTGCCACGCACAAGCCAATCAAATAAAGTATATCTACTGAACAGCCAATCAAAAAGCAGCATTGCTGTATCCGGGTAGATTTTGATATCTTGCGGTTTAACTACAGAAGAAGACAGACACTCGCCGAAATAGTTCATTTATTTCATAAATGCAACTCGCTACAGTTTTTTATATACTTTGTATAAAGGTAAAAAAAAAAGATATATGCAATGTTATCTTCATTTTAGATGTCAAAGAGGTTTTGTGGCTCCCTGTGTTTTCTTTTCTGTGGGAAACTGGTCCAAGTGGCTCTTTGAGTGTTTAAGGTTGCCGACCCCTGCCCTAAGCACTCTGCCAAGCCCTTTTGGGGTTACCTAGACAAAAAAGAAGAGGAAGGTGTTCTTCAAAAGATGCTTTGGCCCCCTCAGTCTCCAGACCTTTCCAGACAACACACAGCCAGCCAGCAATCAAGCAGGCGGGCAGAGTCTCGTGGTTTGCTCACAGCGAATGAATGATATGTATCAGTCAGTCTTTGAATGACATGTATCAGTCAATGAATGAAATGTTTCAGTAAGTCTGTGAACGACATGTATCAGTCAGACTGTAAATGAAACAAACAACTTCCGAATGACTAGAGGCAGGCAGAGGAGGGAGGTGTGTAGCGTCATTCACAAACTGCCGAGCACCAGTTCGTTCACTGTGAGGATGAACGTAGGCTAAGATAAAACAGTGCATTATCGTGCCTTTACATTAATACACGTGTATAATCACGTGCTGCATGCTGCTGTGTTGTTTTGTCCTCCGACGACACATAGAGGTGAGTTTTTTAGGGCAGGGGAGTGATTCTATCTTCAGGACTTGGCGAATGATCACCATATGTCACCAAGTAAACTTAGGACTTACAACTGAGGATAACTGGCTCAAAAAATACAGATAATGGCCCTCATTTATCAATCTTGCGTAGAACTGAGCGCAGGATATAAAGTACGGTAGGACACGTGAGATTTATGAAAGGGTTCATATCTGACCAATCCCAGCGTACATATGATCAAGTCTTGATAAATGCGGCGGCTGAAATCAATCATCATTACCATGTCATGCTCTTAAATATACGTGGTTCAGAAGCCTCGCCCAATGACGTCAAACATGAAAGAGGAGAAATATTACAAAGGAAACTTTTCCGAGCTGAAAGTGGCCAATTAGTCGATAAGTTGCTCTTGATGATAAATTAATTTCTCATACATGCCTCATATTTTTATTGCCATTACATAGGGTATGTTGCTCCTGTTGTTTAAGGTTTTAATTTGTTGCGTCTTTGTAATGTAGAGCAGACTGGAGAGTCTGACAGAGGCTGAACAAAAATAATTATTAATGTCACCAAACGGTGAGTTGCTGCCCCCGAGGCCCCTTTCTTATGGATTTCTATTAGATTTTTATCACTGATTAAATTGCAAGAGCACTTTCTAAACTTGTACTTTACATCAGAATCCATGGATAAGGTCCTGTCTCCTCTGTACAGCACCTTTGTGGAGTCTCTCCTCGTTATTGTTCTCCGGGCATCGGGTCCTCACGTTGCACCGGCACAGCCAACGGCACTCCATTCTCCAGTGCAACATTGTGCAAAACTGTACTGGCCCAAATGATGTCCCACACCCTTTCAGGAGTGAACAACAACAACGTCCCCGCTGCTGGGCCAAGACAGAGACACCTGCCTTTTAGGAGTCAAACGCAGCGCTCCACAGTGGCGCATGTGCGTGTGTGCGCAATATTTAAATGGCGCTCCTGCTCTGTGGCAGTGTTTCTGGGCAGAGTTATCAAATAGGCCTATTCACTAAGGACATAACAAATTCATTTTATTTTATTTACGTCTTAATCTTTAATGAAATCTGGGTGATTGTGCTTAGTGACAGGTTTGAGGTTAGTTTATCAATTATTTTCAGTCAGACATTTGCTGCACCGCAGATCCACACTGACTCAAACTTGTGTACACAATGTCAGACCTGTCTTGAGATTTGGTCGTAGCGTACGCTCACGTGCATTGATAAATGTCGATCCTCATGTTGCAACTTAAATACGCAAGGTGTACATAAGTTTTCTGCCGTACGCAAGCTTGCTAAATGAGGGCCAATGTGCTTAAAAAAAAACAATTCCATCATAACATTTGAGTAAGTATTCTTTAGCAAGCAGTGACAATGGTTTATTCTTGTTTCCGCTGGCCATAAAACAAAAAGTCCAAGAAGCAGCTGCAATGAAGACTGAGTAAAAAGGTACCTGCTTGCTCCAGCGGCCATCCAAAAGATTTCAGGAAGAAGCATACACATCATTTTACAATAAAAGCATGTTTGCACAACACATGAAATAAATCAACCAAGATGCAAGTAAGTAAATCTTTTGAATTGAAGCACCATGAATAGTTATTCTATCGATCAATCTTTTGTTTGGAAACTAATGCAAAGTGTTTGTTTTATGTTACCGAGTGTAAGGCTATGACTGCTGCACAAATCATGCCAGGAAAGATAACCATCCAAAAAAAGAAATACTTTGTCAGTTTGGACAATTTTGAGTTTAGTAACACAGATTATTTGGGATTTTAAATTCTATATTGTCATGAAATGAAAGGAGCACACAATGGCAAGACACCAAATCACTTTGTCGAACAGACAGGGTTTATTAGAGCTAAGGCAGAGGTCGGTGCAAAAAAGGCAGTAAAGTCAGGCAGAGGTATCCAAAAACAAGGCAAAAAGGCAAGGTCCGAGAAAGGCAGACAAGGTAATACACAGGTGACAATGACTATGAATAATGCTGGATCGAGACTATGAAGTGCAACAAACTGGTGACGAGACAGTGAGACACACAGGGTAAAACACAAGAGGTAAAAAAGGTGATGGGAAACAGGTGGGGAGTGACAATCAGGCTGCAGGTTTGACAAGACAGGGACAGGGCAGACCAGACAGGAACAAATCTAGAAGACAGAAACAAGGGTTAGTGGACTACAAGATAAAACAGTACAGACATGACATGAAATAAAACATGAATATGCAAAAATGAAGGAAACATAACCAATGATTAAACAGAAGTAAAAGGAAATTTAGCGGACATGACACATTAATATTACATTTCTCCTCAGAGATGAATAAAGTTCTTATCTTAAATATCACATTGAAAATTCTAATATGATTTTTTTCCCAGAATCATAGGTTAAAATATATTGTCACAATCCTACTGTGAATCCTTTTTTCTTGACATTTTGTAACAAAACAGTGTTTTTGAATGGATAGATAAGCTTGATATGACATGACTGTGTTTCTAAGGGTAGACCCTTAATATTCTACAGGTTGTTTAAACACTTTTAACACTAGAAACACCAAGGGGGTAATTTTTTACCCCCTGCTGTTTTCAAATGCTTGTATTTCTGTTAAAAAAAAAAAGCCTACATCTTAAAGTCAATGACTTTTTCAAAAAATTGATTTATTAATCATTCAGTGAATTTTGGTGAGTGTGGGATAAAAAGTCAAATAAAAACAACCATTTATTCCTAGAACTGCCAAGGAGTCATTTTTACCCCCTCATATAAAACAGTGTAGACAGCTGTCACTTCAGGCGCAGTGCCATTCCTGGTTGCTTAGCACTACTCATGTGTTTGGTGATTGTAAATATATTATTTGATAATTTCATCGTTTGTAGAACAGTTCGTACAGCTTGTCGATAAATGTAAAGATGTATAAATTTGTGTGGGCGAGAGAGCGCAGCATTAGGCCACTTTATATGTTCTTCTTAATTTATTATTATTGTAGAGAAATCTGTTATTTTGTTGTTGTAAATATATGATGTGATCATTACAATATTTGTTGAACAGTTTCTAGAATTTGTTGAATTTGAAAATGTATTTTACCCTTCGACTAAAATTATTAATTTGCTAAAAAAAAAATCAAAAATATGTATTTTAAACACTTATTTTGCCATGTCTCCATTATTATTTAAAAAAAAGACAAGAATAAGTCATCTAACACCTTCCAGAAAAGACATTGTAGCATCACTAATGCTATTGGAGCTCAGCAGTAGGTGGATTGGAATGCTGGCAGTGCTGATGTTAAAGTTGATCTTGCCATCTGCAGAAACCTCCCAGATTTATTTTAGGCTAATCTAAATCTCTATGCCAATTAATCAAGCACTCATTGTTTCAGGAGCATGCCTTCCAAACTGATCATCGACCGCCACAATCTTTAAAAGTGAATATGACACGTCCTCTACTGATAAGTAACGGGCAATAACAGTTACATGTTCATGTTGAAAGCAATGACAGAGATGGTTTGATCCTTGGACAAAAGTTGCTCCAAAGTTACTTTGAGATGAGGTTGAGCCACATGCTATTCTCATTCAGCTGCAAGGACTAAAAAGGCATTTTCGTTTTGCATAATACCCAGGCTTCTGAGTTTTGATTTTCTGAGTGAGGAGCTGGTGTAGCACAGCGGTAATGCATCCTTTTTGTCTCTTCTAGCTGGAGTAAACAGCAGTTTTTAGCCTCATCACAGCTCATTCTGTGGGAATAAATTACCCAGGTAATTATACACTACAGCATTGTAGTAAACAAAGAGGAAGCACATTGAGCTGGGTGATGATGGCTGAGAGGACTTTACTAAACAGCAAACTGTATGAATAAAAATGAAAGACTTACAACAATTTAGTCATGTTCTGACCTTAGGTGTGAGCTTTTGAACTTCAGGAGGTGTAAGTCAACCTGACTCTTTTCTGAGTGTGTAGATGTAGTGAGATAAAACAGAGATACTGGTGCTTTATGTGTTATCTGACAGATATGACAGATATGATAAATGACATGGTTTTAAACTCATACGATTTAAACTGTAATGCATTCAAAGCTCAACAGCGAAACTTTAATTGTACTGGCTGACTGTCCCAGTTATATCTCTTCTTATTGGAAAACAGAACCAAACTGAATATATATCACCTTATGTTTTAAATTCACCTTAAGTAGGGCCGTTCAGTTTTCTGAATGCAAAACGGGTGTAGCTAAGCTCAGGGGTACACTTTGGATTCAAATGCAGGTCTATGCATTAAGTTGAATTCAAGACACACAGGCTTATTGTGGTTTTTGCTTTTATTATTAAAAAATATCCAACAGTTTCTCAATGATCTCAGACTACAAAGTTTAACATTGGACATTTAAAGAAGCACGGATTACTGATAAGCCGAGTACCAGAACAATGGTCCAAATGATTTGAGGGGGTAGGAAATTAGACATTTCGCAGGTTTTAACTTTTAATTCCATTTTATTTTGAACTGAACTGAATAATTGTTATTTCAGTTAATGTCTTTGTTAATGGTTCAATAGTTAAGAGCATTAAAAAGGAGATGATGAACTGTAGAATGATTTTATTCTCTGCTGTAAACCTCCAAATGTTCTGTCTCAGTTTAACAATCCAAATGGGAGTCTGATCCACTTCCACATCCCTGTCACATAACAAAACAGTAGTTTGGCTTTGAATTGCAGGTCACCTCTGGAGGTAAATGCCAACTGTAATTAGGTTTTTCCAGCTGTAACTGTGATGACTATCAGATTGGAACAGTGGCAACAATAGCAATTAGAAACAATTAGAACAGCAATCATGAAGGCAGAGAGAGGGAGTCTTCCTCAGAGTGGTACAGAGTATGTACTGCGTCTATATCACCTCAATGTTAAAGCCAGGCAAACTTCATGTTGTGTGCGTCATGAAGCAAGGGTTAAACAAATGAAAGAACCCAAAAATGCAGACAAACGAAAAAGGATTTCTAAAAAAAGAACTTAATAAAAGCAAAAAAAAATTACTTTAAAATGTCCAACTGAAAAATTCAAAAGTCAAAATCCAACAAAAGACACTGGGGAAAAATCACAAGGAGATTAGGGACTTTGAGGTGGAGTAGGCAGGAATCCATTTAAACAGCATCTTTTTTTGTGGTGTATACACGAAAAAGCTTTTAATATCAGTCAATAGTTATTAGTTATTGATGACATTTGGGAATATCACAATATCACTGTTTTTTGTTGTGTCTGCGTAGTCAACATTTTAAATTTTTGAGCGGCCCGCTCTTTCTGACTGTCAACAAAGCCGTTCTCCACTTCCCCCAACCTGACTGGTTGTGAGGCAGATGCTGCTCCCTCGTGCTGATTGGTTGTGAGGCAGACGGTGCTCCCTCGTGATGTGAGGCACGCTCCACGTCCCCCAATAATGTGCATGAGCCCAAGCAAAGTTAGCGTGCTACAACATCGGACACTGAAACCAACCAAAAAGTACAGAAATTTTTCTGAATCCTCCTTTGGCCACGACTGTCGACAAAAGCAAGAAAACCAAGTAAATTCTGGAGACTCTGACGGAATAACAGGCGCTTAAAAAGGAGGTAGACCAGACAAAAGCTAAAAAGCTGGGTCTGGGGGACACTTACGATCTAGGATCTTACGGACCCTGTAATCTTTCTGTTGGATAGTAAACCGCTTTAACAAAGTAAGCCAAATGTCTGTAACAGAGGTGTTTTATGTCAAACGGGACCTGCTGCGTGTTGTAGCGCCGCTAAACCTCGGGTCCTGGACTATGTGACTTTATCCTAGTTGTAGAAGTCCTGCAAACATTGTGTTTGCTGGTTGAAATGATACAAGTGAGGACGGAGCAAGGTGGGCAGGGGTTGCTGGAACAGAGAGGGAGGGAAGAGGAGGAGCTGCCAGGGGACCACAGAAGGGCACCAGTTGCAATAACATTTTCTCTCCATAATTACAATGTGTAATTATGAAGTTGCGGTATAAAAAATGGGGGTTGAAATTAGAACAATTGAAACAGAATATTGCAAAAAGTTTCACAATCGGCTTTATAACAGTAATAGAAGGTAGGGATTGTTAAAGTCATGAGTGTAAAAAATAGAGGACGACCCATAAAGACTGAAAAAAGACAACTGTTGTCAGAGAAACAGCAGATGTGAATAACTACTGTTAGCTGTTAGCATCTCTCTGTCATACAGTCCCAGACCCTCTGCTTTCCATTGCATTGAGCCTGTCATTAAAATCAAAGTTAGAGAGTCTATGGCTCTGTGATTACTGAAGGCAAGAAACAAAGTATTACTGAATATACTCAGTACTCTAAGTAATTGATCTCACACAGAGCAGTCATGTTATACCTGTGTTCTCTTACTGCCCTGATCTGTTTGTTCTGTTCAACAGTCACACTTTGTTAGTCCCAGTAACATCACAACACATCACTCTTACTAACACAGTCTTGTGAGCTGGTGTGAGAACATAAAGATAAGTCTGCACTGAAAATTATTAGCAATACATATTTGTCATGAAAAATGACACTCTGATGTGGAAACATGTACTCTGGGAGCATCCAGAAAGGCATGCTTGAAGAGCTCTGAGACAGCTACCCGGTATCAACACACAAAACTTGTCATGAACATGCCAGCTAATCAGAAAAGCTGACAAAGAAGACAGATTACAGGCTGCTTTAACTGTATAAACCAATATGTCATCGTGACATGCACATAAACAGACCAACCTCTCAAAGTACACATGATGTAGCCTTGAAAACTGTGAGTGAGGAGGATACAGCGTGTACTCTGTCCATCTGTGAAGTCATTGAGGATAAGAGGAGACTGAAGCTTTGAGTGGAGGAGGATGATAAGATGACAGAAAATACCTTCATCCTTTCCTTCTTTCATACAGATATTGTATGTATTGTATTAGCACAAATACACTCTTGTATGAGTTTCTTGTTTTATGTTAAACACAAACTAAGATGATACAGTAGGATGTTTATCCCATAATTTTACATGACACTGACCCTACAAAGAGTTGTGAAATGGCTCCTGAATAACAAAAAGTTCCAAGACAACATAAAAACATTTTTTTCTCTGTTTTTCTGTCTATTACTGTTTTTAACATTGTAGCATGGCATTTAAAAAACAATTTCTTTGCCATACTCATAACTTTGTGCAAACAAATGAAGCAAGAGCTGTCTTTTGTTCCTTAGATACGATGCCCATGTGCTCCATAACCAGCTCCATAAAGTCTTGGTTCTCCTGGTTTGATGTGGTGCTGAATAAGGGGCCTCCATGGAGCAGTTACCACAGCCCCATCCAAAATTATTGCTTTGTGCACACAAGACAATAAAAGCAAAGTTCCTCAGAAACTGTTTGGTTTTAGAAGGAAGGTGAGACATGCCAGGAACATCATCAACAACAACAACAACAACAATAATGATAACAATAAAAATAACAATAATTATGATAATAACAAAATGTATTATTATTATTATTATTATTATTATTATTAGTAGTAGTAGTAGTAGTATTAAACATTTTATTTGTAGTGCCCTTTACCAAGGGCACAAGGGCTACATCTTAATTACAAATAAATAAAAAAAATAAAAATTACAGTAAAGTAAAGAAATATAAAAAGGTTATTGGTTAAAAACAAGAGACATCACATTAAAAGAGTAAAAGCAAGATAAGCAGGAGCAGCATTAAAACCCTGTATCTGCCAACACTGGAGCTGCTGAAGTAAGGTGTATAGGTACATGTGTGGAGTAATGTTACACCGTTTCCTAAACCAAATAAAGCTGACTGGGAGGTCAAGCATGCAGCTGCTCTGTGTGAAAGTCACAGATCATGAATATATCTCCAGGGAAACACACCAAAGACAAAGACTAAAATGAAGCATAGCGGTAGTTCAGGCAGGTCACAGAGTCAAGCTGAAGGCTACAGTCAGCTGATCTTAAGCCAGCCCTGAGTCAGCTGACAGCTCAGGTTATCACCCTCTTCACATCCTATTGGCTAATGTCAAAATGGTGCCCTATTCAAACTGCCTCTCCTGCCTACTCTGCCTGCTGCAACCACTCTGCAACCCACCTCCACCCCAACTCCTGGGGCTCTATTTTCGTGCCTCGCCAACAAGGCGTTCCCAAGCACATTTTGATATTTTGGTGAGCGACACAGCCCGGTGTAAGTATCCCCCCTCCCTAACTCAGCTCCTCCCAGTGGCGTGAGTCGTAGAGAGGGCGTGGAGTGGGTTTAACACAGCCGATACCTGTTTTTGCCCATCAGGACCGCTCCTCTCCTCACCTTTAAATCCGCCACCGGCGAGGCGTATTCCAATTTTCGTGAAGTAGTCAAAGAGATCAAGAGATGTCTGCAGACAGCAATGCCACACGATGGTGACAGAAGGCAGCTCCTCAACAAGTGTCACTGTAAACGCTGCAGAGGGCGTCCTCCACACGCTCTCATATAAGCACAGAGGGATTTGGTGTGTGTAAGGTTGGACCCACTGGTAAGACAAACACCCTTTTCAACAAATAAAAATCACATAAAGTTGCATATATTCAAACCTCACGTGACAAAGGTGGGTTGTGCGCACAGATCACATCATAAATTCCAAAAATGGCATAAAAATCGGAACCATCTGTGTGTAAATGACGCATCGCGCTCCGTGGCCTGGCTCTGTCTTTCATATATGTTGGCATATAAAATAAATTTGGCTCACAAAACTGAATATTATAATATTCGTATGTAGGCTTAAAGTAGATAACTCATCTGATCACTAAAATAAATCATCTGTTCAGCCGCAGCTGCAGCAGGACGGGGAAAGGACACAGAGACGTGTCCAGGTCGAGCTGTGCGAGAAATGAGAGGAAGAGGAAGATAGAAATAGCGGGGAGACGAATGACATATCTTATTAACTTAATCATATGTGTTTATTTACTAGATATTTAATTTAATTTAATGCGGTTTCAGCTGTGTTGATTCCGTCAGGTTGCATTTCCAGACGCGTGCCAAACACGCTCATCAGATCAGATATAGATCAGAATATATCTATATAGATCTAAATGTATGTGCTGACTCAGAATATTGGCTGTTGTTGATTATTTATTGCACTGAAATGTGCCTGACACTGTGGAAACCTGCCTGTGCGGCATCGCTGACGTGTGCGTAATATGCCACCGGTCTACCAAAATACCTCTAGACCAGGGGTCCGTTTCACGTAGGTGGTTCAACAAACTCTGAGTCAAATCCTTAACTCTGAGTTGATCTACTCTGAGATAGGAAACTCTGAGTTTCCGGTTTCACAATACCTGATTTGAGACAGTTTTAGCAACTCCGAGTAGTTTGACCTGGAGTTAAGCACGTGCACGCCAGACATAAACAGCCAGCATCTGTGGAGCCCAGATTCATTGATCAACCAATGGAAACAGGGAGAAGGAGGGGGCAGCAGCAAGCCAACGGCGAATTACAGCACGTTTTTAAAAGAAAGTGCAATACAGTAGCAGCTGCAAAGGAGAGGGAGAGGGCATGGGAGGAAATTGCTGCTCGCGTCCATGCGTAACTTTAAATCTAAACTTGTGCAATCACAATGACAGACTGTTGCAGGGGAAACTGCGTGCATGGAGCAAATTAATTTATTTTATGTAGGTGCAATCCAGCGGGACAAAAACGCACTTGGCAGCAGCTGAAAATTAAATCTAAAAACATTGTGCAAACAGGTGAGACATCTGCTTTTTCTCATTTTGATCATGTTCTACATTGTCAAGTAAGTATTAAGTGGCAGTTTGATCCCTTAAAAAATGCTCTTTTCACACTCAAAAATGAATTTTACTCTCTTATGATGTTCCGCGGCCGGTCCGATCGCAAATCCCCCCCCCCCCCCCCCCGTAGCAGCGATCGTGGGACCGGTGTGTGTGTGTGTGGGGGGGGGGGGGGGGGGCAGCTACTCTGCCTCCGTTAAAGGTGGGGCTGCTGGCCCACCACCCGTTTTTCTGGCATCTGCCCTCTTTCTGTTTGCTTAGTGAAAGTCTGTGTTAGTTTAATATTCCTAATCATTTAACGGAACATAATAAGAGAGTAAAATTCAGTTTTGAGTGTGAAAAGAGCATTTTTTTAAGGGATCAAACTGCCACTTAATACTTACTTGACAATGTAAAACATGATCAAAATGAGAAAATGCCGATGTCTCCCCTGAAACTCTGGGTTTACTGAGTTAAACCTGCTCCCGAGCAGGTTAGGTTCACGGAGTCTGTTAGTATGGTAACTGACCGCGAGGTTGAGTTACCTCTCTTTGTGAAACAGGTTAGAGTTACCCCTCTCTCTCTGGTTTAACTGACCCTCCTTTGTGAAACAGAAAACTCAGAGTTTCCCTGATTTCAGGGTTAACAGACTCTGAGTTTCCATTAAACCTGCTACGTGAAACGGACCCCAGCTGTGCTCCGCCTGCGCTGAAAGCTGACCAGATTTGAATCGGCGAGCTTTCAGCGCACTTTACACGGCACTGGCGAGCACGAAAATGTCACTGCACCAGCTGATTCTGTCGACACCTCCTCTTACCGTGCATCCATGCTCAGCTTGGCAACCTCGGTGCGCCTCAGTCCACGAAAATACTAAACTGGCTGTGCGCCGGGCTCCGCCAGACCAAAATACCAGACAGACACCAGTGCATGTTAAATTGGGGATTGCAGCTCAAAAATGTTGACAACTACTGTGCTATGTGGAATTGTGGGATAGCCTGATATCAACAGTGGGACATGAGTACTCAAGGCTTGTAAATAACCAAAGCTATGGAGCCACTATTTAAAAAAACACATGAACGTCCAGTATCACTGAAACAAATAAGTATAAAAGTCTGGGTAAAAAATTAAAGGAGTCATGATTGACTCTGTAAAAATAGAATTTCATTTCAGGTCCTAATTGTGTCTAAATACAGTGTTTTGGGTTGGTTTTGTAAGGTAGTTTTTGAGAGAGAAAAAAAAAGGGGGTTTCATGCTCCTAAAAAAAAAAGAAAAAAAAAAAGGATTTTTGAGATAGATATTTTTCATTCCACAGCAACATTACATTAAATGGTAGTCTACGGCTCTGTCATATCGCATGCTTTACTTTTGGTATGAATGGAGAAGCATACTATCTCTTGGGCTAGAGGTGGTATCACACATTTACTACCAGCTCCTCTCTAGGCATGTATGCTGTTCCACTTTAAGGCCAGAGTAAGATCTGCAAACTGTCGAGCATGTCCAGGACTCTAAGGGCAGTTTGGGCTGACTGAAATGCACAAGTACATGTGGAAATCAGTCTCAGCTGCATTATTTTAGTTTGTTAGTCCAGCTTTAGGAACTGTGATTTCAGTCAGTCTACTTAAAACACTTCAGTCACTAAGTTTAGATGAGGATCATGTAATTAGAAATGCAGTTCATCGTAAAGCAGACAATGGAAAGAATAGGGAGGGTCATTAGAAATATCCTTTTGTGTTTTGGGAGCTCATCAAACCATAAATTCAACTTCTTCTAGTTGTTAGTACAACCGACGCAACAATACAACCCAAGAACTTAATTAATATTTTTTTGTCTGGAGTCTCATGTCATCTGTTTATCAAAGATTAATGAAGTCTGATAGCTGTGGGTACATAAGATCTTTTGAATCTCTCCATCCCGTAGAGAAGAGAGAGGACAAGTCAACCACTGTTGTTTTTTTGCAATTCGTCCCACAGCTATGTAAAGACAATTCCAAACATGTAAGACTCAATAAAAACGTATCATACGTAAAAAACAAGACAGTGTGAGGTATTTTAGAATCAAAACAACTTCTATGAATGCTCATTCACTAAGAATAACCACTACAAGAAACCAACTTATCTTATTTTCATTTCATTAGGAGTCATAGTATTGAGAGCAAATCAGCAGATAGTATGCAGAGCTGCAGGTCCTAGAGTGTCATTGAGTAGAGCTCAGTCTCTCCATATGTGAGTGTGTGTGTGTGTGTGTGTATTTAGTTTGCATTTAGTTATTCAATATTAAAATATTTTGCAAGTCTTATTTTATTGTTTTATAGAACTTTCCCTGGGTTTTCACTATGCATATTGCTGCACATTGTGTTGAAACTGTAAATAAATTCAGTTGGACTGCATCATGAATCTGTGCCTTATTTTGGAGCCTAATAAACCATTTTTGTTTTAACATTGGCCATAAACAGACGAGGGTGAAGTAAAATATGCAGCGCCGTGGAGGGAGCTGCCTGTCATGTTTGCCCCTGAGTATCCTCCTTAAAAAACATTTTAAAATATTCCAGAATTATTGCGCAATAAAGATGTTAAATGTGTTTGAAGCTGACCTGCGGGCCATCTTTTCTGAATGCTCACTGAGTGCAAGTATGAATTAGTGCGACGAATGGAGCCACCAGCTGTGCACAGCAGCCCAGGAGACTTTGCTTGGAACTGTTGTTTTTAGGCAAGGATACAGTTTGCCTCAGGACTTTAAATCAAGGTTCCTCATTCAGACAGCGTTCCACTTTTTCAGCTGGAGCCTGGAGCCAAAGAGCCGAGAGATGGCAGCCCATTTTAGGGATTTTACTATTTGACTAAGTTGTAGTCTGCTGCATTTAGTCCAGAGAAGCCCTGGAGAAACCAGGGCCATGTGCCTGGTCACTGCAGCTGATTATTGTCTTAGCTCTGCTGTGCTGTTTTTGGTCTGCTCCAAGATGTTTGTCATCATTTAGAAATGAATCAAAGCAGACACATGCCGGCCCTCTCTGCCCTGCTATAATGTGACTACGGGGTCATCATGTCCTCGTTTTGTTTTTGTAGGACAGTATGTTACAAAGAGGGATAAGGAGCTGGTACATGTCACCCACACATGAACCATGGTGCAAATGCCCTGTATACTTCCCCTTATTAAAAATGATTCAAGGGATAATGATTACCAAACGCTGTATGCTGGTATCAACACAGCTGGAAGGCGGAGAATTCATGAACAAGATCCAAGTCAAAACATTGCTCCTAAAAAAGTATTGCATTTCTTTTCCTCCTTCGTGCTGTTTCAACTTCTCTGTCACTCTTTATTCTCTTTCTCCCAAAGACTTGCGCACTGTTATGGATTCATTTTCTCAAAATCATTCAAAAATCCAAAGCAGTCATAAAACTGATTTAATTCATGAGTATGAGAGGGAACCAAAATGAACTGGAAACACATTTGAGTGTGGCGGCCTGCGGTGCCGGGCCGTTAGCTGGATAGCTTGTCAGATGTAATTGACTTTTTGCTCAGCCTTTCCTGTCACTCCTCACTGTAATTTCATAGGCTCATGCAGAGAAGCTCTGAGAAAAAAGACACTCGGTAATAAAAAAGAAATCTGTGTCACAGGTAGAATGCATCGGAATATTTGAGTAATGATGCATGAATATGAAACTGATAAAATAAAAATGCAAGTTAGTTCCTCCACTGCAGCAGTCCTGTATAACACAAGACTCTGGAGTCATTTTTGTTTTCCTGTTTCTTGCCTCATAGGGATGAGGTTTTCTCTGCCTTGTTCTTGCAGTTGTGTCTATTTAAGGGATGTAACAATTTCAAAATCTCACTATTGGATAGTATTACAATAAGTCCTCTGGACAATATTTGCATTCATACTTATGATCGGAGCAGCGTCAGCAGTGATGCGGACGCTTAACCAATCAGTCGTGATGAAGAAAGAGCTGAGCTGTAAGGCGAAACTGTTCGATTTACCGGCCGATCTACATGCCGACTCTCACCTATGGCCATGAAGTGGCGTAATACAAGCGGCCGAAATGCGGATCGCAGAGTGGCCGGGCTCAGCCTTAGAGATAGGGTAAGGAGCTCGGACACTCAGGAGGCGCTCAGAGTAGAACCGCTGCTCCTCCACGTGGAGAGGAGTCAGCTGAGGTGGCTCGGGCATCTGGTAAGGATGCCTTCTGGACGCCTCCCGTTAGAGGTGTTCCAGACATATCCCACCGGGAGGAGACCTTGTGGCCGGCCCAGGACCAGGTGGAGGGATTATATCTCTCACCTGGCCTGGGAGCGCCTGGGAATCCCCCCAGAGGAGCTGGTGGAAGTGGCCGGGGTGAGGGCTGTCTGGGCTTCCCTCCTGAAGCTGCTGCCCCCGCGACCCAAATGAAGCGGAAGAAAACGATGGCGACGACTTAATGAATAACGATAATGGAAAAGGCAGTTGACATAGCTTCGCGAGCATCCATGGTTCTGAATGGCAGTAGGCCAAGCAGGATTGGCCCAGAATTACCCTACACCAGCATTTTTCCCCCTCTTCTCAGAGAATCAGGAGACATTCCCAGGCCAGCTAGAATATGTAATCCCCCCAGTGAGCTCTGGATCTGCCTCGAGGTCTCGTCTCAGGAAATCCCCATACAGAGGAAACCAGATGGACCATCTCAATACCACTTCAGCTGCCTCTATCACTGTTGAGAAGCCCGACTCAGAGCTCTGCTCTGAGTTCTTAACCCCCCCCCCCCAACTAACACCAATTCACAAGTGGAGGTGATGCCAATGAGTGGGTGAGCAACCAAGTTTCACTTCTTTATTTTTGAATGAGAATGCTCTAAGCATGGACCACAGACTGTATATAATATGGACAATTTGGCTCCACCTTCCATCATTATATGAATTTTAAGCCACATTGCTCTAGGTATTTCCAGTCTTACAGTAACTACATGTCATACGCATTCAGCAGGAGAGTCGCTGTGATGACGCTTGGCTAAAACATCGTATCCCCCGGATGATCTATGCAATCTTCATACGCCCATAGGCTATATCAAGTGTCAATCATAGAAAACAAGAACCCCCTAATAGCTTTTAAAATTGATCTGTACCGAAAAAAGAAGACTTGAGCACAAACATCGCAACCAGGGGGGAGAAAAATTTACATTCTGTGTAATAAAATTCTAAATTTTGTCCACAGCTCCATAGGGATTGCTAGAGGAGGTGGGATTTGTGACGTATACTGCAGCCCGTCACCAGAGGGTGCTGTTCTTGTGGTGGCTTTACGCAGTGAGGAGGCAGACGACATCCATTCTATATACAGTCTATGGCATGGACATGCAAATTGAGCAACAAGGAGATTGCTTAAAAAAATACTTGCCCCGGTTAGATTCTTCTCAGTTTCATGTGCTGCACTTTACAAGAAGAAACCTAAAGTGATGCTGAAAGTTAATCTTAGTCCTCCTGCAGCAGAGTGTTATTGAGTCCAACACGCTCTACTCACCTGCTGTATATTCAATGGAAACGGAAATATTTTGCAACATCTGGCAGTCCGTTTTTATGTTTGTTCGTTTTTGATTGTTTGTTTGTTTTTAGATAAAAATGCTCCCTTGCTCACCCCTCCTGATGGGGAAATAACTGTGCTCTCCATTTGTCAAAATTTTGGCATCAAAAATTTCTTTTAATGCATATTTTTTCACACACAACACCCACTTTCATCTTCTTCATCTTTGGTGTTACACTGGTGTGTTTAGTGCAGCAACTCACTAAATACAGATATACAAAAAGGCAAACAATACAGGTTTGCCCATTCTGTACCACAGTAGAAGCATAACAGTTCAAATCTCTTCAATATGTTCAAATACTTGGCCAAACCATGCGGTAATCAAACATGTGTCTAGTGATTGAAGTTCTTGTTATGTCCAAAAGAATACAAGCTGAACACAGACTGACCTTCATGTGGGGCTGAGGCTGATCAAAGAGCAGCAGGATCTGCTGGTGCAGCAATGGTGGGAGGATCTGTGAAGGAAATAATGGAATTCACTGAAGAGCAGTGATCCACTGACCGGCTGCTGCCCTGCTGATGCTCCCCATGGGACCAGAGCACTGAAAGGCAATGAAGCAAAAGATCTGTCTGATGGAGGACTAACACAACACTGCATGACTGAATACGCTCTGCTCATAGGTCTCCAGCACACCATTACTCTTACCTGTTCAGTCCAGCTCTCTGTGCTCAGAGGGTCACACATTTATGCTGCAGACTGCTATGATTTGAGATTGTGGCACAGCTGGAGGCCTGGGACAACATAAGGCTCAACAGTCCACAAAGAATCGAACCCACAGATCAGTAAGTCTGTATTAAATCAGAAAATCAGGAGGTGTGCCTTAGGTGGAACATTTGTCTGTTATGTGAAAGAGGCTGCTTATATTTCTCTGAATGATAGTCATGCAACTGCTACACTAGCAAAACTGAACTTAGTGAAGTTAACTTAGTGTGCTCATCTCATTCCTCACCAATTATGACTTTCATTTAAAGGGATATTCTGATGTAAAATTAAATTGGGGTCAAACACACTGTAACATGGAGTTAGACACCTCCTTGAGAGATGAATGTTGCCAACTGCTTGCCTCTCTACTTACACCAAATTTAGTAATGACTGCATAATAGCAATACAGGTCTGAGGAGCCACACGCACACCTCAGACTTTAGAGCCACAAATAATGCTCAGAACAGCACCTAACTTCATCAACATTACATATGGGGTCCCAGCAATATTACTAGCCATCAAACATCTTTTGAGCTTTGCCTGATTTCTTGAACAAAGAGACCAAACACAACTCAACTAGTCTCTCTCGGCAACATTGTTTGTAGGGAGACCATGGATGAGTCCATCACCGCGTTCAGCAGGGTGACACAGCTCAAGGAAGAACATTTATGATCATTTCTTCATGGAAATGCAATCAAACCGAGGCACTAAGGCAGAAGAACTATCGCGTCAGCCGTGCAAAATGATTAACATGATGATTATTACTTCAAGGAAATTATAAAGTAATGATCATAAACATTCTTCCTTGAACTGCGTCGCCCCGCTGCAGTCAGTGATGGACTTGTCCAAGCCTTGCCTACAAAGAAGCGGCCGCTGGAAGAGACAGGGTGAGTTGTGTTTTGTCTCTTTGCTAAAATCAGGCAAAGCTAAAAAGATGTTTGGAGGCTAGTGCTATGTCTGGGACCCTATATGTACTGTTGATGAAGTTAGGTGCTGTTCTGAGCATTATTTGTGGCTAAAGAGTGGCGTTTTGTTTGGGGTTTGCACGTGGATCCAGAGACCGCTGTGTATTGCCATCGTGCTGTCATTACTAAAGTTGTTATAACTAGAGAAGCAAACGGTCGGCAACATTCTTCTCTCAAGGGGGTACCTAACTCCGTGTTACGGTGTGGTTAACCCTGACTTCATTTTACGACAGAATATCCTTTAAGTTGGAGGGCTGTATCATTACCAACTTTTTGACAAGTTTTGCCCTCAGTAGGGGGCAGTGATCACACAGTAGCTTGTGAATTACTTGCAAACTTTTTAAATGACCTTTGCCTTGAATGCTCTTTTGCTGTGGAAGTTTCATACACTCAGTTTTCTGGATTAATAATCATGGGAGACAAGTATAACTATCTGCTAAAGCAGCCTTGTCAACTCGTTTTACTCTGTCTGCCTCGGCAGCTGTTTCATCCAAATTTATTGGATAACAAACCATTACCACCTGTCAGTCCTGTCTTTTCATAGTGGCAAATTAGCGAAGCGAATATTTTTTTTTTTGTTAACCTCATAAAATCAATGCAAGCTTCCACGCCAGCCACATACTTCACAGAGCTATAAAGCAACTGTAATTTTTTCACCCCTGTAGAGAATTTTGCGAACATTTAATCCATAGACTGTATATAGAATGGACAGCGTCTGCCTCGTTGCTGGGTGAAGCCACTCCGAGAACAGCACCCTCTGTTGATGGGCTGCAGTATAGGTCATAAATCCCGCCTCCTCCAGCAAAGCTTATGGAGCTGTGGACAAACTTTAGAAATTTATTACACGGAACATAAATTATTCTCCCCCCTGCTTGTGATGTTGACATGTAGTTATTGTAAGACTGGTTTGTGTTCAAGTCCTCTTTTTTCTGTGAAGCTCCATTTTTAAAAGTTATTAGGGGGTTCAAGTTTTCTTTGATTGACACCTGATACAGCCTTTTGGCGTTCAGGGATTGCGTAGCTCACCCGGCGAATACGCTGTTTGAGCCGAGTGTCATCACAGCGACTCTCAAGCCTAACGCGCACAACGTTACTGCGCAGTGCTGGTTTCAGGAATTGAAGAAAAATCCAGGAAATACAGAGAGCTTTTTGGCTTCAAATCCATGTACAGGCAGAAGACGCAACCAAGTTGTCCATAGTATATACATTCTTTGATTTAATCAGATCAATCTGCTCTCTGTAATGCATCCACTCCTTCTGCAAACATGAAGTCAGCTCATGGAGCAGTTCTTGAAATTGCCAGAGGGACATTTTGAAGTATTGTCTGAATTTCTCAGGACACAATTTAAACCCCTGGATTGTTGAGGAGCTGCCACATCTCCTGTCACATGGTCAGTATTTGATGTACCCAGACACTTAGATGTCTGATTAGCAAATTGTCTCAGTAGCCATTTTTAATCAGAATAAATAAAGTTCTCAGTAGTGGCTTGTAATATCTTGAACTAAGATTTGTAATGCAGACCTGCACATCAGTTATCTATGCGGTTATGTGAGGTTCAACAAGACATTTTAACTCGAAAAATTTTAAAAAGTCCATTAGAAAATCCTTTTTTCCTCTTGACTTTTACTTTTTCCCCTGAACAATATAAGCCTGACTGCTTTTGTTAGCAGAAAAACAGTGAAGATAGATCAAGAGTTTGGAAATATCCGACATGACCAGTCCCCCTCCTGTGAGCAAGAGTCACATTTCTGACTAAGTACAACAAAGAAAAGCAACCTTTGCTTTGACATTAACAATAATGTGATCACCTATTACTCAGCTGTCCTCACAGTGAGCCTCAAGCCTTAATGGTGTCTGTTTCACACAGAAAAGGTTATAGAAAAGCACATTTTAACAAGTTTTACTAAATGGAAGGACCGACCTCACCACAAGCTTTCTGCATAACATTTAACCTGAAACCACAAGATCTGGTGATTAAAACTGTGAATGCTACAGGAGTCACTTTTAGTCATAGACCTGCAGAAACAAAGTCAAGAGCTCAGCTCAAAGTTCCAGAAGCTGTTATTCGACATGCACTCAGGAAAGTCATGGAGCCCTCACACCTGCTTACCTTAAGATTCCCCGCTGAAACCCACATGAGCCCACCCCAGCTGTGTCCATATGTTCTCACATGAAGCTCATGCAGTATTGCTGATTTATGTTTAATAGCAACTTAAAAAAAATGTCAAATTAGTGTGAAGGTTAAAAAAAGTATACTTCCCTTCCTAGGAAAAGTCATGTATCTCATGTGCCAAGACTCCAGTCACTCTCATTCTTATTCCAGTCCCTATTATTAAACAACATTTTCTTTTTTAATCTGTGGGTAACTCTGGTTGTGTATTTTTTTGAACAACTCACCAACTTGTTTGCATCCAGGTTAACAGAGTCCACTCCAGAGACACCCTGCGGATGCTTGCTGAGTGTCATTGAAAAATAATAAAGTCTTGTCCGTGTTTCTCTCTCATGGAGGAGAATGTGTGAGTAAGTGTAAGTAAGTGTGGTTGCTGCTGTCATATTTTAACAACCACAGCACCTGATTTTGTTCTTTGTATGCTGAGAACAGTTTATTGACTTGACCATCTGACAGGAAGAAGAGATTGAAAATCATGCAAATGCAAAAGAGGGCACTTGTCCTTGGAAGTGGGCTCTTTCTTTGTATTTTCCTCTTTTGAATGCTGATGACCTGGAGTCATTCTAATATTGCTACACTGATGAAGATGTCCCCATGGAGACCTTTGAGACAGTTTTACTTGCTCTGAGTCTTGAATACAGACTTTCTTTTCTGACTCAGGCCAAAAAGTTTATTCCACTAATCATCTGCTTTAAAAAGTCTGTCGACTGGATGGTATCAAACATTTCTACTTCTCTCCGGTAATGAATGTTGCATGTTGTATGGATTCAGCATTGGACAACTTGGCTTCGCCTTCCGCCATTATACACATTTTAAGATGAATTGCTCTCTGTGAAGGCCACAAGCCGAAACGCATCGGCAAATAAAGTTGTTTTCCTAAACTACAAATGTTGCTGGAGCTCTTTTGACCTCTTTAAGACCCCTTTTCTCTGAGCACCTTGGAAGTTGGTGAAGTTATGCCAGAATTGTTGTCCCTATGGACATAACACACAAAAAAAAACCTTTATTATTTTAATTATGATCATAAACGAATTCAATGAGTGATTGCACAATGTATGAAACTGTTTCAATGTTTTTTTTGTTTTGTTTTTTTTGTACTTGTTTTGACTGTAAAACTCGAATAGAATAGGACATTCTGAGGTACTCGTTGATGTTCAACATTAACAGGATGATCCTGGTGTAATGTCTCTCATCTCCACCTGAATTCAGCCCCTCTCTGTTACAGGTGAAGCTCACTGGACAGTTTAGGGAACCACGAGTGCTTTACTACTCCACAAAGTACGGAACAGTGCCACCCATCATATCAGAGAGAAAACTAGGAGTGACAGAATATGTGGTTGATAGCCAGGAAGCACTTTGTCCAAAATGACATGAAAGGAAAAAAGAGTTAATACTGATGGATACATTAGCAGCCTCTGCTCTCAGTGTGTGAATGTGGTATGAATGGGTAAATGTGACAGGTAATGTAAAAGCACTTTGAGTGACCAGAAGACTAGAGAAGGAGCACATAGACACAACCCGCTTGGAACTTGGCATCAACTGGGAATGTAACCAAGAACCCGCACGTGACTCAGGAATTTACCAGGGACTTGTTGGCCTTGTTGAACTAAGTTAAACAATAACTTGGGACTCAATGGTCATTGGGCCTGTAGGTTTCATATCGAGGCCTGACACTGGATCTGATGGACTTGACAAAGGACATGTTGGTCTTGACATGGGACTTTTTGTGTTTCACTTTAGACTGAACTTTGATCAATTTCTCACTGTAAAACTTGGGGTAGCTTGACACTTAGTGGTCTTGACAAAAGACCACACTTCACCAGATTGTGTTGCTGTACCTTATGTCATTGATTAAAATGAGGATCCTTTATCAAATATTGAAAAAGTTAATCACATGTATGAAGTCAATAAAGATCAAATTGACACTGATGACAATGTATGATATTAACAATTAAGAGACAAATGCCAATGCTCATAGAAAGGCAGAAAAAAACACTCTTTGACGTGCTCACATTGTCCCTGTGTCAGACACATACATCTTCTACCTTAGCATTTCCTGCACACACACTGTTCACACACACACACACACACACACACACACACACACACACACACACACACACACACACACACACACACACACACACACACACACACACACACAGAGTCCTGCTACAAAGAAGCTTCCTCCCAGCGACCTGTCAATCTCAGGGCAGCAGTATGGGATTTATATAATACTCCATTGATATTCACGATAAGCTCCACATGCACCTGTGTGACTCCAGTTTGGGAAGAAGAATCCTTGATGTTTCTGACATTTGTTCGGAAAACAAGCAGTATTATTCTCATGCTGGCCTAGTGCGCAGGAGAAGGGAATCCTGATGTATCTGACATTTGTTTTGGTAGCAGAGGGAACAACTGGAAAAAGGTATTTTCAGCTTGTATATGAGCTGAATGCAGTATGAGTTACTCCTGCAGAAAGCCAGTGTATAAATACTGCATCATTTTGTCAGTAAGTCAACCAGTGAACTGGTTAGTAGCACACTGGTTTTAGGTGTAAACAGTCCATTAGCACCACAGTGAGTGTTATACATTCATGTTCCAAAATTAAAGGATTGTTATGTTTTTACTGATGTGTTGAAAATTTGAATTGTTATCAGAGAAAGCTGGTTTTAAAACTTCACATAATTAAACAGGGAAGGTTTGTTTGAACTTCCAGACCTCAAAGCTACGCTGTTTCTTCCTGCCTCATTTTTTCTTATTAAAAGAGATGAATAACTTCCGATTCAAGTATTTATGATTATAGAGATGCAATACAGCAGAATAGTCTAAGCAGTGATTCCAAGTGTCCAAGGTCACAGAAGTCCAAGCCTGTTTGTTTTCAGAACAGAAAATATGGTGACCCAAATTTAGATAGATGATGTGTCTGAAAAAATAAATAAAAGACAAAAGTTAAGCATGTAAACAAAATGATAAGAACAGAAGTTAGCCATAAGATGTTACCGTAAGATTTGTTACCGTAAGATTTGGTGTATGAGACCCACTTCTTAAACCCATTTTATCATCCAAATAAGTGACCTGTGTCTGTAATATGACCGATATACAAGAATATGGTATTCTGTTGTGTTATGGTGTTTTACCCCAAAGATGATGCTCAAAGAAGCAAGTAACAGTTTCGGTGTTTAAAACATGCTGGACACATGGCATGGTGAGCCACTTTTCAACCCCTCTCCCTCTTTGTTCATAATCACGCATTCAAGGAAAGAGCTAGTAGAAGTAGACTAACTTTACAGAGAGCTGGTTAGGAAATGGAGAGTCTCAGTGCTACAGGCGCATTTGTGCCTCACAAAGATCAACAATAGTGTAACCTGAGTCCAGCTATCATATAGGTAGCTGGCAGTACGGTGATAACAGATGGTACTAGACGGGGCCACACATCTGCATAGAAGCTCCACACAGGACAGTTCAAGTCCTGCCTCAACCTTTTTCCTCTCAAACAGCCTCAGTCTCTAAACAGACTGTGTATTATAAAGCAGTGCAATTTATGTTTCAGATATGATGGGGCTAAGAGCTTGAACATTAATTTTTTGCCAAACTCTTCTATTTCCTAACTAAGGTCAATTGTTTTGCACAGTCATACATCTATTTCAGTTTTTTTTTTAAACTTAATTTTTGATTTTCCCTGTAGAGTTTTTTTTTTTTTTTTTTTAACCCGAGAAACCAGACTGTTTATGTTTTATGAACCTCTCATAACTGTCTGAACTGTGACCAAGAGACATTTTTGTCAGGCAACATATTCAAAGTGATCATGTAAATATAATAAAAATGATAATGTCTTCCACAGGAGTTTGTTTAAAAGTTTATCTCATCATATTTAATCTCTTCTGCTCTTAAATAGCCTGATTTATGTGTTCAGTGTGTGACTCATTTGAAACTTTGACCTGAAAATATATCTCAAATCCCTGCTGCTTCAACAGTAACATGTTGATTGTAGACAATTTACAATGTGTAAACAAGCACAACATAATCCTAATCACACAATCAGTCTGACAATAATGTAACCACATAAGTATTATGCATACTTCCTGCCCCTACAGCAAGAGCGACACAGCTTAACACGTCAACAGTGGAGCACAGTGTGAACTTCCTCTTCTTCGTCTCTGAGTCGACCTCACAGCTCTGACTGCTCCAGCTGTTGCTAACTCTGAGACTCTGGCGTCATCCGCCTCAGGAAAGAACAACTGTATGTACACGGTGTTTGTGAAGAACAGAACAAACTCAATCTCAGCCTTGTTTTCTGGGCCGCACCTGCTCTCTCTACTGTTGAAGACCCACACCCTGATATAAACACAGAAGCAGCAGAAGGAGACAGAGATGTAGGAGTACTATGACTGTCAATGTTTTTTTGGAACTGTGCAACAATCTGTGTCATCTATTTTTCTTTCTCCCACACAAACTTGTGCACAAACACAAGCATCACAAAAAAAAAAAAAAAGGCTGGAGCATCAAACGACTTATGCCTAGTTTTAGATTATGGATGATTTACTACACAAGAGTAAAATCATATGCGTGACTTTTCCATTTCTCTGACCTTGATGAAGTTTTTGGATAAATAGTCCTGTCTGTTTGTCATGTGCCTCCTCCTGTTTCTCTACTTAATCGTTGTTTTCAAACCTGAGCTTTTGCATGGCACCACCGCTGCACTGACACTATATAATTAACGGACTTGTTGTTTGTTACACTGTGCTCATTACCATTGTGTCTCTTCTTTGCACAGCTGTTTAGCGAGAGATTCCTCCCACACAATCTTTACTAAGTTGGTGTGATCACATGCTGTACTCATAACTGTTTTAAACATGGTTTAAATATTTTATAGCCGTTTGTCTCCTTAAGGAGTGATTCTGAAGTTGCATTGATGGACTGGGCAAAACCAGTGATTACCAAAGTAATCAACCCTCCATGGGTTTACTGCAAAGGTTTTACATTGGCAGAAAACTCAAGGACTGAGGTTCAGGCTGTCCCCGAATATGAGCCAGTCGTAAAGAGCCATGGGCTTAATGCTAAGAGGCTGTTTTTAGAAATGATAATCTTTTGCCTTACTATTGTCTTTGAGGTTTATCCCCTCATGAGTTAAAATTATGAGGGTTTTTTTTTTCTTTTAAATGGGACCAGGGTGAACTGCTGGAACTGGACCAAGTACCTCCAAGACTAAGGGCAGCACCTATAGGGCTCAAATGGGCCCCTATAGGGATGCGAATTACATATCTTGTTAACTTCATCATGTGTGTCTATTTACTGGATATTTAATTTAATTTGATGTGATTTCAGCTGTGTTAATTTGGTCAGGTTGTGTGTCCAAACGCATGCCAAATGCACTCATCAGATCAGATATAGATCAGAATATATCAATATAGATCTAAATATATGTGCTGACTCAGATTATTAGTTGTTGATGATTATTTATTTCACTGAAATGTGCCTGACACTGTGGAAACCTGCCTGTGCGGCATCGCTGACGTATGCGTAATATGCCGTCGGTCTACCAAAATACCACTAGACCAGCTGTGCGCCGCCTGCGCTGAAAGCTGACCAGGTTTGAATTGGCAAGCTTTCAGTGCACTTTACACGCCGGCGGCGAGCACAAAAATGTCACTGCACCAGCTGATTCTGTCAACACCTCCCCCTGCCACGCCACCACGCCCAGCTTGGCAGACCTCGGTGCGCCACAGTCTACAAAAATACCAAACTGGCTGTACACCGGGCTCCGCCAGACGAAAATACCACTGCGCGAGGTCTGCCACCCTCCGCTGCATCCCCCAGTGGACACAGAAATAGAGCCCATAGTGTCTAGACACTGACAAAAGGAGCACAGCAGCAGCAGAAACATGTAAACTTAGAATAATAGGAGGAAGAGGTCATAGGATCATAGGCTGCTTTGTGGTTTGTATTGGCCAAATAAACATGATGATGATGTTACGGCTGTGTGTTTGTTTTGCATGTGTTTTTCCCCTTTTGTCTCTCCATAGCTGCCCAGGTGAAATCACTTGAGTGCCAATCAGACTCACCTGGTGCTGGGAGTCTAAAAGCCCAGAGCTGCCTGCAGTCTGGAGAGGCATTTGGTGGGGAACTGCTGCCCTGCTGCCCTGCTGCCTCTCATTTGTGTTGTGGGTGCTTTGTGTCTAGTTTGCTACTTTGTTATTTTGTCACAATAAATCACGTGTTAAACATTTGATGTTTGTTAATTTAGTGGGTCAAAAGTTGAGGATTGTTGTTAGCCCCATAGGGCCGCCTAAGGGTGGGGCGTAACAATGATGATGACCCATGTCCTTCACACACACACACAGAGCGCCTGGCGAGTGAAGTGGAGCGTGGAAAAAAGGACGAGTGGAAAAAAGTCAACTGAATGAAACAAAACAAATACAAAGGAAATTAAATCTTTATACTCAGTCTACGAAATTAACACTGGCTACAACACCAATCCTCGTGTCAGTCTTATGATCCATTTTGCCCTAACTCGTGCTGAAAAGGACAAAATGGTTAAAAGTGACACTGTTTGTAAACCATAAGTGCTTCTTTCCAGTTGATTTTAGATAGTTATTGAGAATAATACAGTGTACTTCAGGCACTGTGCACTGTTGATATGCTCTGGGACTGCATTCTCGATTTGAGGTGGGACCTCAGGATTAAAATGTTGAGGCCTGCATATAACCCTCCAGTATGAATTAAAATAGAGGTAATGAATGACTCTGAATGACAGCAGATGGAATTAGCTTGGCTCCCTAGCCTCACAAAGGGAACAAGTCACTCATCATCTGGACTGTTTGTGGCGCCTCTTTCTTTTTGCTATGTTGGTGCAGATTGGAAGGCTCCTGAGTAAACTTGATAAGTTTCTCAAAATTTGCTTTATTTTTCAGTTCAAGCATGCATGTGAGGATTTGGGTTGCCATTTGATTGAAAGACAATTGTATCGACACTTTTAAGCCACAAGTTAACTTGGACTTTTTTTTTTTTACCTTAACCAACTTAATAAAAAATATTTCGGGTTAAATCCTAACCCGACTTATCATAAAGTAAACAGGAAATTGATGCGTAACCAAAGTGCTGTTAAGTACTGAAGGGCCTCTCCTAACTTTATACTACTTTGCTTTTGTTTTTCCCTCCTTTTCACCTTTTGAGTGACCTTTATGCACAGTCCACATACACTCAGATAATAGCTACAAAATGAGCTGAAGGACAAAGTGGTTGAAACTGACATCTTCAAAACCTCTTGCAAATTAATATCCGACTTTTTGGCTCTGGTTCAAGTGTCTTGGTTGAGACACTGAAACAAAACCACTCCTTTTTTTGTCCCTGCTGCAAAAATTAACATTTTGGTCACAGGGGATTAACACTGAGGGAAGAAAAATGAATCAGTTCTGGTGTCTGGTGCATGACATTGTTGTAAAGCGTTGTTGGAGTTCCTCTGAGAATTAGTTTGCTTCTTATCAATGCCTTGTTCTAATAGAGAGAGTGTCTGTGTGCTGACAGAGAGATAGAGCGAGAGTGAAAGATATGATACAAATTATAGAAATGAGTGCAGAAAAGAGGAAGAAAAGATGGTGAGATAGTGTTTGAAAGGCAAGAAAAGGCTGTAAAGGAGAGAATGGATGGGCTCATCATTATTGGTGTCAGTACAGTCTGATTCATTCTGGTATCTACTATTATCTTGTTCTGGGAGGAATTCAAACTCATCTGTATTGTCTGCACTCTGATTAGGAACAATACTGGAGGCATGTGTGAACAGCTTTGCTGCATGCTGATCAGTGTTCATTTGCACTACACTCAGTATTTATTGTTTGCTTTGTATATGTTATATATATATTTTTTTAAATCTGAGTGAGCATTGACAATAATAGTAGCATTTAATATAGAGATTGAACGTCATTTTCTTCTATTATTGAAGCCAAACATTTAGAAATTGTTGTTTATTCCTGTCAGGCAGGCTATCATTATAAACACCACAGACAATATGAAAACACAAAGTATCACTTTAAGTGATAACAAAGTTAGACTTCTGCAGGTGAAACTTTCTGGTCCTAAGTTATGTCAGCAGTGATGTCCACATTATAACCTCTCAAGGTTAGTCTCAGTTGCTCAGTATCTAAATGCATTATGAGGAGTTTGGAATAGAAATATAACAGTCTCATTATTATTAAACCAGATCATCATGGACATAAACTGTTTATTCATTAGGATCTGTGCTCAAAGCTGGAAACCTTGTGAAATCTCTTGTGGTCAAACTTGTCTGTTAAAATGATATTCCAGCGTAAATTTAAGTTAGGGTCAAACACATCAAAACACCGAGTGAGACCCCCCTCAAAGATCAATCTTGCCGACCGCTTGCTTCTCTAGTTATACCAACTTTAGTAATGACCAGTACATATAGGGTCCCAGCCATAGTACTAGCCACCAAACATCTTTTTAGCTTTGCCTCATTTCTTTAGCCTCAGCACCTCGGTCTGATTGCATTTCCATGAGGTAATCATCATAAATGTTCTTCCATATCAACATTTGCTTGCCCCCTGTCAGTCAAGTCAGCTGTGCCTCTGATCTGCCAATCTCATTATTATAGAAGGCTACCTCCAAAAATACATCACTCTCCATACAGTGGGTGCTGTGGGGGCCCTGAGGTATTCAGAGTCGATGTGGCTTCCTCCTCCACCATGTGTTTGTTGTTCATGTATCAGTATGGGTTGTCTTTTTTAGACGTCCGCCTAAGTCCATGAGTTACATTTACTGCCATTGCCTTAACTGCATTTGTTGAGCTTCTTTCTCTAGTCAGATTGGTTTCTGATTGGCTATTATTTCATTCCACGTGACAATGACCAGCTGTCCTTGGTAATCAGCCAGACTCACTTGTGGTTTGTACCTTGCTTGATATGTACCAAGGCCTTTCTCATCAGTCAGCTGTAATTTCCTGTCTTTACATTTTACCAAGCATGGCTTGGAAATAAGTAGGTTGAGACTTTTTGTATAAAATGTTCCTTTTTTTTTTTTTTTTAAATTAATGAATGGTGTTCTATGAGGTGGTTGTGAATAATAGTAAGGGCTCTATTTTGGTGCCTCGCCGGAGATCTGCCGCAAGCGCAGCGTCAATCAGATCCGCCGCGCTGACAAGGCGTTCCCAAGCACATTTTGGTATTTTGGTGAGCTGCGCAGCCCGGCGTAAGTATCCCCCCTCCCTAACTCAGCTCCTCCCGGCAGCATAAGTCGTAGACGGGGAGGAGAGAGGGCGTGTAGTGAGTTTAACACAGCCGAGACCTGTTTTCACCAATCACATAAGCTCCTCTCCTTGCCTTTTAAATCCGCCACCGGCGAGGCGTATTACTATTTTCATGAAGTAGTCAAAGAGATCAAGAGATGTCTGAAGACAGTTATGCCACAAGATGGCGACAGAGGGCAGCTGCTCAACAAGTGTCCTCCACACTCTCTCATCTGAGCACGGATGGATTTGGTGTGCGTAATGTTGGACCCACTGGTAAGACAAACACCCTTTTCCACAAAAAAGACACTCACATAAAGTTGCATATATTCAAACCTCACGTGACAAAGGTGGGTTTAGCGCACAGATCACAACATAAACTCCAAAAATAGCATTAAAATCGGAACCATCTGTGCGTAAATGACGCATCGCGCTCCGTGGCCTGGCTCTTTCTTTCATAGATGTTGGCATATAAAATAAATTTGGCTCACAAAACTGAATATTATAATATCCGTATGTCGGCTTAAAGTAGATAACGCATCTGAGCACTGAAACAAATCATCTGTTCAGCTGCAGCAGCAGCAAGACGGACAGAGGACACGGAGACGTGTCCAGGTCGAGCTGTGCGAGAAATAAGAGGAAGAAAGAAAAGGAGGGAGACACATTACATATCTTGTTAACTTCATCATGTGTGTTTATTTACTAGATATTTAATTTAATTTGATGCAGTTTCAGCTGTATTGATTCGGTCAGGTTGTGTGCCCAAACGCGTGCCAAACGCGTGCCAAACGCGCTCATCAGATCAGATATAGATCAGAATATATCTATATAGATCTAAATGTATGTGCTGACTCAGATTAATAGTTGTTGATGATTATTTATTGCACTGAAATGTGCCTGACACTGTGGAAACCTGCCGGTGAGGCATCGGTGACGTATGTCGATACGCCGCCGGTCTACCAAAATACTACTAGACCAGCTGCGTTCCGCCTTGCGCTGAAAGCTGACCAGGTGTGAATCGGCGAGCTTTCAGCGCACGTTACACGCCGGTGGCGAGCACGAAAATGTCACTGCGCCAGCTGATTCTGTCAACACCTCCCCCTGCCACGCCACCACGCCCAGCTTGGCGGATCTCGGCTCGCCTCCGTGCGACTCAGTCCACGAAAATACCAAACTCACCTTACGCCGGGCTCCGCCAGACGGAAATACAACTGCGCGGGGCTCGCCGCCCTCCGCCGCCTCACCGGCGCGAACGAAAATAGAGCCCTAAGTGTACTGCTTACAGGTGATCTCAGCCTCCTTGTGTCAAGTTGTCTGCATATGTCCACATGAAGTATCTTGTCATTGTCACTGTCAGAATCACCAACTGCTCAGGTTGTATTTGTCTCCAATGAAGCCTCAGACCCAACGAACAGATCAGTGCACTGCTGGAAGAGGAACAAGTACCTGTTTTTAAACAAAGTCTCTCTCTGACTGCAATGCCAAGCTTTGAACATTTCTTCAAATACAGAGGACACTGACACTGACATCAGTATTTGGGTGAGAGTTTTTTGAAATGAACTAAATTCCTGTGGTAAAGTTTTCCTTGTCTAAATAGAGATATAGAATAATATTCATTTCTATCTCTCCCTCTACCCATGCCACGAACAGATCTGCTTTAATACGACATGGCTGGACTTTAAGCTGGTTTTTAGCCACAGGCTTCATTCAGGCTTTGGCAAGATTTAAACACTGGAGCAACATACACTAATAATATCAGCGACTGCCTCATCCAACCTCATGTACATCAACTTTATGTAAAGTGCAAGCAGGTAATCAGGCAGTCATGCTCACATGCACGTACCTCTTCAACAGCCTAGTGTGACTCATGTCATTATTCAGCAGTATTCATTCTTGTAATTATAATTCAATGACAAGTCCACATTATCACTCTCATGCCTCCTGGCCAGTTCAAGCTGAAAAAGGCTCCAGGCTCATGTTGACCCTGAATTAGAATTTATTCATTTATATTCATCTATATGTTAAATGAAAGGCTACAGCATATGTGTATAAGCAATGGTGATGTTTACATTTTATCTTTGTGGGCATTATATATATATATATATATATATATATATATATATATATATATATATATATATATATATATATATATATATATATATATATATATATAAAGCTGCTGTCAGACACATGCTGCACAAACCAAACCCATTAAAGTGTTCATAATACAGCAGTGGGTTTTTGATTGGGGGCTGTGTGCATGTTCATTTTGTTTGAATTATGGAAAAATGTTCTAAAATAGACAAGGAAAAACACACTGGACTTTCCTCTCATGGAAATCAGACCATCCATCCACACACCATGTCATGTACATGCAAATATATACCAGCTAGAGCAATGAGAAGTGATGCTTTTTTATTCAATATAAGCACTCAACACAAATACATCTTTACAACCATGTTCTATAGTCTGAACTTTCAATGAACGTATGTTCATGTTAAATTCCCAGGACCTCACAAATTTAAAGACAAAGTGTTAGACTCACACCCATTTATTCTAGGTGTCCTAAAACTGATCTCAGCTATTACATCAGCTAAGATCAATTAGCTTACCTGGGCAATTTATAATTGATTGAGCATTGGCGATTTAAGTGGATCATCTCACCCTAATCATAATCATGTGAGTGGTCATAAACAAATTACAATCAGCAACCGAGTTATTTGTGCAAGTTCCCCACAAATTGCACTGCTGCAGAACCGTGGCGATTTTTGCCATCAGCCAAATCCTACCCGATGCGTTTGGGAAGGGAATTTCGGACAGTGGGAATCGCGAGGACTCACAAGAACCCACGAAATTATATGCAAGCGCACGATAACTAGTAGTGCCCATAGTGGTTTATTTTGAAAAGAAGCTGGTTGTTTTATTTTGTATGCATGCCTGACTTCCTTTCCAGCACAGGCTAATCTGTGCTGAATTTATACAGCAATAAAAATAGAACCCTGGCGATCAGCTACAAAGCCCACTGAAATTGCAGCCTATGGAAATGCCATGGTTCAAAGGGGGGAAACACTTACATATGCAATACATATGTAAAACGAAAGGACAATATGCCACAGTAGAAACCTTGTGAATGACACATCAGCAGTGTGGACATGTTTTAAACTCCAAGGTCAAAACAGTTCAACAGTCACTTGACTCTAACAACATGCAAGGCAGTAGCAGTAAAGCTGCAAAACCGCCAGTTGGATCCGACATCAAAAACATGCAACAGTTTTCACAGACAGAGAAGGAAGCCAAGGTTGTTTCTCCCCCTAAAGAAATAAAAATAGAGGAAAACACAAGCATCAGCTCAGGATTCGGTGCCAGAGGGGATGAGGGGCCAAAGTGCTGATCACGATACTCCAATATTTTTTTCATGGATGCACCCAGTAGGAAGAACTGGAACCAAAGAAGCCTGTCTATCAATTCCGTTAGCTGCCTTACTCACCTCCCAAAACAAAGTGGGGTTAAATAGTCCTCTGTGACCTAACAGCTCCACAGTGAAGCCCCTGAATCATATACCCAATTCAACAGGCATCTTAAACACACACACACACACACACACACACACACACACACACACACACACACACACACACACACACACACACACACACACACACACACACACACACACCAGGCTTTGTTAGTCCTTTGCCTGTATGTTTTTATTTTATGTTTTATTCAATCATGCAATAACACTTCAATCACAAAAGAGACAAAGCCATTGTTTGGGATAGAGAGCAGATGATTCAGAGCAGTGAGAGGTTTTTGCAGTGTTGGATGAGAACTGTGCACATAGCATGGTAGAGGTTGAAGTGTTGGAAGAACGGGGTTTAGTTTTGGTGGACCACCACAAAGTGCTTTGTGGTTAAACAGACCCAAGCTTCTCCTTGGCTAGGGCAAAGAAGAAAGGTTTGGAGTACAGTGGGAATTCTTCAAACCCAGAAGAGAAGTCAAAATGATAAATCTATCTCAAGGAAATCAGTCTTTACCAAAATTAAATATCCCCACAAGGATAAATAATATTTTTCTTATCTTATCTTATTAGCAGCTAATCATGATTTTTTGCAGCTGCAGGATCTAAAGTGAGAATAGTCTTATTAAGATTACTGAGTCTTTATAAGGCAATTCATGTTGAAAAATGTGTACATTTTAGAAACTGTATTCACTGTTTTCAAAAACGATGTTTTCTGCAAGTGTGTTACAGTCTAGTATGTCAATTTATCTTAAATGAGCAAGTAATGGCTCAGCTCCAAAGTGTGCATGAGGCAGAATGGACAGACTGGACAAGTTGATTTCAGGTAGTTGCATGACTGAGTTACAAGGCTCCCTGTATGGTTTCCTTGTGCATCTAAGCAAGGAGTGTTTCAGTGCCTTGAGAGGAAGGGAGGATGCAGAACAGTGGTGAGAATGCAGGTATTGATCCCGCTACCTCTCACGTGCTAAGCGAGCGCTCTACTATTTTAGCTAATTCCCTGGTGTACACTGTTCCCAAACAGAGTGGAAAAACACCAGAAAAGCTGCTACTTTGTTAGCTGTTAGGGCCAGCAACAGAGAACCCGAATGGCTGAGATTCCCCTTAGAGTACACGAGCTGGCCGAGTGGTTATGGCGATGGACTGCTTATCTATTGCGCTTTGCGTGTGCGAGTTTGAATCCCATCCTTGTTGTACTTCCTTGTAGTTTATGACACCGCCTCTGCAACTTGCATGGAACTTCTCTTCTACTGCAAAACTTGCTTCATCCAGTCATTGGAGTTTGCTGCCAGCAACAAGAACGATGTGCCATGAAGTGCATCTTGGAACAGGTCACTACCCCCTGCATGCTCACTTTTCTGTAAGGTACCGCCCAATGCTGCCCCCTTTCACCCAGTGGCTGTGGTGGCAGAGAGGAGGTCCCTGAAAGGGTCTATGAAATTTTTGAAGACATAGAAGTAAGAGGCAATGGCTACTGTAGCAAGACAGATGCTTTTTACTTAGCAGATCAGAAAGCTGCCAGACAAGTGTGGACTTAAACTAATTTTATTAAGCATCCTGGTATATAAACTCTGAACCAGTTTCTAGTTAGAGCTGAGAAGTGTCATTAAGCAGTTATTAATGTGTTGATTTTCCTTTAACACTGATTAACATTAATCAATGTCAATCAGCACCCTATAAGGTCTTGTAAGTGGTTTATTAACTGTAAACTAATGCCCAAAGTGGTTGGGGTAATTCCCTTTTATTTATAGGCAGGCTTTTGGTGTGATATAGGTTAGTCAGTGTGTGAGCTCACTTTCCTGGCAGAGTCAGGTAAAAAAGCAGATTCATACGCACTGTGATTTCTACGGCTGTTTTCTCAGCACACACTCTAAACAGCAGAAGAGTAACTGTGCGGTGGACCTCAGGTTTTGGACCAGGTGTTTGTCGGTCAATGGCACAGTCACAAGAAAACAATGTGCCACTCTGCACCTGACCAAACCTTATTTTAAGACCAAGACACCCGTAGGGCATAATGTGGGTGCAGACTAATTTGATATTTACACAATGTAGGCGCATGCAGGGCATAAAAAATGACAGTGCATCTGATGACTAATAGCAATGGCACCTGCACTATGCACCAAGAAACCTTAGAATATGGTCCTATGTGTTCTGCAGGAAAGAGCTATCTCTTTTCAGTCTGTTTTTCATTTCAACACAATCAGACATCCAGTGAAGAGGATTTAAGCAGCGTTTTGAGGACAGTCAAAAAGTGTTTAACAGATTTACCCAAATTTATTACAATGATCAGATGTCTTACCTTACAGTTTTCAGACTTCATTTCATGACCATCAGCTCATCTTTTCATCTGTTTCATTTCTAGCTCTGCCAACCAGCATTGCAGCGTTAATGTTTCATGGTTACAGGCGGACCATGTCATGGACAACCAAGCAAGCTGAGCATATGACTCATCTCTGTTTTAATCATTTACACTTTTAGTCCACTTGTTCCCTCACTTTTTTTAAGTAGCACCACATTAAAAAATCCACTTTACCTAAGTGGGCAGTGGTGTATTTATTCCAGAGGCCTTTTCTGTGGAACACTTGTATTTAAACTCCTTCAGTGAAGCCTTTCCATATGTTGACCTTTACCTCCTCATTTTACCTCATTCAGTTAAAGTGATAGCCAATGGAGCATGTCAGCAGCAGCAACTCTCAGTACAGATGTAAACTCAAGCATATCAAGTTTCCAGATCTTGGCTATTAAACAAATATTACTCACCCCCAAGTTGGTAATTGTGTGTGCTTGTGTGCATGTGGGTGTACAGCATTGTTGTTTGCAAACTCAATAGCATGTGCAAGCTGATCTACTAAACATGTTCAATGAGGATTGCGTCTGTCGAATGAGTGAAACAGCACGCGCAATGCATTTAGCATGTTTGCCTTCATGAATATGCAGAATGTATACAGATTATGAAAACACGCAAAATACTGGGAGGAGGAGGTGCAGGAGGAGATGCAAATGGAATCATTTAGCACTAGCGATATGATTTATCAAACCTAAAATTGGAATGTTGGAAAGGCACGTGCAAACCAGCACAGAATTGGGTACAAATTGCTGCGGTCATTGTGGCGAGGAGGAGGCAAAAGTGCAATGATAGACGAAGAGGGTAAAGAGTTTTTTGTGTGCGTATCAACGTATCTAGACTGGGAGAAATTAAAATAGAAGAGTAGTAGTAAAAAAAAATTCAATTTTTGAGCTGCCGGGTGACCTAAGGGCTGATTTGGGGCGAGTCACAAAAAGGATCCAGTCCATATCTCCTATTGAAAAACTCCTTGTAACACTGCATTTTCCTGCATCTGGATCATCAGATGCTAATAGAAACTTGTTTCCATGTTTTTGCCAGTTATTTATAAGCAAATGTATGATGTGATTTCTTCTTTATATGAACTGGTGTTACTTTTTTTATTAGAGTTATTAATAATAGATAAAGAGTTCAATCACAACCCAGCATTTAGCACAGTGGGGTGATTAGTAAGACATTCGTAGATTGAAATAAACTTGTGGTAATGGTTCATAAAGTTCAAGCTGTAGGATGCTCCTTTTATGTTAGTTTTTCCTCCTTCACTTACTTCCTGACCTCATCATGTTTACATTTTCATTGAAGTCTTTCACTCCTAGCTCCCAACATTTTATTTTTGTCACAACAATTGCAGTCACTTGAACACAAAAACCTGCACCACTCAAAGCTTACCTCGTACTCAATACTACGTTGTATAAGTAAGTGTGCTTTTGAAGATTGAATGCGAATACTCAAAGATTTTAAGTGTCCTTGCCTGTGAAATACAAGGACATATCTGAATACTTTAAGAGGAAACAGTCAACACTTTGAAAACAGACTCACTGAGAAATAATCTTATTTATTGTCAATGCAGGATTTGCAAGTCTTGATAAACAGCGGTGGTGACATCTAGACAGAAAGGAATTGAAAAGTTAGGCAGATGTATAACTCTTATGAACTGAATTGTTTAAAGACGCATGATACTTAAGTTTTGAAATATTCTTTAGTAGACAGAGCTTGTTACCTACTGAGGAGCATGACTTTGGAAATCAGTTTTGAACACTAGAGGGACTGGGTTAAAAAAAAACAACTGAAACTGTGGAATTATTTTCCCAGTGACTCATGAAGGACACTACCAGCCAAAGTACCTCTGCACATGCACAGTGTCATCATTGCAAATGTTGCAGCAATAAAGTGACATTGCCCATTTTATGTACAGTCAGTTGTGGAAACAAACAATGTGATACAATCAAATATTCTTCAATGTTTGATGTGTTGTGTCTAAATCTTTGATTTCCCTGGAGGGGAAGCCAATCCACAACAGCTGGGTCTACAGGCACCCCTTCAGGACAGGAAGGACTGATGTAGAGTTTTGAGACCAATCCTCTTCTCTGAAGGTGGAAGTTGTCCTGAAAGTGACCTTAAGACATAATAGCCTCATCACAAATGGTATCCAAATAAAAGAGGGTAGGTACCACAGATTATACCCAGGATTTCTTGGCATAAGCGAAACCCAAAATCTGAGTAATGGACAACAGTTATTAACTTCCTCTGTTCACTTGCACATTTTAACAGTTTAGTCTAAAATCTGCATTTAGGTCCTGACTATTTCGACCAGCAGGTTTGGCGATGAAAGAAATCAGCTTCTCAGAATCTCTGTGAATTATCTATCAAATTTCCTTCTCTCTCCACCTTTCTCTTGGATTAAGGGCATATGACAAAGCACAAATTTCCAAATACCCTAATTAGCCACTCAGAAGAAATAATAGGATGATGAAAGGATTGCACTATCAAAGCAGAAGTCGCAGAAAGAAAGTGAGACCCGCTCTCCGACTGCTCTCATCAGCAGTGGGCTATAATGCACAGCGGAGAAGGAAGGCAGGGAAGATGATGACTGAGGGTTTTACACAGAAAGGTTTGCATCTTTATGCAGCACAAAGACTTAGATTTGTCCTGCAGTACTGCAAAGTCAAGCAAAACTTAAAAAACTGAATTACTGAAGGCACTTTCTGGCCTCACACGCTCTTTAACAGATCTGCAGTGGTGAGTGTATTACAATATTCATTGTGATGTATTGTGTGGTGTGACTGCCTGTTGCTGCTTTTCCTTTTTCCCCTGGGTGGTCTACGTCTCATTTAGTAGGAAACACATCTAACCATCTCTCTCTCTCATTCAGCTGTAGTTTTTATGTAGAGGTATAAAAGCAGGAACAATGAAACAGCAACAGGAAGAGACAATTTCAAATCTAAGACGAAAAACAATAACAGGCTACATCAGTCCATTCTGAAGAACACTATTCCTGAATCTTTATAGTTTTGCTGAGGCCTACAAGGCAAGTTCTTTGGATTCTGTTTGCGTGACCTTGTAAAGTCTAATTTGTGTGGTTGCCTCATAATGTGAAAAAATCAAACATGATTTAGACAATCAAATGACTTTATTAGACAAAGTCTTCAACAACAAAGAAGTTAACCCCCAAGGTGAACTCTGCGAGTGACAACAGAGAACTCCTTGAAAGCAGAACAACCCTGAATGAATGTGTGAAAGAGATGGAGGGATGGATGGATCAGACTTCTCTATTACTGACATTTTTTTTGTCTTCTTTTTGAAGTGTGAGTGTTTAGACGATGATGAGCAGGTAAATTATGCATCTGTCTGATGGCAGAAAATTGTCATTGTGAGCTTGTTAATCTTACAGATTAATTGTTCATTTTAAATCATTACATGAGCAAAAACTCAGTTTAGAGCAGATACAATAAAAATGAGAACTCAATAAACTTCTGCTCTTACAAAAACAAAGCAAACATCAGTAAATCCAAATGTCCGAAATTTCATTGATCTCTGAAAGAGAATGTGAATCCCACATGTTAACTTTCTTTGGACTTGCCAAGTCAAGGCCGTTAAAAATAGCCATGTTTGTTAAAGGAAAGAGAGTTTGATTACTCTCTAAGGCCTCTCACTCTAAGGCACAGAATCGCAGGGAGTTAACACTGGTGTATTTGTTGAAAATAGTTTTGTTGTTGTTGTTGTGTCAAACGATAGAAAATGTTTTATCTTCTCTGACAAAGAAAACTTGTTGAGTTTGAAATGGCAGGCACAGTGCTGGTTAAGTATGATAAGTTTAATTCCCTCAGGTGAATAAAAAATGTGGGTGGTAAGATTAAAAAAAATTGTTATTTTCCCTCACAGAGGATATTCAGGAGGTCCAAAATAAATGGACCAGTAACTTCATTTTCAAGTACTGAAGCTTTTATCATCTCTTACAGACTAATTCATGAAAAAATGGGAACCTTGTGTGGAAACCTTGATTTTAAATTATCATAAGTTATAAGCCAAATTGTCCAAATAAGACAAAAAAAGCTTGAAATACTTTACTTGTCATCCAACAAATAGAACACGTGAAAGTTTAAGTTGTGAAAAAAAATTAACCAAAATAAGAGCTTTTAATCTATTTATACAAAACAGTCCCATTTTGTTGAAATCAGCTTTAGGTTTCCACTACTCTCATAATTGTGCAATAAAATAAGGGTTAAGGTGCTCTTGAACATCCAGGTGTCTCGCCCACGCACAGCACATGTTATATTTTGTTCCTAATGTACTTTCACAAGCGAGTCACGGAGGCGTAATGTATTTCTGATGTGGTTTAGCAGTGGACCCTAGAGTTGCTTCTTTGTTCCTACTCTTCCAGGTAGTGTCTCATGCTGTGTGGTTGATGTCCAAAACCATTAAAGTCGAGCTCAACGTTGCTGCACACAGACAGACACATATGGAATAAACCAGTGGAGGCCTGGCTGGGTGTATGAAGTGAATGACATCATCCACCCATGCAGCCAGCGTGGGCTCTAGTTCACATTTCCTGTGGCTGTCCTGGAGCCCTGAGCGAACAAACAAATTTCCCATGAACTGCATGTACTTTAACGTTCTAATCCTGCACTTTTCCATGTCACACAGACACATAGACACACACACACACACACACACACACTGATGAGCCTGCCACTGTTTTATTCATGTCAGACACACATGCATCCCGTAAATACACCTACAGAGGTCAGGCATACCATAAACCATTAGGTTCAAAGGACATGTCAGTATGTTTGAGCAACACGCAGCCTGGAGCATGCAGCCTCTGTCTCCACCTGCTGATGTTTAACTCCCTCCCAGTGTGTGTGGTCAATTAGAGCACTTAGTTCAAGAATACATCTGCTTGTGTGAGCACTTACTTTACTCCTCAGTGTGACCAATCTGCTGCTCCTGACAGTGATAGCAATTGTCCAGCCTGTCATGGTGCTAATGAATCACTTAGCTAACACAAACACACACATATACACACTCACAATACACACACATTATGTGGCCACCAAGATATCTGCATGTAGTCACACTTATGCAACTGCCCACTGGCAAGGCGCCTCTTTAATTACTGAGCTCAAGTGAACATCTGTTCCTGTCATTATAATTAATATGGACTGTATGTTGACTGAGACAGAGCCAACCATTTATCTCTGAAGAGAAATCAGAGGCAACAATACGCATTTTAAATGACAGTGTCTTAATATCAACAAAGTGCATCTTTGTAAACGATCATCATTCTGTTCTCTGTTATAAGATGTTAAGCACGTTATAACATCATTATTATTAGTAGTAGTTGTCGTAGTATTTTAAAAACAAGCTTTGCGTGTTGCAGATGTAAGGAGAGTACAGCTGTATTTTCAGCGTATTCTTTATAGCTGCAGGTGAAGATCATGAAATATTGGCCCCTTTCCATCATGGAGCGACATGACTCATACTCAGAGTATAACGCTTTTTCAAAGGACCGTCAAGACTCAATAGCAGACTCCATAGCTCAAACGTTATTGATTTGTGGATTTTGAAAAGGTTAACTGAACCTGGTTGTAGATCCCATCCCTACTTACAACTGAGTTTCTGATGTGAGCTGACTTTTTGTAGGTTTTTTTTATTACCACCTGTTTAAAACCTGATATTTCTTAGCCGTTTCTTTGGGGCTGTGGTTATCAGGTGTCTGCAACTCAAGCCAGTTCATCCAGCTCCTGCCATCTCTGGACTTTATTGGATTGAGGACCCCACATCAAGAGCTTAGTTACATTTCATAATGGCATCAGGTCAAATAGGTCCATGCCATTTCAGGTCTGCATGAACAGTTTATATCCATGAGAAAATTAAAATCAATAAATTTCTCTGACAGGCTGAGTTAGCTGAGGGTCACCAGTCTGCTACAAGTGTGTTGTGGGTACATCTTTTACTGCCTCCATGCATCCCTCTCAGTGATGCTAATGATTTTTGTTTATTTGTTATTTCTTGCTGCTTTTGCCATTAATAACTCCATGTCAAAACCTTGATTATCCTGGTTTGACAAAATGTTAGATAGCATATTTTGTATAGTTTTGCTCATCTCTTAATTATCAAAGATGAAGATGCTGTCCAGAGTGTCATGAACAGTCTGTTCAGCACTGTTGTGAAAGTGCAATCCAGCCCTTTTCTTGAAACTCCATCACTGCCAAAAAATGATTTTTATTGGATTTTTTTTTTCATCTTGGCTAAGAGAAAATGTCACTCTATAAATACTTTTATCAATGTGCAAAGACTGCACATCAGCATTGTACTGTTGTGAGAGTCCAGACATCATAGTTCAAGTTGGAGAGACACAGGATTAAGTGTTAGGAAAAAACAGTTCATGATTAGCTGAATGAATGAGTTGAACAAGAGACTACAAGTAAAGACTAAAATGTTCATGACTTAAATTAAGTTCCACTTAAATCCAACTGTTTATCTTGATGCTACCTCAAATTTTAATTTAATAGATTGTAATTGTTGTTTTTTTAATCTTAAACATATGAAAAAAAAAAGGAGTCTGTAAAGCTAAATTATCTCTGCTGCACTTCAGACCGTGTAAAAGGAAAGTTCTGTGAGTTCTTTAAAAAGGACGAGAGATTATTTGTGTTGTGTTTGTATCATAGACTGTATGTACACTGTCTGCCTTCTCGCTGGGTGAAGCCACTGTGAGAACAGCACCCTCTGTTGACGGGCTGCAGTATAGGTCATAAATCCTGCCTCCTCCAGCAATCCTGATGGCGCTGTGGACAAACTTTAGAAATTAATTACACAGAGTATAAATCCCCCGACCCCCGGTTGTGATGTTGACATGTAGTTATTGTAAGACTGGTTTGTGCTGAAGTCCTCTTTTTTTCTGTGCAGCTCCATTTTTAAAAGTTATAAGGGGTTCATGTTTCCACGATAGACACTTAATACAGCCTTTGGGCGTATGAAGATTGTGCAGCTCACCCTGGGGATACACTGTTTGAGCCGAGCCTCATTACAGTGACTCTCCCACGGAATTTGTACAACGCTACTATGCAAGTGGTGGTTCCAGGAAGTGGAGAAAATCCTGGAAATACCAAGAGCAATTCAGCTTCAAATTCCTATAATAGCGGAAGGTGGAGCCAAGTTATATACAGTCCATGGTTTGCATCCCATATGAACTAATTTTTTGTGTACCTTTACATCTCTATTTTTTTGTGTGTGATACTAGTTGGCTTTGATTTCTTGACTTGTTTCTGAGGTGTGCTGTTTTAGCCAACAACAATATTCAGGGCAAGAACAATAATTATAATCTCTGTTTTTAAATTACAAGATTAAGCACATCTGGCTCGAAGCACAGGGACTTTTTGGTATGTTATGCTCTTTTTTTTTCTTTTTTTTTTATATGAAGGGAAAAAAGATGTGACTTCTTACATATCAAGTGAATAAATGATTTCTTAAGAGTACTGAATTCTGCTCAAACTTTCATAAAACAATACTAAGTTATTAAATTCCTGTAACTTTCTGTGTTTATGTAACATGTAAGGACAGGGATGACAGGGATGTCATATGTTTATGGGTGGATTTTGGTTTCTAGGTAATCCTCTATCATTAGATTTTTAATCAATCCAATCTGCACCATATCTTCAAACTGTATCATCTGTTTGTAATTAAACTGGAGCAGAATTTGGCGGAAGTTTACATGAACAGTGTAAGGCACATTGTGACGACCACCTTGCAATATTTACAAATTGAAGAGCTGTTGATAAATTCCAGTGATAACTGATGAACTAACCATATCTTTACTGATCCATGTCCGTCTGGACACAGTCTCCACCTGATCTGTAGCTACTGATCAGGCCAAATAATTCAGGACCCATGGACAGCTCAAACCCACAGCTGTCAAAAAAAAAATAATTCCTTTGTGCCGCAGGCCATTAAATGCCTAAATACCCAAAAAGCCATAGTTAGTCACCTACAGTCTGCTCAGCTGGTCTAATCAGGTTAAAGTTGAGACTGAGGAAGTGTGATTATGATGATGTTACTTATTTTTACTGTTAATTACGTGTGAAAGTTGTCTACATGCTGTTTTATTTTTATAATTTTTTTATCTGTACTGTTCTTGATGAAATGCCAAATGTGTGATCTGCTGCAATTCAATTCCCCTGTGGGACAAATAAACTACTACTTTTACTACTACTACCCTCATTGAAAATCGCCATCCAAAAACCAGCAGTGTTTATGCAATCCATTATGCAGCAGTCTGTATGGAGTTTGGAGTCTCATCAACAGTGGATTAGAAATACCTAGATATTATTAACATTAGTCAAACAGCTGTCAAGGCAAGAGTAGCTAAAGTTTATTTGGACCAGTTACTGACAGCTAAAAATGACCCTTATGGTTCTTTTAAAGGTGTTTTAGTGCCAATATAAGAGAACAAGCTGACAGAATAGGAGACTCTGAAATGCAGAATGTTGACAGGCGACCAAAGGAAAAAGTCTACGGTCTAAGCAAAAGTGTTGTCAGGGGCGACAGACAAATAAAAAGAAGACAGACCTACATGAGTGTAGGTTTGTGTTTGTTTAAGAGCTGATACTGTCAGTCTGTCAGGGCTGTTATCTGCACTGTTACTTTAACACCTCTATTTTAAAACACTCCAAGTTCTCACTTCTGTTTTGCTGTTTGTAATTTGTCTTATAAATGTTGTAGGGCCTTTTTTAATTGTCTTCTTTCATTGGTTTATGTCCAGTGTAGTTAGCTTTTTGCTGAAGTGTGCTTCATAAATGAATTAGTCTTATATGATATAAAAAATAAAAAAAAAAGATTCTACAATATTTTTTGAATGCACAAACAAAGTTTTTTGTTTTTTGTTTTTTTTTGTGCCAATCCTCAGAACTTGAATCAAATTGCCTTAAGCCAGAGAGAGGATGCATCTTTACTCTCTGCATTTCAACCCACACTGAGCAGCAATTCTCGCACTTTTGACGAAAGTTCTCTGGTTTGCAGTCATTCTAGGGTTATTGACTAGAACTAAATTTAGGTCTTGTGTTACATATTTTCTTCATTTTATATGTCTTGCATTTTTATTTCAGTGTACACTATGTAACAGGCACCGCATGACCTGATCTCTAGTTAAAAAGTACATCGTGGGATGTTTATACTGAACCTCAGCAAATTTCAATACACACGGATGTTTGTGTCATGCTCTCCTGTTCTGTTGAGACTATGTTAGAGGATATATCCACCCAGCAGCTCCAACATGGCTGAGCTTTCAACATTTCCCTAACCCAAGAAAGTCCATCTCAGTGCTCAGCTTTCCTCCTCTGCTCTTCATTGTTTCAGTATGTCAAAGTAAATTGCTTCCAAGTCTTGTATTGGATTCAAAGGACAGTCACAGCTAGTATCTCTTTCCAATAATGAAGGCACCAAAAAACACTGGTAAGTTTTCATATCTTTAAAAGCCAGTATGAGCTGGATTTGCATCTCAGCTGTGATAATCACAAGTTGTCAGTTACATTATAAAAGCAGATACAGAAGAAATAGCTGACATGTTACCACAAATAAATGAGAGCTAAAAATATTTCTGACATTGTAGCTATGGAAAACCATGAAGCGTTTCAGGCAGAGGCTAACCCCCAATTTCCACTGCATCTGGAATGGCTACAAAAAGGCAGTATCCGCCAATCGCAGCTGATCATAACCATTCAAGTTAATGTGTCAAATTTCCACCGGCTTCTTTCTGTTCTGCTGCGGATCGCTGGGCTCCACAGCTGATCACAAGTGTTCTATTTTTTTCCAGACGCCAGAGCATGCCGGTTAAATTCAGCACAGACTAACCCATGCTGGAAAGGACACAAAATAAAACATCCGGCTTCTTTTCAAAATAAAACACTCCATGTTTCAGGCGGATCGTATTTCACACCATGCAAACGGGCAAGCAAGTGAAAGGTTTTTAGACAGCATTTCATCCTGATGACACCATGGATGAGGGGATGCTGATTTTGGAAGACTAGAAGTAAAATTCCACCTCTGGAGGGACACAATCTACTGCTTATATGGTTAGCCTATGTGGCGAGAGACAACTTGTAATCTCGCGATTGCATGTGAATCCGCGGGTTCTTGTGAATTCCCACGATTCCTGCTGTTGGTAATCTGACACAAAATTCATCTCACAAACGGATCCAGTAGGAATCGGTGGACGGCAAAAATCGCTGACATTCCTGATCAGAGCCGTTCTGGATGCAGTGAAAATTGGGGGTAACTCGTGCTAGAACAGGGTTTGTCTCTAACTCAGTATAAGATATACAAGGAGGTTTTTGAGCTGAAAATCATGTTATGTTTCTCTATAGGTGACCCAAACTGACGTAATGAAAGGTGAGTACAATGAATTTCCTCTACAAACTGACCACTCAGAATTAGAGTTCTTCTTCGCTCCAACAGTCATGACAAATAAATGAATAGTGGATTATCTTTCCATTCTGCCAGATGAAGCTCACCGTTCCAGTCTTCTGCTTTGGTTTGAGTGACACATTATTTGTCTAAGACAAAGTTTATGTCCTCCTGTTTATCAGTCTGTGTGAGTGCGCGACTGCATCCTCCCGTGTTCTCTCTGTACCCGCCATTGGCCGCCAGGGACGCACAGGTGATAATGGATGTTTGTATCCTGGGAAAAGCTTTGTCTGGAGTCCAGAGAGAGAATGACCTGCCATCCTCATTCTGCAAAGACTACACAGCTCACAGTGTGTGTGTGTGTGTGTGTGTGTGTGTGTGTGTGTGTGTGTGTGTATTTTGTCTGGGTCCTATTTGCTCAAATTAAATTCTGCTGTTGGGAATGGTCACTGGGGAAACTCATCTCCAGGTGGGAAAACATTCCTGTCAACTCTGTCTCTGGTTGTTGTGACTTTCTAAATCTCCTGACAACTAAATTCCTCAAAACTACCTGAGCTATTAGCTTGTAAAGTTAGAAAGAGATGACTGTTACAATGCCCGTCATACTTGGTATACTACCTCTGTTATCGTAGTTTTTGTTGATTTGTGCCACTTCATATGAAAACAGTCTGATGTTGGCAGCATGTTCCAGTCATTTCTACAGAATTAAACTACAATGACAGGATTGCAGTTTTCTGAATGATACACTAGAAAAAAAAAAAAACACACACACATGCATTTTCCATCTCACACTTATATTCATCACGAATGGTGAGGGATGCTACACAAAATGTTCTTACACAGTGACTGCTACGCCTGATGGAATCATTTATGGCTCCATCCACTGCACAGGGATGTTGTGTCCCTTCTGTACATTAACTTGCTGTTTTTTCAATCCTTACTATTGACTACTATCTTTTGTAGGTTTGTGGGGCCACTAATAGAAAACTGTCACAATGTTTGTCTCAACTATTTTCATATTTTAAGCCATCAGCATGCTGCAGGTGAAAACAGATTTGCTGTTTTGTTCTTTGGAAACAAAAAAAAAATATAGAATACATTAAAGTTGGGTTGAGATGCAGTGAGGCTAAGTCTAATGGATGTAGTTTTACCCCTTTTTCTCTTGATTAACATGTATTCAGTGTATAAATGTTAATTTTGTACACACTGAACCTTGGTGACTGTTCTCAATCATGTTTTATTTATTATTTTGTTTAAAGTAACTTTCAAAGACACACCAGTCTGTGATTGTTTCATATGCACAGTCATTTAAGTTTTACTTGTGCCTCAAAATGATCAACTTCATAAATATTTTCCTCAGGTCAAAACCACAAAGTTGCATACCCATACATTATGCATGTGCTCATAAATAGCAAAAAAATTCAAACCAATCACAGAGTATTTTTTAAAAGGATCACATAATGTGAAAGTGCCCTTAAAGGCCCACTCCAATGAAAGTCATGTTTTTCTTGTCATCTACATATTTATATGGCATTTTTCTGATGTTACAGGACATATCATGAAAACTAAGTGCGAAATTGCATTTCTGAGTTTTTCTGCTTTCAAACCACTTTTAATCTCTAGCAGACCCAAACGGCAGGTTCAGACACAGTGAGATTTCCTAGGTCATGTAGCAGTCAAGACAACCCTGGGTGTGAAACTCACACATTCCTCGCAGGAAAGTTTTCTTATCTGGTCCCTGGACACAGGATTTAAATCTTTCCAGACTTGTTTGCACTTTCAGGTTACCTAAGTGACCCGACCGGAGGTTGACCAAACCTCTGACTCTTCACGATTGGTCAATTCAGAGAACAGAGACAGAGTTTTTATTACCTTTCAAACTGACTCCATTGCCCTTATACTCTTGTACCTCTTTCTCTTACACCTGATTCTTCACTCACTGTCCACACCCTTCTGTGTTCCTCTTCTTTGTTTTCTCTTAGCTCTTTTTCTTAGTCTTTTAAGTGTTACGCCACGTGTTGATTCACATTGATTTTTCTTTAACATCGTCTTAGATCAAGTTTTGAAACTTCAACTTTTTGTGCACATAGCAATTTAAGATTAAGCCTTTGATTGATTTTTCTTTAGTTTCACGAAGCCATTTTTGAAAGTTTCCATTGGTCATCGAGCCTCTTTTTTATTCTGAGTTATCTGCGTGATTTCAAAGTCACCTCTGAACGCAACCCAGCAGGCCCAGGTCATCCTATGTGCCAGAGTTTTTGAGTAAGACCAAAGAAGTGTCCAAACGAGCATCCACGGAATCCACAGGACTGGCTTTGCTTGGGGCCCGAGTGCTGCAACTCCTGGCTCATCCTTCGGCTGACTTCCGTCATCTTCTGAGCCGAACCGCTCGAACCGCCGGTAGCCCCGGACCTTTGGAACCTGCTCCATCTTCTCCAAGGACGAGTCTCACTTAAGTATGCAAACCTCCAGAGCTCCAAAGAGGGCTGGTGCTGTCTCATGTGTTCATAACTCAGATATCCACTTATTCTAGTAATCTTAGATTCCTCCAAATCCACATCCAAATTTATCTCGACACCAAAGTTAGTGTAGGTTAATATGTTAGAGCATATTCACTCACTATCATTAACTTTAGTGCTCCTAGCCTGACTCAGAATCTTTATTTATTCACCTATTATTATTTTATCCTCATTATCTTATCATTTATTGCATGTATGTTGTACCATCATTTATCCTGTAATTATCCTGTAAGTTCTTGTCTGTTAGTGTTCTTCCAGAAGTGGAGTCCCCGAAATGAGAATTCGGCTTAAGATATGAGACTGATTAATTAATGATTGACTTCATGTTTGATTTCTGAATTAAACTTTAGTTTTTCTTTATTTTCCCACCATTAAGGGTGGGTGGTGCCCTTTTCAACGAGTGCATAAATGTCATAATTTGAGATTATTAATCTTCAGACTTTTTTTATAAATTCAAATTGCTACAGTCACAACTCCAAGCCCCACCCACCGAGCCCTGCCAATCACAGAGCATTTTTTAAAAGGATCACATAATGTGAAAGTGCCCTTAAAGGCCCACTCCGATGAAAGTCATGTTTTTCTTGTCATCTACATGTTTATTTGGCATTTTTCTGATGTTACAGGACATATCGTGAAAACTGAGTGCGAAATTGCATTTCTGAGTTTTTCTGCTTTCAAACCACTTTTAATCTCTAGCAGACCCAAATGGCAGGTTCAGACACAGTGAGATTTCCTAGGTCACAACTCCAAGCCCCACCCCCCGAGCCCTGCTATGCATGCCACACCCTGAGAAGTAAAGAAGATGATCACGCAACAAGCGTGTGCGTTAGCAAATTTCAATGCTCGTAAGACAGCTAATCATGATATTAGCTTTCATCATGTCTCCAAAGACTTTAGTGTCTGAGAGCTGAATAGTTCCTATATTACCTGCCACTTCTACTGCACCAATGTAGATACCTGATGTGTTCAGGCTGCCAGATCAGCTCTGGGCCCAGCGCCTATTAATGATGTCAGGCTACATGATTGGCTGGAAGTTGGTTCGGATGGCATAGAAGATTGTGGTTGGTCTGGACATTACACGAGCGGTTTTCACCGGATTAGGTTTCATGGGATTGTAGTTCTGCAGAAAAAACATGGCCGAATTTTTTGAAGCAATCTATCACAACTTATCAATGGGGACTTATGACTTACTACCACCTCTTTTAGGTTACCAAAGGAAATGTGAATGCAAAACTATTTTTTTGATAAACAGAAATCCTGTGTACATCTTTTTTTTCTTTTTCCTTTACAAAAGTCAACATATACTGTGTAATTTAAGCCATTTAAAAATTACGATACAGTAAGTTGTAATTCTCTGAATTATAGAGACAACGTTTCAAGGTCAATTAAGTGAACAAACAGAAATAAAGAAAACCACGAGGGGCTGTTGACTGAGCACATTTGACTTAATAAATGGAGTGCAATGTAGTTTGTCCGAATTTAACAGGAGCTGGGCCCCGAGCCTATCTGGCAGGCAGCACACATCTGGTACCTACACTGGCAACATTCGGCTGCAAGCTAGCTTCAAATTGAGTGTGCAGAGCAGCACTGTCTCCGCCCTTGACTCAGACATAAATTGTTAATGAGCTACTGGAGCTCTGCAGAAGAAAAGCCCTTGAAAATGACACAGGTAAAGTGATTTTGGCTCAGTACTTCATAATCACAATTTAACGACCACTGATAGAACTTTAAATAGTATAAAAAAAAAAAAAATTAAAGGTAGGAGTGGGACTTTAACCTAAATAGTACTTGAGCCAAGGACCAAAATTTCACATATCGGTACCACCTGGGTGGGCAAATTCTAGTTGTGATTTTTTTATTGCTATACATCCCTACAATAAGTTTTTATATGATAGACCTTGGTAACTGGTAGCTTTATTGTAGTTATCACTCATTAAAGTAATGGAGTGCAGCTGTTCAAAAACCAAAAATCGCCTTCCTTCAAAATTAGCTTTCTTTCATTTTAACCTCTCATTTAGGTGTGTTTGAACTATTGGCTAGCCATAGAGACTTGTAATAACCCCCTAAGTAGTATTTCAAGTATTTTATCTAATACAGGTGTGTATATATAAGCTTCAATTAGCCAATTGTCAGGTCTAAATCAAGGTCTAAATTAAGGATATTATGCCAGTAAAGTAGTGGACCTGTTTCAAATCCAAACTGAGAGATCCTTGGACTTATTTTACATGTCGAACACACTCTTACAACTTGACTGTTTTCATAGGTGATATTTGATGATTTTTAAAAACATATTATCACACTCTGGTTTTCCAAAAAGGAGATATTAAATATCAAAGTCAAAATATGAGCATTTACTTAAAGTTACAATTTAATAGTTTTATTTTGTATTGTGTGGAAACTGTAGCACACAGATAAAACTCATTGTCATCCTCCTCACGTCGCCTTTTTTTTTAGATCCACCAGGCAGTGAGACTTCAACATTGTTGTCTTCTTCTTCATCATCATCATCATCAATCAATCAATCAATCAATCAATCAATCAATTAATCGATCAATTAAATTTTATTAATATATTGCCAAATCACAACAGTGAGGTCTAGACCACGCTCATTGTTTGATGAATTACAAAGACCCAACCTTAAGGTGGGACAGATTTGACCCATCTCATCGGACATGAGTGACAGTGGCAAGGAAAAACTTCCCTTTTACAGGCAGAAACCTTGAGCAGGACCAGACTCATGTCAGACAGCCACCCACTGCAGCTGGGTTGGGGAGAAACACGGAGGGAGGGAGGAAGGGAGGGAAGACAGGGGTATGAGAAAGAGAGGGGGGGGGGGGGCAGAAGTAACATCTACGCCATCATCCTCACATCCGCCTTCTTTTTAGGCCACCAGGCTGTGAGAAGCCATCTTCATCGCTATCATCCTCCTTTAAAAGCCAAATCAAGACATAATTATTTGCACAAGCTTTTGTTCAATGTTTTGGGGCTGCTATGATTGTTAATGTTGTTGTCTTGGCCTTTAAAATTTTGGAAATTTAATATGTACATTTTTACTTTTCGTTTATGTAAAGCACTTTGTGAGTTTCTGTCTGTAAAAGTTGCTATATATAAATAAAGTATAGTTACTTACATCATCATTGTCCTCACGACGTCTTTTTCTGGACCTTCCAGGCGATTGGACGTAAAAATCGTAGTAGTCCTCATTATCGCTATACTCATCATCGTCAATATCATCGTCTTCATCCTCACGATGTCTTTTGCTCGATTTGCCAGGGGATGGGACATAAAAATTGTAGTAGTCCTCATTATCAGTATAATCATTACTACTATAATCATCATCCTCAATATCATCCCTCTCTAATACTGGGAGTGGGGCGACTTGATCCACACCCTGGTCTTCCTCAATGGCATCCTCATGGTCATAATTCTCTGAGTCAGAGTCTTGAAAAATGAAATTAAGCTGCCACTGATCAAGCGGTTGTAAAAAAACAGAAAAATCTGGGTGGTCACCATTTTCACCAACAATACTAATCACTGCAAAATCCTCAAAATCATCTTGATGGTCGCCTGTCGCGTTGACGTTATGTGCCATTTTCTCAGTAGAAGATTGAAAAACACTGCAATGTCTCAAAGAAAACAGAGCTTGCATGAACAGTGAGTGAGTGTGAGAGTATGATTAAACTCCAGGGTTATAACCCTCTCTCTAGCCTTCTAAAACTGTGATGTCACATGTGTGCCACGCCCAGATTTCAAACTGTTCTAGAATCTTAGAGGGATTTCTGTTTAGGTTAAAAATTTTCTGTTAGGTTACTACACTGCTTACTGGGGTTAGACGTGAGGCTCGCACATTTGAAATGGTTGGTTGAAAAATTTACTCACAAATTAATTTTTTATTTGGGTAAAGCCTGTAGAATAAAGTGGCTCATTGCATCAGCTTTATGTAAATTGTGCCCATAGACTGTATATACTATGGACAACTTGTTTCCGCCTTCCGCCTGTATACGGATTTGAAGCCAAAAAGCGCTGGGTAATTCTGCGTTTTCTCTTCATTTCCTGAAACTAACATTGCGCAGTAGTATTGCACGCACTCCACCACTTGCGTTGGTGCGCATTCAGCGGGAGAGTCACCGAGAGTCACTGTGATGACGCTCAGCTCAAACAGCATATCCCCTGGGTGAGCTACGCAACCCTTATACACCCAAAGACTGTATCGAGTGTCAGTCATAGAAAACATTAACCCCCTAATAACTTTGAAAAAAATGGAGCTGTACAGAAAATAAAGAGGACTTGAGCACAAACCAGTCTTACAGTAACTACATGTTAATATCGCAAGCGGGGGGGGGGGGGGGATTATGTTCTGTGTAAAACATGTCAAAGCATAATAAACTGGTGATAATTAATCTACAGCTAGTACAAAATAACACTGGCAACATTGAGGCATGACATCAGCCCTGACATACACTGATCCAACTGATGTATTGTGCAGAGTTAATTATCCTCTCTCTATGAAAACAAATACAGGAGTATAGATTAAAGTCATCTGTTATTTCTATTAGTCCTTGAGCCAAGAACCAAAATTTCACATATCGGTACCACCTGGGTGGGCAAATTCTAGTTGGGATTTTTTTATTGCTATACATCCCTACAATAAGTTTTTATATGATAGACCTTGGTAACTGGTAGCTTTATTGTAGTTATCACTCATTGAAGTAATAGAGTGCAGCTGTTCAAAAATGAAAAATCGCCTTCCTTCAAAATTAGCTTTCTTTCATTTTAACCTCTCATTTCGGTGTGTTTGAACTATTGACTAGCCATAGAGACTTGTAATAACCCCCTAAGTAGTATTTCAAGTATTTTATCTAATACAGGTGTGTATATATAAGCTTCAATTAGCCAATTGTCAGGTCTAAATCAAGGTCTAAATTAAGGATATTTTTTGACTTAGAAGTAGAAGTAAAATAAATGCAGACTAATAGCATCATAATAACACAACTTTAATATGACACTGACATATTTTAAATGCAGGCACTCAATTAACAATCATCCTGGCTGGTACAGGGCAAGAAGACATTAGCAACAAAATAAGATCTACTGATGTATACACTCTATACAATCATCTGAGAAAAAGTCAAATTCCTATTCAAAGTCCTATTCTTTCCATAAGGAACAGTGACAGCAAATATGACAAGTCAAGTTTTGGCTTAGTACATAATACTGTCACTGAGTCACAGTGGGTCTGTTAACATAGCTCCTTTTGGTCATCACTTATTAATCAACATCAGTAATCGACATCAGTATCTGTATCTTCTTCTACATCTGAATCTGCCGGCGTGCAAGGGGCTCTTCCTCACTGTATTGGTAGGCACAAGTTTGTAATTTGCACAGGTTTGTGCACTTCAGCCCATTTCTGAGACAGGTGCAGTCTGGTGGTTTGCATGTCCTCACACACTTGCAGGATAGCAACTGCAAGACCGCATCTGGTGCTGGGGAACCATGCATCCACTGTATTTCCAGCTGCCCTTCGTCATTTATGGTCCACCCATGGTCCTTGGGGCTTGGTACAGATGGCTTGGTATGAAGAGACCGTCTCCAGATAGCAGCCTGGTAGTTGGCATGAATCGAATGCATTAATAGGCAATCCTGACATGGTGGAAGCTGGCTGGACTCAACTTTAGCCAAGGTCCTGCATGAAGGTGGTGATAGTGAAAGGATTGATGTTGTCTTTGACGTTTACAAGGACATGTCAATCAAAAATTCAGAAAGACTAAACAGAGGTGCAGACATGGGGATCCAGTTCAGAAACATTGCTTCTGTCCACAATATTCAGCAGTGGAGGAAACTTCTCTGCAGCCCTGCCAACAAAGCCAGTCTCATCAAGTTCTTGGTGGAGGAATGGAGTTTTTCTCAGATGATTGTAAAGAGTGTATACATCAGTAGATCTTATTTTGTTGCTAATGTCTTCTTGCCCTGCACCAGCCAGGAGGATTGTATAATGAGTGCCTGCATTTAAAATATGTCAGTGTCATATTAAGGTTGTGTTATTATAATGCTATTAGTCTGCATTTACTTTACTTCTACTTCTAAGTCAAAAAATATCCTTAATTTAGACCTTGATTTAGACCTGACAATTGGCTAATTGAAGCTTATATATACACACCTGTATTAGATAAATTACTTGAAATACTACTTAGGGGGTTAATACAAGTCTCTATGGCTAGCCAATAGTTCAAACACACCTAAATGAGAGGTTAAAATGAAAGAAAGCTAATTTTGAAGGAAGGCGATTTTTCGTTCTTGAACAGCTGCACTCTATTACTTTAATGAGTGATAACTACAATAGAGCTACCAGTTACCAAGGTCTATCATATAAAAACTTAAAAAAAAAAAACTAAACTTAAAAAGTACTATGATACCTGAAAGAACTGCTCCACCATCAAATTGGGCCACACCCACTTCATCAACTCATTTAATTAGACACAGGTTTGATTCATTTATAGAAAAGAGCAGTGTGACCCAAAAAGAGAATGACTTTTAATGTACTTTTGACTTTCTGTGTTGCTTTTGGAGTTAACAAAAATTCGCTTATTGAGGAAAATAACAAAATGAGAAAAAATATAAAAAGCTACCCCTATGAAAAGTCTATCATATTTTAATTTACTTATATTGACCCTAAAAACAATTTAGTATATGTAAGGTTTTGCCCACCCAAGTGGTACCGACATGTGGTCCGGCTCAAGGACTAAAAGGCCAGAATGATCATTGTAAGGGCACAAGGCGGAGTTTAATATTGAGATCACAGTGTTGATCTTCCTTCATAGTCCTGAGTTTGTTTATTTGAAGAATTAAAAACAATTGACATATATAGATATATAGAGATGTCTGAATCCTGACAAACGTTCTTATGTATTCATACCTAACTTATACTTTTGCCAGTTTGACTTGCTTATTTAAGTCAAATTGTGTGATTTTTATGACTCCAACTATCAAATTTTAAATTCCTCATTAGAAATAGCAGATACCTTGGAGCAAGAAAAATGTCCCAAATATTTCAGCAAGTGTTTCATGGACATGAACAGGCTTTGAGACCAAATTTTTAGCTCTAAGTACTCTGGTCTTGAATTGTGCCTGTAAATGGCAGATGGGTGAATGTGGGACAGTTTGTAGCCAAACACCTCACTCAGGGATCTGACCTTGTGATTTTACATAATGTAAGTGAGAAGGTGAGACCCTTTGAATTCATCTCCCACTTTAATCCAGCACTGAAGTTTCAGACTCAAGTATATTTTGACCCAATCATAACCCTTTGTTTCCATCATACCTGAGCAGTTTGACTAAAAGCTCTGCATGATCTATTTAGAAGGACAGGTGGCTTATCACTGCACACCTACAGATGCAGGATTTCTGTGTCCAGTATGCTTATTATAATAGCACCAAGAAGCAGAGAATTAAAGACACAGACACAGGAAAGTACAGAACAATTAACATGCACAAGATTGCAGAAAAGACTCTTTATTGTGCTGTCAATCGGCATCACCATACCAGATTAGCATGACGCATAGGTCTTAAACTGTACAATTTGTTCTGTTTTTCAGCAACAGTAAGAAACAAAGTAACCAAACAGACCTGCAACCAATCAATGTAATGCAGCATGTGATGAAGGGTATAGCAACAAAAATAGCAACAGAAAGTAGCATGCACGCTGAGGAAAAAAAACACATCTCTCTCACCAATAACACTGTGTTTTCGGTGTTTTCCCTGTCATGTTTATGGCTCAATCACACTGAGACTGGCTCGAGCATTCTGCTCATGTTTTAGTGTTTGCCGGGCTTTCAGTTGGAAGTCAAACAGCATGAATCCGTTGCTAGGAAACCAGGCATTAAACAAAACCTTGATTGACAAAGAGAGGACAAACAAGCAGTGTTTTTATTGTTGATGTACATCCCACTAACCTCTTCCTAGCATATTTTGCTGACTGTTTTCATGTGCAAAAGGCCAACTGGGAGACAATCTATGCAGAAAAACAAGTTGTAATGAGCTGAAAGGCAGGACGTCACCACCTACCATAGCAGAGGTGGACATGCTTATGAACACGGACACTATTATTATGACATGAAATGATAAGAACCATTCACTCAGTATTTTGGGTCAAATATAGAACAACTACTAAACATTAGTCACCCTACTCAGCAGGGGAGTCTCACCTACATCAGCTCAGTAACATCCTGTAGAAAAAAAGATTACTCTCAGTTAACACGCACAGGCTGATGATTGTTCAGACATTCTGTCGCTCTCCTGTCCCCCCACTTCAAGTAAAGCAAAGTTTATAGAGATAGTATAGTATAGTATGTAGTATATAGTGATGATGACTCATGTGTAGGAAAGAAAACTTCGTCCACCACCAAGACAAGTAATTCTAATCCTACAAAGCACCTAACCAAACGACACACGTGATGATCCAGTTCAGCTCATATAAGCACAACAGAACAGTGAAGAGACACTGAGATGGAAAATTACTTAGAGTCCTTTGTATGAACACTAAGTGTCCTTGTATCTCGTGTCTCTTGGCAGAAAACTCTTGTACAAGATGTTTTTGTCTCATGGCCAAAGAATTGTGTCTTGTTGCAGACACCCCGTTCTGGGGTAGATAAAGAAGTTATGGAGAGCTGGGGTGTTGTGCAGAGTAGACAGATTGATAATGACATGTAATCATATGCCAAAGTGAAATCCAATAAATGAATGTTCTGATGTCTGAAGTAGAGTAGGATGCTGTGTTAGATAAAAGAACACGCCCAAGACTGCCTCAGTGTGCACCTTGGTCTGAGCTATCTCCCTATTCTTATAAGAATATAATAAAATACATAAAGACTACTTTTTAACTTAAGGTCTTTTAATGAGCTCTGTTATTAAACTCTGTTGCTGAAAGAAAGCTGAAAAATTTCCAAAACAAACATGGTGTCAGAAGTGGGATTCTAGGCTGATCGTCCTATCCACAGAAGATGGTGACTCAACCTCCAGCACCAGTAATAGTAAGACATTACTGGTCGCACCCTTTAAGAATCTGATCACTGACCTTTATACCTGAACAGCAGGGTATGTCTTCACAGGATTTTTTTCTGGCAATTTAGCAACTTCCTATGGAAATAAGTGGTGTTGTCTTGGAAAATGGCATCCACTTACGTATGATACACAAAGATCTACCTTAAGTGGGAGGAAAAAAAACCCACTTCAAATCTATTGGATAAGAGATGGAGTTTAGCTTGGCCATATTGATATAGACAACATAGTGTTTTGAAATTAACTGATGATATGTTTACACTACCTGACTGATAATTCACCTCTAAATGAAGCTGAATGTAAAAGTATTTATAAATGAATGCATGACAGACTAGAACAAAAACCATGTAGTATCAGAGTTCAGCATATATTAAGAAGAGAAGTGCTTAAATCTTTGAATTTTTCATTCATACCCTTTAATAATTTATTGCAGTTGGGGATCATCTAATTTACATTTGATGAAAAGACAATTAAAGAGAGGTCTGGAGAGAATATTTTTGGATTAATGAATAACTCCACCAAGATAATGTTAATTCCTCAGCAGTATCTAAATAATGAAGGGTTGTAAAAACCATCATCTCCAGGGTTCGGCAGGGTGGTGCATAATTATTGCATAACTAATTAGATTCTATATATTCAGGTTGTTGATCATAACCAGTGAGATCACTGAAACACTTGTGTAGGATTTTTTTTATTTTTTATTTATTTTTTCCAATCGAAAGGTCCTGTCTGTTCTGGGCTTTCAGATTCTACGAATAGTTCTGTGACTTCTGGTTCCTCATAGACTAAATTTGTGAATTTTTCAAGACTATTGTTATTCTTTCTGACACGTAAAAAGTCTTTCATGTTTATTTAAAGTACAATGGGTTTCTTTTTTATTTTATTTTTTTATTTTTTTTGTCATTGTAAAACATGTCCTGGTGTCTTATCCACAACGTTTGTAATTCAGGTCCAACAAAAATCACAAACCCAGCCTCTGTGGCTGACTTGTGGGGATGTGCAAACAAATAAGCACCAGCTGTTAGCATGTTAGGCTCCAACCTTTGGCCCAGAAAGTAAAATTGTTCCAGGAGTGGTGGTTGTTTTGTGTGCACGCTGATGAAAATCACTCCTGTCATTACATCATAACAGGAGCTAATTTAAATAACTGGATAAAGGTTATGATTCTCCAGTGGTTGGGCTCCGGAGAGCCTTTTATGCCCTGGGGTTAGTAGGCTGGGGGATGACGGAAGTATATCATCTAAACAAAGTCTGCAGTGACACATGTAGTCATGCACACCATTCATGATAATGCACATAACCTATTCAAAAACACTATGTTAAAGTGCCACAAAACTGTACTTTCAATTCAAATTAAGAATATTTAAACCTGGATTATGTGCAGTTCAGTATTTCATCCTAAAAGGTGCACAGGTAATTACAAAAAAAGCCTGGATTATCGATTTGTTGCAAGTGCCCTTTGAGGACGGAGACATGACTCCTCCTAGAGGTGCTGTGACTGTACAACACATCATCACATGGAGCCTCATCCAGTAGTTTCACACTCTAAGGTAGGACACCTTTTTTCTAAAGAAGCAACCTTTTCTTGTTTGTGCTTTCTTATTATGATTAAGGAGAAAATAAAGTAATACAGGGTTGTGTGTGTGTGTGTGTGTGCGTGCATGCGTGTGTGAGTGAAAGAGAGGGAGAGAAAGAGAGCAATATCTAGGCCTGTGCTGAGTTTACCCAATCGACAGAGCAGTGAGCAGAATGGTCTGTGAAACCGCCGGCAGTGCTATCGACAAACCGTTGAGAGATTAGAATTTAGAACACCTTCCCCCTCTGCTGGGCCTTTCTTCTGTCAAAGAAGATAACTTCTCTGCAATCCATGGGACCAGATTACCAAGCAGCTGCTTACACACACACACACACACACACACACACACACACACACACACACACACACACACACACACAGTAGCCTGTCATATACATATATTACAGACCTTGCACTCTCAGCATCTGCACTCCTACACTTTTGCTTTCTGTAATCCCAACACCTGAAATAGTGTTGGGCAGCCATATTGATTACATGTAAGGCTCTCTCTCTCTCTGCCTTCTTGAGAGTTATTGTTGGCTGCAATAAGAACAACTTGCTGTTATTGAGTTTCTTTTACTTTCGGAATAAAGCAGCTTATTTGGGGTCTTAGCCAATGAAGGAAGACGTATTTGACTCTGTGGCTTACAGATGAGGTTTATGGCTCTTTGAAGGGGGCTAGATCTTGAAGAGCCGTTCTTTTTAAAGAGCCATTCAAAAGACTTGCTTTTTGTCATATTTGTTCCTTTCATTTATTCAAGTCAACCAGGGGTGCACATGGGTGGGAAATATTTTGAAATGTTGATTATAATTTCATACGTCTTGTGTTTTTATAAGGAGCTGCCATATCCATATACTTTGACAGTAATATCATATAGTGATACTATTTTGAAATTTTCCCTCACGTAAAACAAAACTTTGTGGCATAATAAAAATACACAGGCTACTAATAACTAATAACTGAAGAAAATAAAGAGATGATAAATCATGTGAATGCAAAACTGTACTACCCTACCTTGTGTTTGGGGCTCATAGGTGACACGTAAAGACAGTGTGGGCAGTTTGCACATGAGAACTGCTTGCGAATGAACAGCTAACCACTGTGAACCAGTTCTCATTAGTCACTTAAAAGAGACGTTCAAACGAGTCAGTTGTTTGAACGACTGACTCATTGATGAACATCACATATTTACTGTCGCTGTGTTGAAATGTAGCACAGCTTCAAAGACAGTAATGCTTTTTACTTCTTTAAAGATGGCAGCCTTTTTGTTCTGCATATCCTCAGCCCTCAAACTGTGCTCTAGCTTGTCCCATTTTGCTATGCTGATTTTAGATAAACCAAATAGGTCAGACACAGGACTGTCACCCATAAAACCTTCATGGTTGGGGTTTCAATAACTCATTGTGAGCTTTCAAACAGTCCTTGAGCAGAGGTTTCCCCATCTCTCATATAAAATGCCCAGAGCAAAAGACAACAAACCATCACTGATATCCCTTAACAAGCACACTTCGCCTTTAACCACAGCCTGACACTTTACCAAGCCCTCCAACATGCAAACTCTCTGATTTCAAGCTAAAGTGGATGCATGCACTCTACTGGAGCTCACAGACATTAACAAAGATATAAAGACAGAACAGTACAGAATACATGCTGAACACAAGGGATATCAGTTATCATTAGATCCTGTCCTATGCTGTTAGCATGTCCCAAGTCTAAAGTGAATCTCAGATGTACTGCTAATCCTAGTGCCTAAATGTTGATTCTGTGGTTGCACTTTTTGTCACCTCACTGTATTTAGAGATTGTGTCAATGGTTATTTCATCAATATGCATGTGACAAACTCAAACAGTGACCTGTATGTGTGTTATCTGTGTCAGCTCTACCCCGGTGTACAGGCTTAAATTTGCAATTTAAATAGCACAATGTCTGCCTGCAGGTGCACTTTAAAGGGCTCCTACAAATGAGGGCAGACACACTGATTTCACACACCAGTTTGATTCATGTTACACCAAAAACACACCTTTGAATAGCCACGGGCCTAAATCCAACCACCCTTTTCCCCCACACTGCCTTCTGCTTACCTTACAAAGTCTGGAAAAGTCATGCTCTAATTTACCTGAAGTTTGCAAAGCTTTACACATCATCTCGTAATCTCAGAAATTGCTATTTGTTTGTGAACAGATGCTGGTGGGGATTGGTTCTGCTAAATCAGAAAGTTAAAAGGACATGCAATCATGCACTTCCAGTCTCCACTTTCTTCCTTTCCTCCAGAGTTCTTACGGACCTCAGAGAAGAGAAGTGAACATGACTCATAGTCTATACTACACAAAATGATCCCACAGCCTAGCTGTGCTCCTGCAGACTCAGAGAAAAGAATGTACAGCATGAAAGTCAGAGGTTCTGTCGCCCCCCAGAGGATTTTTGCATTATTGGCACCTCAATATGACGTATGTTCCGATGTAATCCGCCCCTTCCCACCCCACCTCTACCCCTCCACCACTGTACGTGGTTCAACAACATTGTTATGCTTTTTTTTAACTGTAATGAAAATAATGTAAGTTGTAAATCCTGTGTTTGAGTGTAGCTATCCATGCTACACAAAGTAACACTGGCTACAAAATGTGTACTGCTTGTCACGTAATGTGGAGAAACAATCGCGACACACCACATGCTGCTGGCCAGGGACTACGGTACATTGACAATAACTGTCCTACTTCTTGTCACGGTAAACAGTTAAACTTACAACTCACGGCATACTGCTTGCACACAACATGTAAGCTACTAAAGTTACTTGTCACAGCACACAGACTCCCCGCAGTAAGTTACACACAGCAACATGGGCAACACACCTTGTGACTAACTGCTTGTTAGGATAACGTTACAAAAGATGGCGGACACCAGACTGCTGACAATACATTACATTCATAGCACCATTTCCAAGAAAATAATAAAGTACTCGGTCCAGTACATGTAACAGCAACACATCTTGCTCTTAATGAACAGAGTCACTTACTTATCCAGCGGTATCAAGGCAATGCTGGTGTCAGACCTCAGTCCAATCTCCTCCTTCAGGGCTCTCCATTGAGGAAAAGCAATGCCAATGTAAATCCACATTAGTCTTCTCTGTTTGTCACTCTCTTTATTTGCCAAAAGACCTTCGGCGGAAGAGAAGGCTTTTTCTTTTTAGAAGGATCCACTCTTGAACCTCTTGTAGTGGCTTGGGTGAAATGGATATTTGCAGACACGTAGAAGTTACGCACTATAGCTCTAAGTATTTGGACAGACATACTTGATTTGCCTAATTCTTGGTCTTTTAAAATACCTCTACTTGAGTGAGATGTTTCAATCATTTCCATTCTGAAAACCCTTTTACCAAGTACTAGGCAGAAGGAACCCCTCATGGTGTTTGGGGGTAGAACCAACTATATTAATAGTTATATACTAAATGTCCTTATCTAAACAATCAGATTGGAGCCGAGCCACATTTTTTGATTGATCTGTCAATCATCCTTCCCATCTCAGCTGTCACTGAGCATGAGTATCTGGCAGAAACAAATGAACAAGTAACTTGATATAATCAAGTCTTCATGGTTTACCGAACTGTTTATAACTAATAAAAAAATGAGAAATAGGAATCCATGTTTACCTCCAACTTGAACTTTAATGCACACATCTGGACACCCAGTCAGATTACAGCAACAAAAACGACAGCAGCTTTACATCAGCCAACAGTAACCCTCAAGGCACTTCTGGTTTAAAACATACCAGACATGAGACATCCTGGTTGATGAGCATCAACAATCCCATGGCTCAAACGTCAGCTGTGAGGAAATATTTTTAACTACAAAGATAAGAAAGGCCTACAGACACCTGCAATGTTTGCTAAACAACTGTTACATGTGTGACTTTTACAACTGTCCTGATTAAATAAACTCAATCAATAAAATGAATAAAGACAAACATATATGGAGAGGCTGTTATGTACAGTATTTTGGACAGCCATTTGTTAATAATTTAACCACATTTACTTATGTTTAAAACAGTGAACATTTCAGATGATTAATGTGGAAGAAATCTCTTCACAGCAACTGATTTTACTATCCTTAAAAAAGTCCTTTCTGTGTCAAACGGTTCCTATGAAAATGATTTTATTTTGTTTGTTTTCCTGGGATCCTTAACCTTGGAAGTCAATCTTGAAAATCTCTCTTCAACACAAGAGCTTTCAAAAACAAATGATTCTGATTAGAGCCTGAAGGCAGAACTTGTTAAGGCTGTTTTATTTCAGGATTTATGGGAAAACCTGTTCCACTGTGTCAAACTGTCAAATGAATTGCATGTCACATATCTAACTCTGTATAGATTTCTGTTTAAGGGTTCCTTGTGTATTCTGTTCACTCAGACACGACTTTTAAAACACCACAACAGGTTGAAACTTGGCACATACACACACAGCAAATACGAAGCCAGCAGCGTGTAGTAACAGACCGCAGCTCTGCATCTGTTTCTCAAACATAACTGGGTTTTATTGATCCACAGCTGCCTACCAGCTCTGAATTCTCTGACTCAGACCTCTAAAGCTCCCTGATCTGAGATGACATGAGATAAGTTGTTCTGTCCCTCCAGGGAAAAAAAAAAAAAAAAACAGTCTCATTGAGCAAAAAGACAATTTTCCTCCTGGGTACAATAAAGCTGATCATATCTTGTTTATTTCACAGAGCACTTGAAATGATTTCTTTGACACAAGCCAAAGTTCCCTGTCAAACTTGTCAAGGTCGGTGACAAACAAGTCAACTTAAGGCCTCCAGGCTCTATTTAACACTGTTATTTTTTAAGTTTGGCACCACATGCGGGGGGACTCAGAGGAATGGTCACTGGTGGCATGACTCAGCCTTGTGATCTGATCAGCTACTCAGGGTACCATCCCAAATACTAACATATGAACATATGATTGGCTGTTTTGCTGAAAATCAAGCTTATTTATCAGTATCATTATTAGGATCATGTTCCATCTTTATTATTTGCAGACTCTGTGAACTGACCTTTCTATACCTGACCATGTTACTGGAAATTAATCATGAAATAAGAAGATGGTTTTCCAAGTTTTGATCTGTCGTCTTTACACTAATTTAAATGTAATACAGGGTGTAAATCATTTTCAGACCATCCCAACTCACATGGAAGTGGAGTTGTAGAGTTCACTCAGTAAATTAACTTAAAAAAAATCTGCAAATGATCAGTGTCCTTATACAACATGTTGTGAAATATAAAAAAGTTTACACTAGATTTTGATACAGCCTTTATTCACTGCAGTCTTGAGTGATTCTGTTTTTTGTGGTTGCCTTGATACCAAGGCCATCTCTCTAAACACACCACACGACACTGAATAGGTGAGAAGTGGCAATTCATCAAGCTACAAAGCACCCTCCTCACCTTCCCACAACATCTATGGCAACAGGCAGAATCAAATCTGCACCGGGGTGTGTGGTCTCTGTGCGTGGGCAGTGGATGCCATCAGGGCTCTCTGAGGAATGGTTTAAATGATTACCGTGTTCAACAGACAGATTCCCTGAAATGGAGAAATAATTGATAGAAGTGTCTTCTTCCGCTTCATCAGAGTCGGCACGTAGATTGAACAGTAAATAGCGAGTTTCGCCTTACGGCTCAGCTCTTTCTTCACCACGACTGATCGGTTAAGCGTCCGCATCACTGCTGACACCGCTCCGATCCACCTGTTGATCTCCCGTTCCATCCTACCCTCACTCGTGAACAAGATCCCGAGATACTTGAACTCCTCCACATGAGGCAGGACTGCCCCTCTGACCTAGAGAAGGCAATCTACCTTTTTCTGACTGAAGACCATGGCCTTGGACTTGGAGGTGCTGATTCACATCCCAGCCGCTTCACATTCGGCCGCGAACCGCCCCAGCAAGAGCTGAGCTGGACACCCTCCACCCCCCGGCTGCGCCTTGAAATTCTGTCCATAAAGGGTATGAACAGAACCGGTGACAAAGGGCAGCCCTGGCAGATCCCAACCCTTACTGGAAACGAGTCCGACTTACAGCCGACTACACAGACCAAGCTTGTGCTCCTTTGGTAAAGGGACTGGACGGCCCTTAATAAGGAACCCTCCACCCCGTACTTCCGGAGCACCCCCCACAGGATTCCCCTAGGGACCCGGTTGTAGGCCTACTCCAAGTCCACAAAACACATGTGGACTGGTTGGGCAAACTCCCATCTCCCCTCAAAAACCCAAGCGAGGGTGAAGAGCTGATCCATCGTTCCACAACCGGGACGGAACCTGCATTGTTCCTCCTCGATCAGAGGTTCAACCATCGATCAGATCCTCTTTTCCAGCACCCTGGCGTAAGCTTTCCCAGGTAGGCTGAGGAGTGTGATCCCCCTGTAGTTGGAACACACCCTCTGGTCCCCGTTCTTAAAGATAGGGACCACCCCCCCGGTCTGCCACTCCAAAGGCGTTGCCCTTGATTTCCATTCCATGTTGTAGAGGCGTGTCACCTTGGACAGGCCCACCACATCGAGAGCCTTCAGATACCCTGGGTGGATCTCATCCGCTCCTGGAGCTCCGCCGCCACGGAGTTGTTTTACTACCTCGAAGACTTCTACCCCAGTGATTGGATGGTCCACCTCCAGGTCCCCTGACTCTGTTTCCCCTTGGGATTGCATGACAGTAGGATTAAGGAGCTCCTCAAAGTATTCCTTCCACCGCAGGAAAATTGCCTCAGGTGACATCAGCAACTCCCCACCCCCGTCCAGAACGGTGTGGGCAAGTTGCCGTCTGCCGCCCCTGAGGGGCTGGACAGTTTGCCAGAACCTTTTTGGAGCCAACTGAAAGTCTTCCTCCATGGCCTCACCAAACTCCTCCCTCGCCCGGGTTTTTGCCTCTGCAACTGCCCCGGCTGCGGACCGCTTAGCTAACCGGTACCGTTCAGGTGATTCCTGAGACCCACAAGCCAACCATGACCTGTAGGCTTCCTTCTTCAGCCTGACGGCTTCCCTCACCTCTGGTGTCCACCACCGAGTTCGGGGATTACCACCACGACTGGCACCAGCGACCTTGCGGCCGCAGCTTACAACTGCTGCTACAATCAACAAGATCCACAAGGATGTCTACATTAGTTTTAAGGTAAATTAAGTCAACAACTTTACCTACAGTTATTTAATCGTCGTTAGCAATGTAGTAACAGAGCTTTCGCCTCTGGCAAACTAGCTAATGCAAATGTTAGCCCTGGTTAGCACACTAGCTGAGTGAATGTAACACTCAGTGCCTCTCCAGATTGGTTTCGATAATTCAAGGTGAGTACTTAATTTAATCCTATCCTGTGGTAGACGAAGAGTGTTGGTCTTGGATGTTGTCGCCTGCAATCGTTATGACTGTCAGATGAGGCTTCTCCCTCTTGCTTTGGGATCTGTACACCCTTGCCTCCAATTTAACTTTGTTCTCACCCACCGCATCTAATTTTAAATTCTGGACACATCCCTCCACGGCATGATAAAGTCATGGGACACCAGCAGCGACCATTGTAAAGCTCTTCTTAGCTCTGATTGTTTGTCCAAGTTAGCAACAGTAACTGAGGGGGGCGGGGTTTAGCGATACATCACTTAGCTTATCTAGCAAATACAGTGAGTATCTTTAAATCAGAAGTTATGTTATAATGTTGTAAATGAGCATTGGCATGAATTGGCTCAAAACTTTTATTGCAGTCATTCTGAAGCTGAAGTTTGAAACTTTCTAAATGCAACTCCGGGCATCTGTGTTTATATCTGTCCAACCCTCTCTTTCCTTCTACCTGCTACTGTGTGTGTCTCACCTTCACTGCTTTAAAGTGTTTGTCCAGTAATCAATTGACGTACCATCTCTGCTCGTTGCAACTCCACACTATAACATGAAAACCAACAACTCTGAATAATTCAGCTAACATGCTGCAAACGTCAGCATGAAACAAAGGGGGAAGACAAGACAGAGACCACCAGGCAGAGCAAGAGGTCAATTATAAAAATACAGAGAGGAGGAAGGGGGAGAAAAGGTCAGGGAGAAAGTGAGGAACAAAGGGAAGAAGGGGGAGAGGTCAACAGAAAACAACAAGTAAAAGAGCAAGAGCAGAAAAAAAGACAGAAGAAAAAAAAAGACTGCGTGGGAGGAGGAGGAGATGAAGGAGGAAGGTCAGTGATGAAGTGGCAGACAGGCTGCCCGACTCCCAACGGCTGCGAAACACTGACTCACACACTGATGGAGAAGAGGGGGGGTGTGACTGACTCAACAGCCTTGAGAGTTAAGGAGTGGTTGTTTTAGAGGAGGGTTTTTACTAACACAAAACAATAAAACTCTAAAGATATTCAAAAGTATTGTTTTTTTTAAAAAAGCTCCATGGCTCAGATGATAGATCTGTGCAGAAAAGGATGAGGGCCACCAAAACAACATTTATTGTGTTGATCATATTGTGTGATTGAGGTGTCGTATTGTGTCATATTGTAACAGTAACTAGGTATTGGATGGTGGAAATGTAATGAGATGCATTATGGCATCTACGTCACACCTTGCTTTCTCTTCATAGTCCAAGCTGATTCTGATCTTTACAGGTAGGTCACTGGATTCATAGCCATCTGTCTGACAGTCATATAGTCTAATAATGCAATAATTTTAAACCCTTTCAGCAGCTGCACATTTTATTAAAGCTGAAACAGAGATGCCTTCAAAGAACTTAGAGCTTAAAGTGATTATTTTATTTTTCCCAACACAGCAGTGTTTTATTGTAATCAGAGGAAAGTTCAGGCAGGTTGCCACTGTGCCAATCAGGAGCATTTAGTGCAACCACGGTAATTCATGAACTGTCATGGCACCTGTTGTTGGGGATTGTGGCATTTCTCCCTTTAACTGCAGGGTTAATGGAGGCATTATCTTTGAGTGAAAGAGGAGTGATTTTATTAGAAAGTATTCTTTTTAAAATACAGAAAACTGCTACCTTAGAGTGTCTAAATGCCCCTTGATGTGACAAATATATATATATATATATATATTTTTGTAAATCCAGCATGTTCTATCAGTTAACCTAGGGCTACACAATTTTGGAAAATAAAATCCTGTTTTTTTTTTCTCTGAAAACTTGATTTTTGATTTGATTTTTGATTCAGTGACAATTTCACCACATTTCACTATAGTAATGAATTTTTCTATCATCTCTCAAAACGAAAACACTGAAAATGATGTAGTGCATATGCCAAACCAGTAAGTGGCGCTATAACGCTGCACAGGAAATGCACAAAAGACAGAAGAAGAGTACAGAGCATGTGTATAAAGGTTGTTTTGTGTCAGATAAGCACAGGCACCATCAAGGAGTTACGCTGTGTGTCACATAACTTTTTCCAAAAAGATGCAGATAGGCATCCACACGCAGGTGAAATGCTAGTCCTTTACGGATTTATGCACTCTCTGACCATTCGGTGTGGATGAAACGCAGATATGACAAAAAAACTTTTGCGTTCACTCCTGAATTTGTTTCCATGTGGACTGGTTGATACCACCTTGAAACAGACTTTGCAGCAGGGAGCGGTTTGCTCTTCATCTGGAACTGTGAAGCCATACCAATTCCAGATGACTGACCTGCTCTTGCCCTATTTAGCCATGAAATTATCGCCTTCTTGTGCAAACGCCATGTTTGTTTATACTGGCGTGTGTGGGGACTGGGGAGCGCTCCCGCAGGAAGGGGGAGCTACAGTGGCCTGGAGATGCGAGACATGATAGAGAGGAAAATCGATTTAACAAATTTAATTTTTTTAACATTGTCATAAATAAATAATCCCATTACAATTTAAAATCAATTGTTCATGCAGCCCTAAGTTAACCTATAAGAAACAGAGATCATGTCTTCTTTCTAATCCTTTCTAAATGTACTGACATTGTACTTACACCTCACTGTTGGTCGTTTGACAAATCAGAATTCAGTGATGTGTCTGTGGCTGGTAATAGTCAAATGGCAGTATGTTTTTTTAAAGTCTCCATACCTTTGACATGTTTCCAACATCTTGTTTGGCAGCTTTTGCAGATCAAAGTGTTCCTTTAACGCAACTCAAGTCTGAATAATCAGTCCTATACATTAAGAGAGCTCACAGGCTGTTTGGCTTGGCTGCACCTTCAAAGTGGAGGCCGATGATGACTTATACTGCCTGCAGTCTATCAGCCCCCGTACTCCATGACACACTTTTAATATGGAGGTTATGCCTGTGCAGCTGAAATGGAAAAAAAAAAATATATATATATGTATATATATAATGGAACAATACCAAGTCTTGTAAATGACTGAGAGATTAACTTGACTACTTATAACACTGCAGGGGTCTGAGAGCACTGAAAGCTTTTGACAGTATAAAAGGAGAGTTCAATTTACTCAGGATCATACTTAAACATTTTCTTGCAAATGGATACAGACTGAAATCAAGCTCATGTTTCTAAAAAGTAAAAATTTAAGTATGAAGAAAAGTCTTCCCCTCTCTTTTTCCTGAATGGACCACATGACATGTTTACCTTATTGAGGAGTTGCCTAATATTGCCTGGCTGACATAGTAAAGCCTGCAGAGTAGCCTTCTCCATCAGTAGGTATTTGGTGCTTATTACTATGTCAAACTTGACTATCAGATTTTACACAATAAAGCCATCAGGGTATTTGGTGAGAGTCACGACATAATTTTGGGAAAACTACAGGCACACGCATGTAACTGTTATGTTACTAAGTGCAAAAATGAAGTCAAAGTTTTGTAACCTGAGTGCATATTTTCACAAAGGTTGGTGTTTGGGTTGGAGCTTCTTAAATGTGATAGAGTGTAATCCATCTGAAGCACCTTCTTTCTGTTGAAATTAAAAGTTAAGACTTTACATTCAGGCCCCTCTGTTAAAAAGCCACTCATCAGACCTTACATGATGCTAATCAACATTTATTCATGTCAATAAGTGTTGATAAAAGCATAATTAACACATTAACTATTAATTATAAGTCATTGTAGGCTCCAATTAGACTATTGATAACAGAATATATACCTGTCGTTAACACCAATAAAGTCTTGATTAAAATTAATGAAGCTTAATCAACATTAATTCCAGATTATTTAACATATTTATTATCAGGCAGTATGAAGAATTATTAAATTGTGTGAAAAGTGAGAAGTATCATATCACTGACATCCCTTATGATGCAGGTGTGGTGGTCAGACCAGATGAAGGGAAACTAGCTCTTAACAAAGTCTGTGGTCCTGATCAAATAGTAGCAGAATATATTAAGTATGCTGGCCATAGAACCACAGTGCCTCTTGCCATTTGCTTTTCTGGATTCATAATGCATGATCTACTGCCGAATTCAATGCTCTCAGTGCTACTAGTGCCAGTAGTCAAAGACGAAACCTGTAGAATATCGAGCATAGAGAACTATAGACCAATTGCTCTGGCTAGTATACTCTCCAAAGTATTAGAACTAATTCCCCTGGATAGGCCTAAGAAAAACATTACAACAACAGACCACCAATTTGGATTTAAGAATAAGTACACCACATTCATGTGTATATATGCTTTAAAAGACATCATTAACACTTACTGAAGGGGAAAAAATCCACAATATCCATGTGTTTCCTGGATGTCTCTGTCACTACCTCATCCATCCTGGGAACCTTATTTGTACTGTGCATGTGCAAAACGTATGTCACTTCCTCTGCTAGCCATCTTTGTGACAGCTGAGCAATTCTTTGCCCTTCGCGGTTTGCGACAGCTTCAGCATCAGCAAGCTCGCTTCAGTCAAAATGGATGCTTCAGTTTATCACCAGCTACACGCCTTTCTTGTCTCCTGTACGGAGTGCTTCCCCTGACTGAAGCAGAGTGCCGGAAAGTTAAGAGAATGGTACCCAGTTTCATGATTAAAGGTTCCAACAACAACTTAGTGGTAAAATTGCAACAGAGTTGTAAAAGGTTTGGATCAATGTGAATATTTCATTGTTGAAATTGAAATGCTGCACAAAAACAAATGAAATAAATCTCCCCTTGATACTTTGAAAAGTCGGAGAACCATGATTTTGACCGGGTTGCGGCGCTCTCTGTGGCCCGGGAAGGGTACTTTGTAATGTCAGAGAACCATAGGGCTAATGCCAAGGCCACAATTTTGACCGGGTGTCAGTGCTCTCTGGCCCAAAAGGTCCCACCATGCTGGGCAGGAGCTCTGGTGAATGCCTCGGCATTAGCCCTGGAGCCTCAAGCTAGCCAGCCTGTCACATTGCCAGCTGGTGTATGAAATTGATCGTTGTTTAAATAAATTTTTTAAGGTGAAGTAAATCTGCACTTGCGCAGTATGGATTGGGTATAGTAATAGTAGCGACTAACTGCTGCAAAATGCATTGAAATACAAAGAGAGGAAGTGGCGTACGTTTCGCACATGCGCAGTACAAATCGGGTTTCCGAGAAGGATCAGGTCGTGACAGCCTCCATAAGATTACTAAATTTATCCTTTGACAGGATAAATCTTAGTAAATTATTTATACATTTGCAAAGCAGAGAAGTTCCCAAGTACCTGATAAGAATATTGTAAGTCTGGTATCTACGTAAATCTATGAGTGTTCATTGGCGGAAAAAAAAGTATATTTACACCTTTTCCAGTGAATAATGGGGTTAGAGATCTATCTATCTATCTATCTATCTATCTATCTATCTATCTATCTATCTATCTATCAGCTTGTAACACACTTATAAGAAAACTAATTCTAATAACAGAAATACAGCTTTAAAATTTCTGATGATCTTTAGTAACATTGATCTAACTGTATAAAGCTTTGTTTATGTTGCTTTATTTTACACAATGAACCTTTAATGCTGTAAGTGCAATTTTGCTCCAGAAAGGAGTATATGAGCTTGGACCCCCTATCAGGGTGGGATCACAGATTTCAATCACCATCATTTTGCTGAATATCAAGTATTAAAATAGTTGAATAGAAAACTGGAGTATAACCAACCCCTCCAAGACAGCTGTAACCACTTTGATAAAAGTCATGTTTTGGTTTGTCTGCTCCTAATCCCCATCCCATCCCCTGCTCTTATATCTTTCCCTCGCTAACTAAGATGTTAGCTCCACTGCTCCTCCCAGCTCTCACCCACTCACTCACACATCCAGCCAGCCTCTGGAGCATCATCCAGGGATGTTTTCATCCTCTGCCCGGCTCACTGCGTTGCCCTCTGGGCAGGGAGAGATGCCAAAGGTTCTTGAGGGCAAACGCCCACAGATGGAGGAGGGTGGTTGCATATCCTTGCATATTTGCTTATCTGAGCCTGATTTAGCAGATGTTTCATTCCTGTTTGATATTCCTGTCTGAACCCTTCAGTCCTGCTCTATTTTTAGCTTATGTCTCATATTTTTATGGCTCTTCTCTTGGTTCCTTATTATTTTTGAAAGGTAACATCTCTTCCTCTCTGCACAGATTGTAGATGCAACATTTCAGTACAGCCTGAATCCACACAGGGTGTTCGGCACAGCTCTTCAGCTGTGGGCACAGCTCTGTGTAAATGTGTGTGACTCAGCCCTGGTTAGTGGTTGGGGACAAAGACAGGAGTAATTAGCAGTTTTCATGTTTAAACATGTCAACAGAACAGGTCATGAGCCAAACTGGATTTGATAACCGAGCAAAAACTGAGTGTGGGTGAGTTTTACAAAGAGCAACAACACGTACGCTTATTAGGAAACACTGTGTGTGATGAGGCTGCACTGCAGTAGGCAGACCACAAACTCACACATTCAGCCCACAAGGGTCAGTTTAGACTCTTCAGATCTCAGACAGACTGACAGCAGACTCTGAACATGTGGATGTGTCCTGCTGTGGAAGAAGAGTCAGTGAAATTCTGTATCAGGGCTAGAGAAGTAGAATACAACAAATATAAATAAATAAATAATAATTATAAAACATAAATATGTTGTGCACTTGAGATCAGATTGCTCTTAAAGTCCCACTCCAATCTTGTTTTATTTTATTTATTATTATTATTATTATTATTATTATTATAAATGTTATTATTTACTACTGAAAGTGTTCTCAGTGGTCAGTGTCATTTTCAAGGACTTTTCTTCTGCAGAGCTTATTAGCAATTCACCTCTGAGTCATGGGCGGAGACAGCAGTGATCTACACACTCCTCCTTACGCTAGCTTACAGCTGAACATTGCCGGTGTAGTAGAAGTGGCAGGTAACATAGGAGCTATTCAGCTCTCAGACACTTGTATTAGCAGTGCAAGCTCTAATAGTGTTCAGATATTATCATGTGGGCCAAAGATAATTACGTCTGGCCTGAGGGCCTGAAGTTTGACATATGTGGTCTAAGCACAATATGCTGCTGCATTCATAAATGATTTCTCGATTTGTGTCTTTTTAGTGATCTAGTGTGTTGTTTTCTTTCAGTTTTAAAATCCTCCGCAGTCTTTGTGAGGTCATTAACTTAAGAGCCACAGTATACTGGTGCTTCAGTCTTTGGGCCTCCTGACCCCCTCCACACTGGAGTCTTGTAGGCCTTTTCAGTAAACCATCTGTGGTAGCCTCAGAAGAAGGTTGAACCAAGTTAAGGACCCCTGTTTGGACCCGTCCTCACTGTGCTGTGTGTTAACATCTCTCATCCACGGCAGCTCCCCTCAGGCTGTGACAGCAAAGAGAGAAACAGGAAAACTTTATAAGGGGCGCTACAACCCCTTGATGAGACATGACATTGCTGTAAAACTACATTTGACAACCTCACCTCAGCGCAGTCAGCAGCTGGCAGCTGAGCTCGGAAAATGCTCCTGGGGGAAATCCTCTTATCTGGACTATGCTGAGGCCAGGAGCCAGGCAGTAGCTGGATTTGGACCAGGACCAGCCAGTGGAGGAGCTGGACTCTCACACAGGTGCTTTTGCTTACGCTTAGCAGACAAAGCGGCCAGCATAGGCTGGAAGAGGATACACCCAGGAGCTCCCTGCATCCTGGAGGAATTAAAGGTAGCAGCGTGGAGGGGGTCCAACTTTGCAGCCTCTTCCAGCAGCTCCTGATCTGCTGGGCCCTCTTCCACAGCTGACACTTGATCAATGCTCCCCCCTGTGTGGAGGTGCAGGAGTGGGGTGAGGAGGCAAGAGGAGCACTTCTGGCTCTGTTGATGGCAGGAGCAGCAAAAAGCAGCTCTCCTGTCAGGACAAGTGAGTGCTGGCATTGATAAACTCTGTCCTCATTGTTACAAAGTGCTTTTTGATGTCAGCAAGTCAACTTTTATTTAAGGAGGACTTAGGACTCTATGGTTTTAATCAGCCTTTAATAGCACCACAGGAGGCAGAGGTATCGACAGCAGTCTGGCTCAGATTCCAACGGTCTGTAATCGACGCAAATGTCTTTTATTTACAATAGAGAGCAAGCAGGCAGCTGGGTGGTTAAGCAGAGCCCATCCAGAGAGGAGGTACAATCATGCACAAATATCTTCTAAAAAAGCTGCATTGTCACTTGTTTTATTGGCACTTTGCCCGCAAAGCTGTCTGAGCAGAGAGGCCTGATAGTTGTAGTTTGGCAAACGGTATTGGTGTACTTTCTATAACACTGATGCTGCGGAACAGCTGTTCTTAAATGTTAATGAACGTTTTAACACGTTTGGAGAGACACAAAGAAAATGCAATACCACATTTGGAGAGCAGCTCTTTCTGTAACCTGATTAGGGTATACCCATTCACCTCATGTGATAGTTGGGATTTTAGCCCACTTTGCATGAGGATCAGGATCACCTGGGGGCCTCTGATCATTTGTAATGATTGCAGAGGATGTCTGTGTTTTTCGCCCCGAGTAAATCAACCATGTCTGTGATTTTTAAAGCGAGAACTCCAGGGTAAAATACTGACTATAATTCAGGACACACAGAGGTCTTCTGATTATAGTCATTCAGTCCACATTGGCATTTTTGTGGTCTCATGATGGTCACTGTGGATGTGCCCCTTTTTTGTAGCACAGAATGATGGTGGCTGCATTTGAAGTTTTATCTTTTTTCTGCTTTGTCCAAACTTTGTTTTAACCCAGTTTTAGCGATAATAAACTGTAAATCATCAAGAATGAAGATGCAGCAGAGCAAGAAGTGAAACAACTGTCTGTCCAGGGGTATTTCTTTGACTTAAGAACATTAGGGGCTAAGTCAGTCCAAATGATCATTCATAATGGTCACAGAATCATTATTTGACTAGGAGTAAAGGTTGTAACACACCAACGAATTAACGAAGCAAATTTGCGAAGTGAATAATTAGCTTTTTTTAAAACCTCATGAAGTCAATGCAAGCTTCCACACCGGCTACAAACTTCCACAGAGTGAAAAAGTTTTTCGCCCCTGTTGCGAATTTTGTGATGGATGTAGTCACCATTGTTTCTCATTCTTTTCTCTTTCCCCTCTGCTCTCCCGTGGCGTATTTTCATGCAAATATGCAAATTTTATTTCTATCACACCAGGTCTGTATAAGAAAATGAACAATCAGACAGTATAATAAGAAAAATATTTCGCATTTTGGTGCCGCTTTTTCGCGTTGCTTCGCTAATTCGCCAGTATGTAACGACCTTAAGGATTGTCCCTCTTTATAACCTAAATAAATGCACAAGGATGGCACAGCAGTGTTGAACTGTCATAGAGTCTACTAACTTAATCATCCATCACAGAAATCCAGATTTCACACAAGCTAAGGTGCTAAGAGAGTGAAAGAGTTCTCATTTATACAGAGGGAAAACCTTGATACTGATTTCAGATTGATTTAATTAGTTTGAACACAGAAAATAGTAATGACTGAAATGTGATGACTTTTATTGACTACAACCAAACTGAAATGTTTTGACTTTTCATCAACTGAAACTGAAACTGACTAAAATGTGATTTAAACTTAAAGGCGTTTGGAGACTGCATCACAAACAGATGCCATATTGAACTGTGCTGGTGCACAGCGTTGGTGTTGGGCAGCGGCAGTGATGGCAGAGCAGAGGGAGAGAGTGGAAATCTTGCAGCATGAAAAAAACAACTGAATTGAAAGGCTACATATGTGAGGTGATTGTGACATGGCACGTTGGGTGTGAAATAAGTGCAGCTCAGGCGCCTGAACCAGCATGCAGGTGTTGCTCCATTGATGACCCCAGAATAAGACTAGCTTTAGAAATCAGCAGAATGACTCCTAAATGAAGGTAACAGCCAAAACACGTTGGTGAACAGTCTGATTGTTCCTCTTTTCTAGTTTGCTGACTTTCTGTTTCCGTCTTACCTTGTGTAACCCCTCTGTCTGCTTCTTTCCATCTTCATCGTCAGGAAAGCGTGCAGCAGCCTCAGCCCTCTTTCTCTCTCCGTTAAGCGTATCAGGCACTTAAACCCCTGATGTTGGAAATGCATTTATAGGGAACAATTATGTAAAGTAAGTTAAGCCCCAGCCAATTGTGCTTTGCTCCTCTATCCCCTTATTTGCAACGAATTTCCACAGAAAAATAACCCTGAAAGTTGCACTTTAGATACCCTCACACAATCACACGCACAATCATTAAAGACATATTTACACAGTGGAAATGTGAAAAAGATTGAGGATAAGACAGCAAAAGAGAGGATTTGGAGGTTTGATTAGAGTAAGAGAAGGGGATTGGGTGGAGGAAAGAACAGACTGAAAAGAGGAAGTGGAGGGAATAAGTGAAAGCTCTGGAGAAAACAGACAACACGTCATGACCTGGACTTTTGTTTTCCTTTCAACTTGTCTTCCTAACAAATTCAGCATCACCATGACCTTGGAAACCTTTTTCCTTTGACAGACAACAAAGACAGGAAGCTCTCTGAGGCGCTTATCTGCCTGAGACATGACCAGACGAGCCAGCCGTGGCCCGTATGACAGAATTATTTCTAGGCCACTTGTTTTTTTGTCTGTCTTTGGTTTGTTGAGAGTAAGAAATCCTTCCCAGAATCCTCCTGTTGCCAATCTGCAGAAGACTCAGAGGATGAGAGAAGAGCATAAGGGAAAAGTGCACTGGAAGAGGGGCACAGTGAAGTGGATACAATCTACACTGATAAAAAGTAGCTGTCCATTTGAATCAGATGGCGTTTATTCAACATTTTTCTTCATCAGACAGAAAATAAAATCATTTATGACTGAAATGAAAGACTCGGGCATCTGCTCTTCAAAGAAATTGAAATGAATGCTGTGTTATTACTCATGAAATCACCACTTCTGGAGAAATATAGAATTTACTGAACTACGTAATGAAATAATAATGACACAGCAGCAAGTTCTTTATGATAAAAAGAAAGATTTGAAATGTTTCTTTCTGTGTCTTTGTCTGTCACTCACAAATAAACTCATTTGGAGGGAATTAGTCTGTTTTAATGGGGGGGAAAAGTGCCTCATGATGTTGATTCTAGCTGCTGTGTTGACTTAGACATGTAAGACCAGGAAATTAAATATGAACTGTATGAAACCTGAGAGCTTTGTCATTGTTTTGGTAATGATGGTAATGATGACCCATGATATGACATCTTCATCACACGTATTTGCACGACTTGAGAATAAAAGTTGAATCAGTAAGTAAGCGCCATTGTCTGGGTAAAACACTGAAACACAACAGAACATATTACAATGTTATATTTCTCATGCTAGATTAAAGGACAAAATTAACTACTGCATTTAGGTGACCAAGAGAACAGGGTTTAAATGCATCCCAAGTGCTATTTACATAGGATCAGTACTATATGGGGACTTACAATCCTGAATTATCTCCTGACATCAGTGTTTCGTGTGACACATTCACATGAGATAAGTCATCTACAACTTTTTTAAAATTTATCAACATTTTTTAAACATTTCATATTAAGAGAGACCGATCAAGTTGACTGGCAGAAAAAAACTGTGTCATAAATTTTGATGGGGATACTACTAATACTCAACCCACGTGACAGGGCTTTTGACAGACTCTTTTGTTTTAAACCATGATTGCCTTCATTAAAGGGATATTCTGGCATAGATTCAAGCCATGGTCAACCACACCGTAACACTAAGTTAGACACCCCCTTGAGAGATGAATGTTGTTGGATACTTGCTTCTCTAGTTATAACAACTTTAGTAATGGCCGCAGGATAGTAACACACAGCGGTCTATGTCTCCACGTGCAAACCTTAACCAAAACGCCACTCTATAGCCACAAATAATTCTCAGAACAGCGCCTAACTTCATCAACAGTACATATAAGGTCCCAGCCATCGTACTAGCCACCAAACATCTTTTTAGCTTTGCCTGATTTCTTTAGCAAAGAGACTAAACACAACTCACCCTGGCTCTTCCAGCAGCCGCTTGCAATCAGACCGAGACGCTACGGCAGAAGAACTACCATGTCTGCAGTGCACATACAAGATTTATAAGAACTCTGATTGCATTTCCATGAGGTAATGATCATAAATGTTCTTCCTTAAGCTGCGGAACTCTGCTGCACTCTGTGATTTTGTCTCTTTGCAAAAGAAACCTGGCAAAGCTAGAAGGATTTCTGGTTGAGGTGTGCACGTGGCTCCTCAGACCACTGTGTATTGCTATCATGTGGTCGTTACCAAAGTTGGTATAACTAGAGAAACAAGCGGTCAGCAAAATTCATCTCTCAAGGTGGTGTCTAACTCTGTGTTATGGTGTGTTTGAACATGGCCGGATTATCCCTTTAAGGGCCCTTGTCTTCCTTGCAAACACACAGTGAGGTCTTTAAAGTGTCTTTTAAAAAACTGTGTTAAATACAGTTTGTTGTCTGTCCTAAAACACTGTGAGGTCAAGTGTTTGGCTTAAAACTAGCTCAAGCACAAACCCTGGATGTGAACCCTCAGACTGGTCTTTGTGATGTCTGTGTGGCTTTTTGACAGTACACTGTCCCTGTGTTAGAAGTGTATGCTAAACAGCCGTATATGACATGATGTGATCACACTCCTTAGAGCAGAAACTAAACATGAATAAAACCATCAGACGGTTCTTTATGGTGCCTAAAAAGTCCTCCATGCCCACAAACATGGTCCTGGCTTGGAGTAGACTAACATAGAGAGGAATGCATCGACACGACTTTGCTTTTACTGCCTCCTTGTTTTTAATTACTCTCATTTTGGAGATAGAGCATAATCTCTACTGAGGAAGGCCTTTACTATTTAGGTACCAAAGAACCAGCACACACACACACACACACACACACACACACACACACACACACACACACACACACACACACACACACACACACACACACACACACACATTAAAGTGTGTGCACATGTAGTGATGGTGATTTCTATCTCAGCAGGAAATCTTTGAATGGACTCTGGTTGTTGGATGGTTTTCTCACAGCAGGACTCACAAACACACACACAGGAACACACGAATAGTCTTCAATTGAAAACTGACAGAGAGGAGAGAAAAGGAGAAACAGGGAATCCACTGTTTAAAGACAAGTAATTACTGTTCAGAAAAACAAAGTCTGCTTTTTCAGACTCAGCAGTCAATGTCAATTTCATGATGTGATGCACCCAAATGTTTTTTCTTCAATGTTCACCTTCCCCTGGCAGCTGCTGTTTTAAGAAATTGCCCACCTCATTGAGCTCTTTTAGGTCTACACGAGTCTGTCTGTTAGGCTGTCACTCAGTCTGGCTTTTATTTTGAAGTACACACATCTGAGCAAACACGTTTTACATATGCTGTTTTGAATAGTCTGTTCGGTACATTTTTACCCCCCTGAATATTCCCTTTACAGTCAAAACACTGCTCACTGTGTTTGGCTAAATCAGAGAGTCTCTGTTAGAGCTGACGGATAATATATAACACCACAAGGGGGGGGGGGGGCACACGTGGGCTATAGGGGTGTGGGGTGGGGGTGTTGATAATCTCTAAAGTTGAAACCAGTCGAATGCTGAAAAAGAAGATGGAAAACATGTTCTTGCACTTTGAGGTTATTGCTGTTGTTAGTTTCGAGCTCCTGTACCCATTAGTCTTTTAGATAATGAAAAAAAAACAAAAAAAACACTTCAATAACAGTAACTTGTCAGGTTTAAATCTGTACATACTGACATTATCAAAGTCCTAGTAAGTCATTACTCTTCTCTCTTTGCTAAACTGTCCTGCACATGAGACAAATACACTGCAGTTTTTTTTTGCATTCACAAGGCTTGAAAAATAGACATGAAACCGGGCACCAAGGGGGAGTCACTGGTGCTCTGTTAGCTAGTCCTGTCCTGCGTTAACATACTTGCCTCCCTTTACTCAGACCAACATGCCCTAGACGGCCTGGTCCTACTAATTATTCTCATATATTATAGAGTTGTTTTCCTCCTTCCAGATCCACTCTGATCGATTTTTTTTTCTACTTAAAGTGTTAGGGTTAGGGTTAGGGATTTAGGGTCAGGGGAAACAATACTGCTGTTTCATCCATGATGTGAAACTGGAGTTGGAAAACTCAGCCACTCAGCCACTCCTGCAGGGAACAGGGACATAAGGCTTACTGGAGAAAACTGCCTTGCAAATAAATAAAGACTTAAAAAAGAATTTTTAAAAAGTCCTTTATATCGCGGTTTGAATTGTGTGAATAAATTAACTTATTGATGGGCTAATTTCTTGTCGTAAATATCCTGTCTTTCAGTTCAGCTTGGTCCTCATTCGAGTGAAATCTTGAATTATTTGTTTGATGCATTCACCACCTCAGTGAGTTTATACTGTCAAGACCCATGTATCTAATAACCTTGAGATTCACACACAATTTCAGGGTAAATACAGGGTATTTATATCTGTACAATAACCACATTAGCCAACATGACACTTGATTTACTAGCAATGACCACGCCACAAAGATATAGGTTTGAATATTTAATACAATTTCTGGAGTGTGTATATCTTGTCTGATGCATGTATGTTGTGATGGATAATGACGTTGATGAGGAGTGTCGCATGTCTAGTTGGCCTGGGAGGTTCTATATCAGACTATATCTGAAATAAGTTGAGATCAGAGAGAGGCGAAGGTAGAGAGGTAGTAGAAGCGTTAATGTTAAAGAGAGAGGGAGGGAGGGTGGGTCAGAGAATTGCAGACAAACGGAGTGTAGTGGGCTGGCTGTGTATAAACACGCTAGTCAGGTGATTGAATGTGTGGTGAGGCACGGTCCTGCTCCTGAACCTTAGTTAATACATTAACTTTATTTGTTTGAGAGGGCACACCTGAGGTGATGAGTTTCTCTAAAACATGTCACCTACAAATATTGATAAAGAGCAAAAAACTGTCAAATGGAGCAGATCTGTGAGATGGAAGGTGGATTTAATCAACAACACCATCAGTCATTTAGCTGTAGAGCAGTCATTAAATAAAATACATGTTATATAACTGTGTCCCTGTACCCAGACACCAACATTTACACATCAGTGTTTGCACAGAGGGTTTAACCAAGTACAGACAGTATTTCAGTGGAAATAAAATAACAGACTTCTTTATGCTCCTCTTTTGAATGTACCTTTATTACTCCCTCTAAAAAGTTACCTCACGTCTCTGTGTGGAGTTGTGCTCACCTTTCTCATGAAAATAAAAGCTTGAACACATCTATATATCCTCATCTGTCCTGCATCTCTCCATTTCTTCTTTCTTTTCTGACATCCTGACTTTGCTTTCTTCTGCACACATGTTGCTTCAGCTCCACGCCAAGTGAAAAGACAACACATCCAAATGTTGAAACTGATGTTCAATGAGAAATGTTTTAAATCTGATACCAGCATCTCTTTTTAAAAGCAGTCGTGACAGCCGGGGAAATGTTTACCATCGTGTTGCATCAGCTCGTCTTTTAACAACACTGTAAATGTTTGAGGATGAGGAACATTTGTTTCTTGACTTTGAAAAGTTTGTTGTCGTCACATACTTGACTCAAAGGATTTCAGATGCTCAGTTGTCTAAAGTCTGCTTTGTCGTCTTCCTGTGTTTCATGACTGGTCACATACAGTTGAGTTTAGCACTAAGACTCTATGGCCATGTTGTCACAATACCTGGACGAAAAATGTGGTTTAGCACCGTCTTGCTCAAACTGCATCGTCTGGATAAATGGCAGCATGTGTTGCTAAAAAAAACTGGATTGTTTAGCATTAATGGAGCCTTGACAGATATGTAAGCGGTTCATGCTATAAACACTATGCATGTACCCCCAAATCATAAAGACATGTAGTGGCCTTTTCTGGTATTTACAGCTGAACATCCATGACTTCCAAAAATAATATAACATTTGATTTGTCAGACCACAGGGCGGTTTTCCACACCCCAAATAGGCTCCAGCCCAGGAAAGGCACATCATTTTTGTCATTATTAGAAAATTGATTGGCCGTCTTTGCTTTCAATCAAACTTGGAGTTCAAATAGTATATAAGCCATCTAATCCAGTTTTCATCAATATTTGACTTTTATGAAGTTGTTTTACTTCCAGTGAACCAGAGTTACACATGGACTTTAAACTCTACCCTACACACAAACATACACGAACCTTTCATATTTCAGTATGAAATGTGTATCTCTTAATATGGGTAATATTGTACTGACCTTTATTTGTAGTTAAAACTGAATCTTCACTTCTTCCTCAGATCTGTTCAGTAAGTTCCTCTCCTCCCTCACACTTGTATGGTCTTCCTTTAAAGAACTAGAGCGTCTCTAATTGACATGCCGTATGCATGGTCAACTGTTTGGCAGTGGTGACATGCCGTCCTGTCAGTGCACCCACCCAGAAAGGCCCCCGACCGGGGCAGCAGCCCAGCTATTACCTGGGTCAGTGATGGAGATCAAGGTCAACACCTCCACCTCTGTCACAGGGAGCTGCTCATTGTGGAAGAAACATGTGAGCAGGCAAGCATGACAGTTTACGTAGATGCAAAAACACACAAGGACACCGACTTAGTGGAGAGCAGATGGTCATGGTACACCAAGAAGCAGGGAACTGTCTTGAAGGTCAAGATGCCTTCTCAATTAAATCATAGCAGCTCATCCCTTTTTTTTTTTAAGTTAGTTTGTTTCCTGATGCTCTTTTTCATTGTGTTTTATTCACACATGTTGGTCCCAGATAACTGGGAATTGCTGCAGCTCTTAGGTCACGAAACACCAACCACATTCCATGTTTCTTTTCGTTTCTTCGGGCTGCTCTTTATTTTATTTTAGACCGTGTTTTTGAAAAACAGTTTGTGTGTTTTGTTAGTTTTCTTTAACCATGATGGGCTCACCGCTGTTACTGTGTGGAAACTGCAGGTTTGATTTTTGTATCATTATTTTCTCCACCTCTAAAGTCACTGTCTGTGCGAGTCTGTATGATCAAATGTGTGTGTTGGCTGTTTCTGAAGTTAAAGAAAAGCAGCATGAACTGCTGACGTGTGTCTCGCTCTCTCTCTCTCTCTCTCTCTCTCTGTGTGTGTGTGTGTGTGTGTGTGTGTGTGTGTGTGTGTGTGTGTGTGTGTGTGTGTGTGTGTGTGTGAAATCAATTGTAACGAGCATGGCTGCACTCCCCAGCATCAACATTCACACTGTTATAGCAGTGAAAGGACAAAGTAACGCCCTCCACACGTCCATGCTGTAAACCTTAAAGGTGTCACACTGCTGTCTTCGGCCCCTGGGTGCATGTTGTCTGTGCTGGTGTGACTTCTTCAGGGAACAATCTGGCTATTAAAACTTGACAGTGAAACACAATGTTCATGTTAAATGAGGTGTCTTTGCATCAAACGTGTCATTGCAAAGTTTATATGGTTGCACAGCGTGTTTTTTCAGGATAAAGCAGGAATCAGAGATGCACATTTTGATTTGTGATGATCTACTCCACAGTCTGCTGCCCTTTTATAACTTAATATTGGTTTGGTTTGTTCACCAGAGAGACGTGATTTCACACTGCCAGAGAAATGATGGCTGAACCTCTGAATCACCTCCACCCACCACACCAGAAGGGATTTAGCTTACTGATGTCACACGGATAGTTTTTCAAACATTTCTGCCATTTGGGGATGAAAAGGGAAAACAACAATCATGCAAAACGGTTTCAAAGTAATTTGAAATAGCCCTGTTAGTTTGTGTGCTGGCCTCAAAGACAGAGTCAGCGGGTAGAGACTGAAGAGTCATTTCCATATCTGGCAGATATTTGAGTTTTTAATGTGAGATTTCCAAAAAGCTCTCTGATTCTGGAGATCATCCACAGTTTTTTCTCGCTGGGAGCCGATGCATCAGGCTGTCTCTGGTCTCTATTTAATCAGCGGTCACTGTCACATGTACTGACTGATAAATAAGATATGGGGCTCTATTTTCGTGCTTCGCCGGAGACGTGCCTGCGGCACGTCTTAAGTCAGGTCTGCTGCGCTGACAAGGCTTTCACAAGCACAATTTGGTATTTTTGTGAGCAGCGCACCCCGGCGTAAGACGTAGTGAGGGAGGAGAGAGGGCGTGGAATGGGTTTCAAACAGCCGAGACCTGTATTGACCAATAACATAAGCTCCTCTCCTCGCCTTTAAATCCACCACCGGTGAGGCGTATTACTATTTTAGTGAAGTAGTCAAAGAGATCAAGAGATGTCTGAAGACAGCAATGCCACACGATGGCGACAGAAGGCAGCCCCGCAACAAGTGTTGCTGTAAGCGCTGCAGAGGGCGTCCTTCACACTGTCTCATATAAGCACAGATGGATTTGGTGTGTGTAATGTCAAAGAGAACAAAGAGCAAAGCAATAGACTGGTCAGGAGGGCCAGTTCTGTCCTGGACTGTTCTTTGGACTCCCTGGAGGAGGTGGGTGAGAGGAGGATGTTAACAAACCTTGTATCCATCATGGACAATCCCTCTCACCCACTGCACCAGACTGTGGGGGCTTTAAGCAGCTCCTTCAGCAGCAGACTGAGACTCCCACCTTGCAAGACGGAGCGCTACCGCAGGTCATTCCTCCCTTCTGCAATAAGACTTTACAACAAACTGTAATAATAACTGGACTCACACCACTACTTTTTTCTGGCATTCAAATTGTGTATATTGTATATAGTTTTATTTTTCTTCTCCCTTTTTCCTTTTTCTATTTTTTTTCTTAATTATTACATTTATTTAAGTTCTGATTCTGTGATGACAGAATCAGCTGCCGCAGTGACATTTTCGTGCTCACCAGTGGCGTGTAAAGTGCGCTGAAAGCTCGCCAATTCAAACCTGGTCAGCTTTCAGCGCAGCTGGTCTAGTGGTATTTTGGTAGACCTGCGGCTTATCAGCATACGTCACCGATGTCTCACCGGCAGGTTTCCACAGTGTCAGGCACATTTCAATGCAATACATAATCATCAACAACTAATAATCTGAGTCAGCACATACATTTAGATCTATATAGATATATTCTGATCTATATCTGATCTGATGAGCGCGTTTGGCACGTGTTTGGACACACAACCTGACCAAATCAACACAGCTGAAACCGCATTCAATTAAATTAAATATCTAGTAAATAAACATACATGATGAAGTGAACAAGATATGTAATTCGTCTCCCTCCTTTTCTTTCTTCCTCTTCCTCTTAGTTCTCGCACAGCCCGACCTGGACACGTCACCGTGTCCTCTCCCTGTGCTGCTGCTGCTGCGGCTGAACAGATGATTTGTTTCAGTGATCAGATGCGTGATCTACTTTAAGCCGACATATGGATATTATAATATTCAGTTTTGTGACCCAATACTATTTTATATGCCAACATATATGAAAGAAAGAGCCAGAGTTTATGTTGTGATCTGTGCACTTAACCCACCTTTGTCAAGTAAGGTTTGAATATATGCAACTTTATGTGAGAGTCTTTATTTGTGGAAAAGGGTGTTTGTCTTACTAGTGGGTCCAACATTACACACACCAAATCCCTCTGTGCTTATATGAAAGAGTGTGGAGGACGCCCTCTGCAGCGCTTACAGTGACACTTGTTGAGGGGCTGCCTTCTGTCGCCATCTTGTGGCATGTGGAGGATTTAAAGGCGAGGAGAGGAGCTTATGTTATTGGTCAATACAGATCTCAGCTGTGTTAAACCCACTCCACTCCCTCGCTACGACATACGCCGCTGGGAGGCGCTGAGTTAGGGAGGGGGGATACGGGCTGCGCCGCTCACCAAAATACCAAATTGCGCGTGGGAGCACCTTGTCGGCGCGTCGGACCTGACTTATGAAAATAGAGCCCAAAGTCTGGTGTCAGTATGAGCCTTTTGTTGGTGATGGAGGATCCTTCACAGTGCCTCTGTCTAGACTTAAGGCTGACTGAAATAGAGCTCCTCGCCTGCCCTGTAGTCTAGATCCAAGTCTTAAGATGATGAAGCATACTTCAGTCCGTCACTCTTAACATTAAATATGATGGAGGGTCTTTCTGCTCGTCACGATACAATAAAGAAGATAGAAAGAGCTGCTCTACCTCAAGACTTAATGGGGTGAAAAAACCAAATGTCTCTCCTCTGTACTGATGGGTGGATTTTAGTATTTAAGACTGAATAAACAAACTTTGCGTTGTCTTAACATCATGATTAAAATAGACACTCTAGGCTTTGTCAGTATTGATAAATGAAGTAAGCTTTCAAATGAAGGTAAATGAGTTTTTCTCCCATCTGGATCATGCCCCAGTGATCAGAGCTTCCTCAGGGTTTGGAGGGAAAACTCCTGCCAAGCCTTCATGTTATGTGTTTGTGAATGTAAAGTGCACTTCATTATAGTTTGGCAGCCTGGGTTATATCTGAGGATTGTGGAACATTAAGAGAGAGGAAAAAGCATGCTTTCTTGGCTTATTCATTTCCTCTATTTTCCCAATATTTCAGATTATCAGACCTTCAAAGGCCACAAGCCAATGAAAAAAAATATACATATTTTTACTGTATAGTAGAGGAGACCCATTTTGCAAATCCAGATTTTCATGGATATTTATGATGTAGCAGTATTGGACCAAAGTTAAAAAACATGAGGTACACAGATGCACATTCTTTCCTGGTTAGCTAAACAGCTCGTTTCAGCTGAGGTTGCAGGACTTGTTTATGTTTACCCTTTAGGACATTACTAAAGGACATACCCTCCTGACAGCTCTCCTCGTCTGTTTCTCTGTTTATTTTTTCTTCTTCATTTTGACCGTTTCGGTCTTCAAAACTTGCTCAAGTCTTTTTTAGTTGGGAAAGGGAGGTACAGCTATTTTCTCTTTCCAAAGAATCTTGCTTCATTCTCTTCATTTGCTTATCTGCAAGAGTTTAAAAAAAAAAAAAAAAAAAAAAACTCAAGTGAATTACTCGTGACGGTGTAGGTACCAGATGGCTGCCAGATTGGCTCAGGGCCAGGTGCCTATTGATGATGTCATGCTATATGATTGGCTGGAAGTTGATTCGGATAACTTGGAAGATTGTGGTTGGTCCGGACATTATAAAAACTGTTTTCACCTCATTAGGTTTAATGGGATTGTAGTTCTTTGGAGAAAACATGTTCGGAATTTTATGAAGCAATCTCTTGCTACTTATCAAAGGTGACTTAACACAGCCAGACTACAGAGAAGTGGATTAAGAGCAAAACTATTTATTGATAAACTTAGATCCTGTGTCCTTTTTTTTTTCAAATCTTTTTCCTTTAGAAAAGTTAACATATAAAATTAAAACTACCTAAAAATTACAGTACAGTAAGATGTGAGTCTTTGTATTATGTGGAGAGAAAATTACAAGGTTAATTGAATGAACAGACAGAAATAAAGACAACCGTGAGGGCTTTTAACTGAGTACATTTGACTTATCCAATGAAGCGCAATGTAGTTTGTCTGAGTAGACTAACCGTAGTGTGACGTTTTCAAAAGGTTCTGGGCCCCGAGCCGATCTGGCAGCTTGAACACATCTGGTACCTACACTGACATAACCAATCAGCATCAAGATTCCCAGCTCATGTATGAAAATGGACAATAAACTGAAGCAACTATAAACTGCTTCAGTTGTAGTGAGTATGTGATATTGTCCAGACACAGCACAAGACAGTATATAAGTCTCCCATAGTGCAGTAGACAGCTTTGCACCATCTTTTGCTTGGTTCAGACTTGTTTTGACAATACTGAGGATAATATCAATGTTGGGCCTCTCTCTAGTGATGCATTTACTCTGGAGCATTCCTGGGTCAGGTGAATTTGGAGGTAAGTGAGGATAATTTCATGAGCGTCGTGTCAAAAAAGGCCAGTCTTGTGTGCTAACACCTGGCTCAAACCAGTGTCAGTGTCAAACAGCTGAAATGAGGTACGAATGAGAGCGAGAGAGAGAGAGAGAGAGAGAAGAGATAAGGGAAGCCTGTTCTTGTGTGTGTGTGTGTGTGTGTGTGTGTGTGTGTGTGTGTGTGTGTGTGTGTGTGTGTGTGTGTGTGTGTGTGTGTGTGTCTACAAAGGTTAAAAGCACAATCTAAATGGTGTCAGGGACCATCCTCCAAAGGGATAACCTCTAAAAGCACCCTGACATGTAACTCTTTAATCATGGGATCTCCCAGGAGAACACACTTAAATCTGCTGCCCACTTCCGACACAACCTTACACATACAAATAAACACATGAGCACAGTGCATGCAGTGCACACATGCATGCGATATGTTTTGTTCATTTCCTCTCCCACGAAGATTGAACAGATTGAGGATGAACCCAAATGATCATTTCTGCTTCAAGTCCACACCCAGGCTGTGACAATGACAACAGGAAATGGTGGAAAGTAGAGAAATGGTCCAGTCGGGATAAAGCAATCAGAATAACCATGAAACAAGGACTATGTTCATCAGAAAAAAAACTGCTCATCTGACTGAATTCTGATCATGAAAACACTCATGATTCGAGGTAATGCCATCTAAGCAGCACTCACCCCATGAGTCAACACTACCATAGTTGTCGTTTTACATCACACACTTTACATGAATAGTTCCTTTAGTTTTACTTCATTTTGTGTGTTTTATCCAACTACTCTAGAATTAGGTGTAAAATTTTTACACTGTAAAATTAGACACACCTCTGTTTTGACTAAACCTCATGTCTTTGAGTTACTTGGTTATGAGAGGGGTGGGTCTTCAGGGTTTGCCTAAAGGGGCTGCCAAGGGTGGCCAAGTTCCTTTATGCTGAAACCTGCTTATTGTGTCAGGTGTGTTTGGTTAGTTTACACCCTATCGTTTGTCTTGTTAATTTGATTTATGCAAAGTTGACCTCTTATGTATAATTTGTTTGTAAATTTAGTTTTCATGATTTAGGTTTAATGAAAACCTACTGAAAATTACTGCTTGGCCCCAAACAGTGGCATGAAGCTGGTCAGAGTATGAAACAAAAATGGTTACAGAGGCATGGGAGCTGCCACCCTCTGAGCCCATTAATCATGGAGATAGGCATGAGGGTCACGTGCCTTGGAATCAAGGTGGTGGGCCTGGGCATGCTGATCTGTACTGTATAACACTTTCATAACACCTTAATGAACCAAAGGGTCCACAGTGGTCGACGGCTCGTCTCACTTCAACGCAGGACTAAAAGATTAAAAAGATCTTTTTTACCCACAGCCATCAGACTTTATAATTATTCTGTTAATAGTAGATGACTTGAAACATGAGCCTACAGACAACTGAATTTCCCTTCAGGGACCAATAAAGTTCATCTTCTTCCTCTTCTTTTTCTTCTATATTTACTGTATATTAATTTCTTGAAAATGCTCTAAGGGGGTAGGTTTCAGACAAGAGGACACTACAGGAAATGCTTTTATTCATTTTTTTTTCCACTGAATATTCAGTGAGGGATACAGTTGTCAGTTACAATGGGGAGAGTTGAATTTTACTGCAAACCTACATCAGTGTTGGTATTGGTATGAGACAAAAGTTGGAACTGTGACCTTAACTTGTTATGCGATACTTTATCTGAAACCTCAATGAAATGTTCACCTTGATGAAAACAGAAATAAAACAGCTTGAGCATTTTACCAACTGTAAAACATGAACTCACTGTTGTTGAAAGTAAAACAGGCTCACAGACTGCTGGAGTCTAGTCTGCCTCAGGAAAAAAAAGGAGTGCTGTGTTTTGCAGGATTCAAGCATTGATTTGTTGAACAGTTATCTACCTTTTTCAAGCTGCTTTCAAACGTATAAAGCGCTGAGATGAAAGTTCTCTGTGAAATCTAATTAGGACTTAAACATGTTGATGCTACTGTCACTAAATGAACACTAACATCAAGTTCAGCTGTATGCAGGTGTTTGAATTTAAACCTCAACAAAAGCACATCAGCAGCAGTCACACCATGAGCACACAAAGACGTGCACACTTTTAATGTGTTTCCATGGTTACAGAACCACTTTCCTGTTGGTACATTCATTACTGCAGATGAGATGTGTCTGCACACCGAAGCTTTTAATTAAATCATATGGAGCTTTCAGCTGCTCATTTTCTTTGTTCTTTAAAATGCGTGTGAGAAATGGATAAATAAGGAAATGATAATGCATAGAGGAAGGATGAACAGCCTCACAGTGAAAACCAGTAACATGGTAAAGCCCTAATGTAACAGAAGAAAGACTTGGGCTTATTGAGCTTTGTCACTTTTCTTTTTTCTCTGGCCACCGTGTGCTACAGTGTTCGATTGTGAGAGGGGTTAATACTAAGGGTGAAATTATTTATACAGAAGCACCTTCACTATACGTGAATGTCAGAAAATGGACATACTAGTACATAGGAACATATGCATTATTTATCTCTTCATTTATTTTTTCACACCACAAGTGGAAAATCAGGACACATTGCTAATTGAAAAGAAGTGGCTAATTACTGCCTCCCTGCACCATTAAATCATTTAAAAATGGAAATCATTAAACTCTCATTTTCCATTCTTTATCGATTGTAGGTTTGAAAGAAAGACATGTTATTTTTCCCAGTAATTAGACTATTAATCCCAGAGGTTTATGACCCATAATCCTCCAGACTGGTGTAGCCCAAAACACAAATGTACTTTTTGTCATAATGTGTAGGTACTTCATTCTAACTTTTTATAAATTCTGGGAAAACACTCCAGGGTTGTTGGCCTGTGGGTTAGTTTGTGGGTTTTGCTACATTTCAGTTAGAACCACTTCTCCCGAAGTGAAAGAAGGTATATTTGGGGGGAGGCTCTATTTGGAGAACTCCCTGCTCTTCCATGTGCATACCTGAAATACCAAACGTGATGCACACTATTTCCATGTTACATGTGCATAAATAACAAGCCAAGGCAGGAAGAGCAGCCTGGGGTCAACAGAAAAGAGTATGCATCTTCTTCAATACCTAAGACACTGATAAAATCAGACACAGCAAAAAAGTAGGAGCTAGGGTAGAGGCTGGTTGCAGAGTGGTTTGAAGAGGAAGCAACAAAAGAAGAACATCAATTTTTACATTCTGCTGATTCAGGCTGGATCAGCTGATGCACTATGGGCTCTTCTCCCTGGCCTGCCTGAACCTACACTTTGCTTTATCTCAGGGGGCTTTCACATCTATGTCGTTTGGTCCAGACCTTCTGACTATTCTGTTTAGTCCAAACCAAAGGATAGGTGTGAAACCTCCCCAGGACCTTGGTGCGGACCCTATTGTGTAATGGAGATTGGCCGCAAGCGGAAAATTTTATAATATTGTAGATAAAGTTTTGCCTCACTATTGGCAGCTTTTCTTTCAAGAGTTTTACTACACATACTTGTCTCCTGAGCTGGTGTTGCAATGACTTGCAGGATTGTATACTTTCTTCTCCTTTCCTGTCCATGTCGATAAAGTTGTTGTCTAATGATCAAATTCATGAGACTTCCTCAAACTAGCCTCATGTACTGCTCTTCAGGTTGTCGCTGTTGGAGGTAGAAAATCAAAAATAGTACGATGGTGGGAATGACGATATCATCCATGTTTACACCATTCAAGACTCACGCTTCTCAATGTGTTGACATCAGACACCAGCCGGCCTTATGACCAATCAACACCAAGTGTGTAGCTGATGACAGTATCATGTAGGTTCGTCATGTAAAGTCTGTTTGTCCGTTTGCAATAATGACAGTGTGGAACCTAAACAGACCGAACCAAATGTATACAATGTAACAAAAACACAGACCTTGATCTGGACTTTCAGGTGTGAGAACACCCTTAGTCCAGTACCCTTTCAGTGGCCTAATTTTATGCAAGATTTGAGCTCCAGTAATTCAGCTTGAACACACATTTATTGATTGAGTTTCTGGAACTATCAAAGTTTTAGAGAGTACGTTCAATATGTCTTTACAGCATTCAAATGTGGTCATGATAACACATGCACATGTGACCAAAGAATAAAATGAGCTGATTAGATACTTTTATTAAATGTACTACAGTGCATTGCTGTTGAATTCCGATGATTTATGCAGATGTCAATTAGTATATCAATGTGTTCCTCCAAACAACAGTAGAAAACCATTTCAGCAGCTCTTGGCATCTTTGCTCTGTTAATGATTCTATAATTGACACTTTGAAGGAGAGGAAAGCTTGGTCTGCATCATTAATGCACTAATAAACAGCATTCTCTGTTCCCCATCTGTCCTGTGCAACCAGCAGATTAGGAGTAATAAAGTGTTGATGATTTCCTGAAGTTTGCCAAAGGAGCATCCGGTGTGTCTGAAGTGATGACAGGTGTTTTTCTAAAGTGGCATATTGCATCTCCCAGTGTGCTCAGACTACCTAAACTATTTGCTCATACAGGGTTGTCCTTCTCTTCAGAAGCGCCAGATATTAGAGAACACTGGCATCCTCTCCTGATATGATGGATGTGCTCACTTTTCAAATTTGAGGATAAATAAAAGACTATTGACATAAACTGCAGGCGGCTCCAGTTAAATTTAATCATCCTTCACAGGATTCTTCCCCTCTCAATCTCAACAGTTTGGCTAGTGTTTATTACGGAAGCACAGACAGTTTTTAAAGTCTCAAAGACTGAGAAAAAGTTTTTTTTTCTTACTTTGTCGGACAACAGTAAGTTGTCCGACAAAGTAAGCAAGTGTTTAGATTGAAATAAACTTCATCCTCAAAGGAGTCCACTTTTGGTACATTCAGTTGATTGGACATAATTTGGAAAGGCAGACAGCTGTCTGTATAAGGTCTGATAGTTGACAGCTCAGGTATGAGCACAAACCAAGTCACGAAGTCTGAGGAATTGTCAGACGCTAAGAGACAGGGCCGTATGGAGGCACACATCTGGGGAAGGGTACAGACGCATTTTTGCAGCTTTGAAGGTCCCAATGAGCACAGTGGACTCAATCACCCGTAAATGGAAGAAGTTCGGAATCACTCAGAACTGCTGGCCGCCCAGCCAATCTGGATGACCGCAGTAAAAGGGCCTTAAACAGGGAGGTGACCAAGAACCTGATGGTCACTTTAACAGAGCTACAGCATTGCTGTGTGGAGAACCTTCCTTAAGGACAACCATTTCTGCAGCACTCCATTCATCAGGCCTGCATAGTAAGAGGCCACTCCTCAGTAAAGGCACATGACAGTCAAAAGGCAGCTGAAGGACTCTCAGACCATGAGAAATGGAATTCTCTGGTCTGATGAAACAAAGAGTGAACTCTTTGGACTGACTGCCAAACGTCATGTCTGGAGGAAAGCACTCATAGCTCATTGCCTTTCCAATACCATCCCTACAGTGGAGCACGGTGATGGCAGCATCATGATGTGGAAATGTTTGTCAGCAGCAGAAAATGGGAAACTAGTCATGGTCGAGGGAGAGATGAGTGCAGAAATGTGCAAAGACATCCTCAATGATAGCCTGCTCCAGAGTGCTCTGAACCTCAGACATCCTTCAATGACCAGGACAATGATGCTAAGCTCACAGCCAAGATAACAAAGCAGTGGCTTTAGGACAACTCTGTGGATGTCCACAAGTGGCCCAGCCAGAGGCCAGACTTGAACTCAATTAAACATTTCTAGAGAGGTCTGAAAATGGCTGTGCATCAATACTCCCCATCCAACATGATGGAGCTTGAGAGGTTCTGCAAAGAAGAATGGGAGAACCTGCTCAAAAACAGGCGTGCCAAGCTTGCAGCATCATGCATCAGCACTGTGAATACTTCCTGGTTGCACTGTGTTCTCCAGTCAAGGCTGACACTTGGAAGGGTTTACCTATATTTAGGACTTTGCAGTTAAAAGTGGGTGTGTGGGAATTGTTTGCACAAGATTAACATGCACAAAAATTCAACAACATCATGAGACAGCTCTGTTTTCAAAAGTTCCTACATCCTTGCTCGCTGCAGCAACCAAGACTGTGTGCAGTTCAGTATTAACCCCCGATTGTGCCTTTTAATTTACAATTCAAATATTAGTTTGAATTGATTAGCAGGTGTAAGGAGGACTATGCAGCAAATTTGCCATGTAATACAGAACACTATCACCAGAATCTCTCTCACAGGAGAAATATCCATCAGTACCTGAAAAAAAAAACCACAACAAAAGTAGGAAAAAAATTGCAGAAAATTAGGAGAGACCAGACTTTGCTGCTCCTTGGCTGAGCCCAGGTTCTGGACTGAGTCTCTGGTTGTTACAGAGCTAATGTTAGTCGTGGAACTTTGTGAATCTTTCTACTTCAGATAACCTCATACCAAACCTCATATTATCTACCTTGACTTAAAATCCTACAAATGCCATCACTGCCGTGCTATAGATACACACCTGCTCCTGTAAACAGTACACAGATATATGCCATTGTTGTTTGCACTTACTATACAACTTTGTCGACGTTGTTTATCTCTATCCATCTGCATCTCCCTCTTTCCCCTCTCTAAACGAAGCTCAGTGTCTTTCTCTCTATTATGACTTCAAAAATGCTGTAAAGCGTTTCTCTCATGTGGATAAAGATGGGATGGGATACAAGATGGGGTTCAATATTATACACTTATGTTGGCTCGTTGTAAATATAAAGAGTATGGTCTAGACCAGCTCTTCATGCTAACCAAAACAAATATTATGTTTGATGGACATTGCATCACATTTTGGCAAACATTATAAACCTCCATGACTCTGTGTTTTCAAAGCAAGGCTCTCTTGTTTTTTGAGTATTTTGCAACATATCGCTTAATGCCCAGGGTAAGAGGGTAAGAGTTAGACAGTATGAGACACTATAGTGTCATTCATATTTAAAGTAGCAGCACATGACTGCTAATGTCACGTTTTTAATGAAGGTGGCATGAACATCAGTGCTTACAGTCCATTCTTCATCATTGTCTTGATCATGTTACCCCTCAGCATCCTCCTCTTGACTGCAGACACTATTTGTCCTCTTGTTAATTAGCTGCTGTGACAGTGTTGATGGAAAGCTTTTAGAGACACAGTTAGCTGCTCTGGTGCTCCCAAACTCCAGGACACAATCTGTTCCCATCAACACAGAGCCACATGCTGTGAATTCTTCAATTGAGTCTGTCAGCCTACTAATTGTATGTAAGAGCACAAATGATTTCTTTTTGTAGACAGTACACAAGAAAACAAGCTGGCACCAGAGTGAGCAGTGGCTGCATTTTGGATGTGAGGCTGCAACAAGCTGAGTGAGAATTGATAATGTTTGGTTGTAGTGGAGCAGAGCAGACTAATTAAATACCTCTGAGGTGTCTTGGGTCTCATTCACTCATATGTGTATGATAGATTAATGCTTCCACATGAAATCTACCTACACAACCACTTAGACTGTACAAATACAGCAGTTTTAATATTGTTCAACAGATTAGATACAGATAAAAATCAGTCCCGTGTTTCTCATCATGTTTTATCAGTACAATTTAAGTTTATTGATTTTTAATTTTTAATTTTTTGGTGATGTAGTTTAAAAAAGATGATCAAATACTAAATCTATCTTAAACAACCATGATTAGGCACATTTGTCAATCTGCCACACTAATGGTTGGTGACTGCCCCATTCTGCAGTATACTGTCATCATTTTTAATGTCATCAATCATTACTCTTTAATGACTTGTGTCTTATAAAATTATGATTATAACAAAAAAGAGTATTAATGCATCACCCTCTTGCATTAGCTTGATTTACAGAGTTTTCCAATGTGGAGTAACAGACGTAAGAGAGCAGAAAAATGCCCTGTGAGCTGTAACTGTTGTTTTTGTGCTGTCCATGGTGCTGATGCTACTGTCATTGGGCTCTATTTTCATGCCAGCCGACAAGTAGTGTTTTAGTAGAGCCTGCGTAGTGTTTTTTTCATCTGGAGGAGCCCGGCGCACAGCCAGTTTGGTATTTTCGTAGATTGAGGCACGCCGAGGTCCGCCAAGCTGGGCGCGAACGCGCGGTACAGGGAGGTGTCGACAGAATCAGCTGGCGCTGTGACATTTTCATGCCCCCTGGCGGCGTAAAAAGTGTGCTGAAAGCTTGCTGATTCAAACCTGGTCAGCTTTCAGCGCAGGCGGAGCACAGCTGGTCTCGTGGTATTTTGGTAGAGTGGCGGCATAGTCACTGATGCCTCACAGGCAGGTTTCCAGTGTCAAGCACATTTCACTACAACAAATAATCATCAACAACCACTATTCAGTGCAACTATCTGAGTCAGCACATTTAGCTCTATTTCGATATATTCTGATCTACATCTTATCTGATGAGCATGTTTGGCACGCGTTTGGACACTCCACCTGATCGAATTAACACAGCTAAACCCGCATTAAATTAAATATCCAGTAAAAAGTCACACATGATGCAAGATATTTAATTTGTCTCCCCGCTTATCCTCCTTCTTTCTTGTGCAGCTTGATAGGTGTTGTGCCATAGAATGCACCCCCGCCATAGAATGCATCCCCTGCATCCCATCCAGTCATTAGCTTCTTAAAGTGGAAGAAAATGATCTCATATTTAAAAAAAATAAACACGAGTATTGGATCATGACAACATATCAAATGTTGCAGCAAACTTTCGTTCTGTTTTTAGGTCTTTAAAAAATGCACATACAGAGGTGTACTTGGGTATATAAACTGTACAGTAAGCTGTTAAGGTAGAGAACATTATATTTTCGGAGCAGCAAATATTCAAAATCAGAGGGCTATTGTTTTTGGCTTATCTGAATAGCCAGAATGAAATCATTAAAGGCACACTATCAATCTATGGCAGGGGTGCATTCTATGGCACAACACTTTCTCCGTCCTGCTGCTGCTGCTGCTGAATTATTTTAGTGATCAGATGAGTTATTTACTTAGAAAATTTGAATAAAAAATAAAATACAATAAAATAAATTAAAACTTTCACTCAAAATGACCTGTTTATCTGATTTTATCACATCATTAAGATTCTGTTAATATTCAATCTGAGGTTAGGCCCACATACAAATATTCAGTTTTGTGAGCCAAATTTATCTTATATGCCAACATCTATGAAAGAAAGAGCCAGGCCACGGAGCGCGATGCATCATTTACGCACAGATGGTTCCGAATTTATGTTGTGATCTGTGTGCATAACTGACTTTTGTCACGTGGGGTTTAAATATATGCAACTTTATTTGATTGTCTTTATTTGTGGAAAAGGGTGTTTGTCTTACCAGTGGGTACAACTTTACACACACCAAATCCCTCTGTGCTTATATGAGAGAGTGTGGAACGCTCCCTCTGCAGCGCTTACAGCGACACTTGTTGAGGGGCTGCCTTCTATCGCCATCTTGTGGCATTGCTGTCTTCAGACATCTCTTGATCTCTTTGACTACTGCACGAAAATAGTAATACGCCTCACCGGTGGTGGATTTAAAGGTGAGGAGAGGAGCTCATGTTATTGGTCAATACAGGTCTCGGCTGTGTTAAACCCACTCCACGCCCTCTCTCTTCCCTTCCTACGACTTAAGCCGCTGGGAGGAGCTGAGGTAGGGAGGGGGGATACTTATGCCGGGCTGCACCGCTCACCAAAATACCAAATTGTGCTTGGGAGTTTGGGAGCAAATTATTACATTTTATTTTTTTCTTAATGAAAGTAAGTTCTCTCTGTTGTTCTGAAGGAAAGTGGACATGCACCTGCATCTCACATACAAGAGAAGCCAGTGGAGCCCTGAAGGTACAAATAATTTGGCAACAGACCAGCAATATTTGACTAATCCCTTCAGACACTCTTGGCTTTTTTTATCTACAGTGTCATTTATTTACACACAAGCCTAAAAATATTGGCAAAGCCACCTGTATCTTGAGCTGACACCCAGCTGGTGATTGGTTGAGCAGACCACCAGTGAACTCACATATTTTTACATCATGAATCAGCTGTTTTGATTAAAATTTATCTTACATGGAGCAACAGGCCAGGCCATATTATTAACTCTTAAAATACCCCAGAGATCTGTTGAATTTCTGCACTCACACACACACACACACACACACACACACACACACACACACACACACACACACACACACCAAGGGCCAAAGGTCACTGATGTGAAATCCGGTTCATTGTCTTATATTGATAATATATGATTATATGATTATATATTTGTTACATATCTATCAAACCAGAGTAATATAATGTAATAATAAAATATAATTTTCTCAAATATGGATAATCACACTATCAACAAGGTCACATTTGAATGAAGATTTTTTTTTGGGGGGGGGGCAAATTATCCATCCATTAATTACATGCTCTAGATTTTTTTCTTTTATTTTATTTTTTAACATGCTTTCAGTCCACTCTTCCATAATGGCAGTATCATGTTAATTATTTGTCAAATAGATGAAGATTGAATATGGATGTACCCTTTCAGTGTTTATCTGCAGCAACATGAGGCTGATGGCTTGTGACACCACTGCTTAGGTCTTCATCATTGGCTCTAATGAAGCTTTTCATTCAACATCAGGCCCAATCAGCTTTATGTTGGTGGGTTTATTACTGAGCACATTAACCAGAACTGTGGCTGGCGAGGAAAACTATCCCAGGCCTTTATTAGAAAGAAACAGACATGATAAATATCAAATCTGCAGCAGCCAGCCGTTACGTTGTTGAATGGTTAAAAATCTGTGTCACCTGTTTGGCTGTACTCTCAAAAGTGTACATTTGTGAATAGTGAACGCTCAAGGATTTAATTTCATTGTATAACAATTAATTATTGTGAAATAATGAGAAACTGAAAGGAAAAGGAAAACTAGTCCTGGATTGTAAATCAGAGGCAAGTAGATCCCTGTATTCATGCAAAACAACACAGCAAATAATCCTAAAAAACAGTGACAGAACATTGTAAATTAGATCCCCACCCCAACACCTGTTGCTAACTATGCATGAACTTCCAGTGTTTAAACTGTAGTTAATGCCAGTTTGCGAAAAAAAATAAATGCAGGTGACATCACTTTTATCTAATGCACTCCAAGGCTTTAAATTTTGGGTATGTCTCGTTTTATCCATGATAAGACATATTCTCTACTGCATGCTGCAAAGTGTGTCTTCTCTTTGATCCCTCTGACATTTGGACCTGTTCGATGGATATTAAATTGCTCTCCCTGTGAAATGGGTCTTACTGCAAAGAGAAATGGTTTGCCTTATGTTCACCCAGAATGCTGTCAAAACCTCTGTTTATGTTGTCAAACACAACCTCCATCAATAAACAGACTGTGCATTGCTATTTAGCTCTGCATGACAGTCCCAGTTGGACTTGAAGAAGTTTTTTTCTTCTGACAAGATCTTTGCGTCTCAAATGTAAGTTGCTTCGGACAAAAGCACCCACTCAGTGAAACTGTAACATTTCCATAAAAGGGGCAGAAAAAGCTGCAGATATTTTGCCAGAAAAATCCAATGAAAAAGGGTGATCTGACAGATACAGTTGTTTTACGTGGGAATAAAACAAAGATGTCCTCTGCAACTATAACAAACTTCCAGGAGTCCCTAGGTAATACTAATCCCCTGTGAATGAGGCTTATGTTGCTTTCCAAGAATAAATTTTTAATTACATCTTATTACAGTCTGCAACCTGAAACACATCAGGGTGACATTATCCACTTCCATCCATTAAATAAAATCCTTCCAATCCTTTTGCAATATGATTTAGGGTGAAACAGGAGTGCAGCTGAGGTGTTTAAAATATATTTGTTATGAAAGAACTCAAACTGTACACATTTTGTGTCTCTGTGGTCTGGAGATGGAAACAGAAGGGAATTGTGCTCTGCAGCTTGAACTACTGATTGCTGTCTCCGTCTACACCCACATTCAAACAGGCACCCAGTCCACACACTTTGTGTGAATTGTCACTATCTGCTTTATCCAAATGATGGAGAACAAGTGCCAGAAAGCTGTTTGTGGATTTGGTCTTAATAACTGCACTATTTCTCCAGATGTCTTATTTGGCATGATTTATAGGGGTGACCACTCCAATATCAGTGTACCATTGTTTATAACTTTGACATGTAACTCAGGATAAAACAGTCAAATAGCTAAGACAGTCATTGTTGTCTGGGGAGTGAAATCAGAATACAAAATGCTAAGCTTAAAAAAAAAAACAGCATTTCTTTTCTTTTAATAAAGCATCAACAGAGACACAAGAAATGGACAAAGAGAGGAAACAATGAAGAATCTCATAATGTATCATCCTACCTGCAGCTGTTTTAACAGTGACAAGCTAGAAAGACAGGAGGTTATGTCAGAGATAAACAACACTTTACACCCACACACTCGCTTAAAGGTACAGAAAATGTCGACTAGGAAATGCACACCTACGCCAAAATACACAAGCACACGGAAAAAAAACCCATAAATGAACATGAATAGATGCTACAAACTTTTTCCACTCCAAAGCACAATTCTGTACCAGGTTGTGTTTTTTTCTCTCCTTACGCAGATATAATGAGATTATATATTTATGTATGCAAACAGGACTTAACACTGTCACCTCTCTTTCACTTAAACAACTGTACATACAGAGATGCCATTATTGTTCTCTCCTGGTTATAGTTGTATCCGGTGCTGCTGCAGCATGAATCAGGGGTCCAATTAACAGTGGTGGCCTCCATCCAACACACTGGGGAATTATAAGATGATGTACTTTTTTTTTTATAAAAGAGCATTTCCCATAACCACACTG